>JBCNJP010000024.1:17879136-18189136 GCA_039602395.1 Deinandra increscens subsp. villosa | reverse complement strand
CCACTCCCTATGGGGTGCTCCCGTTTTATATGAAACAATAGATGAAATAGGACTAATCCAATAATGGAGGATATGTCGTTTTCCGGATGTTGATCTTGGAGATGGTTAGGAAAATCATTCGTCACCAGTTAAACCTATTACATCAGTAGTTATCGCATAAGGCATCGAACTACACCCTCTTGACGTCACGTCATGAAAGAAAGTAACATTCATCTACTTTCCGGACTAAGGTTGGAAGGAACCAACCTACTAGTCTCAAGTACCCTCCTAGGCATTGCAAGCAAGTTACCCCTGACCTGCAACAGACTTACGGACGCCCGCAATCGTTAGAAAGTCTATGTTGTCGCATGACGCAAACCTTTAGAAAATATAAGGGGGATCAAAACCTTATAACGTGTATTGTCTAGGAAAGACGATAATTAGGTCTAGTAAACTAGGAATGAAAGCTCCTTGTTTGCCTTGGAACTTTCGAGATTCAAGGAGGAACCTAATCAAAAGTTAATCGACATGAACCGCTCCGTAAGACCAATGGAGTCCCCGGCACATTACATTTTCTGACAAACCGAGAACTCAAGCATGAGCAAAGCTTAGGCTGACCATGTAAGGCAAATCACAATTGTGGGTGCACACATAATTGTAATTTGAACTACATGAAAATCCAGGTAGAGCCCATTCATGAGTAATCATGACTTGTCAAACCTCCATACCTCGCTCATCCTTTTGTCAATCCGCATTCTGTTATCAGTCTAGTAAGATTTATCTACCGATCGTTGGAACGACTAGTACAGTGGCGTACCAGCTACGCCTGCCTATCCTGCTAAGTAGCATTTATAACGTTTATATGACTAGTAATCAACTAAGTGTCTGTCCGACAAGACGCTTGTCGTCCTGCTTGAGGAAATTCAAGTCGACGAGACACTGCGACTTGTCGAGGAACCTATCGAGATACTTGACCAAGAAATTTGGAACTGAAGCGTAGTCGCATTCCCATCATTAAGGTGATGGAACTCTAGGCGAGATCCAAAGTACACTTGGGAACGCAAGAACCAAATGCGTCAGAAGTACTCTAGATTTGTTGGGAACGTTACATCCACCAGTGGTCAAGAACTGAATTTCGGGACGAAATTCTTCTAACTGGGGGGAGAATGTGACACCCCGTCCAAAAGTCAAGTCAACGCTCCTCACTTTGACTTTAGATTAGACTTATGTGCTTATCTTATCCATGATTAACTATCAGTAACTGTACGTGACCGATGAAAAACCGAACGTAAACTGATTCCCACGTTTGTATTGGAAAACGCGCCCTAATAATCATGAAAGACCATTAAGGAATTAATGGAATTTTAATAAACAATAAAACAAATATAAAAATATACTTTTTATATCTTCTTAAACAAATGTGTCACGGATATTCACCATCGACACGGGAACATCTTAAGCGATTACGTGACTAGAAACAACTGGGATTCTAATCACTCATGGTAATCGAGCTTAAAACTGACGCGAACAAACGAAACATCCTTCGTTGCATTCACGCGTACCAAACCGGATCAACTTGAGAAAAACATAAACAAATCAGGTCGAACAATCAAAAAAACTGTTTATGTGAATCAATATGAAACTTTACAACTTTTGATAAAATCAAATCGTATTTAAAGTTTGTCCGTTGTCAAGACTTAGCCTTTTTGTTCAAACCGTTTAGCCTATTGGGCCCAGTAAGCCCAATAAGCCCAAATCAAAACCGGAAACCCGAAAATTTCACCAATGACTCGCCTCGTCACACCGAGTGTTTTCCCCAAACCGGAAACCCGAACCGCGGCCCGAATCACATTGGGCCGAACCGGCCCAAGACAATTCTTTCTTTCTTATCCTTGCAACTTCCAAACTTTTTTATTTATCTTGGCCCATAACTCTTTATAAAAATTAACCCATTTAATTTTTATAAACTTTTGGCCCAATTTATTTATTTAAACTTCACCACCTTTTTGGATTAATTCCACTAGGAATTAATCTATAAAAGTTATAATTTTTACAAACTCCTAACCTCCTTATATTTTATAAAAGTCTACAATTTTTATAAAAATAACTAGAGGAGTAACCTCCAAGTCATGGAAATTGTTGGGTTAATGTGGTGTTGACAACACATTATAAACCCTTGGTTAATAACCAAAATTTTCACTATATAAACAACCCACCACCCCACACTTTAACTTGCACCTCCAACACCCACAAACTTCTTCTCCTCCCTTTCTTTCTTTCTTTTGGCCGGCCCCTCCAAGAGCCACCGCCCTCCGCCGGAAAACCGCCCCTACCCCGCCGGAATCCACCCCAAGGCCGCCACCATCCTCCTCCATTTTTTCGGTTTTGTTCTCACTTCCTTGTGAGTTTTCTACAACCTTTTTCTTCTATGATTTCTATCACCTTCAACCACCCAAATGAGCCATCAAGTCTTGACAACTAACCACTAATAATCTAGATCTCTTAACCTTTTAATTTTTTTTCTTTTCTTTTGAATGCTTTGTTTGCAAGATTAACTAACCCAAACTCACTTCTCAATCTCCATTCTTTCAATCTTTGGTGAAACACATTGTGAATCCTCTTGGATAGTAGCATATGTGCACCTTTATCTTATGAAATCTAAAGATTTCATGGTTAGTTACTTGCAAGATCAAAGCCTCTTCATATTAATAAAAATGGAAAATCTAAGACAAATGATATACATGTTTATTACTTTTGGTCCTAACACAAGTATTTGTGTTAGTAGATTTTATTTTCTTGTCCTAACATATTCATGTTAGTAGATTGTTGATTTATTTTGGTCCTAACATATTTATGTTAGTTGATATATTTGTTATTTCATGTGACTTATTCATAGTTAATAAATATGAACCTTGTTATATTTTGTTTACCTAAGTTACAAGACATGGAAAAATAAATGGACTAAAAATCTTGGACATGGAAAATCGATTTAATTTGACATAAATACTTGGATTTATTACAAGTTTTAACCTTTCTTAAAACTTACTAAAAATGGACTTTTTTTGTAAAAGAAATTTTATAAAATCAATCAAGGCAAACAAATAACTTTAAATGTTTCCATGGATTTATTTTCATTACTTTGAGGAATCAAGGTAATTAAAATAGATATTACGTTGCGTAGTAATAAAACCGGGACCGCACGGCGATATACGCGAGAACGTAAAACTTGACATGTTTTTATTGAAATGACGCAAGAGTTTTAATACATAAACTTTATAAATCCAAGTGTCGTCATTTAATATTTTTAGCGACGTTTTCAAATAAATACTTCATACACATGAAATATTATTAAATCTTGGAAATGTTTTAAAATATAAAAGTCTTAAATAATTACTTAATTATTTACAAGATTTTGGCCTTCATAGTTATTTAATTCCAAATAATTATCCTAACTCATAAAAATAATAATTGACATTATTATTTTGATCCAATATTTAAAACTTGATTAAACTGTTTATCTACTTAGTTACGTTATATTTATTTGACATAAATATAAACTTGAAAACACGTATTTATTTGTACAATAAATACTAATAACGGGCTTTCCAATCAAATACAAACGGGAATAACGTCAAGACTTGACCGGTATCACTTGGGTAACTTATGTAACTCAAAGGATTGTAGACCTTATGCATATGCCTATTTAATTTATTTAGGGCATCTCGTGCTACTGTTATCTACACTGCTTGCCTACCGTTTATCTGCTGAATCTGTGAGTTTCACGGCCCCTTTTCCTTTTAACTGTTTTATACTTGGGGGAGAAATCATGAAAATTGTTAAATGCTTTTTACTTAATATTATGGTTTATCTGTTAGCCGTATGACTACTTGTTCTTTTACTGATTGCCCAACTTGGTACATTATCGTTATAAACGTTTGTACAACCGTAATCCCACCATTAATTGATTTCAATTAGTTCTGTACGAAACGATAGCTAGTGAATAGATCTATTTGGGTTGACAACCCTGCCCAGTTCGGTAGCTCCGATCCTGACTCCGTACATTGTCAAGGGGCACACGTCAGTTATTCTGCTCTGTTTAACATCTCTGGGCAAGAGATGCCGGGTGGGTAAACCGTTAGTATTTGAAATCAAGGTTCAGGTGAGATCATACATCCACAACGGTAAACCGAAGTAATATTAAGTGTACTGAAATCTGTTTTACAAATGTTTAAATGATAAATCACAAACCTGTGAACCTCACCAACATTATGTTGACCCGTTTTCAAATTCATGATTTCCCAGGTAATTGAGCAATCACCGAAGGCATGCAAATGGGGCTTAACTTCAACTATCGGACCTACTTCGCCGGAGTCATAGTCCCGACCTATCCCAAATAAACTACCTTATGCTTTTATCAATAAATTAAGACTTTTTATTTTCAAATGTAAGACATTATCATTTCACCACTTTTCCGCTGCAATCTAAATGATGTGGTGTTTTACTATAATGTTTGAATATAATCAGTTGTTCTATGTATCCACGACTATGATTCCATTCCCGTTCACACCCGAATCCGTTGACCGGGGTGCGACAGCTAGCATGAATGCTAAAGCAAAGCCAAATCTGAGTTCTGCACTTGGTGTTGCTTTTATGGCTGGAGTTTCTGGAAAGTCTGATTCTTCAAAAGGTTGTGTCAGGACCAATTTGGAGCCTTTACTCATCCAATACACAGAAAAAGTGCGGAAATCATGAATCCATGATCAAATCATGTTGTTTGCTTGTTGAAATCCTTAGAATTCATGTCTGAAGCTCAAAAACACGAGGGTTTTCACACACAAGTGCTATCTCTCTTCAAACAGGCGTCCAGGATCTTCTTTTAGGGTATTTCCATGTTGCTATATCTACTGGAGAGAGCACAGGTCGTGATTGCACTGAAATCAAGAGAATGTTATTAAAGTTAGTGAATTTTATGACATTAGACTGACGAGATCGCCAAGAACAAAGTTGAGATCGCCAAGGCTGAAGCTGAGATCGCCAAGAACACTTGGTGAGCTCGCCAAGCCTTGGTGAGGTCGCCAAGACTTGGTGAGCTCACCAAGGATTGGCGAGGTCGCCAAGAACAAGTGCCCAGATCACCAACTGTAAAGCCAGATCGCCAACATTCTTGGTGAGGTCGCCAAGAATGTTGGTGAGGTCGCCAAGAATGTTCAGAAATCACTAAGTACACTCCAGAAATGTCAATTATCATTATTGAGTCACTAAGGTTGTTATTACGAAGACACATTCAATTATTAACATTTTCCAAGTGGATTTATCATGAAATGACCCAGAACTTGGATTCAGACTTTCACACTGCAATTGAAATGTACAAGGGCAATTTCTTCAATATCAATAATCAACACAAGTTAAGACATTACATATGAAGCACAAAACATCAAACACTTGAGTGATTATCATAATCATTAAGAGAATTGTCCAAATACAAAATACAAGTTGAAGTGAAAGATTTACAATTTGAGCACAATTACTAAGGATGCTATGTTTGAGTTGCCACCAATCCTATAAAGATCTTACAAATTATTTGCGTGCAAGATTCCTGTATCGATCATCTAAGCACATGATCTGTGCCTCGTACAGTATCCAAAGGTCGCCTCCTCATTGGTGTGTTGCCCACTCACGCGGATCAGCCTTTATGTCCGCAGATCCAGCAGATCTCAACCGTAGATTGGTTAGAGTGTGCTTCTTCTGCCAAATCCTGATTGGCTACTCCCTTATTCACACAGATTCAGATCTAAACTATTGATGAGCCTTATTTTCGACCGTTGGATCTATTCTGGAGCTAAAATCTGATTGGTGGAGATCAAAGCTCATGGATCATGGTTTTTATTTAGAGATTTAATTAAATCTAATGTTTTCAGTATCTTCGTTAACTGCGGGTATTTCTTATCAGTTTTTAACGAGACTAACGGAGATAACGCCGCGACGAAAATTGTGAAAATTTTCGTTGGTCATGGATATTTTCTGTAATATTCAATTGGTTTCTAGTTTTTGTTGACGTCAAGACCATGTTAGCTAACGACCACTGACGGACAAGTTTCGCTTCTCGGTTAAGTTTGTGACTGTTTCGTTATGTCTCACTCCAAGTTGTTTAGCTGATGCAGTGCCAATGTCATCTAACCGAATTAACTGGAAACTCAGTTAAATATTGGAATATTCCGTTAAATCTCTAACGGAAGGCCCGTTACTTGAATAAAAATTGACGGTTTTCTCAGATTTATTCCAAATTGCACCATTTGACTCAGAAATCTTCACGGAATATTTTCCGATCTCATTTTTCTTCACCCAAAATTACGAAGACTCCGATTATGAATATATTTCGCGTTTACGCTCGGGGTCTCAGTTTTTCACCGATTTGACATTTTATTTTGCATCCAACCCAGTCACGCGGAACAAGTTCAGTATTTATGGATCATTCACAACTGTCAATATCCGGCTTCCGGTTTCTCGCAAGACTGTCGGATTTCAGGATTTTAGTACCGTTTTTTCTATGGAACTGAGCGAAACGGTTCCACTCTCTGCATCTGATTTTCCGCTTCCGCATCAGAAGTTTTCAGAGGGATCTAGAAAATAGGGGGAATAATAATAGAACTGGATTATCGGGTCAATTATCTGAAGTTGGAGCATTTTCAGTGATTGATTGGTTTCTTGAGTCAATTTGTTGTGGTTTTGACTCCGATGTTTAGCATTCTTAGTATTGTACCCGACCGTGTGAACCGAGTGAACTGCAACACTTGGCTCTCAACTTGAGCAACAAGAACAGAAGAAGCTTATTCAAAAGGGGAATCTTTACAACATAAAGATTCCGGTTTATCAGTTATTCATCAAAGATGTACGACAGAGCGGTTCTTCACAAGTATGACAGATTTGACAGCGTCAGTCAAGGGGGAATTGTTGGAACTAATAATAAGTGTGACTGACGCCATCAAATCTATTCTCGAATATTTCGGTTGAAGAATCCATTGTGATTTGATTCAGAGACACGGGTTGTGATGATCAAGGCTTGCAAGTTTGGACCGAAGACCGTTTTCTGGAAAAGTCAACCGTTCGGGTCAACGGTCAACGTAAAAGTCAACGGAAGATCAGTTCGAGCGAGTCAAGCTTCATATTGATTAAATCAACTTTGATTTAATTAATAAATTACTTTAGTTGTTTATTTGTAATTTTGCTCATTGTTTTGGTGTTTTACTAGTTAGTGGGCTAGTGAGCACATGGGCTCTCTATATATAGGGGTGATAGCTTCAGTTAAGCATAAGAGATGAATAAGTGAAAGAATAAGGATGATCTAGAGAGATGTGAGCTATCATTTTCTAGAGAGAGAGTCTCACATTGGGTTTGAGCTTAACCCAATGTGACCGTGGATTTCCTATGACGAGTTTGTAACCATTCGGTTCGTTGTAATCATTCAGTAATAATCAATGAATCGTTTGATCTTTCATTTCTTGTTATTTATTATCCTATATTCTCATCATCATGTCTCCTAGTCTCATCTTTGTTCTTGCTCAACATCGAGATTCTTGATGTGAAATCGGTCCTGACAAATGGTATCAGAGCCATTGTTCTTCATGTTCTTAAGGTTTTTCTCAAAAACTTGAAGAATCACTCATTCAAGTCATCAAATCCAGTTGGTTGCTTGATTCCTTGACCTATTTTGAACGAAATTTCACACGGAATCTGTTGAAATGCTTAGATTTCATCAATAATCACATCAAATGGGTCAATTTTTGAATTTTTCAGATTTATGCAAACACAGAGCATACGTGTTGTGCGTTTCTTTTGAAAAATAAAGTCTATCTTTCCCTGATTTCGAGTCAAAATTGAACATGCATACATGTTAGACTCATAATTTAGGGATGATAGCAACTTGAATCACTCAAACACATCAAGTATTGAAGATTTTAGAGCAAAAATTGTGTTCTTTGAAGTTTTTCATAAGAATCACTGTTTGATCTGATTTCACATAGATTAAGTGGTTTTTGGAGCTTGTTGTAGTTAACAAATCTGTCCCTAAGCAAATTCCTAAACTATTGGTGCAATAAAAACTTGATTTCGTGAAATTTGATTTTGACCTAGTGATTATGCTCAAGAACATGGCTGGAAAATTTTTCTAAGTCTTGAAAATTTGAAAATTTCAAATTTGACTTTATTGCTTGATTGATTCAAACTAAATTAGCTTCATGATGTTTGTTTTGTAGGTTTTGAGCAATTAACCTCAATCTTAGCATCCGTTGAAGCAATTTCTGAGATTCCAACCCGTTTGACCCATTAAACGTTTTTGTGAAGAAACACAACTTGTTTCATCATGTCTGAGTTCAATTCTGGAAATCAAATGTTCCAAGGGCATAATAGGCCTCCAAAGCTACTCGGGGCCGCCAACTATGATGACTGGAAAAAGAAATTTCAGTGTCACCTCGAGTACCTGGATTATGACCTATTGACATCTGTGAAGTGTGGTCCTAAGGTGTTCTATGTGGATCCTGTCCCTGTGGCTGCTGCTGATCCACCTAACCCTCAGAGACGTGTAATAAAGAAAGTTGAGGACTATTCTCCTACTGAACATAATCAAATGAAGGTTGACAAACATGCTCTCAGGTGTATCAAAATGGCACTATCTGATGACATTGCCTTCCATTACTTTGAGGCAACTTCTGCTCATGAAATCTGGGTTGCACTAGAGAAGAAGTATGAAGGGAACATTGAGAGCAAAGAGAGGAGAATGGACTCTCTCAAACTGCGTTTCAACACTTTTGCTCACACTGCTGGAGACTCATTTGAGACTCATGTGACAAAATTCTGCAGACTTATCTGCGAGATGCAAAATAACCAGATCCGGCCTGAGATGCCTGCAATATCTAAGAAGATTCTAAAATCACTTCCTCGGGACTTTGCTCCATATGTTATCTATATGCCTGAAAGCAGTGACTTAGCCACTTGTGACTACATGGATCTCATTGACAAAGTCAGAGGCTATGAAATTGCAGCCATTGAAAGAGATGGAAATTCACTCATGGGGAAGGTTACAAATAAGAGTTCCTCTCAGCTAACCCCTAATGTTGTTTTCATCACTCCCAATAAAAATGACTTGGAATTTCCTTACTTTGCCGGTGGGTCATGTTCTTCTGTTCAAGCTGCTCATGTTCCTTCTCCACAACCTGTTTGTCAAGCTGCCTTCGTTTCTCAACAACCTGTCTCACCAGTGATTCAGCCAACTGCTACATACCAACTAGGACCGTCAGCTGTAGGAAGTATTGAAAGTATGACTTTGTGGCATGCCTTGCTTCGCAAATGTCTGGAAGTATTGGAAGTATGACTTTGTGCCAGGAAGACTTAGACCAAATTCCTGCTGATGACCTTGAAGAAATGGATATCAAGTGGCAAATTGGTATGATTGCTACCCGCACAAGAAAGTTTTTCAAGAAAACTAGGAGAAAAGTGTTCCAGTCGTAACCCGGTGCAACTATTGGTTTTGACAAATCCAAGGCATAGTGCTACAACTGTCAAGGTTTGGGTCATTTTGCTTGTGAGTGTAAGAAGCAAAAGCTGAGACAGATTCCTGTGACATCTGGAGGAAACAATAATTCAAGTCAAATTCAGGGCAACTTTTCATACCGGAAGCCACAACCTGCTGGTACTTCTCACCAGAGTTCTAGCTCCACCAATGGTAAGCGTGCTGACAATCCAGAAAAGGCACTTGTTTCACTGAGTGATCCAAACTACACTTGGTCCAATCAGACTCAACCGCCAGCAAATGTTGACTATGCACTAATGGTGAATTCATTTGATGAGTCCAAGATTGAGGAAGACTCATTCTTTGATACACTTTATCCCACCGACTTTGCACTAATGGCTGATATGGATGAAATCACTAAAGATGCTGCTTTTGTGTCCAACACTGCCGATAATGCTGCAAAAGGTGAATCTGATGCTGAGCTAAAGTCATTAAACCATCAGAAGGATCTCATTCCCAATACGGTAAAATCCAAATTATGCTCAGAATCCTGTGTAGAGGAAGTTGCTCGGTATAGCCTTCACAACGAAGGTGTCAATAATGTGGATGCGTCTGTGCCTGAGAGTTCTGGTGATCTGTAATTTCAGGTGATTCTGGTAACGTGCAAGAAGGTGTCAATAATGTGGATGCGTCTATGCCCGAGAGTTCTGCTCTAATTACATCATCAATATTGGATTCCATCTACTCAAATGATCTACCTGATTTTACATGGAGAAGTGAATCAACAGACGTTCCCAACTCATCTGCCACCATTCCAGCTGTCACTACTGATGAAAACCAAGTAACCGAAGAAATTGTTCAGGAAATTGTGCCAAATCAAGAAAATCAACAAAATCAAGAAATTCCAGAAAAATCAATCTGAGAATGAATTCCTCAATAATAATTCAGACTCAGAAGACACAACTGTGATTGAAACTGGTGATACTCCAGGCAATGATGTGCAGATGGATCTCTAGACTCAAATATTCTAGTTCCGGCTGATGAAGAAACTGGAATTCACAAGAAACATCTCGTCTCAAACATTATTGGTCCACTTGATAAGAGAGTAACCAGAAGTCAATCAGGAACAATAAACACTTGCTTGTTTTCCTGCTTCATCTCTCAAGAAGAACCTACTTCTGTAGCTGCTGCAATGAAAGACGACAACTGGATAGAGGCCATGCAGGATGAGTTGCTTCAATTCAAACTTTTGGATGTGTGGCAACTTGTAGACACTCCTCCTAGTGTGAAGCCTATTCCAGTCAAGTGGATCTTCAAGAATAAAAAGGATGACAAAGGAATAATAATAAGAAATAAAGCAAGACTTGTGGTCAAGGGTTACATGCAGATAGATGGGCTGGACTATGATGAGGTCTATGCCCCGGTAGCTCGTCTTGAAGCCATCAAGATTTTCTTGGCATATGCCATGTCAAAGAACATAACAGTCTATCAACTTGACGTGAAAACTGCCTTCCTGTATGGTGAACTAGACGAAGAGGTGTACGTTGATCAACCTCCAGGGTTTGTCAATCCTTATTTCCCAAATAAGGCTTACAAACTGAAAAGAGCCCTTTATGGACTCCATCAGGCACCAAGGAAGTGGTATGAAACCATGTCTACATATCTGTTGGAGAATGGCTACAAGCGAGGGGTGATTGATCAGACACTGTTTATACAGCATGTGGGTGATGATATGCTTCTAGTTCAAGTGTACGTGGATGACATCATCTTCGGTTCAACAAATAAAACTCTTTGTCATGAGTTCAAATGTCTGATGGAAAAACGCTTTGAAATGAGTTCAATGGGTGAACTCACATTTTTCCTAGGGATTGAGGTGAAACAGAATAATGAAGGCATTCTAATCAGTCAGGGAAAGTATGTGAAGGAAATGCTGAAGAAGTTTGGATTTCATGACTCTAAAGGCTATTCCACTCCAGTTGAGACTCGTGCCAAGCTCCATGCAGATCTAGAAGGTGAATATGTTGATGAACACTTGTATAGATCAATGATCGGGTCACTCATGTACCTGACAGCCAGCTGCCCCGACATAATGTTAGCCGTGTGTCTATGCTCAAGATTTTTATCTAAACCGAAACAATCACACTTGACGGCCGTGAAACGAATCTTCAGATACCTAAAGTCCAATCCAAAGAGAGGGCTGTGGTATCCCAAGGATGAGCTTTTTGATCTTAGAGGTTTCTCGGATAGTGATTACGGAGGTTGCAACATGGATCGTAAATCAACCACCGGAGGAGCTCAATTTTTGGGGAATCGATTGGTTTTGTGGCAATGCAAGAAGCAGTCAACGGTATCTACCTCGCCTGCCGAAGCGGAATACATTGCTGCTGCTTCCTGCTGTTCTCAAGTTCTCTGGATCCAGAATCAGCTTCTGGACTACGGTTTGAATTTCATGTATACCCCCATTAACATTGATAATACTGCTGTCATGTTTATTGTTAAGAACCCTATTCAGCATTCTAAGACCAAACACATAGAGATTAGGCATCACTTTATTAGGGACTGTCATGAGAAAAAGCTGATTACCTTAGTTCATGTTTCCTCTGAAAATCAACTTGCAGATCTCTTCACCAAGGGATTTGATGTTTCTAGGTTTAATTTCCTAGTTCAATCAGTAGGAATGATTAACTTTGAGTAAGCTGATCTTTAGGTTCCTTTTAGAATTGTGCTTTAGTCTTAGGTTGTGAAGTCTTAGAGGTATCATCTGTGTTCGCTTCCTTGCCGTGCAATAATCTCGTCATAGAAAACCCAAACAGATTTTACCTTGTTTTCTATTTTTTCAGATCCCAACATGAAAAATCAAAAAGATTTTATCTTTTAACTTTTTTTGAAAAACGCAAAAAGATTTTAACTTTAATTTTTCCTTTTCTTGGTCATCCTTCAAGACTACAAATAAGATATTTCATAAGAGTCAATCCTATATCCCGAAAATACAAATATATATATATATATATATATATATATTTCTTATTTTATTTTGAGTCTTTGTGTCAGTCGGTCCGGCCTAAATCGACTCACGGTTGAAAAATTGAAGAAAATCACAAAAATTTTAAAAATTAAATAAAAATCACTAAAAATAGAATCGGGTCATTTCAAACAACTTTTGTGATGACACTTATGAAAAAGTCAAAATCTTGAATTTTTAGTGATGCTGCAATAAATGATTAAAAAATTGGAGAAAAATACAAAAATTTGCAAAAATAAATAAAAATCATGTAAATTAGAATCGAGTAATTCCCAACAACTTTTGTAAAGGCACTTGATGGGCACTTGAGTCTAAGCACAAGATCTTTGCAATTTTGCAATGCTTAAAATAATCTTTGAAAAAGAAAACCAGAAAATTTTGGTTTTGGTTGGGCAAACTATGTGGAACATGATATAATTCTGGTCTTGTGATCTGACCATAGGATATGATCCAATCGATCAGTAATTCTATCATTTGATGTGTCGATAGGCTCAGCAAAATAAGAATTAGGCAAATCCTGTGATTAAACACTTAAAACCATGAAATTTTGGACTTTAAGTCAAGACAGTTAGTGAAATTCTTTAAATTTGCTTTAGTCTGTGCTAAGTAAGTTAACCAACACACTCGAGTATTTCTTTTGCGGAAAGTGCTGATTTCAAACCCATCAATAAGTGTGATTAATCACACATCATCCAATAAGTGTGAATCATCACACATCCATCAATAAGTTAGAAACATCTCACATCCATCCATTGACCGTGACACATCTGCTGAGGAAACTCTGACCTTGTGTTCATGCATGCCATCATTATCATTGAAGATATATTTCGTGACACATCTGCTGAGCAAACTCTGACCTTGTGTTCACGCGAATCAAAAATATTCACCCACCTTGAAATTAGTACTTCCCTCTAAAGAAATAGGGGGAAGAAGTTCTATATGTGTGTTGTGCATGACTGAAGTACTAAATAGACAAAGCTAAGATAACTGTTTGACTTTGTGGAATAAGAAGTCAACACAATTGTCATTAAATCAAACTAAAACATGATAAATGACATCACAGTGATTTTGCTGAAAATTGCCTTGCTTGAGCTTAAGTGGATAACTATACCGTCAATCTGACTTAGGTTACTGAATCTGTGAGGTGATTTGACTTGTAAGTGTCTGTGATCACGTAATTGACCGGTTTGATTCCTAACATAGTCCAACCATTATCGAGCAAAAATAAGCAAAATTAAGCAAATAACTGGAAATTGCTAGAAAATAAGGCTTTAATGGTGCAAATGAAAGCACTACGCTTTGATATAACCAAATTTGTCATAAAACGTGAATTTGGGTGCTTTGTGCTTAAAAACATCAAGTTTGGGAGAAATTAGTCAAATTTGAGGTACATTTGCAATTTTAAGTCAAATTAACCGTTTTGGTAAGTTTGGGTCGGCCTGACTCAAGTTAATCAGTTTCAATAAGGTTTTTGGTCAAGTGTGTGAATTTTTTAAATTTTCTAAGTCAAAATGGTGTTTTTAACATGTTATGCACTTACAAAATTCAATTAATTCCCAAATTGCCCTTAATGAGTTCATTTAAGTTTTTGCAAATCACTGAGTTCTCAATTGGGAATTCTTTAGTGTGCTTGCTTCGGGTGTTCTCATTTTGGTTGTAAATGGATCATAAACCAGAAAATTTTTCATAAATTAACTTGCTGTTAAAAATCTCTAAGTTTGCTGTTGGCGAACTCGCCAGGAAGACTTGGTATCCTGATGATCTGCCCTTCGCGATCTCAGAGGTCCAATAATTTAGTCTTGGCGATCCCGCCTTACCCAGGCCTTCCTCTTGGCGATCTCGCCTTCTAAGCAGGTAGCTTTGGCGATCTCGCCTTATCCGAAACAACCTTTGGCGATCTCCCTTAAGGCTGATCTGCCCTTGGCGATCTCGCCTTATCCAGCTTCCTCCTTGGCGATTTCAGACTTGCCTTGGCGATCTAGGGTTACATTTGGCGATCTCATACGAACCAACTTGGCGACTTCGCCTTACTCAACCTGTTGACGATCTCGAAAACCCTAGTCTTACCGACCTCGCTATAAATAAAACGGGGAGGTTCAATTTTAATTCTCATTCAAACAAAACATACAAACTCCGACCCACTCTCCCATCCCTCTCGGCGAACCTCCGACGGACCAAAGCTCTCACCTCCGATTCCGATTCTGATTCTTCCAACAATCGTTCAACTGTTGATTTGCACACTGTTCCTGAACATCGAGGTGCGTTGTTGTTTGAAGTTTAAATGGTTTGAATCGGTTCTTACTCTTTGAACCGTAACTTCTCTCTAGCGACCGTAAATCCTCACTTTCTCATAAATATTGTTAAATCTTACACAGATTGTTGCTTGTTTAGTGCTAGAAATCTTCGTGAGCATCATTACAAGGTATCGATTCCATGTTTGATTATGTCTATTGTGTTGGGTAAAATCGGATCATAAGCTGCCTCTGTTATTGAATAAATTGAGATTTAGGGTTTGTAATCTATGTTAATTGGATTCACATGATGAAGGGAATGATAACAGAGACTCAAACATGATGATTGTTTAAAATTTGTTGCTTTCTCTATGCAATATACTTGAAATTGATCATTCTTGTTTTTGTTTACAATAACTCTGTGTTCCCCTATATGGTTTGGTGAATCTTGAACTGTGAATGAGATGGTTTGACTATGCTTTGTTCCAAAATCAACAAAGTAATGCATTTGGATGGCTTTAAATGCATTACGGGTCTTAATTGCTTCAAAATGGTAGCTAAACTAGACTTTGTCTAAGTTTGACCCGTTTCGGTAATAAGTTGAATTTTTTAGAACAATTCAAAATTTTATTTTTTTGAAAAGAAACAAAAATAATGAGTTTAGTAAATAGTTTAAGTCCTAAATGAGATAAACTTGATGTAAATCTCATCCTTTTGGTTCCAATGGTGAATTTTTATCAAATTTTATCCGAATGACCAAAATTGGACTTTAAATGATTTAAACTCAATCCAATAAGAGTCATTTGACTCAAATAACTTGAGGAATGAAATCCTCGACATGAAATTGTAACTGTTGTTGCTTTTATGTTGCTTTAAGAATAAAATTGACCAAATTAACAACATAAAGGCTACTTTTAACCATTTTGTTAGATTTCTTCTTTTCAATTGAATTTCACTGGATATGCAACTTAAATTGATAATATAAGTTAAGTTCTGGACTTTAAGTTGTCTAACATAGGTTTGAACTCAATATAGGTTAAATCTGCATTGTTTGACTAGTCTTGACTTGGTTTTTGACAAATGCTTGCATAGTTGACTTTTTAAGTCAAATCTGGTGTAATTCACTCTTGTTTAATGAATCTGACCCTATTTAGGCTGTGTGTGGCTTTCAATCAATTGTTTAACAAATTTTGCCTGATTTAATAACAGATTCTGTCCAGAAACTCTACAAGATTACCTTGTCTCTTACATTGATCTTAGCCAAATTAGATCATCAAAAAGGTATGTTTTATAAATTCTTGGTAACTTCTGATATATAATTGTTGAGCTACACAGGGGCAATTCATTAAACTCAATCAATCAGCTTGAATAAACTAAGTCAAATTTCTAATCCGTTCATGAATGATCTCAAACAGGATAAAGCCGTGAACCTGTTGATACTTAGATATATCTGAATTAGATCTTAGCAAACAATAGATCTTCTTCAAGGTATGTTTTCTGATCTCAAATAAAGAATTGGATGTTTGATTTCTGTTTATTCAGGTGGATTGTCCTATTTCATTTTTATGCAATAACTTAATAAATCACATGAAATAGGACTTAGCATGTTAAATTTTTGCAATTCTGTGTAAGGTTTACAATCATACCTGAGTTAATGAAATAACATGCATTTTAGTCATTATTCTATGAGTCATTATCTTTTATTCTAAATAAATGGTTAGGTTAGGAACTAATGAAGCTCATGTCACACTTATAAGAAAATAAATACTTGCAAGGTTAGTTTTTAGGGCTGATTGTTCCTCTTTGTCTCTGACCTTGATGATAATACTAAATGTCTGATAGTGAATGCTTCTTGTTCCTTTACCTTATTTTATCTGACTTTGGTTATGTGATTTAAGCATGACAAAACCTCATACATGTATTCTGATTCATCATTTGACATCTTTTATGTGCTTAAGTGGCATTTTTCATTTTACACATACACAAGTAGTTAAATAGAATATTTGTGTTGTTAAGTGTCTCAGTGTGCTCAAATCATGCTAAATTAAGAAAATGTGATTCAAGAATTCAGTTTGATCCCAAATAAGTATCTTCAATTGTGAAAAACTCAAGTTTAGGGGGAATCACTTCTTGATTCCTTCTTGAAGCTTTTTGAGTCATTTAAGTCAAAATTTTGACCTTTTAACAAGGGTCCACTCATTTGAGTGAAATTTTTACACAAATTTCTCAATTTCTATCATAATTTGCCTTTACTTGTGTTTTTCATCAAATAAACATCAAAGAGCATTCTTGAGTCAATATTAACCTTGTCCTTAGCCAAAGTCAACATTTACAATAAAAGTTACTATTTCAAGGGAAATTGCTGGAATTTGGGTCAATGTCACTAATAAACTCTGTTGAACTAAATTGATTATGCTTTGAAGAAATTTGAGTCTATGCTTTGAGTAAATTTCATTTATATCTTTGTAGATTATTTTGAAAAGCTCTGTCACTATCACGAATTTAGTGTGACACGACATTCATTTGACCTGTCAAATTTGATGTAATCATGTGATTTCTTATGTGCAGATGGCTCCCAGCAGGAAAGAGCAGCCAATGCCCCTCTGGATTTATCAAAATCTCACAATCAATGCTGTGAAATCAACAGAAGCTGGACTGATGTCGGTCGATATGAACAAGCTTTCAGAATCCTAGAAAACTCAAACTGGATCACTAATATCCAGTTGGACCCTGTCATAAGCTCGGGTACAATAAATGACTTCTGGATCAACGCCAACACATTTGTTGCTGACAATGGTTCCTAGTCTATCAGATCAAGGATTCAAGGGTCGTATGTTGAAATCAATGAAGAAAAGGTCCGAGAAGTGCTACAGCTAGATGATGCACTTTGTCCTGTTTCTTTACCAAAAGAAGTGTGGCAAAACACGATCCTCGTGATGGGATATCAAGGAGATCTTTCGGTGACTACGAATGAGAAAATAAAGAAGACATTATTCCTGGATAACTGGAAGTGTATCATCACTTTCTTCATTTCAACTTTCGCTCCAAGAAAGTCAGGGACTGATGACTTCGTGGAAGAAACTGCTTGGGCTCTACATGGTTTAGCCTCCGATGCCGGTTTGAACCTCTCCAGGCAAATAATCGAATGGATGGACTACAACCTTCATCCCACCAGAAAATATGAGAAATTTCTGATGTATCCCAGATTCATACAGGCCATTCTTGACCATTATTACCCAAACTTGCAGAAGACAGAACCCTACTTGGTTCCTAGGAGGATGGTGCCTGGTTCTTACATGCGTTATCAGATTGGTCGTTATGATGGACCCGATGTTCCATTTTTCCCGGACATGATTGAGGGAATTGACGTTGATGATGATATGGAAGAAGATCAAAGAAATGATGAAGCTGATGCTGAAATGGCAGATGCCAATGCTGCTGAATCTGATAATAATACAGCAAATCTCCAACATGGTCATCCAATAAATTCTCCAATTCATGATAACCCTATGCCCTCTGAACATGAAGACAGAGCTTCATCCAAAAATGCATCTGAATCAGACAAATCAGAGATGAAAATGAAGAGTCTGGTAGTGAAGATGATGCGTCTGGAAATAATAATGAAAATAACTCAAATGCTTCAATATCCAAACCCGAATCTGGGTCAAGATTCCAACCTGGATCTGAATCAGGCTCTGACTCTTCTAGTTCAGATGCTAGGGGTCCCAAAAGAAAGAAAATAAAAACAAGAGATCAAACCCAAGTTAGTGAATAAACTGAAGCTTCAAGTCATAAGAAGCTAAAGAAAATAAAGTCAAGGCAAGCTCAGGATGACATCTCATCAAATTCCTCAAAAGCTGATTCACCTATGCCAGGATCAGACTCTTTCATATCTGAGGGAGATGTTAAGCCTGGCTATAATAGAGAGTCAAGATCAAACTACGCTCAAGAAAGGAAGAAGCTTGAAATAAGAAGAGGACCTATTTCTGGAACTAAAACTGTTGATGGTATGCAAACACCAGCACAAGCTGAACCAGAAGTCCTTGAGCAACAAAGAAATCAATCTGCTCCCATCACCGCTACTGAAGCTACAATTCAAGATATTGACACCACTGCTGAAATTAACATCACAAGCTTGGTTCCGGTAACTCAAGTTGAGACTCAGCTTATTACAACTGCTCCTGCTCAAGAAATTGTGTCTAGGGCAGATACTTCTTTGATTAATCAAGAGATTTTCTTGGAACAAAAATCTTGATGTTTCTGACTCCTCTGCTGCTAATAAGCTTAAAGAAGCCAATGACAAGATCAAAGAACAGGATCAAGAGCTTCTAAAATCAAATGAGAAAATAAATGAGTAAGCAGAAGAAATTGAAAGACTGAGGAGGTTATCGGCTGAAGCCCTCCAAAATAATCAAACTACCAGAGCCAATAATGATGATGATGTGGGTGGTAGTGGAAGTGGTAATCAAGGTGATGATCGGATGCTAGAACAGGCTCCCTCTACTGAAAACTTCAACAAAATAAAGAGCCAAGTCCAAACCAAGCTGGCATAGCCTCTGAAGGAAAAACACTTCCCATTGTCACAGAACAAGATATAGACGACACTCATCTTTCTGATTTCCCATTAGATGACAATGAATCTTCTGAATCTGAAGTTGATATTTCCTATGGCGACACGTTTCTAAATGATGAACCAAATGATGAAGAGGAAGATGAAATATACCAATCGGTAATAAGCCTGGTGCCACCTTCTGAGAATATCAAACTTCCGAGATTCTCCAGAGCTGCACTTGAAATAAATCAATCAGTTTCAGAAGAGATCCTTGCTTTGACCATGGGTGAACCAGATGCTCCTCCTGTCATTCCTGAAATGTCATTGTAACTCCAATTGGCTCCACCAGTACAACAACCAATAAGCATGGTTATGCCTGCAACTGCTATATCTGAGATTTCTAAACAACTAAAACACCTGCATGTTGAAAGTGAGTTCTTAGATCTTGGAAGAAACGCGTTTCAAGAATTCTATGCAAACACTCTTGCTACTGATCCTAGCAGCCAAAGCATTGTAGTTGTTACCGAAGAAGCAGTTGAAGCCAGAGAAGCATTGGAGATTCAGCCTCTCAGAATGATTCCAGATGATATCTTCAATGATATAAGTATGGCTGAGCGTCTGAAAAATATTGTTTATGACTCCAGTGCTACAAACTTCATAAACCTAGAGTTTACAACTGACGATGAATATGACGAGGACATCACTTATGTCCGCAAATGGGGAATTTGTGAGATCTTTATAGGATTGGTGGCAACTCAAACATAGC
The DNA here is from genome assembly GCA_039602395.1 of Deinandra increscens subsp. villosa. Lineage (NCBI taxonomy): Eukaryota > Viridiplantae > Streptophyta > Magnoliopsida > Asterales > Asteraceae > Deinandra > Deinandra increscens. The sequence continues at coordinate 18,169,081 of JBCNJP010000024.1, read as the reverse complement.
ATCCTTAGTAATTGTGCTCAAATTGTAAATCTTTCACTTCAACTTGTATTTTGTATTTGGACAATTCTCTTAATGATTATGATAATCACTCAAGTGTTTGATGTTTTGTGCTTCATATGTAATGTCTTAACTTGTATTGATTATTGATATTGAAGAAACTTCCCTTATACATTTCAATTGCAGTGTGAAAGTCTGAATCCAAGTTCTGGGTCATTTCATGATAAATCTACTTGGAAAATGTTAATAATTGAATGTGTCTTCGTAATAACAACCCTTAGTGATTCAATAATGATAATTCACATTTCCGGAGTGTACTTAGTGATTTCTGAACATTCTTGGCGACCTCACCAACATTCTTGGCGACCTCACCAAGAATATTGGTGATCTGGCTTTACATTTGGCGATCTGGACACTTGTTCTTGGAGACCTCGCCAATCCTTGGCGAGCTCACCAAGTCTTGGCGACCTCACCAAGGCTTGGCGAGCTCACCAAGTGTTCTTGGCGATCTCAGCTTCAGCCTTGGCGATCTCAACTTCAGCCTTGGCGATCTCAACTTTGTTCTTGGCGATCTTGTCAGTCTGTTGTCATAAAATTCACTAACTTCAATAACATTCTCTTGATTTCAGTGCAATCACGACCTGTGCTCTCTCTAGTATAAATAGCAACATGGAAATACCCTAAAAGAAGCTCTTAGACGGCTGTTTGAAGAGAGATAGCACTTGTGTGTGAAAACCCTCGTGTTTTTTAGTTTCAGACATGAAATCTAAGGATTTCAACAAGCAAACAACATGATTTGATCATGGATTCATGATTTTCGCACTTGGATCTGTGTATTGGATGAGTAAAGGCTCCAAATTGGTCCAAACAGGTTGCACTTTACAATTCCTGATTCATCACGTCAAAGTGCTTTTTCTGTTTAATCGGTGGATGAATGTGCCAAATTGATTGCTGCTCTCATTTTTTCGTCTTTTGGAATGATTATAAATGATGTTGGTAAGGCACAATTAATTGAAGAAGATTTGAATGAGCTTGATGATGATCAATTGAATGAGTTAGATATGGCATGGCAACTTTCTATGTTAACTCAAAGGTCACAGCGATTTTATAAGAAAACTGGAAAACAAGCGTTTAGTGGTAAATTGGGTTTTGATAAGTCAAATATCAAGTGCTACAAGTGTTCGAAGCTTGGACATTTTGCAAGAGAATGTCAACAAGCTCATGGAACAAACCCGGTTTTACTCAACCATCGTCTAGTAATTCAACCCAGACAACAGCTTTAACGGTTCAAGATGATGGTGTTTATGATTGGGGTAAACATTTTGATTCATCTGCTTTAATATTCACTCATGATCATCAAGAAGGTTATAGTTCCGATACAAGTTCAACAACAAGTTCCTATGAATCTGCTGAAAACATGGAGAGTTTGTTGAAGGAAAATGCTTCTTTATTGAATAAAATTCAAAATATTTCTAAGGAATTCAAGTTGGTAAAAGAAGATTTGGAGGTGTCTAGGGAACATGAGAAGGAATTAGTTTTGAAGAATGAATGTTTGATTACGAAGGTCAAATTGCTGAATGAAACTTTAGTGATATTAAAACAAGACAAAAAGAATGTTGAAGTTGCAAATACAAAGATCTGTGAAGAAAAGAATGAGTTGGTGAATGAAGTCAAGAAGTGGAAAGATGAAGCAGAGGATGCTGCTAATGATTTTCAAAATTTGTTTGAAAAGTCCAAAATTAAGCTTAATTTGCTTACAAAGGATGCTGAAGAATCTGCGGCTAAGCTTGCAAGTAATCAAGCTGTGATGGAAAAGTATTTGGATGAAAAGCGGGATTTGGTAAGTGTGAACAAGGTTCAAACAGCAAATCTGGAAATTCAAAAGCGCAACGAAGATAATTTGAAGAAAGAATTGTTTGAGGGAATGGAGAATCTACGCATGCAGAAATTTGAGATGCATAAGGTTGCAAAGCGTTTGATTGCTACTGAGAAGGAATTAGCTGATGCTCAAAAGCAAATTTTAGATTTAAAGATTCAGGTGATTGATGCCAACCGTTTGCTAAACAATGTCTGTAATTCTCAAGTGTTCACAAGCTTTCTGGCTAAAGATGAAAATTTTGAAAAGATGTTTGATAAGACAGCATCACCCCCTGCTCACATCAAAGAAGCTTTTAAAGAAGTAAAGGAAAAGGTTGCAGAGGTTGATTACTCAAATTTTACGTTATCTAATTCTGAGGAAGAGAAGGTTGTGAAGAAGAAGAAAAATAAGAAGACTAAGAAGAAGAAGGGCAAGAAATCTGAGATTCCTCCAGCTCCAATATTTGTTTCTGGTTCATCTTCAGCTGATAATGAGAAATCAGCTACTTCGAGTGACAAGATTCATTCTCAACCTGAATTTAATGAGACGATCTTCTTTGAAAAGACAAATCTTAGAGATATCAAAGCTGAATTTTCTAAGTTGGCAAAGGATAGACATCAAAATTCAAATTCTGAGGAAAAGATTTCTGGAAAGCATGTTGGTTTAGGTTTTAAAGCACAAAATGTGAAAGCTGAGGAGATTCCAGCATCATCATCCCAAGATTTAAAGAAACTGAAGATGAAACAAGTGAAGAAGGAAATATTTAAAGCTGAGAAGGTTCAACCTGAGCATTTCTACAAGCTCAAAGGTTCCGACCAGATTTTCTCCGACAAAGAGTTTCCTCTTCATTGTGTCGATGCTCGGAAGATTCCCGAAGTTTTTGAGAAGAAGGTTGATTCAAGAACCTTGAAGAATCAAATTGCCAAATGTTCTTCTGATGGTTCTCATTCTCGAAGCCCAACATCTAAATGGGTTCATGATCATCAGCATCAGGTATATCATACTTCTTTTGATCATATTAGAGATATTCATGTGTGTGATTCTGTGCAGGCACCTAAACGTTGGGACAAATCTGAACGTGTATGTTATGTTTGCCGCCAAAAAGGGCATATGGCAAAAGATTGTCCTCTTTCTGCTGAATCAAACCAAGGGTTTCAGCAGAAACCAGTTTTTGGTAAACCTGCCAAACCAAAGTTCATTAATGAACAAGGCAGAGTTTTTGATGAATGTGAACCTACATTCTTTCTAAACCAAAAACATTTTGTTCCTAAAATTCAAAAGGTACAAAATGTAGGTTCTTCATCAAAGTCACCTGTGACTGTTTCATCAAAAACTGAATTACCAAAACAATCACAATTTGGAAGCCCAAGGTGGTTTCAAAGCAAAACCAGGACACTGGTCGACCAAAAGCGATCCGCTTTGGGTTACTTATGAACTAATCAGTTTGACCAGTGTGCAGGTACTTCTAGAAGACCTATCGACGATTGCAAATTTGTTAATGGAGGAGTATTCTGCTTAACTTAAATTTCATGATATATTTTTTCTAAACTGTATATTTTCTGAAATTCTACTCTGCAAGGTGTCCGTGTTGATTGATCAACTTTTCTTTCTTTATGCATTTTTCATTGATAAAAACCAAAAATAGTGTAATGTTTTTGTAAAATGAAAAATCCAAAAATAGAGTTTTCATTTTAAGGGGGAGAAATGCATGTAAGGGTGAGAAATTGTAAAAATGCATGTTATGGGAAGAAGATGAATACATGCCAAATATATAAGGAAGGTGAATACATGCACAATATATAAGGAAGGTGAATACATGCACAATATATAAAATTTGAGAAATTGATCATTGGGAAATAATGGTACATTGGCTTACGTATTTAACTCATGGATAGAGTAGATGAAAGGGCCATAAGATCATTGTTTGATATGTTTAGTAGGCTCGGCAAATCAGAAAGTATTCAGATGTGATATACACTAAATACTAATGCCTGACCATGTGGATAACATCTTGATGCATATTTCATGACAAAAAGAAAAATAAGTGTGAAATTCAAAATGAGAAGTCACTGTGTATACATGTGTTCATTTTGCAAAGATTTAAACTTGTTTGATTTTCTTTATTTTGTCAAACGACTGGACTTTCTCTGCGTGTCCACAAGATCGACATGATCGTTGTTCGTTTGACGTTTTGCTTTATTTTCTTTGGTGTTTCGTATAACTCATCGGAATTTCTCTGCGTGTACGGGAGTACCAACCTGATTGTTGTTGGGTTATACAATTTCAACTTGTTTTATTTTTCTTATTTTGTTACATTCGAGGCCTTATCTGCGTATCGAAAGATCGACCTTAAGGTAGACGATTTAACGTCCTTATTTCTTTTTGCATGGAACACAGTTGACGATATCATGAAAATGTTATACTTTGTGAAAATTCACAAGTGTAATCACACAAAAAGAAAAAAAAGAAAAGAAAAAGAAAAGGAAAATGTCTGAATATGTCTGATAGTGTGGGATACACTAGTTAAAGCAAATCTAATCAATACTTTAACATATCCAGATGTTATGAGTATGATTCTGCCTAAGTTTAAGATGGACAAATTATACCGGCAATCATTATGACTTATGTGCTTCAATTAGTTGAAATTGAAGTGTAGTTCAGTGCGTCATGTCCAATATGATCCCATATAGTGATCTTTCTCATACCAGAAATAAGTCTGATTCTGTATTGCAATTTTGTTTCATTTCAAGAAAAGAACGAAAAGATTTTTGGTGTGTTTTAGCATAAGTTTGAAAAATCAAAAAGATTTTAGGTTTGTTTTGTTATAAATTTTCTAAAAGCAAAAAAGATTTTGTTTCTGTTTTATTTTCGATCTGATCAACACGTGATACAAATTCAATTTTCAAAAATCATATCTTGGAGTCTCGAAGAGACATTTTGCGCCGGGATTATTTAAATTTTGAGCAGGTTACTAAAGTGAAGGAAATCACAACTTCAAGTCTTCTGAAGCTGCTGATAAAGACCAGAGATACACCAGACACCGTTAAGTATTCAAGATCAAGTTACAATTAAGTTGAGGAGGAGTTTGTTCGTAGATTCATTTCATTGGACGAACAGATTCTACACTTGCGAGGGAGCTTGATTGAAGATACATATTTGAAGATGTTGAAGAGATACTACACACGACGAGGGGGAGTTTGTTAATACCTGAGAAGTACGTCGTGTGAAGTATCAAATCAAGGTTCAAGATTCAAGTTCAAGGCTAGGGTTACTGCCAGCCGAACTTGGTCCGAACCAGGTGTTCGGACCTGCTGCCGAACCTGGAGTTCGGACATAGTTCGGCCAGCAACTATAAATAGCGAGCTTGTCCATTGTTTTGGAGATGAGTGTGTAGCAGAAGTAAGTCTTAAGTGTGTGTTTACCAAGGTGTTCTCTGTGTCATTGTTTCTGAGTGTTACTGATTGTAATTGTTCTTTGATCAATAAAACAATCAGTTAATTACTTGTTTCGTATCCGTTATAGCTAGATTGAGTAGACGATCCAACGCTCACGACTTTTCATGTACAAATGCTCTTAAACCTTCGAACAGCAAGTAGGTATGATCCTTTTGCTTGATTTGCTAAAAATTCACCACAAATTTTATTGCTTCACAAATTACAACTAATGGATAATAAGGAATGGCAAAGATTAGAGACTGAACTGAAGACTTTAAATATGCAGTCAACAAATAAAAGCTGTAAGAATGCTAAGGAAAGTGATGTTGTGTTAGATTTAGTATTATAGGTTTATTGTTAGCATCCTAGATCCATTTGTAAGCTTATGTCTACTTTTTAATGTTTGCTATATTTATGAAATGCATTACTTTGCTATAAATGTATTTTTATTTTGCATTATCAGGTTAATTGTCATTTAATGTAGAAATTAGTGATTCTACACAAAAAAATAAATAAAAAAATAAAAAAATAAAAAAATAAAAAAATAAAAAAATAAAAAATTGGTCTTTTTTAAATCCTTGACACACAAAAATTCGTGTCATCTCCCTTTATGACGAGGGCTCTTGACGCATATTTTATGACACATAATTATGACGCGCATTTATGCGCGTCATAACAGGGATGACACGCATTTTGCGCGCCATGTAGCTTTTTAACGAGGCCTTCCTTGACACACAAATGTGCGCCATCTGGCACCTTTCTTGACGCGTAATGCGTGTCAAGAAAGGGTTTTTTTGTAGTAGTGCATGGATTCTTTTTTGATACCCAATTTCACTCTGCCATCTTTTCAATTCCAAATTTTTAAGCCTGATTTCATAAGCTTTAACTTCTCTTTGAAATGAATAAATGGATTATTGTAAGGCCCGAATCCCGTTTAAGAAGTTTAAACGTCATTATAAAATCAGAGTTAGAAAATTTCTTCATTTAGTTAAGAAATTCCACCAATCATTATACATCATTCCCATATCATAGTGTTAAACACAATGAGTTTCATCACCATATGGTTACAAAACATTCATTTCATCAAAACATGACATGTAGTTCCCAAATTATGTGATGTTCGGTTCCATAGCCCTTTGATTCGATCTTGACCCGTTAACTATGTTCTACCTGCCAAAAACACTAGTAACACATTAGCATTAATGGCCTAAAGCAATAAACCGCATAATACAATACATTTCATGAAAAATTCTGAAAAATGGGCCAGGGGCGTAGGCAGACCCCAAAAATGGCGTCCAGACTCCCCTGCATCTGGAAAAGGGCGTCCAGACTCACAAGGCGTCCAGACTCCCTTCTGGGCGTCCCAGACTCCCCCACCTGCACATTCAATTAGTTTTTCGCTTGTACTTTGCCCCATTCTTTGTGCTCTTCTAACCCGGATTAACCAAGTTATAAAAACACCCATATATATATATATATATATATATATATATATATATATATATATATATGTATGTATGTATGTATGTATACATGCTATTAGACCATTCTTTAGCTATCCACACCAATTAAACGGGGTTAAGGAGTCATTTACATTATCCTCCTAACCCGTTTGACCCGTTAACACACTTTTACAAAAATAACTCTTTGAGTATAATTCCAGCTGCAATTCCCTCAAAATATCATTCTCTTGCCACCCATACGTTGTGCCAAACCACTTAATTTCTTGTTGGGACAATTTGAGGACTATAACCCCCATAGTCCTTCGCCTTGTCTCAACTCTACAGCTCGACCCAAACGGGTCATAAACACTACATCTCAGCTTGATCATATATCATGACCATTACTTTATTTCCTCTAAACAATCCAAACTCATTATGCCACTAGTGCTATAACAAATTTCAATTCAAGATCATAATTCATATCGACTCCTTGCACATAATTATCTAACCGCTAGGTGTTACCTTTAGGATTTAGCCTTGCCTTCATGATGTTGATTTGCACTTCCACTAGCTTCACCTATAACCATAATATCGATTTCCAATTTCACAATATATACATCCTACATTCCATCACTACTTCAATCATTAAAATTCAGCTCATACTCATTATCAGCTTCATTCAAGCATTTCATCGAGCACCTAGTGTGCATACATAGTATCCTAACTAACAAGTAACATAAGAAACATCCATACATCCCATTCTTAATTCTAGATACAACACATTAAGATTTCATGCACAATTCAGCAATTTCCTAACTTCATTATGAATTCATTCAGTTAAAATTACCATCCAAATCCCCCAACCCATAATGGGTTTCGATTTCTACAAGATGGGGTTTAACCCCCATCACAATTCTATCAAACACACATAGAATCAATCATGTAAGATGGAATTAAACATCACTTGAACCCATAATCACATAACAAACTAGTTTCCAACCTCAATTTAGCCTTTAGATGAAATCTATAAAATCACCTACAACAAGTTAGTAACTTACTTGCACTCAATTGAGAAATTAAGAAGAGTATGATGATCTAGAAGTCTTCAACTTCCTAACAAACTAGTTTCCAACCTCAATTTACCCAGACTTGTTTAATCTCCCTTATTTTCATCTATGGCCCCTCTAATTTCATATTTTTATAAAATTTAGCCAAGACCCTTATTTACACAATTAATCCTCTAACTTTCCTTTAGTTTTAACATCTGTTAATAGAGTTAACTTATTAACTAGGAATCCCCATTAAATAACTCGGTTAACCTTCTAAACCCGCTTATTACACTAAAACCCAAGTAAATCATAATTAGACTTAAACACCCAATTTATTACGAAACTTGGGATGTTACAATTATGATGCGAGGCCACCTTAGCATCGGCCTATGCATCCTCGATGACCTCAAGATAGCCAACTTTCGACATCCAAACATTTAAAACTTGAAAGGTATGGGGCCAAAATTCCCGAAGTTAAGACGCAACACAATAGGGCAATGATCCAAAATCTTTTTATAGAAATCGCTAGAGATTCAAGATTTGGAAACCTATCGCATATACCACCTGTTAGGGCTGATAATCCGGGATCCTGGCCGGAAGCTCAAATGGTTCAATATCCTTACGCAAGTTCAGGATCCTGGCAGGTTCGAGCATCCTGAATTATAGTTATCAACTAACCCGTTTGTTTTTCCCATGTGTCTTATTAATTGCAGGGTCAAAGAAACGTGTAGACAAGCCTAAAGACTCGGAAAAATGATATAGAACGTGGACTAAGTGGTCCACAACGTTCATATTGGCTCAGTTGGGAGAATCCCTAAAATATAGGACAGTTGGTTATATTATTTCAGGATGCTCGCCAGAAGCTCAAAGGATCCTGAACTACAGTTATCGACTAACCGTTACAATTGTCCACGTGTCTTAATTGATTGCAGGTATTAAGGGACGTGTAAATGATGGCTAAAGACTCGGTCAAGGCTTTATGGGACGTGTTGTAACTGACTCCAACGTTCACAAAGACTTGAAGACTCAATCCCTAGTTTTTAGCCTAGTTAGTTAATGTATTTTTGACTATTTAAACGAGCTCTAGGTCATTCATTCAAGGGACACACACACAACACACGATACTCGCTATCAAAACTCTCTGTAACACTTAGAATACGAGCTCATTTCACTTGTACCAAATACATTCATCATATAAAAGTTTTAGGAGGCAGGTACTTTGAACCGGCCCCCGAGGTTTTTTGCTAGGCTCCTTGAGGATACTCAAGGATTCCTTGATTTTCCCTCGTTACATCCTCGTGTCAATCTCCAAACTTACATTTTCATCTTTATTTACATCAAACACGCTACCTCACATACAAAGTTTGATCAACTAATTGCTTAGGCAGTTTTTGACCAAAACAATTTGGTGCCCACCGTGGGGCAAACGGTGTTTGAAATCAGTTAAGAGCCTTGATCTTCTTCCCATAATCGATTCTTGAAAATGTCAAGCCAACAAAAAATTACTTCGAAATCTGTTTCACCCACTAAACCGGCTGTTGACACTGGTCTCCCCCCAATGATGAAGAAAGTGACCGGCACCGACGCTAAAAGAGTGGAATATCCTACTTTTCAGGGATCTCAAGGTACGTCCACTGACTCCGCTATTTCTAATAACGATCTCTATGTTTTGATCAGGCAAATGAAGTCTCATGTGGATGAGCAAGCCAAAACCAACGAGAAAATGATGAAGGAGATCATGGAATTGAAGAAATCGAAGAGACCACTAGAGGAAATTAGCCCTTTGATGCCAAAATTATTCGGGTTCGACTCTCCGGAAATATCGGAGCAGCCAAAACAAAAAGCGAATCTCTCTACTCCTGCAAAGTCAGGTATTGCAACAGCTACTACTGCAGGATTCTCAGGCTCTCAGCATCAGAAGACTTCCAGGGTGATAGATCTGGAATACTCTGGGTTCTACTTCGAGCAGCCCCCAGAATCTTACTACAGTAGATATGGAAGTCAGCAGCTGCCGAGATGCTCGAGTCAGCAACCAGCCGGGTTTTTAAGCCATCAAATGCCGACGGTATCAGTGCAACAACCTGTATCTCAACCACAGCGGTTTGCTGCGACGAACCTTCATGAGCCTTGGAACCAGCAGTCAGCAGCACCTACTCCTCAAATGCTTCAGGGATCTTAATCTCAGCCATTCCAACAATATCGGAGCCGCTTCCGAGCTGCTCAGGATCCTCAAGGATCCTTATTTTCTTATCCTACTGTCTCTGCAGGCACAATCCCAGGTTCATCTCAAGAGATGCATGAGGGAGACTTCATCCCCATGCAAGCGGGAACTACAACTGAGCCAACCGTCCTTAGAGATGCTGAATATGGACCTCAGATCCATCTCCAAACTTCCAGGGCTGGTAACAACTTTGATAATTTTTATGCTAACCCTAACCAAGGAATTGTGCAGGATGCAGGTATCAACCCGACCATCGCTAGGGAACTTCAGAGGTTAAAAGACATGATCTCAAGTGTTCCCGGTGTTATACGTCCAATTCCTGAAGTGCCAGCAGGCAGCCACAGGGTTTCTAGATTTGCATGGCCCATTTGTGACGTAGAGATACCAAAAAGATTTCAGACCCCCAACATGAAACTCTATGATGGGACCACAGATCCTAAGGAGCACGTAGCACAATACATGGAACGAATGGAAATCAACCCCATTCCTGCAAACATCAAAGAAGCTTGCTTATGCAAGGGATTTGGCTCAACATTGACAGGACCAGCCTTGAAATGGCTGCTCAGCATTCCTCCTAATACCATTACTTCTTTTCCCCATTTAGTTAACTTGTTTAATAACCAGTTTTCTTGCAGCAGGAGCTTTGAGAAGCTCACTGGTGATTTGTACAGAATAGTTCAGAAGCCTAATGAATCCCTGAGGGATTATGTGGCCAGATTCGGTCGAGAAGCTCTGGATATTCCCAACCTAGATATGGCTACCGCTGTAGAAGCTTTCAAAATGGGAATTAGAGGAGACTCTCGCTTTTATGATGATTTGGTTATGACTCCTTGCAGGAACCTTGATGAAGTCAGAACAAGGGCATTAAGATTCATCAGATTGGAAGATGACAAAAAGGTCCAGAAAAGAGGTGATGAATCATTAGGCGGGAAAACGGATTCTCCCGCAAAGCAACAACGAACTAAACCCTATTACAGGAATGATAATTCCAGGGTCAATGCAATTGAAGATGAAGACGACGAGGAAGACCTCCCAAAGGTATCTGATTACTGTTTTTCAGTTGACACAAGTGGTGTGTTATGTGCTTTGCAGGATCTAGGTGATAAAGCCAGATGGCCAAGAAAATCGGATAAACAAGGATCATGGAAAGATAAGTCTAAATGGTGTGCCTACCACGAAGACTTTGGGCACTTAACGGATGACTGCATAGCACTTCGGAAAGAAATCAGTTACCTGCTCAGCAAAGGGCACCTCAAAGAATTGTTTGGCAGGAAGAGAAGTAAAACTCAAGAAGCTGCTGAGCTGCCCAAAAGAGCTCAGTCGCCGCTAGCAGATGCAAAAGTGATCAACTTCATCTCAGGAGGATCTGACATAAGTGGAGCCTCCTTCTCATCAGCAAAAAGACATGCAAAGGAGGCCAAGATGGATCAAGGCAGTCGGCCAAAGAAGAACGCGATATTGACTGAAGACAAAGTCATCTCTTTTGACGAAACTGATAAGCTGGACATCCAGGATCCTCACCACGACAGTCTGGTAATTACATTATGTATTGCTAACCATTATGTTCGCAGGATCCTGATAGACAATGGCAGTTCAGTCAACATTATTCAATTGGACGTGCTTAAAAAGATGAGCATTCCAGAAGAAGACATAATCCCAAGATCCTCGGTGCTAGTAGGATTCAGCGGAGAAACGAAGCATGCCGTTGGAGACATCAGACTTCCTGTTTACATTGAAGGAGTCAACTCTATGCAGAAATTCTGCGTTATTGACTCCCTTCCTTGCTGCAACGTAATCTTGGGAAGGCCATGGATCCATGACATGAAAGCAGTTCCGTCTACCTATCATCAATGTGTGAAGCTTCCCACACCTTGGGGAGTTGTAAGGATACTAAGTGATCAACAAGAAGCCAAAGACTGCTACACTTCTGCTATGAAGAACACCATCAAGTCCAGGCCAGCATAGCAATTAAAGAAACCAGCACGAAGAATTCAGATGACAAAGGAGTTAGAAATCAAGGAAGTTCAACTCAATCCTGAAGATCCTGAAGTCAAAGTGCTGGTAGGAACTAATATTCCTGAGGATACTGAGGAGCAGCTCGTGAGCCTCTTGAAGTCCCGAGTCACAACATTTGCATGGAAACATGAAGACATGACATGTATATCTAAAGATATTATTACTCATAAACTTGGTATAGATGATTCTTTCAGGCCAATACATCAGAAAAGAAGGAAGTTCGCTCCTGAGAGAAACATCATAATCCAAGAAGAAGTTAACAGGCTGCTCAAGTCAAAAATGATTAGGGAAGTTAAATATCCTCGATGGCTGGCTAATGTGGTGGTAGTCCAGAAGAAAAATGGTAAGTGGAGGGTATGCGTAGATTACACAGACCTAAACAAGGCTTGTCCAAAAGACCCATTCCCTCTACCACACATTGATTCTATGGTGGACGCGACTGCTGGGCATGAGATGCTAACTTTTATGGACGCATCTTCGGGCTTTCAACAAATTCAAATGGAACCATCAGATCAGGAAGACACGGCCTTCATGACTCCCACAGGTATTTATTGTTATATTGCAATGCCTTTTGGTTTACGAAATGCAGGTGCCACATACCAAAGGCTAGTCAACATGATGTTTAAAGACAAACTGGGGGACACCATGGAAGTATACATAGATGATATGGTGGTGAAATTGAAAAAAGCAAAGGACCATCCTAGAGATCTTGAAGCTGCTTTTGATATCTTGGACCAGTTCAACATGAAATTGAATCCTTCGAAGTGCCATTTCGGAGTAAGAGCCGGCAAGTTCTAAGGCTTCATGGTTACTGAAAGAGGAATTGAGGCCAGCACCGAACAGATCCAAGCAATCATAAACTTAAAGTCTCCAACGAATGTCAAAGAAGTTCAAAGACTAACTGGCAGAGTAGCAGCACTCAACAGATTTATATCAAGATCATCTGAAAAGAGCAAAGAGTTCTATGACATATTGAAGAAAAACAAAAAGTTCGAATGGGACGAAAAGCATGAAGCAGCTCTGAGCTCCTTAAAAGAATATTTATCATCTGCTCCACTTCTAATGCAACCAGTCAAGGGCGAACCACTATCTCTCTATATGGCAGTTTCAGGCAGCTCGATAAGTGTTGTGCTTGTGAAAGATCATGAGGGACAACAGCATCCGGTATACTATGTAAGCAAAACGTTGCTAGATGCTGAGACCAGGTATTCTTATTTAGAAAAATTGATTTTAGCCCTTGTCATGGCTTCTCAAAAGTTAAGACACTACTTTGAAACTCATGTTATTTGTGTGAAAACTAACTATCCTATTAAGTGTGTCTTAAGAAAGCCTGAAATGTCTGGAAGAATGGCGAAATGGGCAGTTAAATTAAGTGCCTATGACATCATATACGAGCCAAGAACAGCGATTAAGTCACAGGCCCTAGCAGATTTTGTGGCTGATTTCAGCAGCGATATACTGCCAGAAGTTGAACTTGAAGTCAAGCAGCTCGAAGAAGCTTCAGGCAGCTGGGTCTTGTATACAGATGGAGCATCTAATGTCAGAGGAACAGGATTGGGTGCGCTACTGAAATCGCCACAGGGGGACATTATCCCTCTATCTATCCATTGTGAATTCAAGACTACTAATAATGAAGCCGAATACGAAGCTTTAATTGCAGGATTACAACTCGCTAAAGATATGGGTATCCAACACATTTAAGTTTTTATTGACTCCTTGTTATTAACTAACCAGTTTAATGGATCCTATGCAGTGAAAGGCGAAAGGCTAACCAAATATCTAGACCTTGTAAAACAGTTAGCATTATCTTTTGAAAATTGCAGCATATCACAGGTACCTAGAGAAGAAAACGCGGAAGCTGATGCTTTGGCAAATTTAGCATCATCTTTAAGGATCCCAGAAGGTGTCAAGATTCCCATAACTCACATCCTGACACCAGCAATTGAAGAACAAGAAGTTAATAATGTCACAGCAGATAAAGATCAAGAAATGACAGACTTTCAGGATCCTCAAGAATCCTGGACTTATCCTATCAGGAGATTTATCCAAGAAGGAGAAATCCCCAAAAACGAGAACTCTAGACACTTCCGAACAAAGGTAATTCCATATTCAATAATAAACGGTATCTTATATAAGAAATCTCTTGCAGGACCATACTTGAGATGCCTCGAGCAGCCTGAGGCACTTGCAGTACTCCAGGATATTCACGAAGGTGATTGTGGCAACCACACTGGGGGCAGATCACTATTTTCTAAAGTATTGAGAACAGGATACTACTGGCCTACTATGAAGAAGGATGCAATGTCCTTCGTTCAGAAGTGTGATGCATGTCAGTGGCACGGCAACATCCTCCATCAGCCTGCTGAGCCGCTCCATTCAATATCATCTTCGTGGCCGTTCATGAAATGGGGAATGGATATAGTTGGTAAGCTGCCTGTAGCACCTGGAGGAAAAGTCTTCATGCTGGCTATGACAGACTATTTTTCTAAGTGGATTGAAGCCGAAGCTTTTGTTCAAGTTAGAGAAAAGGAAGTGATTTCCTTTATCAAAAGGAATATCTTAACAAGATTTGGAATCCCATCAGAAATAGTGTGCGACAATGGATCTCAATTTATTGGAAAAAGGACGACAAGTTTTTGTGAGGCATGGGGCATCAAGATGGTAACTTCGACTCCCGTACATCCACAAGCTAATGGCCAAGCGGAATCGAGTAATAAAATCATCATCAATAATCTCAAGAAGAAGCTAGGAGACAAGAAAGGAAGATGAGCTGCTCCCAAGAGCTTACAGATTAGCTACTAAGGACGGTGAGCTGCTCCCAAGAGCTTGGAATGAAATTCACTTGAAGTTATATTTTATGTAAGTACTCTCTGGATCCTTTGAGCACATCAGAGAATCCTTGTCCAAACTTCGAGAACCTCAGGTATGATTTTTACCCTTATGTCAATTTCACATTATTATTTTCGTGGAATGTGTACTGACTTAGGCATCGGAGGGGTGTTAGCCAAGCTAACACCCACCCCTCACCAAGCCTTGAAGTGTTTTGTAGGTGCTTCGAGCGTCCAACCATAAGCTAGAGGCTGATCACCTCTTCTAAGTCTAAGGCATTCTGAATGCTGTCAAAAGGTTTAGGAGGTTTTCACCTTCTCGTTCACTAATGGGAATCGCCAGGAGCGCAAGACCCTCGCCAGGAGCGCACGGTGGTGGCCTATGGTTCAAGGTGGTGCGACCAGTCCATCTGTGGGTGGCTGATAATTTCATCACTGTTGGCCATAGAGTGCACTTCAAAATGGGTGGCAGACGTGTCATCTCGAAAAGGTTCTAAGGTTTTTGGAATTTTCATGTCAACCAAGGTTTAGGCACTTTCGTGTCTCTCAAGTTTATGGGCTTGACCCCAGTTGGCTTAGTCCCAAGTATTTTTGAGCTTGTCCTCAAAAGTAACAAAGGTTTTTAATGTTCTCACATTAACTAAGGTTTAGGCACTTTCGTGTCTCTCAAGTTTTTGGGCTTGACCCCAGTTGGCGTAGACCCAAGACTTATAAAACATTTTGTACCTCAGAAGACAAGGTTGGGCTTGACCCCTGTTTGACTTGTTCCTGAATACTCAAGACTTATTATCAGATTCATCGGAATTTCATCAAGTATATCTTAAGGATTCCTAAGGATCCTCATGGATCCTGACTATCTCAATGGTTGAAGTACTTTTGAACAGGTGACATTGGTACTGCTTATGTTACGAATCTTTATTACTAACTTAGTATTGACTAACATCATGGTTTGTTAACATTGGCAAAGTTTTATAGACTTTTGAGTTTTTAAACTGAACTATGTTATCGAGTATCCTGTAGGATCCTCATTCAAATATTTTTCAAATAACCAAAAATATAAAAACACACCATGATGATCAAAATACTACTGAGTCATATATATGCAGGAAATACAAAAAGAGCAATCGACAGGGTTCCGACTGATGTATGGGGAAGACAGCAACTTGGAGTTATTTATGGGGAAATTACATGAGAAGTTGTGTCGCTATCAAATCAGGAGTTAACGAGTCACCTTCGTAATTATTTCAAGAGATGACGTTGAGTTTGAATTTTTACAGCCGTCTTCTTGGTCGACAACTGTTAAAATTCAGGGGCAATTGTTAGGGCTGATAATCCGGGATCCTGGCCGGAAGCTCAAATGGTTCAATATCCTTACGCAAGTTCAGGATCCTGGCAGGTTCGAGCATCCTGAATTATAGTTATCAACTAACCCGTTTGTTTTTCCCATGTGTCTTCTTAATTGCAGGGTCAAAGAAACGTGTAGACAAGCCTAAAGACTCGGAAAAATGATATAGAACGTGGACTAAGTGGTCCACAACGTTCATATTGGCTCAGTTGGGAGAATCCCTAAAATATAGGACAGTTGGTTATATTATTTCAGGATGCTCGCCAGAAGCTCAAAGGATCCTGAACTACAGTTATCGACTAACCGTTACAATTGTCCACGTGTCTTAATTGATTGCAGGTATTAAGGGACGTGTAAATGATGGCTAAAGACTCGGTCAAGGCTTTATGGGACGTGTTGTAACTGACTCCAACGTTCACAAAGACTTGAAGACTCAATCCCTAGTTTTTAGCCTAGTTAGTTAATGTATTTTTGACTATTTAAACGAGCTCTAGGTCATTCATTCAAGGGACACACACACAACACACGATACTCGCTATCAAAACTCTCTGTAACACTTAGAATACGAGCTCATTTCACTTGTACCAAATACATTCATCATATAAAAGTTTTAGGAGGCAGGTACTTTGAACCGGCCCCCGAGGTTTTTTGCTAGGCTCCTTGAGGATACTCAAGGATTCCTGGATTTTCCCTCGTTACATCCTCGTGTCAATCTCCAAACTTACATTTTCATCTTTATTTACATCAAACACGCTACCTCACATACAAAGTTTGATCAACTAATTGCTTAGGCAGTTTTTTACCAAAACACCACCCGACACGAAAAATCGGACAATTTTGCTTTGTTTGCTCCCATGCGCATTAAACTGGGTGAATTTAAACCACCAAGATGAATCTCAAAAAGACCACAGGAGTCTATGAAATCATTAAAATCCTCTGCCTCAGTATGATTAAACGGCATACCAAATCTTTCATGCTTTTATCTAGTGGCATTAAATCACTAAAAATGATATTCTCCCATGGGTGAAAGTCCAAGAAAATAGAAATTTTCCAAAGATTCCGTTTAACACAAATACTTTTAGGGGAATAAACAATAATCATATACAATAAAGGTTCATCGAAATCTACTTACCATGAACAATTAGAAGGTTGTCAAAAACGAACTGCTCAATACTTTTGAACATAACTGGGTCCCATATAGCCATAATGCCTCCCGATCTTCCTTTCGAACTAGCACAAACCCACTTGAAGTTGCTATTACCCCATAGAGATCTAACCATCCCCTCCTCAACAAATTGAACATGAGTTTCCTGAACCACCAAAAAATTAATCGAGTGTTGATTACATAAAGTAGCAATATCTCTTCTCTTCCTCTCCGAACCGATTCCACAAGCATTAATGGACATGATATTTATTCGAAAACCACATGTTCACTCATCTGTTCAATAAGTTTGACCATATCCTTCTTTTAACCCTCCATATTAATACTAAGCGAGCATCCCATGTCAATGTGTTTATTAAGTTCTTCCAAAATCGAAATACTTTGTTTCTTGAGGATCCCTCCCGAACCCGAAGCACTAGAAGAAGCCTCAAACCCTGATTGTTTATAACCATCGCTCTCTAACTCCTTATCATTCTCCTCCAAAACCGTCGTTTGCTTTTGTGGGAGGCTTGGTGGTTTAGAAAGTGAAGTAGACTCCGATGAAACCACGTTAGCATTCATACATTTTTTTTGCTTCAATACCTTGATTCATAATAGTGTCCATTAAATTAAAGGGGTTTGATGAAGTCTTCACATTGTCATTAGAATTAATTGGATCCTCACTAACAACATTCTCCACATGAAAATTTGGAACAATCACATCTTCCTCATGTGGAGTTGATGTGCTGTTTAGTGTATATGAAAAGTGGGGTCCTACACTAGCAAATTTTAAATTTATAGAACTGGTTATTCACCAGTGGACTATTGATGCATAGCATCTTAGTTATGATTTTTGATGAATAAATGTCCCATTTTCATTACATTTTGGTTATGCTTTGGTTGGATTCGATGCTTAATTGATAAATTTGTTGAATTTAAGGTTCTGCTGTGTCGGTGATTGGATTTGGGTGATTTTGGAGCATTTGGACCCGTTGCGGTGCTCGGTGGTTGAAGATTGAAAATATTGAAGTTTTCCTGATCCGGGTCAATGCGGGGCGAATTGATATCCTTATCACTTGATGCAGCCCACATCATGTCTGGTGAAACTATGCAGTCAAAGGGGCAATGCGGGCCGCATCACCTCCAGTCTAATCTGATGCAGCCCGCATCGACGAACAGACAGTAAACCCTATTTTGCCTCTATTTAAACACACTTTGGCCGTGATTAAAAGAGGGAACACCCCATACCCACTTGAAAAAACCCTAGATCTACTGTAGAAGACGGATTTGAAGCTTAAGGATTGGAGATAGCTTGGATTTGGATTGAAGATTGAAGATTTTTCTTCCATTTTTGGGTGTTCTTCACCAAGGCTTGATTTCTTTCTCTTTTTGTTGATTTTTCAGATCATGTATGGTTCAAAGATGATGTTTTTATTAGTTCTAAACATGATTGGAGGCTAGATCTATAGTGTTGCTTGGTATTGGATGAATTTGGGCTTGATTTGACTTTTTACTTAACTTTCTTCATGTGACTTGATCTTATTGCTATTGAATCTGAATTGGATCTATGAAATGATCATATTAGCATGTTTAGCTTCTGTTATGATTGCTTGATGTGATTAAATTGCTTAGGCTCAAAGAACTTTGACCTAATTAGTGATTTGGTTATTATTTGGTTTGACTTTTATGAGTTTTGATCAAATGCATGATAGGAGAACTTCTACATGATCTTGTAGTTATAATTTGGGGCTGATTTTGCATAATATTTGTGTTGGATTGAATTGACCGATTCGTTTAGCACACTAGGTGGTTGTTTGACTTTGTCGGTTGGTTAGAATACTTGAGAACTTAAGGTTTTGACCCGCTTGTACGTGTTAGACATTGCTTAGGTTTCATTGATTCCATTTTAGTATTCTAGTGTGTTGTAGAATCCATATTGAGAGACCTCTTGAGTGGTTTTCTGTTTCATACGTGTCTAATCTGCTTTGACCGAAGCGATCTGACCACTTAGCATTAAGTATCAATTGACTATCCGGACTTCAGTTTAGAATTGCCTAGATAGCGAAGATGTGTCTATAGTCTAAGTTATCGCGGTTTTCATCTTTAGAGGGTAGTGTCACATGAGGTAGTCAGTTTATCAGACAATAGTCAGCCCAGAGGATTCCTTGCCAGGCAGCACCCTTTTTCCCATATTTTAGTCACCTTAGATTCTGTTACTTTGTTCTTTAGCTATTTTAGTTACTTGTTTATCTGTTTCCTTGTTTTTCTCAAAACCAGAATATTTTAGGTTAAATATTAGCAAAGTTCGCATATCGAGAGCCTGCATTGCGTCCTTGGATTTGACATCCGGGTATTTACCGATACTATCCTGCATACGATGGGTACACTGCCCTACGTGTGTGTTTAGTCACTCGGGATTTTCCCTTTTTGACTTGACCGATTTTTGATAGACACTTCAGCACACGTTAAGTTTTTGGCGCCGTTGCCAGGGACGCGTCAGCTTTCGAGACCTATCAGAGCTAGTAGTTTAGCTATTTACTTGTTTTCTGTTACTTGTGTTATTTGCATGTTTCTAGTATGTTTGTTTATTTCTGTGTTTACCTACGTGTTAGTTAGTTTATTAGCTTAGTCTAGTTTCTTTATGTTCTGTTTCTGTTTTCTTTTTCGTTTTTCATCTGTTTATGCGCATTCGTCGGAGGAGGAGTCCCTTTTCACCGTTGTCCGAGCCTGAGAGGGTTTTTCATAGACTTCGACGTTTGGAGGCATTAGTAGTTCCAGTTCCGATGGCACTTCCGCCGAGACGCACGCTCGCCGACTACGCTCGTCCCGACATCGCGGGGGTGCAGCCCAGTGTCATACGACCACCCGTGGAAGCTAACAACTTCCAGATCCAGCCTCAGACCATTTCCATGATCTTAAATTCTATTCAGTTCGATGGATTTCCGAACGATGACCCGATGGCTCATATTTCAAATTTCCTTGAGGTTTGTGACACGTTCAAACTCAATGGAGTCACATCGGAGGCAGTTAAGTTGAGACTCTTCCCATTTTCCCTTCGCGGCGCAGCGAAGGCGTGGCTTCAGTCCCTCCCGCCTGGTTCTATTACTACTTGGGATGCTTTGACCCAGAAATTCGTTTCCAAGTATTTTCCTCCGTCGAAAGCCGCGATGTTCCGAAACAAAATCTATTCGTTCGTGCAGGAGGACACCGAGAGTTTATATGAGGCATGGGAGAGGTTTAAGGAGTTGTTGAGGAAATGCCCATCTCATGGCATCGAGTTGCATCAGCAGGTGCAGATTTTCTATGGCGGTCTGAACGCCCTCACGCGACGTTTTTGAATAAAAGATAGTAGCCTAAAGGTCAAATTTTCCGGTTGTGATTCCATCGCGAACTTTTTCGGGACGAAAAAGGGTTAAGTGTGGGGATGTTTGATGTAACGCATCTTATATATGTTTTGGAATTAAAAATCCCGCATTTTTACCGGCTTTTTTATCGAGTTTTGATGAGATTTTGGTACTTAATTGTTCATATATTAAATTTCAGGAAATCTGGTGATGGTGGATAAGTTATGATGATTTATGGCGGAAACGGGATGTGAATCGGAACCCGGGAGCGAAAGATAGAAGTTTTTGAAATTTTGCTACAGTAGTCGAGTCGCGGACTACCACTCTCTTACATTAATTTCTGGCAGTCCGCGAGTTTTTGCTTGGAAAAGAAGAAAAGTGCCAGTCGCGGACGGCCACTCCTTTGTTTGAAATTCTGGCAGTCGGCGAGTTTTGTTCCTAGAAAACAGTAAAGTGCCTGTCGCCGGCTGCCAGTCTCAGAAGTAAAATTTTGGCAGTCCGCGACTACCGGGCAGACGGGTAAAAATTCCAAAACGTGTATTTAAGCAATTTTGGAGCCTAGGGTTTGGGGAGTTCGACCAAAGAGCACGTTTTTGAGAGATCTTCGAGATTAGAGGTCATTTTGGAGCAATCAAGGGCCGGATTGAAGATTTTGAAGCTTAGATTTAAGATTTGAAGGCTTCGGTTGGAGATTTCTTCATCTAAATCGGTTTCTTCTTCCTAGTTTTTGATTGTTTGATCATGTATTACTTAGATTTGATTGATTTCATGATTAGAGACATGATTTGTGGCTGATTTCTCATTTATCACTTAGTTTAGATGAAACTTTACCCATTTTGACTTTTCGGTTTGACTTTTCAACATGATTATGTGATTTTTGCTCTTGATTCTAGTTTTGATTGTTTGGGATGATTATGTGTGCTTAATTAGCTGCTGTTAATGATGTATTATGTGGACTAATTGATAGGGATTGTGGAATTGCAACCATTATTAGTTAGTTTATTGTTGATCCTTGAACTTAAATGGGTTTTTGGGTTAATGCATGATCCGGAGACCTCCTACATGATGATATGTCATTGATATGCGGCTGATTTTGTGTGCATCCTTATGGAATGAACTTGACCGAGTTGTTTCATTTGCTAGTTATTGGCTAGGCATTGTTTGATAGGTTAGAATACTTGTGACCACAAGATTTGAGCTTGTTTATTCGTGTTTAGTCATTGCTAGGTCCTAGATAATCGAAATTAGAGTCAATACATGTATTAGGTTTCATTTAGAGAGACCTCTCTTGGTGTTTCCTGATTTATGCGTGTTTTGCTTGTTTTGACCGAAATTGTGAAACTGTTGTGCAAATTCACATATTATGCTATCCGTGCTTCATTTAGAATTGTCTGATCATTCGGGATGTGTCAATAGTCCTCCTTGGTTGGTTTATTCTCATTTGGTGATAGTTTCATGTTGATAAGTCTTGCCGGGGGTCTTATGTGGGTTTAGTGGATTCTAGGCTAGGTGATATCTCTCTCATTCTGATTCTCTGTCGTTTGCATTGTTTACTGCTTATTTTATTGCTTGCTTAGTTTATTTAAATCAATCATTCCAATTGCATCGGTTAAATATTAGTAATGATACATTATCGGGAGTCTGATTACGCGTCCATGGATTGATACTCGGTACTTATTGATACTATATTGCATACGACGGGTACGCTTGCCCTAGTGTGTGGTTTGGTCACTCAGTATTTACCTTTTTAAACTTGACCACATTTTTATATATCCAAATTGACACATCAAGTTTTTGGCGTCGTTGCCGGGGATCTCTGAGCAGCAAAACACCAGAGGAGGCGCCTGATTTACTTGAGGAGCTTGCACTGAACGGCTACCAGTGGTCTACCACGCGTACGAGTAGACAGCCCCAGACGAGAGGGGTTCATCAGGTAGATCCCGTTACAGCTCTCTCAGCGCAGGTTGAGGCGCTCTCGCAGATGATGAAAGGGATGCAGATGAGTCAGAAACAGATGAGTCAACCACAGGAGCCACAACAACATGTTAAATTTTGTCAGTTGTGTGCTGGTCCTCATGATATCACGAATTGTCCCATTGTTGGTAGCACCGAGCTACCAGAGCAGGTCGATTACATGGCTAACTAGGTCCGCCCACCGCCCGACCAATATAGCTACAATCAGGTTTGGAGACCAAACCAGAATTCGGGGTGGAGGCAGGTCCGAGCAGTTCGAACCCACCGGGGTTTCAGCCACGACCGCCCCAAAGACAGCAGGGTTTCTACAACCCTAACCCTGAGAGCACTAGGCAGATCTTGATTCAGTCTGAGGATACGGGCATGAAGAATCTTACTGACATGATGGCTCAGATGATGCAGCAGAACCAGAAATCTGCTTTGGATATTCAGAAAGTTTCCCAGCAGAATGAATTGCGTTTGTCTAAAAACGAGCAGGATATCTCCACTGTTGTGAAAGAAATGGGAAACATGGGCACTCATATGCAAAATCTTGAGAGACAGATGGGCCAGCTTGCCAAATCTATGTCAGAGCGTCAGCACGGAGGTTTACCGAGTAACACTGAAATAAACCCAAAACAAAATGTGAGTGCAATCTTTTCAATGAGTGGCAAAACCACTCCAGATCCAGAGCCGGCAGTCGCTGCTGAGCCGGTTGATGAGGATAGTGATGATGAGATTGGCGAGGAGATTGAGGTTGAGGCTCCTGGGCAGGTGCAATCTAGGCTAAGCCCAGCAAGTACAGCACGTCCCATGGAACTAATTAGAGCTTACGTTCCACGCATTCCATATCCAGAGAGACTAATGCAAGTCGAAGCAGAGCAGCAGAGGAAATTCATTGATATGTTAAAGCAACTGCACATCAACATTCCATTAGTTGAAGCACTCGGGCACATGCCGAAATACTTGAAGTTTCTGAGAGACATGCTGAGTAGCAAGAAGAAAATTCCAAATGTTCCACAGGTCACACTCAGCGAGGAGTGTTCATTGGTCATCCAGAACAAACTGCCACTGAAGCTGACTGATCCAGGGAGTTTCACTGTCCCTTGTATGTTAGGCAGTTTGTCTGTTAGGAATGCTCTTGCTGATCTAGGTGCTAGCATCAATTTGATGCCTATTCTCTATTTAAACAGCTAGACCTAGGTGAGCCAAAGCCGACTCGCATGCGCATTCAGTTTGCCGATAGATCCGTTAAGTTTCCACGCGGGATGATAGAGAATGTTTTGTGTACCCTGTGGATTTTGTCATTCTAGATATGGTCGAGGACACCAATGTACCATTCATTTTAGGATGCCCTTTCTTAGCTACAGCCGGTGCATTGGTGGATGTGCAGAAAGGCACATTGACATTGAGAGTGGATGATGAGGCTGTGACATTCAGTGTCGCCGGTACTACGCAGCACGCAAAACATCAGCAGGCCGTTGTGCATCAGATTGAGGCTACAGATCCAGCCCAGCATGATACATTTGATGATCAGATGTTTGAGGAATTTGGAGAGGATTGGTTAGCTGTGCCACTCGTGGTTGAGAATGTTGATACTTTTGATCCAGATAGTGATCTTGAGGAGCTAGAGGCCATGCTATATGGAGGGAGTGGTATGGAAATTAATGAAGAATCATCACATGAGGATAAATTAGAGGAGAGCATATTTATTGGAGCCACAAATCCTTTCCCCGATCCACTTATGGCTTGTTCGAAGACTTCTAAAATCTTGCACACCACGACAAAGAAGAAGTGTGGGGAGAAGGCGGGTGTTAAAGTGAAGCATAAAAAGCCGCCTGATGTGAAGAAAAAGGTTTCAGTGAATGATAGGCCATGGGCAGCTGACGTGTACGCTATGTATCTGCGTGATCGACATAAGGGAATTGAGCCCTTGTTTAAGGAATGGCGCGTGCACGGGTTTGATGAGAGCAGATTTGGAAGTGAGGGAGGTCATGTGCATGACCCCGGTTGACTTAACCGCGGGTTCGAGTCCGGCTAATGACTAGTAAATAAATTTAGCACTTGCGGGAGGCATCCCGATTAGGTTTTTAGTTTACTTAGTTATTTTGTGCTTATCTTGGTTGTTTCTAGCTTAGTTTGACTTTTTGCTAATTTACTTTGACTTTTGCTTGATTTTTAATCAATTTAGTTTCAATTATGCTTTCTTTTTCCATTTTACGCTCGGTTTTAAGTTTTGCAGGTTGGTAGATGCATCCGGGGCAGAAAAGAGTTTCAAACGGGTGAGGATTGCATCGTTTTGTATGCCAAGTTGAAGACATTGCAAAATAGGGGTATTTTTGGAATTTTGGACTTGATTCGGGTAAGATTGAGGCAAAACAGGTTTGTGACATGGTTGGTAAGTCCTAAACAGTCCCGGGTTTGTGTTTTTACTGTTTGATGATGTACGGAATCGAGAGAATCGGCTGCTGGTAAAAATTAGGATTTTTAAAGAAAATGGGTCTGTGCAGACTGCAATGCGGGCTGCAACGCATAAATTCTGATACTGATGCGCCCCGCATTGGCCCCAAATCGTGAATTGCCCTTTATTTTCCCCCAAAACTCTCATTTGGTGCCCTAATTTCCAACCCTACCTGCGATTTTTTCCTCCCAGCCCCGTCTCCACCTTCCACAGCCATCTCCGACCACCATCACACCCTCCCGCCACTCCAGACCCGCCCCTCGTCCCATTCTCCCTCCGGCCAGGACCACACCCCCACTGCTGGCCACCATTCATCTCCACACAACCCGTCGCCGCCGTTTCAGCCCCAAACCCACCACCACCCCGGCTTCATGCTCGTCGCCGCTCTCACGACCACAATTCTGACCACCATCTTGTTTACCATCTTCCTTCTCCGACCAGCTATCACAACAGCAACCACCACCGTGCTCCACCGCCATCACAGTTCCCCCCTCCGTCGCCCTTCTTCTAGTCTGACCAAACACCTCCGACCCAACCACAATCAGCTGCTGCCGCCGCTGTTACTCCGACCACCATCCCGTCGTCGCTGTGTACACCACTTAGCCGGAAATCAGCCGCCACCACAGTCCCTCCGATCATTCAGCATTCTATTTTTTTTTTCTTGACAACTCAATCTCAGGTATGTTTTCTTCTCATTTTCATTTTAGGATTTTTGATACAAATCATGATTTATGTACTTGCTATGGGTAATTGAGGATGAACTGATCTGAGTGTAAGTTTACTTTTTATTACCAATCCGACATGCTTGAATTGAAATTGTTTTAGTTCATTCTTGAAGTAATTTTCACATAGTCTTATGTTTTCCTCTAGGCATTAGATGTAGTTTTTTTTAATGTCAGCTTGATTAGTTTAGGTTTATGCTTTTCTGGTTCATATTTCTTTGTCCACCATCAAATGTTAGCTTCGTTTCTTTAGGTCTATTGCCATTAGAAAGATTAGGCTTCGTTTAAACTTAGTTTTTAGTAGTTAGCTTAATTTAGTTTTTAATATTTATATATATATATATATATATATATATATATATATACTAGTAATGTACCCGCGCGTTGCGGCGGCGATAGTACATAAGCATTATTCGTCATTTGTTCGCTCGTTATGGCCACACAACAGTTTGGGAATTCATTTGGGAAACAACGAACGTAGTACTTGATTTTTGTTCGTTTATCCATACCCTCGTGATATATCTTCGAATATACGTATATTGGTTTTCTCATTTGTATCATCGATTTAGCTTATCTACCCTTGTAGAATTCAAACAAATAATAGCAAACAGCTTATTCAATAATATGTTGATAAAAATTTTCAGTATAGTTTTTGGTATTGATTTTAGGGGTCAAACACTCTTACTTTTCGGTGTCACTTTTTATTACTAATATTTACTATTTATGTGAACTGCTAATGATTAATTTTGATGTGAACTCCTAGGTCTTAACCATATATAATTATATAAGAATTTAAGGTGCTTTATAAATTTTGAAAAGGGCATAAACATATACAAATTTTCAATATGGGACTGAGAAGTGCTAAATTTGACATTATTAATAGTAAATGAGCACACAACTCTCTTTTGGATGCTTTGACTGTTATGATCATTTAGGAAAAGTGTTATATATAGGCTACATTGTGATTCCTAGCTCGTATATAGGTTAATTCATGTGTTAACAAGTAAACATCTTATTTGTGAACAGTTTAAACATGACTTGATCTTGTTATGGCAATTCAGCATGTCCTCCGTCATAGGCATGAGGTAAGAAGCCTAAAGCTCTAGTGTATTATAGTTTTTATGTTTCTGAATGTATATTTGTTACACAAAAGAAAATGAACCTGCATTGGATGCTGACAGACAAAAAGGTACACAATGCTAATTTAGGTAACCAAGAGAAAAATTGAAGAACTTAAATATTGCCAAAATAACCAAATGTATCAAGTACTACTGCTATCGCATGATTTTCTTGACCCTCCGGCATCAACTTAGTCAAACCAAAATCTGATATGTGAGCTCCACATCAGCTACAAAACACCTATAGTGTACAAACCCACAAGAATGAGAATGAAAGCAAATATGACAACTAATATGTTTATATGACTTCAAGCAATGGACAACAAACTATAGTAAAACTGCAAATCAGGGCTTTCGGTCGCCTTGTGGCTCCACTTTATATCCATCTGAAGTATAAAAGTACACTATATATATGTATATCCAGCTAATTTGAGTCATGGATTTTTGTTGAATCTTGTTTTAATGTTATTTATGAAAATATTATTAAATATGTTTACCTTAATCTTCTTCAGCCACTAATTTTCCTCTCTCTGCTTTACCAAATCAGCATGTAGAACTTCTGTGTTAAAAGGTAAAAAAAATCAACACAATATTAATGGTAAGTAATAAAAAAGGCAGTCAAGAAATATAACCTTCGAATAACAAATTGGTGGTCTTGAAACCAGTGCAAAGGAATGTCCCAACTAAAAAACCTGCACCAATACTAAATGACATGACTTAAATGGATGAGAAATTATGACCTTCCTAAGAAATAATAGAAGAGAAAGCAATCAGAGAAGGTGGAACTTCTTGACACACAAGGCACAAACTCCCCAAATATTGGAAAAACATCTATCTTAGAGCACCTTATAAGTCCTAAATAACACATAGCCAGTTTATTGAGCCTAAACTACCTTTTATTTTTCAAAGTTCCTTAATTTTGTAATTTTACTAATCTGTATATGAACTTATTATAAGTTGGGTTAAATGAGTTCTCTCTTCTAGCTTTACTTTTTAGGAGTTTGTTGATTTTGTAATTTAACTAATTGGTTCGAAATTCTATTATTTCATCATGTCATGTAAGCCCATCAGGTGATATAGGTATCTATAAACGGTAGCTGTACTTATGGGCTAAAATGGCTGGTTGAGTTCTTACCATTTAATTAAAGACACCATATTGGAGCACCAATTTTAATGCATTAAATCATATTGGAAAGAAATTTGTGGCGAAAACTTTGACAATAAAGGAAGAAGCCAAAAGACAAATGAAAAATAAAAGCTTACCAACTCGAGCGCAACTGTATCAAACGAAATCCAACAAACAAACCTGCGTAAACAACCACTTATTAGAATAATATCAAATCAATAGTCTTTCATAATCATGTAGTTTCTATGTGCAAGCTCTTCTTCTTTCATAGCACATAAACGTTTCAATTCACCTGTTGAACATATCAGTATTTATACCCATACTTGTCATTTTTTTCTTTGTAAGGTTTACATTACCTACGTGTTAATTGTAACTTTAGCTTTCTTTTTCCCTTTTATAAAACAGTAAGGCAAAGAACATTAGATTTCTTTCAAACAATGTAGGCATGATTAAGGCAGACTATATTACTTTCTGAGCATAACAAAGTACAACAGTTATGATTGTAGATATTGATAATTTCAACAGGCAAATATCAAGAAGTATATAGAAAAGTAAACTTACAATTCAGATGAGACTGAGTAGCAGGAAAAATATATTGATGAGAACCTGGGAGTAGAAAAGGTTGCAGAAAATTCTGGGACGAAAAAATTATTAATCTAAGGGAACCACACAAACCAAAATGATGAAGACATTTGATATTATGAACCAAGTAGAAGACATACATGATGATTAAGCAAACATAATGGGTCAGAAAGTTCAAAATGAAAAAACGACCTCACCAAATTCTGACTGAGAAGACAACAGAAAACAACAGAAATTTAAGTTTTAGAGTTATGGCAGTCAATATTCAACAACATAAAGCAACTGATCATTTAAATTCATTTGAATCTTAGGCAAGTAATAAGTACACTTAAGGACATATCATCGAAGTCCATTCAAACTACCTGCAAGTAATAAGCAACTGATCATTTAATTTCACAAACTACCTGATTGATGATCAAGAGAAAGTGATTCAAACAGATTCTAAACAAAAACAACTCGGCACACCTGATTCATCCACTTTCAACCTCTTAAGTGAGGAACTTGCATCTTTTTGCTTTCTCTTCAAGCTGAAAAGCTCATAAATATTTATCAATTGGGTATCTTGTTTCACTGAGAGGAACTGAATCAATATCACCAGTGCATAGATTTTTATCAGCTTGTCATCATTATAATTGATATCATTACATGTAGGCAAAATCTGATAGATCATAGGTTATAATTGTAAAGAAATGTAAAGAAAATAGAAAAAGTACATGAAGACATATATTCATAAACCAGCAGCTATGATTCCTTGTAGATGGGAAGCATTGGTAATGGAGAGAATATCCAATAACCATGTACAATATCACTGCAGCTGAGGAAACACGACATCATAATTAGATCTTGAAGAGGGTATAAAAGACCTAAACTTTTTAAATTTCAAACACATACCTGCATATAATCTATATAAGCAAACAATACCTCTCACAAAGGGATAAATCAGCCTAGTTGTCACACCTGGTATACCATCTATATATACACACGTACAACAAACATTAGTTTATATCATTTTTAAAATGAAAAAGACAGAACATGATTTTGTACCGAACTGAAATTCCTACAGTAAAACACAGATTAAATCTTCAATTTCTACACTAACTAAAACTTCATAAAGCATAAATAGAACATGAAATGATAAACCAGGAATTTATACACTGACTCAAGAAATTACTAACCGAGAAATTTCGACGATCAGTACCCCATTTCTAGATCTGAAATCCTTAACCTCAAAAACCCTAAAAATGCTTCTAAACCTGCAAATGGTAACAAACCTGCAAACATTTAAGCAACAATCAGAGCAGTACATTATAGCTATAGTTCGGAAACATACCAGAGGTGTAGAGCACTTGACTAAATCGAAGAAAGAGTAATTCGAAGTTTTTGAGAAAAGCAAAGCTCTAGAGAAATCGAATCGAGAATATATAACAAAAAGAATGGGGTACCTGAATAATGTGAAGCGCATACACTTAATGGAGGAAGAAATTTACTATTTCGCTTAGGGCTACAGTGGCGGCGGTTGATGGCACCAAAGAAGAGGAGGAAGCGATGTAGCAACCAACCAAGCTCTTGACAAATCGAAGTTTTAGAGAGAGACCAAATCTCTGGACAAATCGAATAAAAAACGTACCTAGAATCGCCGTTAGAATCCTAGATTACAAAAAATGACAACAAATACATCGACACAACCGATTTTGAATAGATTTGGGGTCAAAATGTGCAGAATCTAACTTGAATCGAACCAGATTTGGTCGAATCCACAACATGCAAGTCCGAATTAGAGAATCCTTCCAACAATTCTTCGCCTGCGGTTCTTCGTCGTCGAGAAGAAAGACATAATTGTGTACTGATCAGAAAGAAGGAAGGGATTTAGATTGAAGATCTGTAGAGGAGGAGAAATGGAGGGTTTGCGATTTGGGGAATGAGAAAGTAAAACAAATTTGGGGAAGAATAAAGTTGCAGCGAATTTGGTTTTCTCTGTGCGCTGCTCCCGATAAAGCTATCGCACGCAGATAAAGTAAATGTCAATTTGAATTTTGAAATCTATCGTTCATGGCCGCCAAAAATCCTTGTTCTCAAAACCATTCTTTTCAACATTGTGCTTTAAGTGGTTATACATCATGCTATAAATCTGGTACCTCTTAAGAGATTCAACATTGTGCATAAAGTATTTGTACATTGTGTATTAAAACTTGTAAAAATCTTAATTTTTCAACACTTGATTTTCTCTCTCATATATGTATAATAAGATAGTATAGATATAAACATTGTTTTAAATTCGTTAGGGTTTAAACTTTTAATTTTCAAAATTTGCAATTTTCATCATTTAGGTTCATGGCTTCAAATAGGTTGTTTAAGTTTACTTTTCCATCGTTTTTCTTAGTTTAGGTATATTAAAATTACATTCTAAGTGTTCAAGTTGTTTTGTTAGGATTAATCATTTATAATTAAGTTGTTTTTGCGATTCTCGCTAATCTTCGATAATCTAGGTTTTGAGAAGTTGTAATTTCCTTATTGCTCTTTGATGCATATTTGCTTATTTTTGACTTTGTGATTGATTAAAACACTCGAACGAGTGTTGGTTTAGTCCGATAAACGAACGGGTTATGCCCGATTTTTTCTGAAAATCTTACCGTAATGCGGGTCATTGGTACTCAATCTCCATTCCAATGGTCCGTAGGGCGGTACAATTTCTCGGGAATGTTTAGAATTCAAGTTTGTGTGACGTTCACTTCATAATCTTTAAACAAACGTCCGCATACTGGTTTTCTAAGCTGTTGTGATCATACCTCATGCAAACTGTCTCTTCATAAATGACAAACGGCGGTTTATGCTTGGTTTTCTTCGAGTTTCTCTTGTTTTGCTTATTTCGGGCCGTTCCCTTCATAAATGACAAATGAACGGCCCGTTATCAGTAAAACTGTCACATTTCATTAGCTTTATACCAATTTGTATTTCTAAGGACTGTGCATACTCGTTTAGTGGCTGCAAATCGTTGGTACTCAATCTCCATTCTGATGATTCGCATCCCTGATTTCTATTTCCTTTGATCGTTTCACGTGAACCGTCGACTTCATAAACGACAATTAGGCGGTTCGTGTGAGGGTTTCATTCGGGCGTTGTTGGTTTTGGTCAAATGCAAGTTGTTGGGTACTCAATCTCCATTCCCGCTGTTTGTATTTGACAAAATTTCATTACTTTGCAAAATATTTAAGCAATTGCCCGTTTGAAACCCGATTTCCACTTTTCTCATGATTTTCATTGTGCTCACTTGTGTTGTTGAGAAATGTGCAGGATATGTCATTCCCACTCGATGGCGAGCCAGTTCCATCAGAGATCGCCGCATGCGAGCCGCTCCATTCCCAGGACCACCAGCAGACCCACAACCTTGATCAGATCCGGTTGTGCCCTTATCCGAGTTGTACTTTTGCTTTTGTTGTATTCATCTTTTACAAACTCGGGATATTTTGTATAAGGGTTGGGTGTTTACATTGACATATTTTATTATATATATCTCTTTATGTTATATGTTATGGTTGATGCATTGTTTTGTGTGCTTGTCCTAGTGATATGCTAAGGCAGTTCTGTCATTCGTCGAGAGCTGTTTTCTACATTTTTACATTTTGGAGCATCATCGGAACACATTTCTGGCACCTGTGGTCGAGATCTGTGGTTCCTGCCATTTCAGAGATTTTTTTGGCCCCTCGCGACTCATTCAAGCAGTTCTGGCATTCGTCGAGAGCTGCCTATCTTCGATCAGGGGAGTTTTCAGTTTCCTTCACCCTTGTTCTTATTTTTGTCATTCACGTACATTCGGGACGATGTACTATTCAAGTGTGGGGAGGGAAACGGTTGAAGAAAAACATGAAATTGTTTAATTTGGGCTTAAATTTTAAAAATTTTCAAAAATGTCCTTGATTTGGTCTGCAACAAAATGAGAAATGATAGGTAAAACCGGAGTTTTGATACTTTTTGTAAATATTTAAATAATAAATAAAGTTGAAAGCGCCTATTTAGTGATGTGCTGGTAGGCCCAGCTGATTTCTAAAATCTTAAAAATCCTGATTTCGCTACTTAAATTAATAAATAAATAAATATTGTGGGTTCCCGCCTTCAGTATAGTAGCAAAGCCGAAACTGTTGAATAAGCTGATAGGTACCTCTTTTGAATAAAAATTTTATGATTTGGAGATTACCTGGCACACTATGATCTTTTTATGAAAATAAATCCGAGAAATAGTGGCGCCCCATCCATCCATCCATCTTGAGCTTGTTTTGAATTTTAATTATGGATCAAAAAAAAAACAAGAAGAAGAAAAGAAAAAGAAAAAAAATGATAAAAAAAACGAATAAAGTGCACAAAATTCGCTGATCCTACGTTCTACCTCTAGGGATAGGGACTCCGGAGATGATCTATTGGGGTGATGTGGTTTTGTGTGCGAGGGTCAAAGCCTGCTTACTACCTCTCGGGATAGGGACTCAGGAGATGTAATGTCAGGTGGAGACTCGCCCTAGTTCTAGGATAAAATAAATAAATTCAATTCAAGCTCAGCCATCATTCCATCCATTCCATTTCCATAATCTCCAAATCATAAATATTTTAACCAATTGTGGTGGGAAAAACCCTAATCCTGTTTGACCCGTATTGATTCATGCTTTGAGATGAGATTAGGCCGAGTTACGAATCTGATAGTGTGGGACCCATATTTGGAAATTAATCTGAATAAAGCATGTTCAGGGGCTTTGGTTTTCGGCGGTTGGGTTTATTCGGACCGAAATACCGGTAATCGCTTTTAGCGCGTGAGTATCTAGTTTAGAATAAGTTAGAAGGTCAATTCTTCGGTTATGATCTCATTGCGGATTTTTTCGGGACGAAAAAGGTTCAAGTGTGGGGATATTTGATGCATAGCATCTTGGTTATGATTTTTGATGAATAAATGTCCCATTTTCATTACATTTTGGTTATGCTTTGGTTGGATTCGATGCTTAATTGATAAATTTGTTGAATTTAAGGTTCTGTTGTGTCGGTGATTGGATTTGGGTGATTTTGGAGCATTTGGACCCGTTGCGGTGCTCAGTGGTTGAAGATTGAAAATATTGAAGTTTTCCTGATCCGGGTCAATGCGGGGCGCATTGATATCCTTATCACCTGATGCAGCCCGCATCATGTCTGGTCAAACTATGCAGTCAAAGGTGCAATGCGGGCCGCATCACCTCCAGTCTAATCTGATGCAGCCCGCATCGACGAACAGACAATAAACCCTATTTTGCCTCTATTTAAACACACTTTGGCCGTGATTAAAAGAGGGAACACCCCATACCCACTCGAAAAAACCCTAGATCTACTGTAGAAGACGGATTTGAAGCTTAAGGATTGGAGATAGCTTGGATTTCGATTGAAGATTGAAGATTTTTCTTCCATTTTTGGGTGTTCTTCACCAAGGCTTGAGTTCTTTCTCTTTTTATTGATTTTTCAGATCATGTATGGTTCAAAGATGATGTTTTTATTAGTTCTAAACATGATTGGAGGCTAGATCTATAGTGTTGCTTGGTATTGGATGAATTTGGGCTTGATTTGACTTTTTACTTTGACTTTCTTCATGTGACTTGATCTTATTGCTATTGAATCTGAATTGGATCTATGAGATGATCATATTAGCATGTTTAGCTTCTGTTATGATTGCTTGATGTGATTAAATTGCTTAGGCTCAAAGAACTTTGACCTAATTAGTGATTTGGTTATTATTTGGTTTGACTTTTATGAGTTTTGATCAAATGCATGATAGGAGAACTTCTACATGATCTTGTAGTTATAATTTGGGGCTGATTTTGCATAATATTTGTGTTGGATTGAATTGACCGATTCGTTTAACACACTAGGTGGTTGTTTGACTTTGTCGGTTGGTTAGAATACTTGAGAACTTAAGGTTTTGACCCGCTTGTACGTGTTAGACATTGCTTAGGTTTCATTGATCCCATTTTAGTATTCTAGTGTGTTGTAGAATCCATATTGAGAGACCTCTTGAGTGGTTTTCTGTTTCATACGTGTCTAATCTGCTTTGACCGAAGCGATCTGACCACTTAGCATTAAGTATCAATTGACTATCCGGACTTCAGTTTAGAATTGCCTAGATAGCGAAGATGTGTCTATAGTCTAAGTTATTGTGGTTTTCATCTTTAGAGGGTAGTGTCACATGAGGTAGTCAGTTTATCAGACAATAGTCAGCCCAGAGGATTCCTTGCCAGGCAGCACCCTTTTTCCCATATTTTAGTCACCTTAGATTCTATTACTTTGTTCTTTAGCTATTTTAGTTACTTGTTTATCTGTTTCCTTGTTTTTCTCAAAACCAGAATATTTTAGGTTAAATATTAGCAAAGTTCGCATATCGAGAGCCTGCATTGCATCCTTGGATTTGACATCCGGGTATTTACCGATATTATCCTGCATACGATGGGTACACTGCCCTACGTGTGTGCTTAGTCACTCGGGATTTTCCCTTTTTGACTTGACCGATTTTTGATAGACACTTCAGCACACGTTAACTATACCAACACAATAAGGCAAGTGTACCTGTCATGCATAGCACAGTATTTGTAAAACCGGGTTGTCAAACCTCAGGGACACGGATTTTGTTAAAAACAGTACAGTAGTAATTCAGCCAGATTTGTTTTGTTTTGAAAGTTGATTTTAATTTAGAAAAACTGAAAATGACAGTAATTGAAAAGTTGTTTGGAAAAACAGATTTCGGTAAAGGATCACTTAGGCATGGCTCCTCCAACTTAGGTTTGACAGATGTAACGGTAATGCGTTACTACTTATCTCTGGGGTGAACTAGGGTCCTAAGACAAGGCTTACCTAGTCCCTATGGATGGGTTCACAGTTTAGGGTTATAGACACGCCGTAGACGGTTACTACTGTTCCATGGTTAAGTGCTGATAAGGTTGCGGTTTTATGAAGTGCCCTAGGCTGGGTCCCGAGTTATCGGTGGCTCAACTCACAACTTGTTGGCACAACTTGTTGGAAGGTTAGGATAGGTGTGGCCCTAACGGTTTTAGAGTTGTGAAGCAGTTACAATTGGGTTGATAGGTTGACCTAGTAGGTCCTAGACACGACTAAGCAGGAACAGACCGACCTATCGGTGAATGCTTGACTACTTGACAATGGCAAGGTTATCTACTAGCCAAGGGTAAGGTGATTTCTCACTCAAACTCTATACTCCTAATCAAATTCTAGGGTTTCCCTGATGATCGTGACTATTTCTAGTTCACGCATACGCCGCCGATTCTGTTGTTCGGCTATACAATGGTTTCCTAACGATAGATGGCTTTGCAAGCTAGGGTTAGGGTTCCACATGACCAGAGATTACTAGAAACAATAAAGGAATTCAATTCATCAACCAAATCAAAGCAATAATAACGTTTACTTCATAAATGAAATATATAAGCAAAACCGATACAAAATTAAAGTCAAACCATGGTTGGATTCGCCTCGCTTAAGCGATACGATAAGTTTAGCCAACCATGTTAATGTTTAAACAAGAATAAATCAGATTCAAACAAGAATTCATGGCTAAATATAAATACAATACCAAATAGAAGCTCGAAATGGTAAAAAACGACAATCCAAGAGGCGTCGAATGCTTCGAATCTTCATAGGCTTCAACGGGGTCTTTCTCTGGCTTCTTTTCTGCTCTCCAAGGTGTGTCAAATGGTGGAAATGGCTCCTCTATTTATAGGAGTCGAAATCTGAAGTTTCCATACAGGGATCACCTGGTCACAGCCGTGACAGGGCCTCTCACGGCCTGGGCATGCCGTGAGCTATCTTCTGGTCAGCTCTGATGTCGATCACGGCCTGTAGGGGTAACGTGGGTGTTGGTCACGGCTTGTAGGCCGTGACAAGGGGTCTGATGGCCGTGACATGGTCTTCATGGCTTGGCTTCAGTGCTCACAGCTTAGATAGGGTGTGACAAGGGTCCTCACAGCCTAAGCCAGGCCATGACAGGGGGTCTCACAGCCTGCAAGCCGTGAGGTTTTTTAGCTTCTTGAATTTTTCTGTTTCTTTCCTCGTTTTCTGCACCAAGATCGATTTCTCCTGCCAACTCATGATATTTATCAGAATTTCATATATTTTAACATTTTTAACCTTAATTCGCTAATTTCAACCCCAAAACCCTTATCATTTCGTGTCCAAAACCACACACATCAAACATCCCCATACTTAAACATTGCTTGTCCCCAAGCAATCATTTTTAATCTCGACACTACTACAACTCTATCTTAACCACATAGATATCTAAGTGTACATATTCGGTCTGCAAGATTTACAATCAATACTAGTGTTTACAACCTTGCAAGTTTTAATGATTTTGGAAACTTACAAAATTTCTCAACCAAATAATGCGAACCATTTTTCTATTATATATTTTTTTCACTCAACTCACCAATTCACTCGATCTAAGGGTGTAGTATTCGAAGTGAATGCGCAGGTCAAGCATATCTAATTGTTTCTTGGGTTCATGTATACGATTGTGCCGCTGAGTTCGTTATAGGATCCGACCAAAAAAAGGAGGGCGATACTCAAACGTTTGCTCACATATACGGGTGTATGAGCTACCACCCTACGTATAACTTGGCGTATACGTACAGCCGTTTCACAATTTTCATTGTGATTTATTCATAATTTTTTTTCTTTAGCTTGATTTAGGGTTTTGTAACCTTTCAATACAAGACTAAATTTTTTGATTTTTTTTCAAATAATATATACTGGAGTTATGCAGAAAGTCCAGTATCTTCGGGAAATTGACGACCCGGAGAAGATCCATAACGATTCAAGGCGATTAATTTGACACGGTCTCAACATAAACCTAAAACATGTTTTAGATATACAACATCCCTCATAACTATGATTTTTTTTCACCTAAATATATTTTTCTTTTTCTAGGCTTATCTCACAAGGGAAATCGGTGAATGGGTTTTTTTGTTGGTTCACAAAACTCGATCAAAAAACTTTGATCATGCTATTTTTTAGAAAATAAACCTTCAAGGAAAACCGTTCTTGCGACTTGCAGACACGATAAGGCACAAATAAATTATCTATGATTTATGTTAAAAACGGTGTACTTTTGTGTCATGTGAGATTGGGACTTATATTCAGTTTTTAGGGATTTACAGACTTTCGATGTGGTGGGGGACTTATATTCAATTTGCTTAGCCAACCCTTGACATCCCCATACTATAGAATATTGCAGTGTCCTCAATGCAGAAAAATAGGAATAAACAAAAGTGTTGGATAAACTGAACTCCATGTTTCTTTCTATGGCGACCATCCACACATCAAACATTTTTATGCAAGCTCAGATTCAAAAGAATTCACAACTACAAAATATGCAAGTAACACACAAAACCAAAAGAAAAGAAAAGATTGAATGAACACAAACTAATAATAATAATAGCAATAGATAGATAAAGCACGCTCATCCATGTCAAATGTCCAACTAAAAACAAACACATACGAGTAATGTCTACACCCAAATTAAAAGGTTTCAAACATGCAAATCAAAAAGACAATGGCATGAGCGGCGGCGAATCCAAGCCCTCATGGAGGAGGCGGCATGAATGTGTGAGGGAAACGTGGGGGACTGTAGTTCGGGCGATGCGAAGTCCCACGTCCTGAAGTTCCTGCACCAAAGAAATCAAATAAACGACTGAAACTGCTCTGTTACTCCTGCCTCATCTCTTGAATCTCTCCAGTAATTGCATCAAATCGCAAGTCCACATGAACCGGAAGTTTTTCCATGCGCCCCCATCAATTCAGTGTATCCATAAGCAGGGGCAGGTGGCCCCTCGTTTTGCACAGGGATGTCATACGGAGGGTTCTGGAATTGGAAGTCAGTGTCATGCCCCTGCTAGTACCCCCATTGAAGAGGGGTCTGGGTAGGAAAGTCCTGAAACATATGATCCCACTCACCTTGAAGCTCCCCAAAGTTAGAGGGGCCACCCCTCTCAGAAGCACCTCCCGTCTTATCTTCTTCCCCCGGCTCATACTCTTCGCCCTCATCTTCCTCCTCCTCTTCTTTTGCTTCCTCGACTGGGTCAGGGTCTGGCAATTGGGAACCTAAATTCTCCTCCATTTGTCTACCACAAATGGTGGACCCACAGTGGTGAAAATCTTCATGTTGCGGCATTAATGCATGTCAACTAGCCTCATTGATAGCACCCTTTCACAAATACTCCTCTTCACCTTGAAGCGCATAGCCAATTCCCCAATGAATGACCCACCGACGAGCCAGGTTGACCTACTACCCTCGAAATGAATAAATAAATACAGGAGACTGTGTGCCAGGTTGAAAATTTTACCCGTGAGAATGCTATAGAAATAGAAAAGGTCACGCTGGGTGACGTGGCTCTGGCTCTCATGGCGGATCATAATGGACTGAGCAATCACCTTGTGTAAGTAGCTATGTAGCGGGTCTCGGATTTGGGTTGCCTTGGTATTATTTGCACTGAAGGTGCCGAACCCTCTCAGATGCCAGAAAGTGTACTTCTGTTGAGGGTCGCTGAAATCATGTAAAGCTGAAGTGAACAAGGAGCTCTATGTCTCTTCATTAGTGTACTATCCCAGGGCGATACCAAATTCAGCGACTGACAACTTCCTCATCTTACCTCCTAGACAGAATTTCACCGTCTCTAGAGCATACAGATCTTTACATGGGTAAGAGCAGGTAAAGGTGGTGTAGAATTCCATCACCAGTTTAGTGTACTAGTGTCTTGTGATATCCAACAGCCTCCGCTAGTGTACATCCAAGTATTCTAAGGCTCTCCCCCGTTGCCCCAGTTCTTCAAGTGTATCATAGCAAATAGTGCGTTGCTCCAACAACTTGCGGACCTTCTGTCTCTCATACATGGCTCTCCATCTGGCATCGCTGGATTCTTCAAAGCCGAGGAATCTGTGGGCCATGGCTAAACGAAAAAAAATTATGCATGAATGAGAAATTTGTAACCAAATGGATGGCTCGCGATTCGTGGCGGCCGGGACTGGCCAGAGCCGGTAAATGTCATACAGGGGGCCATGGAATTAAAAAGTTTGGAAAAAACGGGCCTCGGTGTCCTGTACAAAAATTTACGAAAAGGGGTCAGGGGCTGCTCACGGCTTGGAGGCCGTGAGACCCTGTTTCACGGCTTGGTCAGCCCAGGCCCAGGCTGTGAGGTCCTGGTCACCGGTGACGATGCTGGTCGTTGGTGGGTCTCGATAGGTCATGGCTTGCAGGCCGTGAAAGGGGTTTTCACGGCTTGTAGGCTGTGAGGTTCATCAGTTTTTCAAAAAAACTTCAAACAGGTCTAGAATCTTCGATTTTGACCCAAATTACTTCTAATTTTTTGCATTGAGTTCGTATTTAACCCAGAAAAACTTACCCATACTTAGTTTTGCACTTAGGGTTCGAGAAAAAGTATGGGGTTTTAAGATGTTTTGTAGAAAACTGGGGGTTTTTATGTTTAATTATTCTGGACAAGTTTGTTTTTAGTTATGGGACACCCACAATGACAGAGGAGACACAATTTAGAGTAGAACGTGGGTGGTGATGGTTGTTTTTGAGGTTAGGAATGAAAAACTATGAAAAGGAGATAAGATTTTGAAGATTTTACCTTTTGATGATGCTAGGATGATGTTAGATTGATGATGGCAGCAGATTTGAGGTCCAAGGATGTGTGAGGAAGAAGTTGTCAGCTGGTGGGGGTTAAAAAAGGGGTAGGGTTCTTTTAATTTTGGAATTTACTTGAAGAGGAAGTAGGTGGGCCAAAAGTGGGCTTCTCACAGCTTGCAGGCCGTGAACAGGGCTGTCACACCCTGTCCTAGGCCGTGAGGCGTCGCTTGGGGCCTGATCGCTGCTTTACTCGGTGACCGACAGGAAGGTCACGGCTTGCATAGGCCGTGACAAGTGATGTCATGGCCTGCGGGCTGTGACGTGCTATTATTATCGTTTATATATATATATATATATATATATATATATATATCTTATATTCTACTATATATATATATATTGTGACATGAAAATATGTATAAGTATAAATATATAATATTTAAACATAATAAATAATAAAGCAAACACACGAGAAAAAAATAATAAAATAAAATAAAGCAAACAAACTTAACTAAAGGAAATTATCTTAGTAATTGAGGCACGTAATCATGTAAGCTCAATAATTTCAGAAACACGTACCTGACTGCTGAGCCAATTCCTGCAGAAAATTAAAAAAAAAACACACAAAAATTTGAAAAATGAAAAATAACAAATTCAAATGCACGGGTTGCCTCCCGCGAAGCGCTTAATTTATTTACGATTCTTTAGCTCGACTCGGCCCCTGTGAATCATTCAAGGGGCTTCTGGAAGCTCAGATCTTCCACGTAAGCTTTGCTAATGGGCCCTTCGATATATCGTTTTAATCTATTCCCGTTTACCTTGAATGGTTTTCCATCCTCACCCACTATCTCCACTGTTCCGTATGAGTATACATGTGTGACCGTATACGGACCGCTCCACCTCGATCGCAGTTTTCCTGGAAACAATTTCAGACGTGAGTTGTATAGCAACACTCGATCCCCATACTTGAAATTTTTCTTCTCCTTGAGTTTTTGATCGTGTGTTTTTGCCGTTTTATCTTTATAGCGTCTGACGCTTTCGTATGTTGCGTCTCTCAATTCCTGCAGCTCATTCTATTGCAGGAGCCGCTCCTCGCCCGATTTCATCAAGTCTGCATTAACTGTGTGCATCGCCCAATAAGATTTGTGTTCTAGTTCTACGGGCAGATGACACGACTTTCCGTAAACGATCCTAAAGGGAGTTGTGCCGATTGGTGTTTTATAGGCCGTACGAAAAGCCCATAGTGCGTCATCAAGTTTCTCGGACTAGTTTTTCCGATGTACGTTGCACGTCATTTCTAAGATACACTTTATTCCTCTGTTGGATACCTCGAAGTTCCCACTAGTTTGTGGGTGGTAGGGTGTTGCTAGCCTATGGTTAACACCGTATCTTTTCAAGAGCTTCTCCATCTGGGAATTGCAGAAATGAGTGTCTCGGCCCCTGATTAGGGCTTTGGGTATACTAAAGCGCGCAAACAATTTTTTCAGAAATTTGGTAACTACTCACGCGTCATTGGTTGGTAGGGCTTGAGCCTCTACCCATTTCGAGACGTAATCGACAGCGACGAGTATATACTTGTTTCCATACGATGACGGAAACGACGCCATGAAATCGATACCCCAGACGTCAAATATCTCGCAGGCCTGGATGGGGTTCTACGGCATCTCATTTCTAGCTGAGATGTTTCCAGCCCTCTGACATGTGTCGCATCCTCTCACGAGTTCATGGGGGTCCTTCAAAATTATGGGCCAATAGAATCTGGAGTCTAGAACTTTTCTCTCCGTATTGTTGGCGGCATTGTGGCCTCCGGTCGGCCCGTCGTGACAATGATGCAGAATTTTGTGTGCCTCCTCGCCGAAGACGCAACGGCGAACGATTTGAGCAGCTCCAGTGCGGTAGAGGAATGGATCCTCCCAGATGTAGTATTTCATGTCCGAAAAGAATTTACGGCGTTGCTGATGCGTCATGCCCCTCCCAAACGACACCCCCAGCTAGATAGTTCGCGAAATCCGCGAACCAGGGGGGTTCCATCTCCTTTGGCGGGGCCTTCATGAACATAGATGGAAAACAAGGATTCACAAGGGAATTTTTCGTTAATCTTAGGTTCCTTATTCTGGACTTCAGGATTCTCCAAACGGGACAAGTGATCCGCGGCGATGTTTTCAGCTCCCTTCTTATCGATTATTTCTATATCAAATTCCTAGAGCAGCAAGATCCATCTGATCCGGCGTGACTTCGCATCTTGCTTGTTGAATAGGTACTTGATCGCTGCGTGGTCAGTGAAGACTTTTGTTTTTTAGAGTACGAGGTAGGAGCGGAATTTATCAAACGCATACACCACAGCAAGCAGCTCCTTCTTAGTAGTGGTGTAGTTCCCTTGGGCATCATCAAGGGTTTTGCTTGTGTAATAGATCGGATGGAATCGTTTATCCTTACGCTGCCTAAGGACTGCTCCGACGGTATGGTCGCTTGCGTCGCACATGAGCTCAAATGGCAACGACCAATCAGGCGCCATCATGATGGGAGCCTCAACCAACTTCTTTTTTATCAAATCGAAGGCACGAATGCAGCCAGCAGAGAAGTTAAATGAAACGTGTTTCTCGAGTAATTGGGTCATTGGGCGAGTAATTTTAAAGAAATCTTTGATGAAGCGGCGATAGAATCCCGCATGACCCAAGAAACTCCTTACAGCTTTGACATTGGTAGGATGAGGGAGTTTGCTGATTGTTTCAATCTTCGCTCTATCAACCTCAATCCCTGCTTTGGAGATTATGTGAGCAAGCACGATGCCCTCTGTGACCATGAAATGGCACTTCTCCCAGTTGAGCACCAGATTTGTTTCCTCGCAACGGGCCATCATTCTGTCAAGATTTCTCAATCACGTCTCAAATGAGTCCCCATAGACGGAGAAGTTGTCCATGAAAAGTTCCATGGAATCCTTGATCATTTCGTTGAAAATGGCGACCATACATCGTTGAAAGGTTGCGGGCGCATTGCAGAGCCCAAAGGGCATACGCCTATACGCAAAGGTTCCAACAGGGAATGTGAACGTTGTCTTTTCTTGATCCTCCGGAGCGATGGGGACCTGAAAGTACCCTGAGAACCCGTCAAGAAAACAATAGTACTGCTTCCCTGACAACCTTTCCAACATCTAGTCGATGAAGGGGAGAGGAAAGTGGTCTTTACGAGTAGCATCGTTTAGCTTTCGATATTCGATGCATACTCGCCACCCAGTCACTGTGTGGGTGGGAACCAACTCGTTTTTCTCATTTGTGACAATCGTCATGCCACTCTTTTTGGGCACGACTTGCACTGGACTCACCCATTTGGAGTCAGAGATCGGGTAGATGACTCATGCGTCCATGAGCTTGATTACTTCTTTCTTTACGACTTCCTGCATGTTAGGATTCAACCTCCATTGATGATGTGCCACATGTTTGACATCGTCCTCCATCAGAATCTTGTGAGTGCAGAAGGATGGATTTATCCCTTTGATGTCTGATATCTTCCAGGCGATGGCCTGCTGATGCTTTTTCAGGACCTCCAGAACATCTTTCTTTTGACTGGATTCAAGGTGGGAGGCTATAATCACAAGCCGCTTGCCTTGGTCATCTAGAAAGGCGTACTCGAAATGCGATGGGAGTGGTTTTAGTTCGAGTGGAGACTCTTCTATGACCATTTCCTTGTGCTCTTGTTCTGATCCTGCTTCCTCATTGAAACTGATTGTTGCTACCATCTCTACTTCTTGATAAATGCTGTTAAGGTTCTGGGAGTCCTCTTGATCTTTGCCGCATATATTTTGTAGCATGCTGCCAACAGTGGTCATGATGGAGTCAAGGAAATAGCAGGTGTCATCCTGATTGGCCGGGTGTTTCATAGAATCATGGATGTTGAGAGTGATGGATTGATTTCCCATTCGAAGTGTGAGCTTTCCATCATATACGTCGACTATGGCATGAGAAGTGGCCAAAAATGGCCTTCCTAATATTAGCGGAATGTGCTCATCCTCGTCCATATCCAGGATGACGAAGTCGACCGGGAAGATGAAATTGCCGAATTTCACCAACATGTTCTCCACTATGCCCCTGGGGTACTTCACTGATCGATCAGCGAGCTGAAGTGTCATGCGAGTAGGCGTGGGTTCCCCCAGGTTCAGTCTCTTGTAGACTGAATATGGCATTAGATTGATACTGGCTCCCAAATCCGCCAGGGCGTTACAAATTAATGTGTT
The DNA here is from genome assembly GCA_039602395.1 of Deinandra increscens subsp. villosa. Taxonomy (NCBI): domain Eukaryota; kingdom Viridiplantae; phylum Streptophyta; class Magnoliopsida; order Asterales; family Asteraceae; genus Deinandra; species Deinandra increscens. The sequence continues at coordinate 18,124,575 of JBCNJP010000024.1, read as the reverse complement.
ACCTATTAGGCAGGGAATTGTGAAACTCCCTGGGTCTCGCATCTTAGCAGGTAACTTTTGTTGGAGAACTGCGGAGCACTGTTCATCGAGATTTACTGTGGATAGCTCTTAAAGTTTCTTCTTATTGCTAAGAAGATCTTTCAGGAACTTGGCATATTTGGGCATTGATGCCAGAGCTTCCACGAAAGGAAGGTTGATGTGGAGTTGCTTGAATAACGAAAGGAATTTACCGTGCTGCTCTTGCATCTTTTCCTTCTCAAGCCTCTCAGGATATGGTATCCTAGGCTTGTACTCCCTTTGCTTCGGCTTTGCTGTTGTGGCTTGTGGCTCTCCAGGTTCTGGAGTAGCATCAGTGGCTTCCTTTGGATCTTCTGTAGGCGTTTCTTGAGTCACTGGCGTTTCTAGAGTCGTCTTTCCGCTTCGTTTCGTGACTGCATTTGCGAACCCCTTAGGGTTTCCTTCAGTATTTGATGGCAGTCCGCCTTGTGGTCTCCCTGAGAGTGTTTGTGCGATTTGACCCACTTGATGCTCTAGTGCCTTCTGTGATGCCAGTTGATTTTGTAGTTGCTGGTTGATCTTTGCCATCTCCTGGTCGTGCTTCTAGAATTGAGAGTTGATTTCTTGATCCCTCTTCTTGGTGTAGGAGTACATTTCTGTCATCAGGTCTCGCATCGTGGGTTCTCGTTCCTGCCCTTGGGGTTGCTGGTTCTTAGGTGCAAACCCCGGTGGGTTTGAGCTTCCTGCCTGATTCTTGTAGTTGAACCCTGCGTGATTCTTCCAGGAGGAGTTGTAGCGATCCCCATAAACTAGACCTCTCTATCCTTGACCCACAAAATCGACCGTCTCTATGTTGCTTGGGCAACTGGCAGTACTATGCACTTCTCCGCATATCTCCCAATCCTGTGGCTCTGTCACTTGTGGCAAGACTACCTTGCAGAGAGTGTTGAACTTCTTCGATAATGCTTCTAATTGAGCGGCCACCATAGTGTCTTGGCTAACCTGATGCACCCCTGCCTTTAGTGGAACGCTACTTCGGATAAAGGGGTATTGGTAGTCATTGAAAGCCATTTCTTCTAGTAGTGTCTCGGCTTCTTCAGCAGTCTTCTCGCCGAGTGCTCCTCCAGCAGTACTGTCCACTGACTGACAGGTTTGTGGGCTGAGCCCATTGTAGAAGGTTTGGATCTGCTGATATTGCTCCAACCCGTGGTTAGGACATTTTCTCAATAGTTCCTTGAAACGATCCCAAGTTTCAAAGAACGTTTCTCCGTGGTCCTGCAGATACACGTATATCTTCAGTCGGAGCTTCGCTGTTTTGCCAGGAGGGAAGAATCGGTAGAGGAACTTTTCTGCTAGGCTGTTCCAGTTGGTGATCGAACCAGCAGGTTGTCCATCGAGCCATGCCTTGGCTTTAGATCGGAGTGAGAATGGGAACAAGCGTAGCTTGGCCGCGTCACCGCTCAGGCCTGGGAGCTTGAATGTGTCGCACACCTCAATGAAGGCCCTGATATGCGCGTTGGGGTCTTCATCTGTCAATCCGTCGAATTGGATTGAATTTTTTATCATAGTGATGACCTGAGGTGGGATGGTGTACGTGTGACACCCGAGAATTTCAAGGTTAACTTCCGTTAGACAAGTCCGTTAGTTACGTTATAAGTGGTAACTTAGTAACTAATGCTTAACTAGGCCGAATGCGTCCACGTCCTTTGGTTGATCACCGAACCCGCCCATATGTGCTATGTGTTCATTTATTGTTGTCTTTATGTGCAATGTGATTTAAATGCATGATTTAATATTATGAATAGCATGACAAATTGTAAATCCTTGATTACGTGAAAATTTGCCTAAGTTGTGCAGCCAGCGAAACTACCGGGCGAAACTGTAGTGTCGCCCGGTAGCCAGCTAAGCTAATCAGTTAAAACGTGACCAGAGCTAGTTTCGCCTGGCCAGCGAAACTGCCAGCGAAACTAGCCTCTGATATAAATAAACTTAATAAGCCCTAGTTTCTCCATTTGCCTCATTTCATCACAAACACACACACACTCCTCTCTGGAACCTGGTCAGCCGAGAAAGTCACCCAAGGACCAAGATCTCAGCCTCTAGACCATCATCTCATCTCATCTATCGATTCTAGAATCAACCGTGAGTCCCAAAAACCTTTATTTGTGCCTTTTCTATATGTTTCTTCATAAAGCATGCCTAGATCTCTGTGATAAGGTTAGATCTTCTGATATGTTGTTTAGGATTGCTAGAACTACCATAAAGTTGACAACTTTGCGTATGAAATCCAGCCATGATAGAGATTTATGCTATTTTAGCCATTTTAGGGTTTTGTATGTATTTTGGGTGATTTGATGACAAAATGCATGTTTAAGGTGTTAAAGCTTGCTGATTTATGTTGGTAAATGCCTATGTATGCTAAATAATGGATTGCATGTAAGATCAGAAGCTGTTAGGTTGATTTTTAGGCAAATCCGTATGTTTTTCGCGACCAGCGAAACTGTGTGTTCTCTGGGCGAAATTATCCAGCGAATTTACTTGTTCATTCAGCGACACTGTCGAGCGAAACTATAGTGTCGCTAGCGAAACTGACCCGACCAGCTCGAACGAAACTACCGAGCGAAATACCGAACGAAAGTTCAAACCAGTTTCGGGCGAAACTAGGCTAGCGAAACTGTGTCAACAGTTTCGGGCGAAACTAGCCTAGCGAAACTGTGTTATCGGGTACAGCCTAGCGAAAGTGCTGCCCGTGCACCTAGCGAAATTACCTAGCGAAACTGCTAGCGAAACTATGACCAGAACCTAAACTTGTGCAATTTGCTTGAATATTATGCCATGACTTACATGATTATGCTATGATGATACATGTTTGATTTCTGTAATATGTGAACCCTTGTTTATGATCAACCATCGGTATCGTGTGTCGGTATGTCGAGTCTTAGTTGCAACGTGCTATGTTATGGGCCATAGTGACGTTAAGTTAAAGTTTAGACACAACCTAACACCTAAGACCTTAATGTGATTATTAGGTCTTCGTTAGCAAACATTAATTGGATTAACAAGTGTAGCTGAGCAACCTAAGGTGAGTTTCACAAACCCTTTAATTGTGAACCCGTTTGGGTCACAACGAACATACTAAACGGAAAACAACGCTGACAATTTGAGGTATTGCCTAATGGGATACCTGTTATGGAAGTTGGAGTGTTTTATGGGGAACACTTGCAACTGTCCATCCTTGGGGGTTTCAAATGAAATCCGGAACCAACTATTATGACACTTAAACTCTTTTTGGGATTTCAGACGAAATCCGGAATAAACATTTTAATATGACTAGTGTAGGTTAAAGTCTAAACCAAATGATATCACATGATTTCTAAGGATGCTTTAAAACTTAAAGTCCTCAACTTAGTACTGATGATCTGGAAAGCGAGGGGATGTTGGGTAGATCTACTGAGGGTTTGACAAACCCTGCTCCGCGGTACACAAATGTGTAGCCAACCGGCCGGGGGCCGAACGGAGTTCAATATCAGCCTGTTCTTAGTTGTGGGCATCCCAAATGGGACACAACTGGAGGCACAAACCAACGGCAAATGCCGCACACTGTTACGTCAGCTTTCAGCCCTAGTACGACTTCCTTAGTGCATGGAAACCGGATTAGCTACCCGCGATATCGGTTGACTGCTTTAACTTTTACATAACTAGTGCATATTCAGTAAACAAACTCTTGGCAATGTTTTGCAAAACCATACTACTTATATATGTTGATACATACGATTATTGAGACTGGGCCAATGCATGTCATGCCCACCGTGAACTCACCAACCGTTAGGTTGACACTTGTGTGGTTTTCACTTTTGCAGATCGTTGAGGAGTATCCGCTAGAGGTTGGCATGGCACTTGAAGACTTTGTTTATTTTAAACTAAATTTGGGGATTTAATACAATGACTTGTTTATGTAAAGCACGTGGTTAGTGCTAAGACAAATAATTTTCCGCTGCGTATATTTTGAAACTGTTTTTATTATTGATGTTTGGACTTTACTCTGATTCATTTAGTATTTGTAACTAATGGTTGTGGTCCTGGTCTGTGTGCACCCCTTAACGGTATAAACTCCGTTAGCGGTTATTTGGGGGTGTGACAGATTGGTATCAGAGCCATAGGTTGCAGAGAACTGGAATCATTTTTGAAAACGATTTGGAAACTGCAACTTGAAACCTTAGTTACAAACAAACAAACAAATTCTCAAAACAAAATTTTCACGTGCCAACCTGGGATACTCGCTCTGCTGTGTAAGTAAATACTTCATATGTATATATATATACGTATAGATATATATATAGACCGTGTCTAGGAAGTCTAACGGAAAACCTTAGGGAATTTTCACACACGAATACGAAACGCGAACGTTAATACACACTACTTCGGGGGAAAGCGACAACGAAACGATGCTACGCGCTACGTCCTGATTTCTGCTACGACGACTACGCCGACGGTGACTTTTATGGGAAAGCCGACTTTCGACGATAGTACTTACGAATTCCGACGTTCTTCGACGACGCCTAGATTATGCACAAAATTTTTCTGGACTAATAGAGGAATAACGGGAAATTGCTAATATACATATTATGGGATATGTATAGAATATAACTGTGACTGAACACTGTCTACTTTCACTATCCAGAAAATGTCTGGAAGAGCGGGAAGGAACAACATTAATCTGACGCCTGCACAACTGCAAGCGATGATCAACGAGCATGTGCAAGCCGCCGTGGCAGCCGTGCAAGCTACAATTGCCGCCCATGGTAATTATTACGCCGGTTAAGGCACAAGGCGATATATATTTTGACCTGTTTAAAATTTGAAACCCGAACTATTAATTGCATCAGGAAACGTCCATCACTGTACCTTCAAAACTTTCATGGACTGCAAGCCAATGACATTCTCCGGCGAAGAAGGAGCGGTAGGTCTCCTCAGATGGATTGAGAAGTCAGAAAAAGTCTTCTCCATGTGTAACTGCCCGGCTGAAAACAAAGTGAAGTTTGCTACTGGTACATTCGAAGGTGCAGCTCTGTCTTGGTGGAACGCTGAGATTCAAATGATTGGGAATGATGCGGCTAACAACATGGAATGGGGAGCGTTCAAAGAACTGATTATGGAGGAATACTGTCCACGCGATCAAGTCAAGAAGCTCGAAGGAGAATTTCTGAACTCCAAAATGATTGGGTCTGAAGTCGAAGCGTACACTGCACGATACCACGAGTACACAGCACTGTGTCCGTCTATGGTCGACGCTGAGTTCAAGCGCATTGAGCGTTATCTGGAGGGTCTCGTACCCCAAATCAAGAGTCTGGTAACTGCAAGCAACCCGGTAACCGTACAGCAAGCCATCCGTCTGGCTCACAAGTTAACTGATCAAGAGGTTGAAAGGGGTACACTACCTGCCAGAAACTCTGAAAAGACCGCCTTAAGTGGCAAAAGAAAGGCTGAAGAAGAAGCTCCAGCAATGTCTGTGAATCAGTCTGGGAGATCCTCAAACTCCCAGTATCAAAACAAGCGGCCTGACAACACAAGGTCCACTTTCAATTATGGCAGCAACAGTGGGAGCAACAACCGCCAAGGCGGGAATGGGAACTACAAAGGCAAGGCTCCGTTTTGCAACAAGTGTGAGAAGCACCACAGGGGTATGTGTAGCAAGGGCTCTAGAGTGTGGGAGATGTGGAAAGTTGGGTCATGAAGCCAACAACTGCTGGACCAATTTGCAGAGGCTGAACAACACTGGTCAGAATCAAGGGGGAAACAACAGGGGAAATGTGAACAACCGTAACGGGCAAGGAAACAACCAGAACAACAACAACAATGGTGGAGCCCGTGGCTGTTTTGAATGTGGTGCGCAGGGCCACATGAAGAAAGATTGTCCGCGATTGCGCAGACAGGGAAATGGAAACAATGGGAACCAGGGAAACAATGATGGGAACGGAAATGGTGGAAACGGTAATGGCGGGAATGGTAGAGGTCGTGCTTTTGTGATGGGTCAAGGTGAAGCTCGCAACGATGCCAACGTGATCAACGGTAAATTTATATTGAATGGTTTCTTCGCTACTGTTTTATTTGATTCTGGTGCTGAAAGAAGTTTTATTTCCACTAAGTTTGCTAGACTAATTAAGGCTAAACCAATTGACCTAGATGCTAAGTATGTGGTAGAATTAGCGAATGGTAAACTTCATGATACGACACAAATAGTGAAGGACTGTAAGATAGAACTAGCGGGCCATACGTTAGGAATTGATCTTATGCCCTTCCCGATTGGTAGTTTTGACGTGATAGTAGGAATGGACTGGTTATCTGAAAATCGAGCCGAAATCCTGTGTCAAGAAAAAGTGGTCCGTATTCCACTCGAAGGCGGTGAGGTGTTAACAGTCCAAGGTGAAAAGGGTGGAACAGTGACCGGAATTATCTCATATCTCAAAGCTCAAAAGTGCCTTCGTAAAGGTCACTTCGCGATTCTTGCAAACGTCACTGACTCGACACTTCCCGAGCGCAGAATCAACGACTACCCGATAGTCCGCGACTTCCAAGATGTATTTCCTGAAGATCTGCCTGGTTTACCTCCATTCCGACAAGTTGAGTTTGGAATCGATCTAACTCCTGGAGCCGCTCCGATTGCGCGCGCTCCGTATCGTTTGGCTGTAAGTGAACTCAATGAACTATCTGCACAACTTCAAGAGCTACTCGACAAGGGATTTATCCGTCCAAGTTCGTCTCCGTGGGGAGCTCCGGTGTTATTTGTAAAGAAGAAAGATGGAACGTTCCGGATGTGCATCGACTACCGAGAACTTAACAAAGTTACGATCAAGAATCGGTACCCATTACCTAGAATCGACGATCTCTTCGACCAGCTTCAAGGTTCAAGTTACTTCTCAAAGATTGATCTACGGTCAGGATACCATCAACTTCGTGTTCGAGACGAGGATATTTCTAAGACTGCATTCAGAACTCGGTATGGTCATTATGAGTTCCTGGTTATGCCGTTTGGGCTAACCAATGCACCCGCGGTATTCATGGATTTGATGAATCGAGTGTGCAAGCCGTACCTCGACAAGTTCGTAATAGTTTTCATTGATGATATTTTGATCTACTCCAAAACGAAGGAAGAACACGAGAATCATCTGCGCCTTATCTTGGAATTACTTCGTAAGGAACAACTCTACGCCAAGTTTTCGAAGTGCGATTTTTGGATACGCGAAGTCCAGTTTCTTGGACACATCGTTAATGAGGAAGGAATCCATGTCGACCCGTCTAAAGTAGAAGCTATCAAGAATTGGTCTACGCCTAGAGCGCCGACCGAAATCCGACAATTTTTGGGACTTGCCGGATACTACCGAAGGTTTATCAAGGGTTTCTCTCAATTGGCTCAACCCTTAACGGCTTTGACGCACAAAGGAGTGCAGTATAGGTGGGGTGAAAAAGAGGAACGCGCCTTTCAAACTCTCAAAGACATGTTATGTTCTGCTCCAATTCTCTCGTTACCTGATGGGGTTGACGACTTTGTGGTTTATTGCGATGCGTCTATTCAAGGACTCGGGTGCGTATTGATGCAACGGGACAAAGTAATTGCCTATGGGTCGAGGCAACTGAAGGATACTGAGAAGAATTATACAACGCATGATTTAGAGATGGGAGCCGTTGTTCATGCACTCAAGATTTGGAGACATTACCTTTATGGAACAAAGTGCACAATATTTACTGACCACAAAAGCTTACAGCACATCTTTGATCAGAAGGATCTCAACATGCGACAACGAAGGTGGGTCGAGTTACTGAACGATTATGACTTGGCAATCAAGTATCACCCGGGAAAAGCCAATGTTGTGGCTGACGCCTTAAGCAGAAAAGAGTATGAAAAGCCTCGAAGGGTACGAGCGCTGCAACTTACCATTCATTCGGGACTGCCGGATCGAATCCGCGATGCTCAAAGAGAAGCTCTGAAAGAAGAAAACTTCGCAGCTGAAGCACTGCGAGGGGTAGATGGAAATTCTGAAATTAAGTCTGATGGACTCCGATATTATAACGACAAAATCTGGGTTCCTCTACTGGGAAATCTCCGTGAGCTCGTGATGGACGAAGCTCACAAGTCGAGGTATTCGGTACATCCAGGATCAGATAAGATGTACCAAGACTTAAAGAACCTGTATTGGTGGCCAAATATGAAAGCCGACATCGCGCGATATGTGGCTAAGTGTTTAACGTGCTCAAGGGTAAAGATCGAGTACCAAAAGCCTTCGGGACTACTACAACAACCAAAGATCCCAGAATGGAAATGGGAGGATATCTCCATGGACTTTGTTACGGGATTACCTCATCGATCGAATCGACCAGATGCGATTTGGGTTATCATTGATCGCTTAACCAAATCCGCACATTTTATCCCGATGAAGGAAAACGACAACATGGATAGGCTAACGAAGCTGTACATCGACCGAATTGTGGCGCGTCATGGAGTGCCTAAGACTATTATCTCCGATCGAGATCCACGATTCACTTCACGATTATGGCAATCTATGCATGAAGCATTGGGGACCAGACTTGATATGAGCACAGCTTATCACCCGCAGACCGATGGTCAGACGGAAAGAACCATTCAAACATTAGAAGATATGCTCCGAGCTTGTGTTCTCGACTTCGGAAAAGACTGGGAAGCTCACCTTCCGTTGGTGGAGTTCTCCTACAATAACAGCTACCATTCAAGCATCGGTGCAGCACCATTTGAAGCACTATATGGCAGAAAATGCAGATCGCCCGTATGTTGGGCCGAAACAGGTGAGAAAGGACTCACTGGACCAGAGATCATTCACGACACGACTGAACGCATAATCCAAATCAGAAAGCGGATAGCTGCAGCACGAGATAGACAGAAGAGCTATGCCGACAAGCGCCGTAAACCTCTAAAGTTCGAAGTAGGTGACAAAGTATTATTGAAGGTATCTCCTTGGAAAGGAGTGATACGCTTCGGAAAGCGTGGAAAGTTGAATCCTCGCTACATCGGTCCGTTTGAAATTATTGGGGAAGTAGGCCCGGTGGCCTATCGATTGAAACTCCCAGCCGAACTCGATGGAGTTCACAACGTGTTTCACGTCTCAAATCTGAAAAAGTGTCAGGCTCAGGAGACAGAAATAATTCCTTTGGAGGAATTGGTAATTGATGAACATCTAAGATTCATCGAGCAACCGGTAGAAATCATGGGACGCGAGGAGAAGACCCTCAAACGTAGCAAGATTCCGATCGTCAAGGTGCGATGGAACTCAAAGCGTGGACCAGAATATACGTGGGAACGAGAGGATCAGATGAAGAAAAAGTATCCTCACCTGTTCGAACAAACGTCCACAGAAACTCAAGGTATGATTTAATTTTGGGGACCAAAATTCCTTTAACAGGAGGAGGATGTGGCAACCCTAAAACTTTTGCTTTCTTTCCCCAGCGACGATAGCAACGACGACAGCTGAGACTACGAACGCTACAACACAAGAATAATTTTCGGGACGAAAATTCCAATTACAAGGGAAGGATGTGACACCCGAGAATTTCAAGGTTAACTTCCGTTAGACAAGTCCGTTAGTTACGTTATAAGTGGTAACTTAGTAACTAATGCTTAACTAGGCCGAATGCGTCCACGTCCTTTGGTTGATCACCGAACCCGCCCATATGTGCTATGTGTTCATTTATTGTTGTCTTTATGTGCAATGTGATTTAAATGCATGATTTAATATTATGAATAGCATGACAAATTGTAAATCCTTGATTACGTGAAAATTTGCCTAAGTTGTGCAGCCAGCGAAACTACCGGGCGAAACTGTAGTGTCGCCCGGTAGCCAGCTAAGCTAATCAGTTAAAACGTGACCAGAGCTAGTTTCGCCTGGCCAGCGAAACTGCCAGCGAAACTAGCCTCTGATATAAATAAACTTAATAAGCCCTAGTTTCTCCATTTGCCTCATTTCATCACAAACACACACACACTCCTCTCTGGAACCTGGTCAGCCGAGAAAGTCACCCAAGGACCAAGATCTCAGCCTCTAGACCATCATCTCATCTCATCTATCGATTCTAGAATCAACCGTGAGTCCCAAAAACCTTTATTTGTGCCTTTTCTATATGTTTCTTCATAAAGCATGCCTAGATCTCTGTGATAAGGTTAGATCTTCTGATATGTTGTTTAGGATTGCTAGAACTACCATAAAGTTGACAACTTTGCGTATGAAATCCAGCCATGATAGAGATTTATGCTATTTTAGCCATTTTAGGGTTTTGTATGTATTTTGGGTGATTTGATGACAAAATGCATGTTTAAGGTGTTAAAGCTTGCTGATTTATGTTGGTAAATGCCTATGTATGCTAAATAATGGATTGCATGTAAGATCAGAAGCTGTTAGGTTGATTTTTAGGCAAATCCGTATGTTTTTCGCGACCAGCGAAACTGTGTGTTCTCTGGGCGAAATTATCCAGCGAATTTACTTGTTCATTCAGCGACACTGTCGAGCGAAACTATAGTGTCGCTAGCGAAACTGACCCGACCAGCTCGAACGAAACTACCGAGCGAAATACCGAACGAAAGTTCAAACCAGTTTCGGGCGAAACTAGGCTAGCGAAACTGTGTCAACAGTTTCGGGCGAAACTAGCCTAGCGAAACTGTGTTATCGGGTACAGCCTAGCGAAAGTGCTGCCCGTGCACCTAGCGAAATTACCTAGCGAAACTGCTAGTGAAACTATGACCAGAACCTAAACTTGTGCAATTTGCTTGAATATTATGCCATGACTTACATGATTATGCTATGATGATACATGTTTGATTTCTGTAATATGTGAACCCTTGTTTATGATCAACCATCGGTATCGTGTGTCGGTATGTCGAGTCTTAGTTGCAACGTGCTATGTTATGGGCCATAGTGACGTTAAGTTAAAGTTTAGACACAACCTAACACCTAAGACCTTAATGTGATTATTAGGTCTTCGTTAGCAAACATTAATTGGATTAACAAGTGTAGCTGAGCAACCTAAGGTGAGTTTCACAAACCCTTTAATTGTGAACCCGTTTGGGTCACAACGAACATACTAAACGGAAAACAACGCTGACAATTTGAGGTATTGCCTAATGGGATACCTGTTATGGAAGTTGGAGTGTTTTATGGGGAACACTTGCAACTGTCCATCCTTGGGGGTTTCAAATGAAATCCGGAACCAACTATTATGACACTTAAACTCTTTTTGGGATTTCAGATGAAATCCGGAATAAACATTTTAATATGACTAGTGTAGGTTAAAGTCTAAACCAAATGATATCACATGATTTCTAAGGATGCTTTAAAACTTAAAGTCCTCAACTTAGTACTGATGATCTGGAAAGCGAGGGGATGTTGGGTAGATCTACTGAGGGTTTGACAAACCCTGCTCCGCGGTACACAAATGTGTAGCCAACCGGCCGGGGGCCGAACGGAGTTCAATATCAGCCTGTTCTTAGTTGTGGGCATCCCAAATGGGACACAACTGGAGGCACAAACCAACGGCAAATGCCGCACACTGTTACGTCAGCTTTCAGCCCTAGTACGACTTCCTTAGTGCATGGAAACCGGATTAGCTACCCGCGATATCGGTTGACTGCTTTAACTTTTACATAACTAGTGCATATTCAGTAAACAAACTCTTGGCAATGTTTTGCAAAACCATACTACTTATATATGTTGATACATACGATTATTGAGACTGGGCCAATGCATGTCATGCCCACCGTGAACTCACCAACCGTTAGGTTGACACTTGTGTGGTTTTCACTTTTGCAGATCGTTGAGGAGTATCCGCTAGAGGTTGGCATGGCACTTGAAGACTTTGTTTATTTTAAACTAAATTTGGGGATTTAATACAATGACTTGTTTATGTAAAGCACGTGGTTAGTGCTAAGACAAATAATTTTCCGCTGCGTATATTTTGAAACTGTTTTTATTATTGATGTTTGGACTTTACTCTGATTCATTTAGTATTTGTAACTAATGGTTGTGGTCCTGGTCTGTGTGCACCCCTTAACGGTATAAACTCCGTTAGCGGTTATTTGGGGGTGTGACAGTACGACTCATTCCCAGCAGTTACTACGATGCTCGGGCTTGCTCCCGCCAAGCTCGGCTTCATGTAGGAGGAAAGCTGATCGCCCATCTTTTGCCTCTGTTGCTGACGTCTGCGTCGAAACTCTCGTTTGGGTTCGTCGAAAGGTATGAGTAGCTCAGATTGAGAACTTTGTCGCGTACACCAGCGCGTTGCAGGATTAGAAATTTTGGCTAAACTACAAATTTTGACTATTTAAAACGTTACCGCGTCCCCGGCAACGGCGCCAAAAACTTGATGTGTTGTTTAGTGTATATGAAAAGTGGGGTCCTACACTATCAAATTTTAAATTTATAGAACTGGTTATTCACCAGTGGACTATACCAACACACTAAGGCAAGTGTACCTGTCGTGCATAACACAGTATTGGTAAACACCGAGTTGTCGAACCTCAGGGACACGGATTTTGTTAAAAACAGTCTAGTAGTAATTCAGCCAGATTTGTTTTGTTTTGAAAGTTGATTTTAATTTAGAAAAACTGAAAATTACAGTAATTGAAATGTTGTTTGGAAAAACAGATTTTGGTAAATGATCACTTAGGAATGGCTCCTTCTACTTAGGTTTGACAGGTGTATCGGTAATACGTTACTACTTATCTCTGGGGTAAACTAAGGTCCTAAGACAAGGCTTACCTGGTTCCTACGGATGGGTTCACAGTTTAGGGTTATAGACACGCCCTAGACGGTTACTATTGTTCCATGGTTAAGTGCTGATAAGGTTGCGGTTTTATGAAGTGCCCTAGGCTGGATCCCGAGTTGTCAGTGGCTCAACTCACAACTTGTTGGAAGGTTAGGATAGGTGTGGCCCTAACAGTCCTAGAGTTGTGAAGCAGTTACAATTGGGTTGATAGGTTGACCTAGTAGGTCCTAGACACGACTAAGCAGGAACAGACCGACCTATCGGTGAATGCTTGACTACTTGACATTGGCAAGGGTATCTACTAGCTAAGGGTAAGGTGATTTCTCACTCAAACTCTATACTCCTAATCAAATTCTAGGGTTTCCTTGATGATCGTGACTATTTCTAGTTCACGCGTATGCCGTAGATTCTGTTGTTCGGCTATACAATTATTTCTTAACGATAGATGGATTTCCAAGCTAGGGTTAGGGTTTCACAAGACCAGAGTTTACTAGAAACAATAAAGGAATTCAATTCATCAACCAAATCAAAGGAATAATAACGTTTACTTCTTAAATGCAATATATAAGCAAAACCAATACAAAATTAAAGTCAAACCATGGTTGGATTCGCCTCGCCTAAGCGATACGATAAGTTTAGCCAACCATGTTAATATTTAAACAAGAGTAAATCAGATTCAAACAAGAATTCATGGCTAAATATAAATACAATACCAAATAGAAGCTCGAAATGGTGAAAAACATCCAAGACGCGTCGAATGCTTCGAATCTTCAAAGGATTCAACGGGGTCTTTCTCTGGCTTCTTTTCTGCTCTCCAAGGTGTATCGAATGGTGGAAATGGCTCCTCTATTTATAAGAGTCGAAATCTGAAGTTTCCATACGGGGATCACCTGGTCACGGCCGTGACAGGGCCTCTCACGGCCTGGGCAGGCCGTGAACTGTCGTCTGGTCAGCTCTGATGTCGGTCACGGCCTGTAGGGGGTAACCTGGGTGTCGGTCACGGCTTGTAGGCCGTGAAAAGGGGTCTCATGGTCGTGACAAGGGGTCTCATGGCCATGACAAGGGGTCTCATGGCCGTGACGGGGTCTTCATGGCTTGGCTTCAGTGCTCACGGCTTGGACAGGGTGTGACAAGGGTCCTCACAGCCTAAGCCAGGCCATGACAGGGGGTCTCACAGCCTGCAAGCCGTGAGGTTTTTCAGCTTCTTGAATTTTTCGGTTTCTTTCCTCGTTTTCCGCACCAAGCTCGATTTCTCCTGCCAACTCATGATATTTATCAGAATTTCATATATTTTAACATTTTCATTCTTAATTCGCTAATTTCAACCCCAAAACCCATTATCATTTCGTGTCCAAAACCACACACATCAAGAGTATATTCATCCAAGATTCCATCTCTATGTTATGACTTTAAATTAAAATCCAAGTCACATCAACATCAACCGAAGAAAAAGATTGTTCATCGTCTTCTAACACTCTATTAAAAGATGAAGACCAAACAGAAGCCTCGTCAACCTCATAAAATTTTCGACATACCTCCACCACAATCCGTTCTTTAATTTTTTCACTCGCTTTAGTTAGAATACAAACTCTCCTTTGGGCCAATGGTTCTTCTTTATCCTTATCTATAAAAAAAACATTCCCCCATCTACTAGCAACTTGATGAAATGCCTTCCGTGACCAAGCCATAACGTGATGGCCACATATCTCAATCCAAACCATCTTCAAGCTCTCTGATGTAAAACTCCTCATAATTACACTATCCGCTTCGTCTTATTCACCATCTCGTTACGATTGTAACCCGCTGTAATTTGGGTATAAGAAACTGTCACCGATGTCATAAAACATGTCTTAGCCATAGGAATGGAAACCTTCACCGGTCCCTTGTCATTAGTACCCCCATAGTTCTTATTCTCCCCCTTTTGAATTGTAATTCATCCACGAATAGGTGATAAGACCCCATCCATGTGCGTAAGTTTTGTATCAATTGTCTAATACTATCCCCTTTCAAGGATCGAACAAAAGCAAAACGCTTACCCACATTATTTAACCAATTGGGGAAGAATTCGTCTGCAACCTGCCCCCAATATATGCATTCGTTCCATGTATCTTTATGCGTACACGTAGGAGGGATATGGTGAGAAAAATCGATGTCGAGTGTCACACCCCGGTCAACGGGTTTGGGTGTGAACGAGAATGGAATCATAGTCGCGGATACATAGAACGACTTCTAATGATTTCAAATTTCATAAAAACATCACATCATTTTATTGCAGCGGAAAGAGTAGTGGAAACGATAATGTCTTACATTTGAAAATCATAAAGTCTTCAATTAATATTAAAAACATAAAATTGTTTATTGGGATAGTTGGGACTATGACTCCGTAAGCAGGTCCGATATCATGATGAAGCCCCATTTGCATGTCCTCCAAAGTTTGCATCAATTACCTAAGAAATCATGAGTTTAAAAGGGTCAACATAAAGTTGGTGAGGTTCACAGGTTTATGACTCGACATTTAAAGTTGGTAAAACAGTTTTAGTATACTTAAATATTACATTGGTTTACCGTTTTGGTTGTATGAACTCACCTGAACCTTGATTTCAAATACTAACGGTTTACCCACCCATTGTATCTCGCCCGAGAGATACTGAACAGAGCAGAATAACTGACGTGTACCCCAAGACAATCCGGAATCAGAACTGGAGCTACCAGTTAGGGCAGGGTTTTCAACCTAAATAGATCTATTCACTAGCTATCGTTTCGTACAGAACTAATTGAAATCAATTAATGATGGGATACAGTTGTACAAACGTTTATAACGATAATGTACCATAGTTGGGCAATCAGTAAGAGAACAAGCAGTCATACGGGCTAATAGATAAACCATAATATCAAGTAAAAAGCATTTATCAGATTTTATGATATCTACCCCAAAGTATAAAATAGTTAAAAGAAAAGGGGCCGTGAAACTCACTGGATCAGCAGGTAGGCGGTAAATAAACAGTGCAGGAACGGTAGCAAGTATTGTCCTAAATGAATAAATAGGCATTTGCATAAGGTCTTCTATCAATTAAGTAACAATAGTCACCCAAGTGATACCGGTCAAGTCTTGACGTTTTAATCCCGTTTGTATTCATTTGAAAACCCGTTAGTTAGTATTTATTAAATAAATACTTTTGTGATGATTTATATTTATGTTCAATAAATATAATAAGAGAATGATCATTTAATAGTTCAATCAAGTATTGAACATCGAGTTAAAAATAATAATGTTCACTATTATTTTCATAGGTTTGTACAATTATTTTTAGTTAAATAATTATGGTTAACATTTTCTTTGGTGAACAAACATGGTTTAAAACTTTTTTAAATAATTATTAGTCAAAGAATAATTATTTGAAGTTTATTTTATTTTAAAACGTGTGTCATTTGGAAGATAAGTCCAAGTGTTTTAATCATTTGACATAAATGATCTTTTTACCATTTTTGGATGAAGTTTTATAAAAATAATCCATAACAAGAATTTGTCATCTTTTATTTGTTTTAACCACCCAAGCCACTAAATAATCATGTGACATGATTATTTATATTTTTCCATTTATTATTTTTGTTATGCTTATAATTCTACTAATCATGTTTACATGTCCATATCTACTAACACTTAGTGTTAGGATCAATTTAATAAAATTAACAACAATCTACTAACACATAGTGTTAGGACAATATTAAATAAATGACAATCTACTAACACATTTAGTGTTAGGACAATTTAAACATAATCTACTAACACATTTATGTGTTAGGACCAAATTAAATATAAACACCCATTTTTATGTTTCTTCACCCATTCCTTGGTTCTTTTAAGTTCTTAGAACACCAAGATGGAATGTTAAGATCATGGAAGAATGGGGGTTAAAGAAGAGAGATTAGATGATAAAATCAAAGATGCAAGTGTTGGTTGATTATTGTCAAGACTTGTAGGCATTATTTGGGTGTAAAGTTGGACTCGGTATGCCCAAGAACATATTTAAATTGATGTGGCTAGTACGTTATGATCCAATGTCGGGTCATACCCAATAACGAGCTAGACAACACCCGAAATATTTATTTAGATATGATCAAATAAATAAATACTACCACTTGACAATATAGAAAGTGGGTTTCTAAATTATTGCACTTATTATTTGTTATTAGATCATATGGATGATTTAATTAGAAGGGTCAAAATGGAATGTTATTTAATTGGTTAAATAACATGTCACATGACACATATATAAAGGTTATATATATATATATATATATATATATATATATATAATATGTTAGTTACATATTAATATATATAAATAAGTCTTATATATATGTGTGCATAAAAAACAAAAAGGAATCTCATGATTATGATCATGTGAAAACACAAAAGGTGGGACTAGATTGCATGTAAGCAAACAAAGAGATTGGTCAAAAATCTTGGCATTTCTCTCTCCGCCCCTGCTTTTCAGCCGACCCTTTTTCCCCACCCCATGTGGGCCTTCCACTAGCTAATATATACATGCATACATAGTGGAAAAATATGCAAGAAAACTTAGGAAGTTTCTCTCTCTAAAATACATAATGCAAACTCTCTTTCAAAAGTCTTGGATCGGTCCATGCAAAGGTAAAAGTGAAGTTCAAGAAAATCCTAGCAAAACTTGGGTGTTTGTTGGAGGCTCATATAGGTATACACCCTTGAGGCTTTCTTCTTTGGAAGCTCGCTATTCAAGATCATCATCTCCATTTCGATTCTCTTGCGTCTTGAAGGTATACCTAAACCTCCTATGGTTGTGGTTTTCATTTGATAGTATACACTCCATATTAGGATCCACTTTGTACGGGTTTTAACCTGTGTAAAATCGGTTTTACATATACAAATAAATATATGTTTTAAACATTGCTTCCGCCGCGTAATACATATTAAATGGTTAATATGACTTTGATAAACCCGTACAAAACCTTTCATAAAAGTGTAAAGATAAGTGAGTTACAAGAATCACAAAGAAGAGAGGGAAAATCGGTTGAGGGGTGGCGGTGGTCCGGCGGTGGTCTTTATTTTTATAAAAATCATTTATTTTTATAAAAATCCACATTTACTCCTAAAAGACAAATGTTAGTTCTTCTTGCCTTTTATAGTTTGAAAACCCGTTAGTTAGTATTTATTAAATAAATACTTTTGTGATGATTTATATTTATGTTCAATAAATATAATAAGAGAATGATCATCTAATAGTTCAATCAAGTATTGAACATCGAGTTAAAAATAATAATGTTCACTATTATTTTCATAAGTTTGTACAATTATTTTTAGTTAAATATTTATGGTTAACATTTCCTTTGGTGAACAAAACATGGTTTAAAACTTTTTTAAATAATTATTAGTCAAAGAATAATTATTTGAAGTTTATTTTATTTTAAAACGTGTGTCATTTGGAAGATACGTTCCAAGTTACGTCGTTTAATCATTTAACATTTCGAAATCGTTTAATATTTCATTTGTATGAAATATTCATTTCTTTTTAAAACGTCATGAGAAATATATGATTTTAAACATCATTTGGACTTATAGATTTTTCCTTTAAACGTTTTATAGAACGAGTCATGTCTTTAGATAAATTTACTTGTTCCGACGTTATCGCGTATATCGCCGTATTGGTCGCGGTTTTTTTTTTTACTACACAACATCATTATGTCTAGATCGTTTTGAGTTATCAAAATTATCGTAAAAATTTATTAAGTCTTCCAACATGTAAGACTTGTCTTTATTTTTATAAAAGTCATTTATTTTTATAAAAATCCACATTTACTCCTAAAAGACAAATGTTAGATCTTCTTGCCTTTTATAGTATTTTTAAGGAATCTTCAAAATTTATAATAAGTCCAAGTGTTTTAATCATTTGACATAAATGATCTTTTTACCATTTTTGGATGAAGTTTTATAAAAATAATCCATAACAAGAATTTGTCATCTTTTATTTGTTTTAACCACCCAAGCCACTAAATAATCATGTGACATGATTATTTATATTTTTCCATCTATTATTATTTTTGTTATGCTTATAATTCTACTAATCATGTTTACATGTCCACAAGAAAAAAGAACCGCCCGCATTGCGGGGCGGCGAATGTTTTTTCAAAGTATACAGTGGTACGTTTTTCAAAGTATATAAACAACGAATTTTCAAAGTATAGAGTGGTATGTTTATACTATACAGATGTACCTAAGTATATATGTAGCAACACGCATTTAATAAACTAATATCAATAGCACTGTTAGACACACATACAATAAAGGTTAAAAGATAAATGGTACCTGCAACTAAAAGTAGAAGAAATTAGGACCTGAATGCACAGAAAGAAAAGACCTATAAATGTAATGTAAGAATTAATTCATATAAGGAACATAAATGATGAAATTAACCGGTAAACAACCTTTTAACTATTCATAAGAAACCCATTTGAATTTGAAGCTCAGATTAGTACACAAACACGATAACTATTTATAGGTAAGCATTATTCAATTTCAAGACCAGATTAGGAACAAACAAAGGCTCACAAAATTCTCATCATAGCTCCATTATGCATCATCGCAACATTTAAGGGCTTATAAGTGAATCATCTAATCAAAAATTGCAGGTTGCATACAACCAACAGAATTGATAGCATATAACCAACATAATTTCAGTTCCAAACCTCTTAAAAATAAACCGCATCCGCCAGAAGTAGCAGATAACACCAGCGGGGGGCACACCGCGGCTTAACCTCATTCTAAAAAGATAGCGTCTTCCGACAGCCACCATTGTAACAACATTTGTTTATAGTAATTCAGATCCTTGCTTGAGCCAAATACATGGCTTCAACTGAAGATATGCTCAGATCATTCACTAAAGGCAAATAATACATTAAGCTCAGATCATCATTAGGCCATACTTGAGGATAAATTTATGCTTTTGTGGTTGCAAAAGTAATTGCCCTGCCAAAGTAAAGCCAAATTATTTCCTCTACAACCCAATTCAGATTAATCATCATTGCCTGAAGTAAACTGTTACAACCTTTCATCAAGCAGCAACGCTAGCAATTAAGTCATAGTCAAAGCCTTAAACAGAGTAAAGAGAACTATCATACCAGTCTCAATTCCAAAAAGAATCATCAATAACGCCTAAGGGAACCAATCAGAAGCAAAACGAAAATGAGAAGCTAGAAAAAATAAAAGCTTATAAATGAGTTCACATGACGTGTATCAGCCAATCAGAAGTGCCATAATGGCTAAAACAGTGCAAGGATGTGAGTAAAATCCGTTCCACGCAAGCCAGAATGGCTCAGATCATTCACCAAAGACAAATAATTCATCAGGCTCAGATCATCGTTAGGCCATAATAGAGGAGTAACTTATGGTTCTATGGTTGCAAAATTATTGTCTCGCCAAAGTAAACCCAAATTGTTTCCTTTAAGACCCAACTCAGAATAATCATCATAGCCTGTAGCAACTGTTACAAACCATCATCAACCAATCTGTAGTAATCAAGTGAACATGCCACCAACCACCATCAAAGCCATCAAATAAGAAGTCTGGAAACCAAAAGTTTCATTAGTCTCGGATTATCATTACCATAATAGAGGAGTAACTTATGGTTTTATGGCTGCAAAAGTTATTGCCCCGCCAAAATAAACCTAAAATATTTCCTTTAAAACCCAATCGAGAATAATCATCATAGCCTCAAGCAACTGCAACTTCTAGTAATGAAAAGGTGCCAGAATGGCTTAAACAATATAAGAATGAGAGTAAAATTCGTTCCACGTCAGCATCCTAATTTTACAATGTAAGAATGAGAGTATAATTCGTTCCACGCCAGCATACTAATTTTAAATATATATGTAAAGCCTTCTACTCAAGTAAAAAACAAAAGCAACAGCCAACTGAACAAATCAGAAGCAACAACCACCAAGTCCATCAAATAAGAAAGCATCCAAATTAAATCACAAAAAAAAAAAAACAATAACATATCAATAAAAAAGGGAGCTCACACTTGATCAAAGACCCTCATAGTCCAATACAAACAGACACCTCCAACAACATCGATGATAAATATTCTCGTGAGCTTTAATTTATACAGAGAATGTATTAAATGAGGAGGTTGGCGTCCATACCTTGGCGAACAATGCCCAAGGATAATGCACAAATCCCTCCGACTAATCGCCGGCAAGACCCAACGAATAAGTCAGATCTAAGAAACAAAAAGTATCGGTAACCGTCATCGAGTAAACGTCACAACAGTGTCGTCGTAAAGTGAGCAACGGATCCGTCCAACTAAACGTCGGCAAGAACCAACTAATAAGTCAGATCTGAGCAAAGACAGTACCAGTATCTGTCATCGCTTCAACGTCACAACAGCGCCACCGTAGTGAACTGAGTAACTGTGGTGGTTCAGCTTCGTAACGGAGCAACGGCGGCAGTACTACATCGCCAGAGAGTCACTACCCGACAGTCGTTTGAACATGACTACATGCGAAGCTCGCCTTTGTTAACGTCACACCGACCGTAGTTCTCTGTGGGTAGATAATCCGATGAGAATTTAGAGAGAGAGAGAGCGCTGAAGTAGACAGTAGCGAAATGAGAAGCCTGAGAAAAATAGGTTATAATCAGCTTCCTTCTGCCATCCCTCAAGAACTGTGCTTGTACATCAGTGAACAGCAAGAAGAAAACCAAAAAATAAGCAAAGTAGCACGTGGGTAGAGAAGTACCACAATAAAAAAAAATGAAAAAGCTGAGTTGGCTTGAATAGTGGGAATTTAGTGTACACATCAGCTTCTGCATTTGTTATATTATATAATATCTACTAACACTTAGTGTTAGGATCAATTTAATAAAATTAACAACAATCTACTAATACATAGTGTTGGGACAATATTAAATAAATGACAATCTACTAACACATATAGTGTTAGGACAATTTAAACATAATCTACTAACACATTTATGTGTTAGGACCAAATTAAATATAAATACCCATTTTTATGTTTCTTCATTTTATTTATTTAACTAGTAAGATTTTAGTTAGGCATTTTAAATCCACTAACACTTTTAAGTGTTAGGACAAATTTATATATTTAAACTTGATGATTCAAGAACATTTAACTCAACTAGTGAGTTTTATAGGTTAATCCATGTAGGGTTTTGTTCTTGAATTCATAGATATATAAGAATGCACATAAATAAACATAGATGATCTTTGGTACACATGGATACTTTGCTTAGATTTTTCCAAGTGTTTCACCCATTCCTTGGTTCTTTTAAGTTCCTAGAACACCAAGATGGAATGTTAAGATCATGGAAGAATGAGGGTTAAAGAAGAGAGATTAGATGATTAAATCAAAGATGCAAGTGTTGGTTGATTATTGTCAAGACTTGTAGGCATTATTTGGGGGTAAAAGTGTAAAGATAAGTGAGTTAGAAGACTCACAAAGAAGAGAGGGAAAATCGGTTGAGGGGTGGCGGTGGTCGGGTGGTGGTCTTCGGCGGAAAGGAGGGTGGCCGGTGGTGGCCCAACGGCGGCGGCAGGGGCTGTGGGGAGCTCTCGACCGAAAGGTTCAAGGGAGAGAGTGAGTTTGAGGTGTGGAGGAGCAAGTGGAGGTGGGTTTCTCTTATAGATTGAAAATGGGTTAATACCCATTGGTTAAGTCCCTTCCATGACTACTAATCACCTATTAGACTAGGTGTGTTGTCATGTTCTCATTCATCCAAATAACCAAGTGTAGGAGGTTTAGTTTTATAAAATTTGCTTAAGTTCAATAGCCTTGGGTAAGCTTTCATAAAATATAAAATAGTTAGAGGTGTTTAAAAATCACAACTTTTATAATTTTATACCTAATGGAATATATTACAAAGGTGGTGGTTTTTATAAAAGTTGGGCTAAAAAGTTTAGCCCAACTTTTATAAAATCTCGTGGGCTAACCATATTTTATAAAAACTCGTGGGCTAACCATATTTAATTAAAAGGTTTTGAGATTGGGCCGAAGCCCAAATGAAATCGGGGAGTGAATGGGCTGAAGCCCAAGTGGATTCGGGAGAGGATGGGCCAAGTTTTTGGTTGGGCCGTGAGGGGAACGAACTGGGTCGGGGGTTGGGTTTCCGAGTGGGCCGAAAGGGAGGGAGGGAACCGGGTTCGGCCCAAGGCCATTTGGGTCGCGGGTCGGGTCTCCGGGTTGGGTCGATCCTTCGGTGAGTTGTGTCGAGTCATCGGGTAAAGTTTCGGGTTTGTGCGAGTTGTTTTGGGCTTATTGGGCCTAACTGGGCCCGAACGGGTTACCGGATCTCGTTTTGGTTGAGTCTTGACAATTGGAAAAGTTTTTATCTCATAAAAATGTTTATGGTGAATTGATTGTATCGGTTTTGGTAAAAATATAAAAAGTCCATTTTTTATTTTCATTTTTATTATTGAAGTTCCATATTCAAAATAATGAAAACTTTCAGATTTTACGGGTTTAGTACAAACGCGGGATTAAAATCAGTTATCAGTTAATATAGTAATTTAACAGTTTAATCTCGAGATTAACACGTATGAATACTAAATTAAAAAGTCAATAAATAGAGGTTTGACCTGTTTTTAGGCGAGGTGTCACATCGAGTATCTATCTATCTCCGCCCAGTTAGAGTTTACATACCGCAATCCACGTCGAGCATCGCTGGTTCTCTTCAACTCCCAATTAAGTTTATCAAATCTGAAACGTGATTTGCTCTTGCTCACCGTCTTCCATGTGCCTTCGCCGTCGTCTGCCCGGAAAACCTTAGATTGGTCTCCGTCGCCTTGATCGCCCCTCATTGCTCTCGTTTTTATTACTCCTGAACTTTTTTAACGCGATTTGCTCTTGTTCATCGTCTTCCTTATGAGCAAAAAATCCTCCACTTTTATTAAAAACAATCTAGTTGTTGATCGTTTAAAAAAAAGCCAAAGTCAAATTGAAGTCCTTCACTATGAAATAACATAAAATTTGAGATAGTCCTATGTAAAAATTATAATCACTCAACCGATGAGGCTAGCGACAAGTAAAAGAATAATTTATAATGAAATCTTATTACATCAAAGATTTTGATACATAGTAAACATACAATGATATAATCTTATTGTTTTTTTTTAATTTAATAAAATGCATAAACTAAAAATTTTCATTTTCCTGAAACGTGTTCATTACATTAAAGTTCTTACGTAAAGAGTTTTTAAACGAATTATTGCCTTACATGAAGTAAGTCAGCAAGTAAAAAAGGAGTAACCAGTCGCAACGTATTGACGGATCACCATCTAATTATAATATAATATAGATTATATAAATATACAAAGCAAATTGGGGTTGAATAGTGAACATCTTCTTTCTTATAGATTGACCACATAATTTTTTGTAAATGACACTTTTAGTCCCTTTGTTTTTGATACGTGTTGTTTTCTTCTCATGCCACTTCATAGAGAGAGAGAAAGTTGTCTGTTTTTAAGCGCCTCTCTCTTCTCTCTTCCCTTGCGTTTTCTTTCTTCTTATTTCCGGTCAGTTGGCTTGCCGTTGGTTATCAAGCCAGGTGAATTTCTGATGTCGGTTTCTTCTGTGTGGGGCTTCAGTTTGTTGTCGATTATAGTTTCGGTTTGTAGTGTTCGTTTGCGTTTTCGTTTTTCCTCTTTCCTGTCAGTTGAATTGCCGCCGATTATCATCGCACTAAAACTCCTTCATCAGCGATTGAGGTTGTAGCCGCCTCGGATCTGGACGGTGGTTTAATAGCTGCGGATGTGAGAAGAATCGTTGTTTCCAGCGGATGCGGTTCCGATTTCCGGCTGTTCACCTCCCTTTCCGTCCATCCATGGTAAGATCTTACATTTTCGAGCATCCTTTTGTTTTTTCCGGGCTAAATCGCAACTGTTAACCTTCGATCCTTTGTTGCATGTCTAGATCTCGCTTCCGATTCGTAAATCTGGGTTAAGGATAAGGTTTGCGTTTGCATTTGTAGGGTTTTAATTTTATTTCCCCTTTATGTTAATAGTTTTCTTCTATTTGCAGATCTAGGGTGTGATCGGAAGATGTTGCTTACGAACCCCGGTCCCCGAAGTCTTTTTGACCCTGCAAAAGGTTTGGTTTTTTTTAGTTATGTATTTTTGCCTCTTCGGTATGGAACCTAAATCCACCTTCGTGTATTGATTCTATTGTTGTTTTTTTTTCCTTCGCTTTGTGTATGCGTCGTTGTCGGCTTTAATGATTTCAAATGCACTTCTTTACTTTTACTTTTGGTTTGTTGGTCTGACTATGAACGTTGCGTTGCAGGTTCAGGTTCTCTTTGTCTTCTACCTTCCACAGTAGGTAACGCTAAAACTTTTATTTTTTTCCGATTTAGATTGTTTGCGACTTATGTTATTCGTCACAATCTGTACAAAAATGTGTTTCAGTTTCAAGTGGTGAAGGCTGATTTATACTTGCATGCCTTTTTTTTCTTAGTCGCGTGTATGTGTTTTGTCCTTTTGATTGTTTGAAATTGCTCTTTATCATTTATTTTGTTGTTTCAGGTCCTGTTGAATGTTTCCATGTATGGTTACTTTCTCCCATATGGGTTTACTTTTATAGAGTCTTGATTGAATTTAATGATTGATTATACCAGGGATTGATTAGTCTAAGGTTTATAATGATGTAAGATTTGACCACAAAGTCATAAACAAATTTAATTACCTACATAATGGATTAAAGTAAACTCCAACCATTTCAAGATTTAAATCCTCATGTTAACATCAACTATCTCTTAAAGGTTTAGTACTTATTTACACTTAAAAAAAAATAGGGATTGCCCATGTTCACTTTCACTCTCTTGAACCAGTGGCGAAGCTTGCAAACTTCAAAAGAAATAACTATTTTTCTACTCCTGTTGTTTCAGGTGTTCAGTAAGAGGTTCATATTACACGGAACTAAGTATATTATCGCTGCAAGAAAAGCAAGAGGGCATTGTATGTTCACCGTGAGTATGTGCATAGGTACGTTTGATTTACTTTAAGAGACGGGTCCATTTATGTTTAAGTTTGTTGTATGAAGTTGTGTGTGCAACAATCTGTTTATTGTTGAATTGGTTATGATTTATAAAGTGATATGTATATTTTTTCCTATTTCTATGCATCAAGACAGTACTTCTCAAGAATTTATTCTAACTTGCAGGTTGTTGATCCTCATTGGCTTTCATTTTACAAGAGAACAAAGATATATACTAGGTGATGTGAGTATTGACACTGCTAACACATTCATAATTGCAGTCATGAGTGAGTCTAAACCTGAATGCCACATTCGACCCAGTATGTGTATAATACACTTTCCTGATATTATTCACTATTGCTCTTGATGATATTTGTTTCATTCCATGATTTATTCAAGCTCAGGGACAAAGCTTAGAGGTAGAGAAGTAAGATTATTTGTTATTTTAACTGTTAGAACTACTTTTGTTGTGTACTTATCTATTTGTTTAGCCGAATTTGTTACTTACTGGATGTGATATTTTGTTGTAGCAAGGGCTAAATGTGATTTTCATGTCGAGTTTGAAGTGAAAATGGCACAAATTCTTTGGCCTTGGCTAAACAAAGAAGTAAGATTAATTGTTTCAGGTCAGTTTTTACTCTTACAAGATCTGAGAAAATATGCAAAACAACAATTTGAGTTTATATAAACCATTGTTGACCCTTTTACCATGGCCAAAATCCCCATACCTAAATTTAGGTATCCAATCTGTTATGCTAGACAGAAGTGAAAAAAAAATTACAATTGCCCTTTTAAACATATCTACTTGGTTAACATCTTTTGTTGTATTTATGTTTATGGTAAGGTCGAAAACGCAACACACGTAAGTAAATGAGTTTCCGTTCATATTGATATATTTATATTAACTTTTCATAACTTTATATAGGTAAAAAACTACATGTGCATTTGGTTGGTATGCTTAATTTAGTATTTGGTTGTTAATTTTCTTTGTGAATACATATAGAATGAACAAATATTTATACATCACATTCAGTGTCATGTGGTGAAGTTAGTTGATATGTTTATAGTTTTCTAAGTTGGATTGAATTTGGTCTGCCCTTTGTTTCTTTGTGTTTACAGGATTTAGGTGGTAACTCATGTTTTTGTTATCTGTTATTTACTTAAGTACATATCAATCACTGTTTAGTTAAAATGTATTCTTTTTAACTGTCAACAGTATATTGGTTTGCAGAGTTCTGTTCTCCAGGTTTCAATTGCAGGTTTGTGTCATTCATTGTCATTGAATATCTCATGTACACAAAACCTTGGAACAGAGGACTATTCTGAGCTTAGTTACCTTATTTTAAACTTTTTTCTGTTTGGGTTCTGATAAAGTGCAGGAAATGCAGAACTAAGATTTTGGTCAGTATTGGTAAGTTTCCTTCTCATCTTCCACAAATTCAAGAATTGATAATTTGACCATTTGATTGTTTGGCGAACTGTCTTTTTAGGATTAGATCAAACCCAGTTTCTTTTGGTTATTAAATGTCACATTTATGAGCTTTACGTTTCTGTCCCTTCTTCCTTTGGGTGGATTTTGCTTTAGCATTATAAACACATTCACTCTACTACTACTGTGGTCTTTGTCATGCTTACATTTAGTACTCACTTAACATTTTCACTATAACTTAGTCTACAAATTCAACCCCGCGGCAACGCGCGGGGGGGTCATCCATCTCGTTAATATATAATGGTACTTGTAAAGTTCGCATAATCACAAAGGCTTGGGTTGACAAAATACTTCAAATGAAAGGGCAAATTGTGTAACATACAAAAGAAAAGACGGCACACACATCATTCTGAGTCAGTAGTGACTCACCAAACGATAGGATTTCTAATGTTGTTGCTATCAATCTATGTTAATAATAATAATTAAATATGATGATATCATGTTGTTCGTAAAATGGTCCCCCATGTGAGGGAGGTGATTTGCAGGCACCCATATTTTAAGTTTGCGTTGTATAGATCTTTTGAATTACTTTCACAAGTTTAAGATATTTTATAAAATATGTTCATTTTTTTTTACCTAAATTACATATTTTTCTATCAAATAAAACAAGTGTTATACCTATCGTGGGTTGCAACGGTTGTTACGGATATGTAAAAGTGTAAAACATGTATCTAATGTAATCTTCCATGAATCTGTAAACGTAGTTATAGGCAATTGAAAGTTATAAAAGGATAACAAAAAAAATTTATAATTCGTATTTAAACATTATCAAAGAAAGCACGTCATACGGTATAAAACGTTGTATCTTAAAAGTAAAAGAGAGAAATAAAAGACATTTAAAAGTTTAAAGTAAATAAACCATGCCTTAGACGTTTTTTATATCCACTATTGTTAATCTACTAAATTAATGGGTTGGCGTATCCAAAGAAATCTAATTATTGTAAAAAATTATAAGAATGATAGTCCATTAGATTTGTGTTAGATTAATTATTAAGCTCTAACTAATAGTTAAGATTAAATTGGTAGAGAAAAAGTTGATGGATGAACATTTTGTTCTTGTCATTTTTATTGACATTTTATCAAGTCCCCCACTTGTTTTTAAATATTTATAACTTTTATATACAACATTATTTTTTTTAATATTAAACCATAAATACGAACGTTTTTATCTTTCAAACGAGTACAACACGCTATATAAAATTATTTTTTTTACGTTTTTCAGCTCCTTGTGTTTTCTAGTGGGTCATTGTGCTTTTCTGTAAGTCATTGTGTTTTTCTAAAATAATTTGTTCTTGATGGCATAATTGTGAAAATAACACCATTGTATACTTCTTTCTAAGATGTAAAACACAATAATAAAATAATAAATTTTTTATCTAATACATAAAAAACAATGATAATATAACCCAAATGAGTTAAAATGTAAAACAAAATGATAATTACATATTAATAATGACCTGAAACATAAGACACCAACTGATTTGAACATAAAACACAATGACTAAAATACCTCTCTCACGCTTTAAAAATAATAAAAACATATGTGTGAGGCACATAATCCTTTTTAGATTTAGAAGTCTTCATAGTTGAATCTAACATTAAGTGACATAAAAACTATATTAAAAAGGCTGCAAATGTGTGTTATTGTCATGTTATCAGAACCAGATCGGATAAGCGAGCCGGTCATCTTACCGATTCAGTAATCGGGTCAGTTCGACCAGTCGGATTGGATATAAGATATGATGACTAAATAAATATTTTAATAAAATATTTATATTTTTATGTAGATTAATACTGTTTTTTTTTCAATTATTTTTAATATAACTCTACAAAACTTTCTTTTTTTATTTTGAACGATTAAAATCACCATAACTGCATTTTATAGGATTTGAGCTCACAATCTCTTAGTTAGAGAGCCATCACTTTACCACCAATCTATCGTATAGAAATATTGAAAACATAACATCATATATATATATATATATCTATACACACACACACATAGGGAGATGATCATTTGAGAACTAATTAGTTTTGAGAACTTTTAAGTACCATTGTTAGCCACTAGTTTATATATATGGAACCCCCCCCCCCCCCCCACCATGAATTGTAGTGGTCCCCACCTGAAATTAGTGGTTGAGATTTGGTTCTTAAAAGCTCTCAAAATAAAAAGTTCTCATTTGAACCTAACCCTATATACATATACATAGAGAAATATATAATAAAAATAATAATGAGTCCTGTTAGCGGCGTTAGATCGTTCATTAGGATTCGGTTCGTTTCTTGTCTGTTTTCTCTAGACGGCTGTCATTCTTGGTTGACCTAATTACTATGTTTTAGGTTTCATCGGTGTTGTGGTTAATGCCTGATAGAGTACTATCCATTATCCTTGATATCTGATTTAACCTAATTCTTAGTGATACAAGGAATTCTAAGTTTCCCAGCGTCGTGTGTCTCTCGTGAGTATGAATCCCAAACCACCTCTAATCTCTTCGGGGTTGGTGTCAATGCTCAAAAACATTGACGAAAGCAAGCTTCCGCCTCCACGCAAAGGTCCGGCGTCATCAACTACTGCTCCGGTTGATGGAAAGCACGTGAGTAAAAAGGTATATGAGGTTCCCTTGAATGACGTTAGTCAAATTGGTAGCCCTCTCACAGTTAACGCAAGCCAACAAGCTCCTGCTGACGTAAGCCCTAAGGCTCCTGCTGATGTCATTCAGGACGATAGTAATCAAATCACTGATAAAGTTTCTGATGCGCTACAAGATACGGTGGCTCAGAAGGATGGTGCTGGAGTTATGGGTAACGAGGGGAGTAATAACAAACCGGTGTCTTTTGCTGAAACCCTCATAGGTAAGAATACAAGAACTGTGGTCAATTTCCGGTCTCTTGCGAATGGCACTTTGATTCCAGGTGTTGATGTTGTCCTATCAAAGGAATCTATTAGGAAAATTCAGAAAAAACTGGAGTTCACACTATATGGGTATTTCTTGGGTGATAGAGTGGCCTTCCGGTTATGGAATACTTTGTCAAGAATAGCTGGAAGAAGTATGAGGTACAAAAGGTGATGATGAATGGTGGAGGGTTCTTTTTCTTCCAGTTTACCGATGAAAAGGGGATGATGAATGTGCTAAAGGGTGGTCCTTGGATGATCCGGAACCGTCCTATCTTTTTAAATACGTGGTCACCAGCTACATAACTTTAAAAAAAAAGATATTCAAGAGGTTGCTGTATGGGTTAAGTTTCATGATGTCCCTCTGGCTGCGTATTCGGAGGATGGTCTTAGTATGTTAGCAACGAAGATTGGTAATCCTAAAACTCTTGATAGGCATACGAAAACAATGTGTACTGAAAGTTGGGGACAAAGTAGCTATGCCAGAGCATTGATAGAAATATCCTCAAACCAGGATTTTGTAGACACTGTGTCCATAGCAATTCCAAGCCTTCATGGAGATGATTATATTGTGGAGAACGTAAATGTGGAATACGAATGGAAACCACCACGGTGCAAGAACTGTAAGGTTTTTGGACACGAGGACAGAACATGCCCCAAAGCTCCACCATTGAAACCGGTCGTGGAAACTGAGGAACAAGATGAGGAAGGATTTACGAAGGTAAAAGGTAAGAAAGCAGCGAAGAAACATGGAGTACCACTGAGAACCATAACATAAACTTGTTTATCGGCCAATTTATGTTAAGGCTGCTATGGATAATGGAGCATCTACGAGTAAGGAGACGGCCCCAAGAAAGGCACCAGCGAAAGACGTTAATACATCCAACATGTTTAGCATTCTGCAAGGTGGTGAGGATAGAGTGTTTGAATTAGAGGAGTTGCAAGCTTATGCTAAAACCCTTAGAAAATATCCAAAGGTGAGGAATGATGTGGAGGATGATGAAGAGGTTCAAGAGATATCGAATGAAACATTGAGATTTATGGTCTCGGGTACACAAACTAAAGGGGCAAGCACTCCTTCTACAAAGGTGACCCAATGATTAGTCTCTCCACATGGAATATAAGAGGGTTGAACTGCCCCCTGAAACAATGGGAGGTTTGGTTTTTTGTTCAAGAACACAATCTATCATTCTATGCAATCTTAGAGTCTCATGTGAATATCAATCGCTTGTTCAAAATCTGTGGGAGTGTTTTCCGTTCATGGGATTGGACGTCAAATGGTGGGGTGTGCAAAAAGGGAACGCGAATTATTATCGGTTAGGATAAGAATGTCCTAGACGTGATGGTTTTGTTTCAAACGGATCAAGTTATTCATCTTAAACTTATCATCAAGCACTCCAAGCAAGTTGTTTTCTGCTCTGTTGTGTATGCTGCTAGTTTCTATGTCACAAGAAGAGCTCTCAGGGAGGATCTGATCAGATTTATGAGTGATGCTAAAAACCAGCCTTGGTTAGTTATGGGGGACTTTAACACAAAGCTGTGTTTGGAAGACAAACTTGCCAGCTCATCTAAAACGGATATTGGTATGAGGGAGTTTAGGGATTGTACTGAGTTGTGCAAGATTGCTGATCTTAGGAGTACGGGTATACACTATACCTGGACCCAGAAGTTAAAAATGGGAGAGGGGATTTTTAGGGTGATGGCTAATGATGGATATATTGTTGCTTTCCCAACATCGTACGCCCGGTTTGAACCTTATAGAATTTCTGATCATAGTCCGTCTGTTGTTAGGATTTGTGACTCGAGGATAAAAAAATCGCATAACTTCAAGTTCGCGAATTTCCTAACTTCGAAACCTGAGTTTCTGGAAATTGTCAAGAAGGCTTGGGATAATCATGTGCAAGGTGTTCCTCAATTTTCGGTGGTGAAGAAGCTGAGAATGATGAAAAATCCTTTACGTTCCCTGCTTTACAAACAAGGTAATCTCCACAAGCGTGTGGAGAACTTACGTAATGATCTGGATGAAATCCAAAGAAAGCTTGATATTGATCCGACCAATATGGATTTAAAAGATAATGAGGCTATGTTAATTAATGAACTTCATGTTGCTTGTCTGGATGAGGAAAATTTCTTGAAGCAGAAAGCTAAAGTTCAATGGTTGGCGACTGGTGATCGTAACACAAAGTTTTTTCACAGAACCCATAAGCAGAAAAACCATCGGAGTAGGGTTGAGACCATTAGGGATGGTGTTGGAGTGCTTCATGAAGGTGTAGCAGTCCCTAATGCGTTTGTTGAGCACTACACTAAGTTCTTTGGTAACAAGGGTACGATTACTAAGATCCAGATCCGGATCTTTTTGACAACAAGGTTGCGAGGGAAAGGGCTGATTGGATGATTAGATCGGTTTCTGATTCCGAGATTCGTGAAGCGATGTTTGATATCAGTGACGACAAAGCGCCTGGACTGGACGGGTTCTCTTCTGCGTTTTTTAAGAAGGCATAGCCTATTATTGGCAACGAGGTAGTGGTGGCTGTTCGTGATTTTTTTTTGAATATGGAAAAATGTTGCAAGAATTAAACCATACGGTTTTAGCTTTAATCCCTAAGGTGACAACTCCTGAGTTGATTACGGATTACAGGCCGATATCTTGCTGTAATGTGTTATACAAATGCATTAGCAAAATAATTGCGAACCGTCTCAAGTGTGTCTTGAATGATGTGGTTAACATCAACCAGTCGGCATTTGTTCTAGGTCTGCGCATAACGGATAATATCCTGTTGACCCAAGAACTGATGCATAATTACCACCGTGATTATGGGGATCCTCGATGTGCTCTACAGATTGACATTCAAAAACCGTACGACACTGTGGACTGGATGTTTTTAGGGAAAATCCTGGTGGGATTTCTCCACATGAAAATGGTTGATTGGATTATGAAATGTGTAACTTCGACCTCGTTCTCAATTTCGATAAATGGTGAGATTCATGGTTTCTTTAAAGGGAAACGGGGGCTTCGTCAAGGAGATCCAATGTCGCCATACATGTTTACTCTAGTTATGGAAATTCTCACACGCATGCTTGCTTGTGATGTAAAGGAGTGCCTTAGGTTCCGGTTCCACAGAAAATGTGAAAGTCAAGGTATTATTAATGTGTGCTTTGTTGATGACCTTTTTCTGTTTTCTAGGGGGGAAGTTCAGTCTCTGAACTGTCTATTGAATACTTTAAAGGAATTCTCTATGATTTCTGGATTAATTCCTAGCATTCCTAAGAGCACAATCTTCTTCTGCAATGTGAAGTTGGAGATTAGAATGGCGATTCTTAATAGCATGCCATTTAAAGAAGGTGTTTTTCCAGTCAAATACTTGGGCGTTCCTTTGATTTCTTCTCGTCTCCGCTATAGTGACTGTCACAGTTTATTGGAGGCGGTTGATAATAGAATTGGATATTGGAAAAACAAATGCCTTTCGTTTGCTGATCGCTTGCAACTTATTACCTCCGTAATGTCTGCTATGCATATCTATTGGGCCTCTGTTTTCCTTCTTCCTGTGTCTGTGACAAAGGAATTGGAGGCCAAGATGCGGGGTTTCTTGTGGTCACAAGGTAAACTATGTACGGGTGCTGCAAAAGTGTCATGGAAAGTGGTGTGTGCTCCTAAAAATGAGGGGGGCCTGGGTATCCGGCGCATTGGGGAGATGAATATTGCTATCTTATCTACGCATATCTGGAGCATTGTTACTAACAGGCAATCTCTATGGGTTCAGTGGATTCATGTTCATAGATTGAGAGGTCGAACCTTATGGATTTGTAAACCTGTGGTTAATAGTTCGTGGAGTTGGCGAATATTTTTTTCAAATCAGATTGAAGTTTCGCTATTTCATAAGGACAATCATTGGTAATGGACAAGATACGTCAGCTTGGTTTGATAACTGGAGTAATATTGGACCGCTGGGGGATATTATTTCCGCTAGACGTATCCATAATGCTGGTTACAACCTTTACTCTAGGGTGGCAGATTTAGTTTCTAATGGGGTTTGGAATTGGCCTCCTGAATGGCCTGATGATTACCCTACCCTTCGTGATCTGCAATCATTAAATCTGAATGCGAAACGTGATGGAATTGTCTGGCATCTTGATGGGACCAACAAAAATTACTCGACGTCTCTAGCTTGGAACTCGGTTAGAGCTGTGAGGTCGGGTGTTTCTTGGATGCATGTAGTATGGTTCTCTGCTTGTATCCCTTGTTGGATATTAGATGTCCTGACCCGACCCTAGCGTAACCGACCCGGTTTCGACCCGGAAGAGTTACACCGGAGTCAACGAACTAATAATTAATTAATCGTTAATTAATTAAATCAAACGGTTTAAATAAATAATAGTTATTTATTTAACGTAACGAAACAATAATTCGTAAAACGTTTACAAGAATTGTCGGCGAATGATTATCTAGTCATTACCGGTTAATGGACTAGTTAATCATTGGGCTTAGAGGGTTCTAGGTCGCGATGGGCTTTGCTTGCCCATCAAGTCAAACGAAAACTATAAAAGGGAGGGATTAGGAGAACCCTAATTGCTCCTCCTCTCCCTCTCTCTCTCCCTCGCGACCGCCCCCTCTCCCCTCTCCCTTTCCGATCGGCGCAACCAACCACCACCACCCCGTCGCTTTTTCCGACGAACACGATGGTGAAACGAGATCCTCGTTTGATTGCCGCCGCCTTGGAACTCGAGACCACCGCCGCCGCCGCTAGAGCCGCCGCCGCCGCCGAGAGGGCCTCCGCCACCACCGCGTGCCGCCGTAGCCGCCGACATCTTCGGCGAGGACCACCGCGAGGTGGTTCTCGCTTTACCCGCGCCACCGAGACCGTTGTTTGGACCGTCTCGTGCCGCCACCGTCGAACCGGGTGAAATCCCTAAGTGGCCGGCGCCATTGTATGCCCCCGCCGTCACGCCACTTCCTCCGCCGCCTCCACGCGAGACGAACGAAATCGTCTCTAAGACGGATTCGTCGTCAAGCACGGTGGAACCATTCGACTGGAATGACATGATCCATTCCATGGTTTCGTTACCGCCACCACCGCCCGTTCATGAGATGAACGCGCCTGTGGTGCCCGAGATGCCGTCTTCAAAGTCGGTTGAAGACTTGACTCGCAGATTCTAGTCGGGCGTTACCGTTTGCCCTAGCGCCAGTTCGTCGAACCCCGGTGTCTCGAACGGTTGTTCGGACTCCGCCAAGGTATATCTAATTCGATTAGATTATTAAATTAAATTGTTTAATTTATTTTTCAGTATTTACGCGTACACGGTGATCAGATCCTGTCTACGGTTTTTACTATATTCGCGTTGTAAAACTTATATTTCCGCTGCGCAATTAATCTGATTAATTGACCCGTTAATTTATTCGGTAAAAATTAAAACGGGCAACCAGGATATCCACTGTAAAACCCAACAGTGGTATCAGAGCCACGATCACCGCGCGTAAATCTGAACCGGTCTTTTTGTAACCGGTGGTTCGCAATTTCGATTCGTTTCAAATTGCGAACGGAATTACTTGATTAATTCTAATTAATTAATTGTGTGTTACGGCCGACCCCTTTAATTTTATTAATTGTTTTGGCGTGTTGGATTTCTCTGATTGGCTCAATTGTTGACCCAATTGTATCTTTATTTGGTTTTGGTGGACCCGCCGTTTTTCGGGTTTCAAAGTTGTAAATTAGAGCTAGGTTTACTAAGTTGTTAGTAAATTGTAATTTTATAAAAACCAAGACCGAAGATCGGACGCTCGCCAAAAAGGTGTCTGGAGGCTAGTGGGAGTTGAACCGGATCCACGAACGCACCAAGTTGCCTTCCTTGTGGTTGTTCACCTTTATATTGTCATATCCCATTGGTCTTGCTAAATGGCTCTAGCAAGACCATGCCATTATGCCGTTAACACACAATTGACCATTCGCGACACTTAGATATTTTAAATAGGTGATTTAAAATAATTGTCCCGAGTGATGATAGGGTTTATCGTTTGTGTCTAACGATCACTAAATATTAATATTGGTTTTAATATCCCTATCCGGTAAATAAAAAAATTGATAGTTCATGCCGTCCAAAATCAAGTCTAACTTGGAACGTATTGACCGGAGCATCAGTGTTGGAGTATTTCAACACCGCACTTGATGCCGAGGGTACCTTCCAAGGTGGGGGCATTGGAGTATTTCAACACCGTGCCAGCCACATTGACCATTTGGGACTACTATCGCTTTCTTTATGTATGTTTGTAGTGTTGGAGTATTTCAACACCGCACTATGAATGTAGATAGACAAGGTGGGCATGGATGAGGCTAAACGTATCGCAAAATATAATTTATTATATTATGCGGCCTCATAAACGAGAGTCGCGACTAAGACTTCGCGATTGACAACCGTTGTCAGTTTGGTTACACGATTTTGCTCCTGAGGCTCATTTGACGGTCTCAAGTAAAATCATCTAACCGAATTCTCAATTTTCTTATTAAATAAATCTTACCAATTTATATAAGAAAATGGTTTACACCAAAAATACTAATTTAAAATTACTTTGCACTATTTCAGAAGGCTAATGAAAACACAGTTCCTCTAAGTTCAATGGTATCTCTGGACCCATTCACTGAGACGAACTTCTTGTCATGGCAAACCCTCCTGAGGAACATCTTGAAGCTTTTTGGAAAGCTGTATGTTCTTGACCGACCCATCCCGAGCACGCCGTCTTACTTGCTAAACGACCGCTCGCGGATGGAAATCCAGAAGCACAGTGATGACTCTAGGGAAGTCACTGAGCTTATGATATCTAGCATGACACCGGATTTTCGGTATAATTTTACCGACATGGGAGCGTATGAGATCATGAGAAAACTCAAAGATATGTTTGAGTTAAGCCAGAGGGGTGAACGATGTAGGGCACTTCAACATTTTGTGAACTGCCACATGTCGCCTAATTCCTCTGCCTATGATCATGTCATGATGATGAAGGGGTATCGC
The DNA here is from genome assembly GCA_039602395.1 of Deinandra increscens subsp. villosa. NCBI lineage: Eukaryota > Viridiplantae > Streptophyta > Magnoliopsida > Asterales > Asteraceae > Deinandra > Deinandra increscens. The sequence continues at coordinate 18,087,391 of JBCNJP010000024.1, read as the reverse complement.
GACAAATTGATCGACCTCGGCTACTCCATTCCTGAGGGGATGGCTCTTGATGTAGTCCTCGGATCTTTACCCGAGCATTATCGCTTGCATGCGGTAAATTGCTCGGCTCAGACTTTAGATGAGGTTCTGACATTGTTTCCAAATGTCAAGATCAGGACCACACCGGCTGTGCTTAGAGTTGCTGATACAGGTATCACCTAGACCAAGAACAAGGTCAAAGAGACCAAGGGCAAGAAACCATTGGCGCCTCCTCCTCAGGAACGTCAATGCTTTGAATGTAATCAGATGGGCCACTGGAAACGTAACTGCCCCGTCTACCTTGCTAAGATCAGGATGACTAGAAACCCCGGTAAGGGTTGCTCATCAAGTATGTCAATAAATGTTATTGAGCTTTTCACTGTTTCCTCCAATGCATGGGTATTTTATACCGGATGTGGTTTTCACATTGTAAATGTTTTGCAGGAACCTGAGAAGTGGAAGAAGATAGAACAAGGCGGTATGGAGCTCATCGTTGGTGATGGCAAAAGAGTCCCGGTCTTGGCTACCGGCATATATTCTCTTACATGTCCTACCGGTCTTGTAGTTACTCTAGATAACTGTTTATATGCTCCTGGATTGTCCAGAAACATTATTTCTGTCTCTTCCCTGTTTGAACAAGGTTTTAAGTACAAGTTTAATGGAAATTCCATTTTTACCTACTTTAATGATATCTTTTATTTCGACGCTAAACCTCGACATGGTATATATGAGATAATTGTTCAAACGCAAGATCAACTCTATCATGTTTCTAAACGAAACAAAGTTGATAACGATTCCTCGTTATGGCATCATCGACTAGGTCACATAAGCAAGGCTCGCATCAAGAAGCTTCAATCTGCAAGGATTCTCGAATCCACTGATGCAGATACCTTCGGTGAATGCGAATCATGCTTATCTGGTAAATTGACCAAGTCACCCTTCACACATGTCGGTGAACGGGCTAATGATCTGTTAGGACTTATACACACTGATGTGTGTGGGCCCTTTCGGACCGAAACGAGAAATCGGGAACGCTATTTCGTATCTTTCATAGATGACTATAGCAGATATGCTTATGTCTATCTGATGAAACATAAGCACGAAAATTTTGACAAGTTCAAAGAGTTTCAACACGAAGTAGAAAATCAACTAGATCGAACTATTAAGATACTTCGATCAGATAGAGGTGGTGAGTATCTTAGCAACGAGTTCCTCGATCATCTAAAGGCTTGTGGAATTATTTCACAACCCACTCCTCCCGGTACACCACAATTAAATGGTGTTAGTGAAAGGAGGAATCGAACCTTGTTGAACATGGTTCGATCGATGATGTGTAGGACTAACTTGTCCCACTCCTTTTGGGGTTTTGCTCTCTTGACCGCCGCTCGCCTAATAAATCTGGCACCGACCAAGAAAGTGGATAAGACCCCATATGAGATATGGCATAATTCTTCTCCTAATCTTTCTTACCTCAGGGTATGGGGATGCGAGGCGTATGTCACTAGCGAATCTGACAACAAGCTCGATCCTCGAGGTGAAAAGGTAATTTTCATCGGATACTATCGTAATACCGGCTATTACTTTTACCATCCTGATGGAAACAATGTTTCTATCAAAAGGAAGGGTAAGTTCCTTGAGAAAGAATTTCTCAACAGAGAAACCAATAGTGATCCAGTGGATCTCGAAGAAGTTCGAGAAACACAAAACCCTGAGACAGTCGCTGGGTCTGACCGACAAATGGTTGTCACCCCATCAGACCAAAACACAAGCGTTCGCAAGAGCGAAAGGACACACAAGGCACCTGATAGATACCTCTGGCATCTAGAAGGTCCCGATGTCCTATTAGTAGCTGACTCAGATGACGAACCTACTAATTACAAAGCTGCTGTGTCAGATCCTGAATCTGACAAATGGCTTGAAGCCATGAACGCCGAGATGCAATCCATGCGTGACAATCAAGTATGGGACTTGATTGAGCTACCCCCCGGTTCTCGGGCAGTAGGGAGCAAGTGGATCTTTAAAAGAAAAACTGACATGCATGGAAAGGTGCAAACCTACAAGGCACGGCTTGTTGCGAAAGGTTTCACTCAAACCCAAGGGATTGACTATGACGAAACCTTCTCGCCCGTGGCCATGATCAAATCGATCAGGATATTGCTTGCCATAGCCGCATACCATGACTATGAGATATGGCAAATGGATGTCAAAACCGCATTCCTGAACGGATAACTCACTGAGAATGTCTACATGGTTCAGCCTGATGGTTTTGTCGATCCTAAATATCCAAATAGGGTTTGCAAACTGAATAAGTCCATTTATGGACTTAAACAAGCATCTCGAAGGTGGAACATTCGTTTTGACCAGAAAGTCAAAGAGTTTGGCTTTGCTCAAAATGAAGATGAACCGTGTGTTTACAGAAAGGCAAGTGGGAGCGCTATATCATTCCTCATATTGTATGTGGATGATATACTGATCATAGGAAACAACATCCCCATGCTTAACGAAGTTAAGGTATGGCTATCATCTTGTTTCGCTATGAAGGATCTCGGAGAAGCCGCTTATATCCTGGGAATTAAGATTCACAGAGATCGATCGAAGCGACTTCTAGGTCTCAGTCAAAGTACATACATTGACAAGATTATAGCACGGTTCAACATGAGCAACTCCAAGAAAGGAGTCGTCCCTATGACAAAGGGTGCTATCTTGAACAAATCTCAATCTCCTCAAACGGAGAAGGAGATCGACCAAATGGCTTCGATCCCATCTGCTTCTGCTATAGGCTCAATTATGTATGCCATGCTCTGCACCCGACCGGACGTCTCGTTTGCGTTGAGCCTGACAAGTCGATACCAACAGAGTCCCGGTCTAGCTCACTGGACTGCTGTAAAGAACATCCTGAAATACCTGAGAAACACAAGTGAGATGTTTTTGGTGTATGGAGGAACTGATGAGCTCGCTGTAAAGTGTTACACCGATGCTAGTTTTCAGACTGATCGAGATGACTCTCGCTCGCAGTCTGGATACGTATTCACCCTCAATGGAGGAGCTGTTTCGTGGTGTAGCACCAAACAGTCAGTAGTGGCTGATTCCACTACTGAATCTGAATACATAGCCGCCTCAGAAGCTGCCAAAGAAGCAGTATGGATGAAGAAGTTCATCACAGATCTCGATGTGGTTCCAAGCGTCAAGCAACCCATCGAGATGATGTGCGATAACACAGGCGCTATTGCTCAAGCCAAAGAGCCAAGGTCTCATAAGAAGGCCAAGCACGTCCTGAGGAAATTTCACTACATAAGAGAAGTAGTTGAAAGAAATGAAATAAAGATATGCAAAGTAGACACAGATCAAAACTTAGCCGATCCCTTTACAAAGCCCATGACTCACGAGACTCATGATCGTCACAGAGAAGCGATAGGGCTTAGATTAGCTAAAGACATGTTTTGATTTAGTATTTTGGGTGTACGAACATATAACAGTTATCTATACTATTCATATTCCATCGGTAAATGCAATATGAAATTTCATAACTGTGTTCGATGTTAATACGTTTAATCATCCCTGAACAATTGTTGATATTGTTCTAAATGTCCGTAGTCGATTAGAGACGTGGGAACAGCTCTAAATCAAGACTATTCTGATTTTGAACCTTAAAGGGGTTTAACGTTCAAAGTCACAGACCTCATTAGAGAATGACGTTGGACATAACTCGCGTCAAGCAATTCAATCATGGAAGCTTTGGTTGCTTGATCAATGGTATGCTCTAATGTTTTCCTTAGACCTGAGACGCATACTAGAACTCTCGTTTACTGCAGACTGTTCTTTGATTGTAGTTTCTCGATGTCGCGTAACTGCCATCAATAGGGCTACTTTTGGGAATGGATCTAAGGTTCAGTGGGAGTTGTATGCCTCAAGATGGGATTTCGTACTATTGCTTCGGCAATAGATAGACATAAAGGCGCCCTCGTTGATTCCAAGTGTGAAGTGTGAGGCCTCACCCAAACTTACTGTGTGTTTGATTGGTACACTTCGAATCGGATAACGAGAATGTAATCGATGAATCTAATACATGAGAGTCCATGTCTCATTATTCATCTATGTCTAGAACGGAAAGGAACATATGACAACGGTTACCATAAGTCCTCTATCTGCTTGCTTTACAATCAGATATACTTTGGCTGTCGACTTAAAGTGTCGAAACCTGTTGGTGTAGCCATGCATAGCTAGAGTGCCTCTGACTACAATGCTTAAGTGTCGCGATCAGTCCAAGTGGGAGATTGTTGGATATTAGATGTCCTGACCCGACCCTAGCGTAACCGACCCGGTTTCGACCCGGAAGAGTTACACCGGAGTCAACGAACTAATAATTAATTAATCGTTAATTAATTAAATCAAACGGTTTAAATAAATAATAGTTATTTATTTAACGTAACGAAACAATAATTCGTAAAACGTTTACGAGAATTGTCGGCGAATGATTATCTAGTCATTACCGGTTAATGGACTAGTTAATCATTGGGCTTAGAGGGTTCTAGGTCGCGATGGGCTTTGCTTGCCCATCAAGTCAAATGAAAACTATAAAAGGGAGGGATTAGGAGAACCCTAATTGCTCCTCCTCTCCCTCTCTCTCTCCCTCGCGACCGCCCCCTCTCCCCTCTCCCTTTCCGATCGGCGCAACCAACCACCACCACCCCGTCGCTTTTTCCGACGAACACGATGGTGAAACGAGATCCTCGTTTGATTGCCGCCGCCTTGGAACTCGAGACCACCGCTGCCGCCGCTAGAGCCGCCGCCGAGAGGGCCGCCGCCACCACCGCCGCCGCCGCGGCCCGTGCCGCCGTAGCCGCCGACATCTTCGGCGAGGACCACCGCGAGGTGGTTCTCGCTTTACCCGCGCCACCGAGACCGTTGTTTGGACCGTCTCGTGCCGCCACCGTCGAACCGGGTGAAATCCCTAAGTGGCCGGCGCCATTGTATGCACTCGCCGTCACGCCACTTCCTCCGCCGCCTCCACGCGAGACGAACGAAATCGTCTCTAAGATGGATTCGTCGTCAAGCACGGTGGAACCATTCGACTGGAATGGCATGATCCATTCCATGGTTTCGTTACCGCCACCACCGCCCGTTCATGAGATGAACGCGCCTGTGGTGCCCGAGATGCCGTCTTCAAAGTCGGTTGAAGACTTGACTCGCAGATTCGAGTCGGGCGTTACCGTTTGCCCTAGCGCCAGTTCGTCGAACCCCGGTGTCTCGAACGGTTGTTCGGACTCCGCCAAGGTATATCTAATCCGATTAGATTATTAAATTAAATTGTTTAATTTATTTTTCAGTATTTACGCGTACACGGTGATCAGATCCTGTCTACGGTTTTTACTATATTCGCGTTGTAAAACTTATATTTCCGCTGCGCAATTAATCTGATTAGTTGACCCGTTAATTTATTCGGTAAAAATTAAAACGGGCAACCCGGATACCCACTGTAAAACCCAACATCCCTAAGCATGCGTTTTTATTATGGCTGGCTGATATGGAGAGATTGTGAACTCAAGACAAGATTAGGGAATGGAATATTGAAAAAGGGAACATGAACATGATGTGTTGTCTTCTATGCCATGCAGAGACCGAAACACATAATCATTTATTTTTTAAATGTGCTTTCTCTCAGGTTATTTGGCGAAAGGTGTGTCACAAGATTGCTAGAACTGATCTTTCGAATAACTGGAGTAGTATTATCAGCATGCTAACCGATGGGGCGAACTCAAAACGTCTCAAAGTGGTTGTTAACAAACTTGCAGTATCGGCAACAGTCTATCATATTTGGAAGGAACGAAATGGGAGATATCATGAGCAGCATGCTAGACCTCCTGATGCGGTGTTCCAACATGTGTGCGAGGATATTCGAAATAGACTAATGGTGCTCAGATTTCGGAAATGCGAGAACGTGTCCCAAACCCTTGCCCATTGGGATATTGATGGTGCCAAGATTTCTGATGACGGTGGCTGATTTGCTGATCGTGTTTGATTGTTTCTATTACTAGTTTAGTGCTAGGGGTTGTTTTGGTTGTGTTTTGTCTTGTTTCTTTTGTGATACTCTTCAGGGGCCTGTCCCTGCTTGAGAATTAGTAGAGACTCTCTCTACTACTTGTTCTTTTTTTGGTTGTTAATATATATTACCGGGGTAACCCTTTACCGAAAAAAAAAAATAATAATTTTTGTTTTGATGCATTAAACAATAATCGATATTTAAAAAAAATATATTTAAATAAGATCATGTTTACCCCTGCTGATATATAAATTCAAATATCATCTCTTAAACAGATCTGAATCTGAACCTAACATGGTGGAATTTGTGAATGAAGATACTTTGTTATCCCACATCAAAACTTGAAGCCTCTCCCCTCTTTATTTTTAAAATAAGCAGTCCATCAAACACAGTCTGGGCTGGCTACATACATACAAATTGTTGGATCAAAATCCAAAAACAACAAGAGTCGAGGGACCATAAAGTTAATTTACCAAATTGAGCAAAGAAATATGATTTCCAAATAGTTTTCGTTTTTATTTATTGGTGGGGAGAGCGACCGAGTTAAGAAGAGACAGATCTTATACGGGTAAAAAGTCACGTCACCGTATCTCCGCCGTGATTGCCACGTTTTCATCCGCATCTAAATCTAATCACAAAAAGCCCTCCCAATTCCATCCAACAGATTCCTTCATCTTCCTCCCATTCCAATTCCCAGATTCTGCTGCTGCTGCTGCTGATGAAACAACACCACCACCGAAGAATCTGGTAAATTTCTGGCTTCAATTTCATCTGTTCTACCTACCACCATTGATTGTCGTTTACTGATTTCTTTTGAGGCTATTCTATTATGCAACGTACTTCCTTATCACAATTTGATTGATAGTGAAAGTTTTTTTTTTTTTCCTTTTCTTTTTGGGGCAACTTGCTTGCTTTATGATTATAAAAATATGCTTCCACGATTTATTTATTTGCTCATATCTGGTAGCAATTCTTAAAAAAAATCTAAGATTTTTCATACCCAATTATTGTTGAGTTGGATAAGAGAGCATCTTTCTGCCAAATTTAATTTGAATCCATTGCTTGCCATTTTAAGTTTGAGTGTTTACTCATACAACACATTGTTTAGATTTGAACAAGTGAAGCCATGGAGAAAAAGCAGAGGAAGTTTCTAACGGTTGCACCGTTCGAATGCGCTTGGCGTGATGATTTAAGGTTTAAGGAAGCAGGAAGAGGTTGTGTTGCATTTGAAGCGTTTGCACACAATGATGTGACTGTGGTTTTCCGTGAACAGTTAGGTAGTCAACACTACCATTACAAAAGAGACAATAGTCCACATTATACTGTAATCATCGGTAGTCATAGAAATCGACGGCTGAAAATCGAGGTGGATGGAACCACAGCTGTGGATGAAGCAGGTTTAGGTTTATGCTGTTCATCTGCGTTCCAAAGTTACTGGATAAGTATTTGCGACGGTTTAATTAGCATTGGAAAAGGGCGGTACCCTTTTCAAAATCTTGTTTTTCAGTGGCTTGATGAAAAGCCGAATTGTAGTGTGCAGTATGTTGGGCTTAGCAGTTGGGATAAACATGTTGGATATAGAAATGTTAATGTGCTTCCCTTAACACAGAATCATATTTCACTCTGGAAGCATGTTGATTGTGGAGAGTATAAGGGGGAAGATGATATTGAAGAAGACTTGAGGGATGGATTTGGAAACTTTGATAACCATCAGGGCCTTGGAAGTTTTCTTGAAAATTGGGAGTTATCTGACGTGTATTTCATCGTTGGTGATCGAGAACGGCCTGTTCCTGGTCATAAGGTCATCCTTGCAGCAGTGGATAATATCGACTTGAGTTTGTTTGATCAAGATGTTATCCTGATCAAGGATGTGACCTATCCTGTTTTCCATGCCTTTCTTCGGTTTATCTATACTGGCTTTACACAGGTAATTTCTGATCCAGATTTCGATCAATCTTCGTTTTTGTTTCAGTTTCACATAATCGGAGTTTACCAAACAGTTAAACATTTTATGAGCACAACTTTAAACAGTAGAAGCACATCCAAACACTATCTTTTGTGCCCTTTCTTGTTACATTTGATCATTTCGTTATAGTTATTCTATATTACATAATCATTTTTAATAAACACAATTATTTTTATCTACTAAATCTCTAGCTAATCCACAATTTACCAAATGTTATATTAAAAGAAAATAATTCTTACAATTTAAAGAAACAGATGCACATCCAAACACTATCTCCAACAACATATAAGACATCTGATTACTCAATATCACATAATGACTTCCAAACTCGTATCCAAACAGCCCCTTATATTCTAATGATCCTTATATCCTTTTCTAGATCCCAGAGCCACTACTAGGATCCCTGAGGGATCTAAGCTTGCAGTTTGGAGCAACTTCATTGGTAAAACAATGTGAAAATATGATCGATCGATTTAAACTCAACAAGAAGTTGTTTGATTCTGGCAAGAATGTTGAGATATCATACCCCAATTCTCAGCCCCATTGTGGTGGGCCTGCGTTTCCATCACGGCTTCCTTTGAATATGCAAAAGATTGAACAATTTCACAAAACAGGAGCATTTGGTGATATCGATATTAGCATTGAAGGTCATGGTCCTATTGGCAGGTCTCATAAAGTTATTCTTGGTTTATGGAGTTTACCGTTTATGAAGGTGAGCTACTCCTTATTTGTGTTTATTTAGTTATGAATTTATGGTTATAGAGCTAATAAATGAGCAAGCAAATTACACAATACTTTATACCCTGCTCTTGATTCTAGCAACCAGCTTTAAACAGAGTGCAAAATAGAATCGAAGTTACCTTTTTTTGGTTTTAGTAAGAAAGTTAGATTTTATCATTGTTGTAGTAATGAACAACAACATATTTAAGCATTTTTTTTTTCATGTGGCATATTTACACGTAAAATCAGTAAAAACGAGGCTGGTTACTAAAATCCGTAATAAATTGTCCGGTGGGTTCTTTTACACTTAATTTTTGCTACAATCGAAAAAATGTAAATCACTCCATATGGTTGGTTCTAAACCACTTATGTTCACATGATCTAAGAAAATAATTGATACACAGATGTTTACAAATGGAATGAGTGAGAGTGTTTCTTCAGAAGTTTGCTTAAAAGATGTATCACCTAAAGCTTTCAAAATGATGATGGAGTACTTTTATAATGGTGGACTATATTTGGAGGATACCGTTGACAGTAATGTTGTGTTACTCGAGCTTCTCTTGTTAGCAGATCAATTTGGGGTTTCTCTCCTTCACCAAGATTGCTGCAAAACACTTTTAGAACGGCTTTCAGAGGTAGTTTAATAACCCTTTTATGTCTTTTTTAATGGTATATAATGCCCTTTAACGTTGTTTTATCTTAATATTTAGTCTGATTACCGTGGTTTTGAAGTGTTACTCTAAGAGTACGGGGAAGTGCGGATTCGGACTTGTGAGAACGAAGAGATGGATTTTATAATGATGAATTATAAAATATTAATTACTCTTGTCTATATATTATATGCAGGGATGGAATTCAACTAGTGGATGAAGGTGTTACAAGAACAATTTTTGTATTATGCACAAGTTTAAATGGACAAGGAAGAAGACACTTTTGGCCAAGTAATTGAGTCATTGAATTTTGTATCTAATTATCATACTTTGTTGCAGGGTTCGGTATGCTTAATTCTTCAAGTGATCCCCTCTATCCATTCATGTAAGATTATAGAGGAAACATGTGAAAGGATATTTACAAAGCACTTTGATTATTGTACAACGGCTAGTTCAGACTTCCTCTTGCTAGATGAATCCACTTTCTCTAACATTTTACAGGTGGGTTCTAACTTCTATGTTTCAACTTTTATGTTTTTCATGTGGTTTACAATAGTCTTTCTCTGTCATCTTATTGATAAAAATTGGTTCCTATAATTGTTTGTAGTTGTAGTGTTATAGTGTCTAGATAAACAGGTTCTGCTATTAGATATCAGCCAAATAATCAGTCTCCTACGAGCCGCAACAAAACGATTTTATCAGAGGAAAATATATTACCCCTTCTTTCCACCTAGTCTGTAAGAGTTTGGTTACTCTTGTTACCAAGACATGTATCTTTTGGGGGTCATTTTATCTATATTATTAATCAGAAACCTACAGATTCCTCAAACAACTCCTAATTATCCTAATTGGTCATGGAAACTTGTGCTTATTAAGACTGTGGGCTACTTCTCTTGCGTTCGAGAAATGAACATGTCTTTATAGTGAATCATATATTTTGCAGCATCAAGATTTGACGGTTACTTCTGAAGAAAGAGTTCTTAATGCCATATTAATGTGGGGTTTGCAACCAAATGAATTATCCAATTGGGAGAAGGTAGACAACATTCTTTCATATATGACACCTGAAGATCTTTTTGGGACAAGGATTCAGTCACTAAATGTCTTACTACCGTTCGTGCGGTTTTCATTGTTACCATTGTGCTTGCTAACGAAGGTACATGCAACAAATGATCTGGAGGTTTTTTCCATTGTGTCTCAGGATATTTTTCTTTTTGGTTTTAATACCTAATGCTGTGATTTCAGATGGAGAATAGCAATCTAAGCATGAAAATTCGTACTTTTTATTATTTGGTGAGTCGTGGATCCTGTGTTATTTACAGTTTTGGTCGCATACTCCCTCCATCTTATAGGTGGAAAACTTTTACGATTGACTTTTTGATACTCATGTTTTGTATACATGGATTTAGGAGGTTACAAACAATCAACAATATTTTGGACAAATTTCTAACCTTTCGACCTGTTAGATTACTTTCATTTTAGCTGGATCTTATAATAGTTTGACACGTTATAAAAAAGATGTAACCAAAATCGACTTTTTTCAAGCTACCTATTTTCCCATTATAATCATTACAAATTACAGATTATACTAATTTAGGACCGAATTCTTCTTCTTTCGTCATCATCAAATCATTTGAAACAGTTACGCAGGAAGGAGGGAGCATGCAAACGATTAGGGTTATTTTTAGTCATTTCTGCTAACTTCTGAAATGATCATTTATCAGGTGAAAGAGGCAATCACTTTCTTGGAAGAGGGTTTTCCAACTTCAGGAAGTCATCCAAAGTATGTTTGAAAGTAACTAGCAACCTAAGCTGTCTTCATAACATAATGTGTACATACATATATATGAAAATTAATTCCATCAGATAATAGTAAAAAAAAAAAAGAAGAAGAAAAGAGATAATAGTAATATGAACTTTTGTGTTTTGTCAATCATTAAATAATATTTATTAAGACACTTTTTATAACTTTTTCCGATTTTAAGGTTCCAACATAGGCAATCAAGTTTTAAAGAGCTTCAGTACATACGTGATGGGGATAGCAACGGAGTTCTGTATTACGTCGGCACATCATATGGTAAACACCAATGGGTTAATCCTGTTTTAGCCAAGGTAATTTTTCCTTTTATTATCATAAAAAAAGTAGAAGAATACCGAAAAAAATATTTTTATCTTTATTGATTGTTATTATATTATTTTTTTCTTACAGAAAATTAGCATTATGGCTAGCAATCCTATCTCGAGATACACAGATCCTAAAGTCTTGGCCTCAAGGACTTACCAGGTATGACATATTATGGTTATATAATCTTAATTTGATTTAACAATCATTCGTCTATTATGATTAAATCTTGAAACAGGGAACGTCTTTTACTGGGCCCCGTATTGAGGAAGGGAAGAACTGTTCATGGTGGATGGTTGACCTTGGCATTGACCACCAGGTTTAATCCATATTTCGTGAAAAGAAAATTATAATTCTTGAGCATAAAACATATACAAGACTAGGTTTATTGGACCTATGACCCGGTCAACTTGGGTCAACCTTACATTTATTTATCTTTTATTTGAACAGCTCATGTGCAACTATTACACATTGAGACAAGATGGATCGAAGGCTTTTATGAGACATTGGAATTTTCAGGTACATTCATAAAGTTTTCAGTTATTTAGAGGAAAACTGCATTAAATAGAAATGAACTTCCAACTCTTTTTCAGTTTTACCAACCAACTTGAAATTAGGTTTAAAATAGAAAACAGCTTACAGTTCATCATCAGCTCTATCAACCAACCTCATTTTAAATGATTTTGCCTTTAAACTGTTGACGTGGTTATGTGAAAATAAATAAAAAATAAATTTATTTACAAAGTTGAAAAATTCATCTTTTTAACATGCATAATGTAGAAATAATTACCCATTATTTAATCAAATGCCACGTGGCATATTTGTAAGTGTCTTATATCCTCTAGCTGAATTCTTAGGCACGGATCTAGCTTTCAGTGATTTCCCGCCTAAACCGCCTAAAGGCCACCTGCCCAGGGTGGGTTGCCTTTTACTAGATCCGAATTGTTAAGTTAACAGCAAGGTATTGGTGGCTTCCCATGAGTTTCCCCTAAAGGTTTTCTCTCAGTTACCAAAAAATGACAAATAAGATGTCTACTTAGCAGTTTATAAAACATCAGCAAAAACATGACATTGAAGTATTGTTTACTACAATTGGTAACAAAATGTAACTTGGTTGCTAAAATCGGCGATTAAGTGTAGGCTGGTTTCTATTTTGTGCCAAATTTAAATTTGGAGTATAATAATACCATAAGTAAAAAATCTAACTCTTTTTTTTTTTGTGAAAGTAAAGTTCGTTTCTATTTCACGCAGTTTGACTTATTAAAACTCTTTTATGCCAAAAAGGACTCATTGGACTCCTGAAGTCAAATGGTCAAACATCAACTTCCTAGAGTTCATTGATTTTATTTCAAACTTAAACTCTGAATACGCTCTCTCTTGGTGCATATATCTTAAGAAGTTTACTCCAAACAAATCATTCTTTTCTAAAATATATACATCTCTATGTTGAAAAGGAGACACGTTTACCATAAAAAGTCAACTGATATTCATATATCAACTCGCAGGGTTCCCCAGACGGTAAAATCTGGACAAACTTGAGGATACATGAGAACGACCAAACACTAAGCGAGCCAGGACAATTTGCATCATGGGCCATTACGGGTCCAAATGCTCTGCTTCCGTTTAGATACTTCAGAGTGGCTCTAATCGGCCCGACAACAGACGACATCAACCCGTGGACACTTTGCATTTGCTTTCTGGAACTCTATGGTTATTTACACTGAATTTCTTGTAAATTAGCTTGTAACATTTTGATTTCGTTCGTCTGTTTTGAAGAATAATGGTAATGTTTTTGGGTCCTTTTGTGTCTAAGTGACACAGGTTCTCTCATGTTAAGATAAATTCATGGTCTTCAGTTCTTATTTCAGTCTGTGCACACCATTTACTGATATAAAAGGAAAAATGTAAGTATGTGCTGTATAGATCAAAATAAAGGTAGTCTTTTTGCTTGGATATACAGATGAAAATAAGTGTTCCTATATAAAATGTATTAGTGATTTAAGCAATTTGTACAACTCATTTAAGCACAAGTGATTCAATTGAAACAGATAAGTTGGGATAAAACCCTCTAAACTTTAACTAAAGTTTTCAGTCTGGACATTTTTCTCTTTCTTTTCCCCTTTTGAGGATCAATCACAATACAAGACTTGTAACGATGAAGATCTTTTTCTTAAATTTATTAAAATAAGTAGCGTTATAAAATTTTGATGTACTCTTACGGTGAGCATGTTTTATCTGTGGTTTATTGTAGATTTTATTTATACTTTTCCCCTTTTGAGGATCAATCACAATACAAGACTTGTAACGATGAAGATCTTTTTCTTAAATTTATTAAAATAAGTAGCGTTATAAAATTTTGATGTACTCTTACGGTGAGCATGTTTTATCTGTGTTTTATTGTAGATTTTATTTATAACCAAGTTGTGCATAATAATATACAAGTTACTAAAACACAAAAGATTAAGACATCAAAGATACTTAGAGGTTCTTTTTAGTAAACTACACCTTTTGTCCATTGTGCTTTTATCCCAAATGTCATTTCCATCCGTTATTATCATATTTCCATAAAATCCTGATAGGTATAGAATTGATGGAGATGAAAGTAGGCTAGATTCTATTAGAAACAGATGATAGTGACACGATTCGAGAGGGGCACGGTCTTCGATTACAAGAACAAGAGAATCAAAACAGTTTGCCTCCTATAATGATAAACTGGCCTCTTATTTATATTATTCAAATACTAGAATTCAGGCCAGAAATCAGTACCCTAATTTTCTGGAGATTTAATAATTATATTGATTGCATATTATAATCCAGTGATTTGACCGAGAGGATTCAACCCTTTTCCAAAGATAGAATTCAGCTGTCCCACTTTTGCAGCTGTGACTTGATTCTTCCTTCTTGAATACATTTTCAATGGTGGATCTTTGTCATTACTTCTCTCCCGGTAAAACGCCTTGTCCTCAAGACGGAATGCAAGAAATTGTTCAGCCACTAGATTATAGGTTTCCCACGTAGACTCTTCTATAGGACGATTACACCATGAAATCAACAATTCTAGGACGTGTCGGCCTGCTTCATAGATCCATCGATGTGTGATGACCGAGTTAGGTTGTAAATCAATTTCCCAGTCGTTGCTGATAGGTAATGGGGTAGTTGGTATCGAAGAAATAGAGCCATAGGCAGGTTTAAGCATCGAAATATGAAATACTGGGTGGAGTCTAGCTTCGGGTGGTAATTCCAACTCATAAGCGATCGGGCCCACTTCTCGTTTAATACGATATGGCCCAAAGAACCTTGGAGACAACTTCTCATATCGACGTTTAGCCAATGTTTTTTGGCGATATGTTGAATTTTCAAGAACGCATAATCATGAACCTGAAACGTGAGTTAAACTCGCTTCTGATTTGCTTAGTTTCTCATTCTGTCTTGGGCCTTTTGGAGGTTTTGACGAAGAAGCTTTATCATATCATCCTGATCAACTAACTGTTGTTCCATCACTGCATTTTTTGTTTCTCCTGCGACATAGGGGAACAACGAAGGGGGTTCCCGACCATACACAATAGAGAATGGAGTGGTGTCGATGGCTGTGTGGTACCTTGTGTTATATGAATATTCGGCTCATGGTAAGTATACACTCCATTTGGTTAGCTATTCACTAGCAAAGCAGCGTAAGTAAGCTTTTAGGCAGCGATTCAGAATTTCGGCTTGGCCATCCGTTTGAGGGTGGTAAGTTGTACTCCGCTTTAATTTTGTTTGGTTTAATCATAACAATTCTTGCCAAACTTTTCTAATAAAAACAACATCTCGATCAGAAATGATGGAAGGAGGAAAGCCATGTAACTTGACTATTTCCTTACAAAAAACCATCGCTACTCCTTTAGCCGTGTAAGGACGAGAAAAGCAAATGATGAGCATATTTTCTTAAGCAATCCACCACAAGTAAAATAGTATCAAAAGGACTAGATGGTGGTAACCCAATGATGAAGTCCATGGAAACATCCTCCCAAATCTGATCGAGAATGGGTAGGGGTTGAAGTAATCCAGCGGGAGCCAATGTCTGGTACTTTTGTTGCTGGTATATTACACATTGCTGGACAAACTCCCTCACACCCTATTTCATCTTTGGCCAATAGTAGCGAGAAGAGAGTTGTTTGTAGGTTTTTAAAAAACCTCCATGACCCCCAATTGGAGTGTCATGTGCTTCTTGTAAAAGCTTGAGTCTAAGATCGTGTATCTGCAGGATCACCATCCGTCCATGATGAAACAAAAATGGATCCACCAGCGAGAAATCAGGGACGAATGAAGGGTCTTTTTGCAACTTCTTGATCAGATTGTTAGTAAATAAATCAGTTTACAGCCCTGCTTTGATATCAGCTACCTCAACACAAAAAGGGATGATAAGTGTTAATAATTCTCCCGAGTGGGGCTGGCGAGATAAGGCATCTGCTCCCTTGTTTTCTTTACCAGCCATATGAACAATTGAAAGATCAGAAGGCATGAGTTTTAACAGAAGCCTTTGTTGCTCTGTAGTGTTGATGCGTTGTTCTAATTGTTAGGTTTCTATGTACAATTTAAAATTTTAGAGTTCGTGACTCGAAACACGAGTCACGTGACAGAAGCGCGTACACAAGGTCAATTCACAATTGATCCCACCAGTGATCCAAACAACCCGAATAAACAGAAAGTAATTAGTCGTGATTAAACCAATTAAGACACCTTGGTTCAACGAACAGTCTAGCTAGATGACTGTTTCACGATTAGGGTTTTGATCTCATAACTCTTATGACAAAACCTACTAATAATAAACCAAGAAAGATAAATAATATACCTTTCTAGAAGACCGACCAGAATACACGACAACTCGTGAGTACTCGATGGTGGTGGCGGTGGCGACAATGCAGAGGGAGGGGGAGGGCCGAAAATTCCCTGGTCTCTCTCTCTCTCTCTCTCTCTCTTGTGTTGTGATTTCAGGAGTTATCTGAATTATGATTTTTGACTCCCTATTTATAGTATTAGCTAACATGATAATTATGTCACCTGAATTAGGGTAAATCATCCATAATAATTGATAACTTATTTATCAAGTATTTGAAATTCAAATTAACATATATATAATATATGATTTTTGAAAAATCATATATATACATATATATATATATATATATATATATGTGTGTGTGTGTGTGTGTGAAATTTAAGATATACATATATATATCCTAACTAATTTAATTATCTCTTAAATAAATTAATCCACAACCAATTTAATTATCTCATAACTAAATTACTTACGTTTATAAATTAAACGTCCACCATGTTTATTATTAAATCGTGAATATATTAATTAGATTAATATTCTTGTTCGTTGCCCAAAGTGTAACTCTTTTGTATCGTACCTCGATAGTTACGTTAATATTATCTGACGATCGGACACTATATATCCAACAAACTCCCACTTGGACGATTCTTCGATAATGTTCTATAACGTGTAAGGAAGAATTGAACGCCTAGCTGCATCCTTCTCCTTCTAGCAAGGCATGAAAAAATCATTGTTAACTAGTTCTTTGTGTTTATCAACCGCTTTGATCAAATCAAATACTGTAGCCTATGGTAGCCTGATCATGTATCCCTCTGTTAAAAACACTCGTTAAACGTGAGACATGGATTTCTGACATCAATCTCACATGGTGTTAACAATTTCTAGTGTTGTTCCCAATTTGAATTAGTCTTAACGAACTAATCATAGTTCGAGCACGACCATGCATTTTCACCATTCAAATTCAACGACGCCGCCAGAATGTGCAACTCTTATAATATTAAGAGAACAGATCCCTTTGGCTACAAATAGCTCCCACTAAGCTTCAGATCACTCCCAATTAAGTATTGTTATTAGTGACCTGTTACGCGCAACGTTAGATAAAATCAAAGAGTAACCTTTCAGCAAACGTTTGCTCTGGTTTGCACCGCAGGTCTAAGGACAACATGATTGTACCATTATCAAAATATCTCATGACATCAATCCATGAAGATTATTTTGAAACGAGCTACGTCCAATATATATATTCAACTAATAAAATACCTCTGAATATGATTCTCAACACTTCTTGAGCATTCATCTCATGAATCTGATCATACTTCAGAATAGTCTATCTCTCTCAGATACATTCCCACGTATCTGATCAACTATGGACATTCAGAATAAATCAGTATTCATGGATTCTTAATGCACTAATAATCGAAGACAAATAGTTTATTTATGACTCCTTAACCATTAAGATAAACCGAGAATATTTGTCTATACTTTCGAATACACCAAATTTCTTAATACAGATGAAATCCACTGATTCTCAAACCTAAGACCTATTTTCTTAGCATGCTCCTCATGTCTGAAATGAGGCATAGGTTTAGTAAATGGATCTGTGAGATTTTGATTAGCGTGGACCTTGCGTATGATGACATCTCCTCGTTCCAATAATTCTCGAACTTAATGGAACTTTCGCAGAATATGCTTCGTGCTGTGATGTGATCTAGGTCCCTTAGCTTGAGCAATGGAACCAGTGTTGTCACAAAATATCTCGACTGGCCTCTGGATGCTGGGCACAACACCGAGATCAACAATGAACTTCTTCATCTAAGCAGCTTTCTTTGTAGCTTCAGATGCTGCAATGTATTCCGATTCGGTAGTGGATTGCACCACTACTGGTTGCTTGGTGCTCTTCCAAGTTATGGCTCCACCATTCAAGGTAAAGACATATCCCGTTTGTGATCGAGAATCATCTCGATCAGTTTGAAAACTTGCGTCCGTGTAACTTCTTACATTTAGTTCTTCCTCTGTTCCATCATATATAAAAAACACATCCTTAGTTCTTCTCAAGTACTTTAGGATATTCTTTACAGAAATCCAATGACTTTCTCCAGGATTCTTCTGATATCTACTGGTCATACTTAGCGCGTATGACATATCTGGTCTACTACATAACATAACATACATAATGGAACCAATGGCAAATGCATATGGAACTCTTTTCATATCTTCTATGTAACATACCAAATCCTAAATTTCATTTCCGTTAGAATTTGCGAGATAGGGTGTTAAAAGTTGAGATATTATTAACATGGCTGTGTTAATAAAACTGTTTTGAGAAAACTCAAGGGGTTATTATGGAAATATGATATTTAGATTTATATAATCTAAATAGAAACTAGGCAAGATCTTGAGGGGTCAATATTGTAAAATGGGCTAAAGTTAAAAAAAGAAATATAGAAGTGCAAAGGTCTGGGATCGATACATCGATCCAGACTTGCGACCTTCATCCCCTCTCCATGCCAATCTCGAAATTCCATGAATCGGAGGATCAAAGCTGCGATTTTGTGATTGGAAATCAAGATTCAGAAGCCTAGAACCCTTCTTAACTATTAGAGGCTTTGGTGGAGGTAATCTTTACATACTTGCATGCTTGAAATTCGAAATCTATGGATAAAATACCATGATTGAAGCTGTGATTTAGTGTTGTGATGATTATATGATGATATGCCCATCCTATAGACACATAAATGCTTGAAATTGTGACCAAAACATGAAGTTTTGGTGGGGTGAACCCTAGGTGACGAAACTTTAAGCCTTGGGGGTCAAGTTTTGGATTTCATGATATAATTACAAGAATTATGGGTTAATTAACTTGTATTAGTTAAATGATGCATGGTACATTGAAGTATTGTTTCAAAAATCATGTTAAGGAATCCATGGTAGTAGAACCTAAATCAAAGTAGGTTGAAATTATGATATTAATGTTATGCACACCAAGTGTTTGATAAAATGCCTAAGTGAGATTGATTGTGTGGATTCATGACGAAATATAGGAATGTTACACTACTAAGGATCATGAAATAGGAATGTGCATAAAATGTGAAATCCATGCTTATATAAGGTGTTAAATGGAATGATGTAAAACCATAAAAATGATAAAAATCTAATTGTGGGGCTGTTTTGAAAGCGTTGTATAAGATCACTCGTATGTTCGTTTGGGATGTATGATATACGATCGGAAAGATTGTTGCGAATACTATGTTTCATATTTGAACACTTGGAACTGAATCTGATTTATAATGGGTCAAAACGACACTTGAATATGGCCATTTAATTTTCCAGCATGCTGTTTGGAAGGAAAAATGGTTGCTGTCCTATTTTTAGAAATGATGTATAAAATCATAAAAAAATCGTTAGAAGATGTGCCATATACGCGTGGAAAGGTACTTCCGTCCACTACGTTTCATCTTTGAACATGAAATGCTGGAAAAATACGTAGAGGGGTTAAAAAGGACCATTACAGCGGCACTGCTGAAAAATATGGTACAAGAATTCACTTTTCTAAAATCTTGAATCTTATAAGAATGGAAGAGTTGAATTGCTCATGTATCTTATTGCACATTTGTGATGATTAATTGATGTTATTTTGATCTTAATTAGAATAACGATATCATGAAGCATAGTAAGTGTCGTTATTAGTCATAGAATTGAAAAGCTTATAATGATGTCTAAATACTTGCAATTCGTGTAAAAATTGTATGAAAGTATGAAAAAGATGCATGATGCTATATTCTAGTTGCATACAAATTTAATAATATGTAGAACTGTAATGGATTACCTAGCTAAAGGTTAATGTCAAAAATACGCTCAAATGGGTAGTTTGACTTGTAAAAGTCAAACTTACCAAAGTTATGAAATAATGAACTATGTGTAAGGAATATCGCTCTTGGAAGATTTCTGGCTGAATGCCAATTTTGTTATGTTCCGGCTGAAGTTGAAGTTGAAGCGGAATTCTCACTTCAATCGGAACTGGCAGTTCAAGCGGAAAGAACCAGTTTTGTCCTTTAGCGAATATTCCGGGTGAACTCGATTATCCACCAGATAATGAGTTCAACCGGACTTTTCCTGAGATGTCTTTTCAGCAAGTCCAATCCTGCAAAAGCTTCTCGTATGCTTCTATATCTGATTCAAGCCGCTCTCCCAAAGTAGTATGTTGCTGCCAACACGCAAGATATTCCAAATGTCGATGTTTATTCTTTTGGTAGTTTGTATTTGACTTTATGTTATACGGTCTAGATTAGATCGCATGAGATCAATGGCTGTCATTGATCTCATCAGCACTATATATAGTTTAGTTAGCTCATAGTTTACACATCATCTGTTCTTAAACAACTTGTAATAGTGTAGCTTTGAGTTAATGCAAATAGTGCCGAGTATTTGTTACTTCGTTGTTACTATCTTTCTGCAAATCAAGCATTTACATTATACACAAGAACTAAATATCGCTTAAGTAAAGTGAAATATAACTTTAATTCCGCAGGGTTATATTCGCAAGTAAAGGGCTTTTGTTTTAGTTCAACCCTAACTAATAACGATCCTACAAGTGGTATCAGAGCTTTGGCTCTCACTTTGAAGACTTTCAGTGCTTCAAAGTTGATACTTTACTTGCTTACTTTACAAGCCTTGCTGTTTCTTCTTTCAAAAGGTTTTTAAAATGAGTGATTTCAGTCTAAGTTGTCCAAATGGTTCTTCCAACAAACCGCCAATGTTCACTCCCGATGACTTTGGTACCTGGAAACTCAGGATGGAAGGTTTTGTTAGGATTTTGGACCGCCGTATTTGGAAATCTTTTACTGAAGGACCTTACTAACCCATGGTTTCTTCTGCTGATGATGGAGAAGTCAAAATACCTAAACCACTAGACAAA
This sequence comes from Deinandra increscens subsp. villosa, assembly GCA_039602395.1. Lineage (NCBI taxonomy): Eukaryota > Viridiplantae > Streptophyta > Magnoliopsida > Asterales > Asteraceae > Deinandra > Deinandra increscens. The sequence continues at coordinate 18,066,141 of JBCNJP010000024.1, read as the reverse complement.
TATGTTGAATCTGACTATACTGCTCTCGAATTTGACCATAAGGCATATTGGACTCTACAGGCTGCACTTCCTAACTCCATTAAGTGGGTTTAAAGGATATAAAACTGCATTTAACCTGTGGAATGCCTTAAGTGAAATGTATGAAGGAACCAGTGAAGTAAAAGAAAACAAGAAAGATGTCTTAAAACAGAAGTATGAAAACTTTACTTTCAAATCTGGTGAAACAATGACAAACCAGTACTTAATATTTGTTTCCCTACTTGATGAACTTCAAAAGGTAGACGTAAAACTAGACCAAGTAGATGTAAACAGAAATTTCCTACATTCCCTGCCTTCTGTGTGGACAGTTTACACATTGAGCATCAGGGAATGCAAGAATTTGAAAAAGATGAGAATCAGTGAACTTCATGGCATACTCAGTGCCTATGAAATGGAACTAGATCTTAAAGAAAACTCATCTTCTGAGTCAACTCAGCTGTTTTCATCTGCACTAGTAACTACCGATTTTAACAATCAAAGGTCTTCAAATTCATCATCATATCAGTCACCTATTGTCAGTTTCCCTGAGACACCAAGGTGTCAAGAAAGTTTTTCATACACTTTTGAAAACTCTCACAATGCTCACGTAGCAACTGACTCTTACCAAGGCTTCATTCTTGAAGATCTTGAATGTATAGGTGCTGATGATTTGGAGAAAATGGATATAATGACTCAACTTGCTATGGTGTCTGTCAGAGCTCAAAGGTTTTACAAAAGAACTGGTAGAACTTACAAGGGAGCAAAAGGTGCTCACATAGGCCTTGACAAGAGCAAAGTGAAGTGCTATAACTGTCACCAACTTGGTCACTTCGCAAGGGAGTGCTCTCAACCAAGAAGAGAAGGACAGAACCAGGGTCATGTCCAAGTGAAAAATCATGGAGGAAGCAACTCTAACAACAACAATTCTGGTAACAACTCAGGTCCTCACCCCACCCCACCAAAGCCAACCGGAAGTCAAAACCACCAGAATGTGGTTGCTGCTATTGCCAATCAAACCTCATGTGTTGAATGGGAAGATTTCGTTGCTGAGTATGAGCCTATCAACCATGCTTTGATGGCCAAACAAGACTCCATCTCAGATCAGGTAAACTCTATCCCTGAGAAAGTTTTAGAAAACCTATGCACCCCTACTTGCATAGAACAAGTGGAAAAGTACCGAAATCACAACACTGACTTGATTGATGAAGTTTCAAACCTAAATGAGCTAAAGGAATGTTTTAAGAAAACTGAATCATCATACATTTCAAAGATTGAAAATTTAACCAAAGAGTATGAACAGTTAAAACAAACCAACTCAGTGCTTGAAACACAGCTTGATGACCTGTTATCAAAGCTTGAGAAATCAAGAAATGAAACCAAAGATGCTAAGGCTGAGGTTGATGTTCTTGAGATCAAGCTAAAAGATGCTTTGTTTACTTGTGACAAATTTCAAGCAACAAATAGAAAGGCTGAGAAGCTGTGGATGGGAGGGATGTATGGTAAAGCAGGTGTTGGGTATAACAATGTTGAACCACCAATTGAATACTCACCTGTAATCAAACCAATTGAAGCTTTAAAATCAGAATGTAAAGTTAGTCTCACAGTTGATGACATCTCATCACAATCAAGTTCTAAAAACACTGTTGAGACTAAGAAAACTGAAGTCACTATTGCAAGCACCTCTGCATCAGCTGACCAATCAAACATTTTGAAACCATCAATTGCTGTTCCTCCACCAACTATTTATGAACCCAAGGATTCAAAAGTTGGAGGGAAACAACCTGAGAAACCAAAGGGAAGTCAAACTCAAAGGTTTGGTCAACTCACTTTCATCCAAGTAACCAAGCATGAGTCTCCCAGAATATTTGAAACAAAAATGGTTGAATGCATGTGCTGTGGTGAACAAGGTCACCTAGCTGCTGTATGTCAGTTTAATCCAATGAGTAAAGTTAAACCATTTTTGAAACCAAAACCTGTTTTACAACCAAAATCTAATTTTCAAAAGAAACTCACAGGAAGAATTTCACCTGTGAAAAGCCACACAATGAAGCATTTTGGATCTGAATCTAACAAGGTCTTAATTGGTAATGATAAAAATGGAAGTTTTTCTGTTTTAAGGCAAAATCATTTTCCGGCTGAAGTTCAAGCGGAACACTTTTCCGCTCGAACTCAAGTTCAACCGGAAAACAAAATTCAACCCAGATCAGCTACTGCTCCAAAGCAGAGACCACATGTACACTTTGCTGATGGGTTTGAGCATTTTGAAGCTCAAGGAAGAAGAAATCCCTCTAGAGGAATGACCACCTCTAGAGAAAACTTTTCAAGAAGCAAAAAGTCTAACCAACCTGAAATATACTTTCCTCAAAGATTTTCCAAATCCCCTGAAATAACTAAGTTGGTTAACCAAGGCAATGAAAAATCTAAGAAAATAACCAACAAGCAAAGAAAATTTAAGGAGTACAGGGAAAGAAAAATTGCTGAAAGGAAAAACACCAAAAGTGAAGGATTCAGTCAAACAAGTACTCAATATGAGAACTTCAGTTTTGACAATGATGATCTGCTTAATGAAGCTCTAGTTTTAAATACTTTAGTACTCAAGGAGTATAAGTATAATGATGCTTATGGCAGACCCAAGACCACTCAGGCTTGGGTCCCCTATAGAAATTAATCAATTCTGATGTGTGCAGGTGCAAAATAAAGGCCAAAATAGCCTATGGGTAGTTGACAGTGGATGCACTTGCCACATGACATGGAATAAGCAAATTCTGGAAAATACAAAAAGAATCAATGGAGGACCAGTTGCCTTTGGAAGCACAAAAGGCCATATCACAACACAAGGTGATGTGACAAATGGACTGGTAAAATTTGACAAAGTCAATTTTGTTGATACATTGAATTTCAACTTACTTAGTGTGTCTCACAAATGTGTGACAAGAAATTAAGTTAAATGTTTAATCAGAAAGAGGCTATAGTTCTCAAACCTGGTGTCAAAATTCCTGATGAACTAATTATGCTTAAGGCACCCAGGAGAGATGGACTATACATGTTGGATATGTCAGTTGCTGTACCCTCTTGTGGCACTGCCTGCTTCATATCCAAAGCCTCAGTTGATGAGTTTGATCTGTGGCACAGGAGGTTAGGTCATGTGTACTACAAGAACATGAACAGAATTGTAAATCTTGGCTTGGTTAAGGGTCTTCCTAACAAGCATTTTGCATGTTCTGAAAACTGTGTGCCATGTCTCAAGGGCAAGCAACACATAACCTCTTTTAAGCCAAAAGTTGAGTCTTCTATTTCAAAACCTCTAGTGTTATTGCACATGGATCTTTTTGGTCCAACTAGAGTAATGAGTTTGGGGAAAAGGTCATACTGTTTTGTAATAATTGATGATTTTTCTAGATACACTTGGGTTTTCTTTCTTAAAACAAAAGATGAAACTGCTGAATTGTTGAAAACACTTGTGATAAATTTAGAAAATCAATCCAATCTTAAAGTCAAAACAATTAGGTGTGACAATGGCACAGAGTTCAAAAATCATGTTTTGAATACATTTTGTGAGGAAAAGGGAATTGTGAGACAATTCAGTGCTCCTAGAACTCCACAGCAAAACGGTGTTGCTGAAAGGAGAAATAGGACATTGATTTAAGCTGCTAGATCTATGTTAGCAGACTCCAAGCTCCCTGTGATATTTTGGGCAGAAGCAGTGAACACTGCCTGTTATGTCCAAAACAGGATTTTAATTGTCAAGGGCAAAAACAAGACACCTTATGAGCTTTGGAGAAAAAGAAAGCCAAACATTTACTTCTTTAAGCCATTTGGTTGTCCTGTTACAATACTAATAACCAATGAGTTATTGCCCAAATTTGCAGAAAAGACAGATGAGGGATATTTTGTTGGATACTCAGGTGTGTCAAAAGCATACAGAGTGTACAATAAGAGAACCAAAATTGTTGAGGAAAGTATAAATGTATCTTTTAATGAAAAATCTACCAACAATTTTGAATCTCAACTCACTTGGTTATTTGATATTGACTCACTAACCACTGCTTTCAACATAACTGTTGATAAGCCCGTGAGCTCTCTAGTGCAGGAACATAACTTATATAGGTCAGCTGATAAACATTGGAAGAGCAACACTGCTGGAACTGAGAAGCAAAACTTCTTCTCTTCAATGAGCATCAAACCTATCTTGCCAAGCAATGAAAAGAAACAAACTGAAATAATTCAAATTGAAGAAGAAATAGTTCCGATCGAAGTTCAAGCGGATATTTCTCCGGCTCAAGTTCAACCAGAAAACTTAATTTCAGAAATTATTGAGAACAATGATTCCGGGTCAACTGAACCTGAAAATTCAAATGATGAATTCAGTTTTGAGCATCTGACCCACATTTCAGAGGATAGCTCTCATAATACAGTTGAATGTTCAGATCCTGTATCACAAATTGGTGATATTGAGCTTGATCATAGACTTCCTCAGCTCAATATACCCTCAAATGGAAGAAGCCATGAGTTCCCGATGTTTCTTGACAGAAGAATCAACAGAGATCATCCAGTGAGGAATATTATCGGAGAAGTGTCAGCACATGTGTTGACAAGAAGTAGATCTGCTAATGCAAACATTTGTTTGCATGCTGCATTTTTGTCTCAAGAGGTACCCAAGAAGGTAACAGATGCCTTGGAAGACAACAGTTGTGTAGAGGCAATGCATGAAGAGTTATTTCAAATTAACAAGCAGAAAGTTTAGGAATTGGTAGATCTGCTTGATGGAGCAGAACCAATTGGCACAAAGTGGGTATTCAGAAACAAGAAAGATGAAAGGGGAATTGTTATAAAAAACAAAGCAAGACTGGTAGTGCAAGGCTATGTGCAGGAAGAAGGCAATGATTATGATGAAGTGTTTGCACGTGTGGCAAGATTGGAAGCAATTAGAATCTTTTTAGCCTATGCTGCCTTCAAAGACTTCCAAGTATTTCAGATGGATGTCAAAAGTGCCTTCCTGTATGGCCTACTAGAACAAGAAGTATATGTCAACCAACCTCCTGGTTTTGAGGACCCTCACCATCCTAACAAGGTGTGCAAGCTAATCAAAGCTCTGTATGGTCTCCAACAAGCACCTAGAACGTGGTATGAAATTCTTTCTAACTATCTTCTAGAAAATGGCTATAGGAGAGGGGCAATTGACAAAACACTTTTTGTCAAACTGTTAGTAAGGATATGTTGATGGTACAAATTTATGTAGATGATATTATTTTTGGTTCATCTAACACTGTTTTGTGCAAGGAGTTTGAAACTTTGATGCAGTCCAAATTTGAAATGAGCTCTATGGGAGAACTAAAATTTTTCTTAGGACTACAAGTGAAGCAAACTGCAGATGGAATCTTTCAGAACCAATCAAAGTACATTCAAGACATGTTGAAGAGATTTGATATGTAAACTTGCTCAAGTGCAAAAACTCCTATATCCACTTCCCACAAGTTAACAAGTGACTTAAGTGGCAAGCCAGTGGATGTGCACATGTACAGGGCAATGATAGGCTCACTGATGTATCTCACTGCTAGTAGACCGGACATTATGTTCAGTGTTTGCTTATGTGATAGATATCAGTCCTCACCAAAGGAATCACATATGCTAGCTGTTAAGAGAATCTTCAAATATTTGAAGGGGCAACCAAAACTAGGTTTATGGTATCCCAAGAACTCTGACTTCTCTTTCAGAGCATTCACAGACAGTGACTATGGAGGATGTGACATAGACAAGAAATCAACATCAGGTGGATGTCAATTTTTGGGTGAAAGGCTTGTCTCTTAGCAATGCAAGAAACAAACTTGTGTTTCCACTTCAACTGCAGAAGCTGAGTACATTGCTGCCTCAAGTTGTTGTAGTCAAGTTCTTTGGATCCAAAATCAAATGCTTGACTATGGGATCAAATTCATGGAAACTCCTATTCTTGCAGACAACAATAGTGCCATCTCCATCATCAACAATCCAGTAAAGCACTCCAAAACCAAACACATTGACATAAGGTATCATTTTATTAGAGATTGTGCAGAAAAGAATCTGATTAAATTATGCAAAGTTCACACTGATCATCAATTGACAGATCTGTTTACAAAAGATTTTGATGAGGCAAGATTTTTCTATCTCATCACAGCCATTGGGATGATAAATTTTGAATAAAAACTTCTCATAATTTTCAAATAAAAGGGAGGCATGTGCTTAGAAGCCCGTCTCTTGATACAAAAAGAAAAAGAAAAAGAAAAAGAAAATTTCTTGTGATAATTAGACATCATCTCAGTTCATAGTCAGTAACCTCTGTTACACTATGGAAAATTATCACAAATTTTCAAAAATCATGTGTTTTGTTGTTCAGTTTCAAGTTCCGGTTCAACTTGTGAGAAAAACAATTTTGAAAATCACCGGGTGAACTTCAACTGGAACAATGCTTTGTAACTCACGTGGAAAATGTTTTTGAAAACAATTCTTCCAAGCGGAAAAATCATCCTCTTGAAGTTCAAACAGAAGAAATATGGTTTTTAAAATAAAGGAGAAAATGGGTTCCGCTTGAACTTCCGGGTCAACAAAAGTCAAAGTCTCATTTAATTACCCGGAAGGCACAGCTTTCCAAGCGGATACACATTTATTTACCCAATAAGTTTTTGGGTGAGGTTATTGTGAGAAGTTTAGTTTGGATAAGAAGGAATCATAGCCATTAGATCTTCAATTAAATGAAGATCTATGGCTTAAAATTTTCCTGGGTAAATTAGAGAGAAAAACTAAAGAAAATAAAGATGGAAGGGTATTTTTGACTTTTTATCAAATTCCCCCCATTTTTTAAACCTACATAACTTTTAGATACGACATTATTTAAAAAAAAAATTACACCATAAAAACGAGCGTCTTTTATGTTTAAAACGCGAATAGTGTTGCTATATAAAAAATTAAATTTTTTTTACTCTTTTGATTGTATCAAAATGTTCAGATCATTGTGTCATTGTGTCGTTGTGTCATTGTGTCAAAATGTTCAGATCATTGTGTCATATTGTGTCAAAATGTTCATATCATTGTGTCATATGATGTAAAAAACCGACAGAGTAATTTTTTTTATTTTATATATAGCAGCACAATATATATACTTTTGACACGACGACACAATGACACAATGATCTAAACATTTTGACACAATGACACAATGATGTGTCAAAATATTCAGATCATTGTTTCATATGATGCCAAGAACCGAAAGGGTAATTAATTTTATATATAGCAACACTATATATACTTTTGACACGACGACACAATGACACAATGATCTGAACATTTTGACACAATGACACAATGATGTGTCAAAATGTTCAGATCATTGTTTCATATTGTGCCAAAAACCGAAAGAGTATTTAATTTTATATATAGCAACACTATATATACTTTGGACACGACGACACAATGACACAATGATCTGAACATTTTGACACAATGACACAATGATTTGAACATTTTGACACAATGACACAATGATCTGAACATTTTGACACAATGACACAATGACCTGTGTCAAAAATCGAAAGAGTAATTTTTTTTCATTTTTATATAGCAACGCTATATGCGTTTTAAAGATAAAAAATGCTCGTTTTTATGGTGTATTTTTTTTTAAAAAAATAGTGTCGTATGTGAAAGTTATGAATGTTTAAAGAAAATGGGGAAAGTAAATAAAAAGTCAACAAATGTGGCTAAGACTAAAATACCCCTCCTTCCTTTTTTATTAGATCAAGATCCAATGACTGAAATTCCTTCTCATCCTTCTTACCCAAAACAAACTTCTCATTTGAACTCCTCCCAAAGTTTTTAACTGTTTAATATCCGAGGTTTCAGTAAATTTACTTTTGGATAAAGACATGCTTTACCAAGTTGTACCGTATAACCCATAAAGCACCTGTCCCATCAGTTACTGAACCGTCTGTTTAAAACCTCTCTCCTCCATGTCATCACCGAAAAGGGTAAAAGCCCTAATTTACCGTCACTTTTCCCATTTCTCTCAACCCCACTCAGAAATTACTCCCAAATTTCTCTCAAATTCTCTCCGTTCAACCTCCGAATAACCGTCAATCTTTCTCAAATCCTGTATCAACAATGGCTCCAAAAGCGAAGGAAAGTGGCAAGAAGCCCGTCGGTGACTCCAAGTTTCCTGTAGAACACAACTTGGTGGCGTACCTAGAACCACCAAGCAAGACAGATATCTACAATGGCATGATAGACTTCCTCAAAAGATCTCATCTTCATCACGCGCTCACTGTTGAGGCGGAAATATTTGAAGAAGTTATGGAAGATTTTTGGTCTCATGCTAGGGTTGCTAAAGGCGACAACGATAGTGACAAGATTGTGTCAAATGTTTAGGGCACATAAGTGGAAATTGATGAAGCCAAAGTGCGAAAGGTGTTGAAACTAAGGGATGAAAGTGGATATGAAGTGGTCGATTCCAAGAAGTATCTACGACTGTTCAGAGATATTGGATATGGTGGTTCCCTGCAAAGCAAAACTATCAAGAAAAGGCAATTACCATACAAATGGAGGTTCTTGGCTCATACAATTTTGGTATGCCTATCTCCAAAGAAGGGTGGATTTGACGAGCTTGCTGGTGAACAGTGTCATACCCCGACCGGCGGCGAAATATGTCGGGGCGCGAAGATTGTCCAGATGCACACAACGCTAATTCTAGTTGCGATATTCTTAATTAAACCCATTCTCATAAACATAGAATAATGCATAGGCAAGTCATAATTCAAGATTTCAATTCAAACGTAATATCCAAATAAATAGCCATAAAGTATAATATTTTATTTAATAAGGTCGTCTAAGTCCCATGCAATCCTATGATGGTGTAGATAATGGAATCAAACAGCAGCACCTGCAACATGTTTAACATAAAAGTTAACTACTAGAGTTGGTGAGTAAACATAGGTTTATAGGCATTTCATAGTTTAAAGATAAGCGATTCATGAGACTAGTGTTTCATTCAATCATGTAAACAAGGTCATAAGTGATGTGCACCAAACCTAGAGAAGTAAGGGAGCAATCACCCGGCGCCCAAGCCAAGGCAGGCCAGGTGGGTTGTTAGCCAATAGATCTATCATTGCTTCCACGACTCGATGGTTAATGGTACACAAGCGATTAGCGATTAGCGATTAGAGATTAGCAATTAGCGAATATCCACACATAGAATCCAACCAAGTTTCACATAATAGAATTCACACATAGCATACATGAAATCGCATAATAGTTTGAAATACATAGACTTTAGAGATTTTGTATAACACATGTTGCACCCCAAAGCTTGAAAAGAAAAAAAGGGCTATGAATACTCACCTCACGGGTGAATCGAAAAGAAAGATAAGTGATAGCGATGCGCGAAAATTACGTCCGGAGATCACCTTGATGATTGACCGAGATTGAGCCAAAATAAATAGATAAGTGAGTAAAGTGATAACCGTAACTTGATATGACACGACACGACACGACTTAACCAACTCACAACTCATTGGTGTTCTACTCAAGTGATAGCGTACGGGCTTAGTTTGGGTTCAAGTTAATACCCTATGTAATGTTGGATGGTCCTAATCTAGCAAACTAGCATAGAAGTCAAACTAGGTCAACAAAAGTCAACAAATTCAATTTCCATGATAATAATTCAAGGTTATTCGCATGTTTATCATATAGGATCAGATCTAACATAACCTATTATGGATTTTATAGATTTACATGAATCTAGCATGAACCTAGCCAAGTTTAGCATGTATCTAGACAAATCTAGCCTAATAATCGGCTTTTGGTCCCAAAGCAAACCCTATTGAGCATACATGGTTGGATCTATCATTTAAACACATAAAAGTTCATGATTTGATGGCTTTACATACAGATCTAACTTTACATGCCAAGAAAATTATAGATCTAGACAAGTTCGGAGGCAAAAATGTCATCTTGAAGCTTTATGACACACATTTCTAACCCTAGATGACACACATGTTGAGATCTAGGCAATTTATCAAGTAAAACCCAACCTTGATGATCATAATACATGGATCTGGTCCTAAAAATCATTCATGAGGTAAATCAAGTTCATTTGAAACATAAAAATAGAATCTTGATGAGAAAATCCATAGATCTAGCCCTAGATGACATGCTTTCCATAGATCTACCCTAGATCTAACATAAAAATGCAATCTTAATGACATATGACATGGATTTTGGTACATAAGAGCATGCAAGATCAGATCTAATCAATTTCCAACATAAAAATCAAGTCTTGATAGATAAAACCCTAGATCTATACCATAGAAGCATGCATACTCATAGATCTAAGCCAAAAACATAATAAAGTTTCAATCTTGGACCAAGAAATCAATAGATCTAGATGAAGAGATGATTTAGTACATAGATCTAACCCTAAGAAGTCATAAAGGTTGGATCTTGATAAAACGGGATGAGGATCTTTACTTACCGGTAAACCGAAAAGATGAAGAAAAAGGGTGAAGTGGGAGGATCCAAGCTTCAATCTTCAAGCTTCAATCTTCAAAGATGGTATTAGGGTTTGTTTAGAGGATTTCCAGGGGTTTTGGGACGTTTTGGAGCTGATAGGGGCTGAAAGTGGAGAGCATGGAGGCTAATGATGCTTAAATAGTGGGATTATTAGGGTTTTGCTGAAAAACCAGTAGCAAGCGTATCACCTACTGCTATGGGGAGCTCCAGGTGATACGCCTGGTGCCTCCCCGGACAACCATCATGCTGATTTATTGTTTTGGGGGCTCGGTTCTTCGTTTTTCGGTGTTTTCGAGTCCCGTTTTCTCCCAAATCACCCAAATAATGGTCCCATCATGTTCATTACATTAAATACACTCAAAATGATAACAAGTATGTCACGTAACACTAATGTATGCACAATTTAGGTCAAAACATGCAATTTTGGTCGGTTTTTCCGTACGTATCACTTTTAAGCAATTCACCTACGATTTGTGACTCAATCAAGTGTGTGATGACTCAAGACATCATGTGTGATCATAAGTGACCATAAGACACATAAATATGAAAATTTTGATATACGATTCTCAAAAACGTGATCTCCCGGTTAAAATCGAAATCGCGCGGGATTTACCGAACGTTCACCGTTTTCGTTCTAAACCTCAAATCCTCGCACGTCCTCACATGTATTCACTTGTATGCTTAACTAGTATCACATAAAAGTCTCGTACATGCTTGGATTGCTTGGATTCCAGGTTAAACGGAATTATCGGTGTATTAGCGGTAAAATCCAAAATAATGACAAATTGAATATCAAATTGATCAACGAATATAATAACGAACCCAACACCATAAAATAAAGCATAAAACATAATGAATAAACATAATTCCTCATTTGATTATCAATCAAGGGTTTCGGGTTACAAAATGGATCGAATCGGATAACCAAAAATCAGAGATGTTACAGTCTCCCCTACTTTAGGAAATTTCGTCCTGAAATTACAAATTCAAGAAGACTGAACGAACAACTGCGGGTATTTAGCTTTCATCTGGTCTCACGCTCCCAGGTGAACTCTGGTCCATGCATGGACTCCCAACGAACCTTAATGATTGGAATACGGCTGCGCTTGAGCTGTTTGACCTCACGGTCCATGATCTCAACTGGTTTCTCGACGAAGTGCATAGACTCGTCGATCTGGACATCCTCAAGCGGAACATGGAGGTTCTCATCAGCCAAACATTTGCGAAGGTTCGAAACATGAAACATAGGGTGGACATTAGCCAACTCGGGAGGAAGATCGAGACGGTAAGCCACTCTACCGATTTTCTCAAGGATTTTGAACGGACCGACATAACGAGGTGCTAGTTTCCCTTTCTTGCCAAATCGGATGACACATTTCCAAGGGGATACCTTTAAAAGGACAAGGTCGCCCTTCTTAAACTCAAGGGGCTTTCGTCGTTTATCAGCATAACTCTTCTGACGACTCCTAGCAGCGAGTAAATGATCACGAATCTGAGAGATTTTATCGGTCGTCTCTTGGATCAGTTCGGGACCGGAGATTTGTGTTTCACCGACCTCACTCCAACATATCGGTGATCGACATTTGCGACCATAAAGGGCCTCGAACGGCGCCATACCAATGCTCGTATGAAAACTGTTGTTATAAGAAAACTCGATGAGTGGTAAAAGAGTGTCCCAACTACCACCGAAATCGATGACACAAGCACAGAGCATATCCTCGAGAGTCTGAATGGTGCGCTCAGATTGACCATCAGTTTGAGGATGGTAGGCGGTACTGAGATCCAAACGAGTCCCCAAAGCGGTTTGGAGAGATTGCCAGAAATGAGAGGTAAATCGACCATCACGATCAGATATGATAGTCAAAGGAGTACCATGACGTTTAACGATCTCATTCACATAGAGTTTTCCCAACTTATCAGCCTTATCCTTCTCATTGATAGCAAGAAAGTGAGCAGATTTGGTCAAACGATCAACAATGACCCAAATGCTATCGTGACCTCTGGGAGTCTTTGGAAGTGACGTGATGAAGTCCATCGAGATGTCTTCCCACTTCCAAACTGGAATTCTTGGTTGCTCAAGTAAACCGGAGGGTCGCTGGTGCTCGGCCTTGACCTTTAAGCAGGTAAGACACTTTTCTACAAAGAGAGCAATATCCTTCTTCATGCCGGGCCACCAATAGAGTCTGCGAAGATCAAAGTACATTTTATCTGAACCGGGGTGAACCGAATAACGAGACTTGTGAGCCTCGTTCATGATGAAAACCCGAAGATCGTCTCGATCAGGAATCCATAGACGATTCATGAAAGAAAGAAGGCCATCAGACTTAGTTTCGAGCTGAAGCTCGACTCCACAAGATAGCTCCCCATGCAAGTTACCAACTTTAATGGAGGCACGCTGAGCAACGAGAATGCGAGATTTGAGATCCGACTGGTGAAGAGAACCCTGGAATAGAATAGTCTTTACATGCTCCTTACGACTTAGTGCATCGGCCACGACGTTTGCTTTTCCCGGATGGTTGCGAATCTTGTTGTCGTAGTCACTTAGGAGCTCAACCCAACGACGCTGACGCATATTGAGTTCTTTTTGGTTGAAAATATGTTGAAGGCTTTTGTGATCGGTATAGATCACACACTCGGTGCCGTAAAGGTAATGCCTCCAGATTTTTAAAGAAAACATGACCGCTCCAAGCTCAAGATCATGCGTCGTGTAATTTTTCTCATGCTTCTTAAGCTGCCTCGAACCATATGCGATTACCTTTCCTCGTTGCATAAGAACGCAACCAAGGCCCATATGAGAAGCATCGCAATAGACCACAAAATCGTCTATTCCATCAGGAAGAGTTAAGATGGGAGCTTCACACAACATTTGCTTGAGTGTCTGAAATGCGCTTTCTTGAGCGGGACCCCATACGAAGGGTTGGCTTTTCTGAGTCAAAGTAGTAAGAGGCACATCAATACGGAAGAAATTAGCAATGAATCGCCGATAATAGCCCGCTAACCCAAGGAAAGAGCGGACTTCGGTAGGTGAAGTAGGGGTACACCAACTCTTAACGGCTTCGATTTTAGCAGGATCGATATGGATGCCCTAGTCCTTAACGATATGCCCCAAAAATTGAACCTCCTTTAGCCAAAATTCACACTTGGAGAATTTGGCGTAAAGTTGTTCCTTCTTTAGAAGTTCAAGCACCAACCGCAAGTGAGATTCGTGATCGGATTTAGACTTTGAATAAATCAGGATATCGTCAATGAAGACGATGACAAATTTATCAAGATAGGGTTTACAAACGCGATTCATGAGATCCATGAATATAGCAGGGGCGTTTGTCAACCCGAAAGGCATGACGGTGAACTCAAAATGGCCATAGCGAGTACGAAAAACAGTCTTGTGAACATCCTCCTCAGCAACACGAAGCTGATGATAACCAGAACGAAGATCAATCTTAGAGAAACATGTGGCACCTTGGAGCTGATCGAAGAGGTCATCAATACGAGGCAACGGATAACGGTTTTTGATTGTGAGGTTATTAAGCTCACGATAGTCGATGCACATACGAAGCGAACAATCTTTCTTTTTGACGAAAAGAATAGGTGCTCCCCAAGGTGAGGAACTCGGCCGAATGAAACCCTTATCAGACAATTCTTGGAGCTGTTTGGACAACTCCTGCATTTCTGAGGGTGCGAGGCGATATGGTGACTTCGCAACAGGAATGGCACCTGGAATTAAGTCAATACGGAAGTCCACTTGGTGAACGGGAGGAAGACCCGTTATATCATCCGGAAATACTTCAGGGAAGTCTTGTACGATCGGGATGTCTTCAATTCCCCTTTCTTTATCTCGAACCTCCATGACATGAGCCAGAAATGCCGGATAATCATTGCGTAAGTACTTTTGGGCCTTTACACAAGACATAAGCTTGAGCCCACTAGATGGTCTATCACCATGAATAACAAGGAACTGGCCATCCGGACGAGGAATGCAAATAACTTTATCAAAGCAAACGAGCTCGGCACGGTGGTGTGATAACCAATCAATGCCGATGATGATGTCAAAGCTCTCGAGTCGCATCAGAATAAGATTAATAGAGAAAATATGGCCCTTGAAATCCAATTTGCAATCGCGAATCACAGAATCGAGGTCTACCGGTTTACCATCCACGACTTCAATGGATAAAGGATGATCGAGTGCAATGCAAGGAGAGTCAAGTAAGGGCTCAAAGTCTAGTGACACAAAGCTACGATCGGCACCAGAATCAAATAATATAGATGCATAATGGTTATTGATGAGAAACGTACCATTAACGACTTCCTGGTTAGCCTGAGCCTGATTAAGTTCAACCAATAAGATTTATGAGATCAAGAGTGATTAATAGAAATAGACTTTAAAACAAGAGATTCAATTGTAAACCTGATTAGCATTGATGTTGAAGGCACGGGCAGGGGCACCACGGTTAGCGTTACCGGCAGGAGGCTGGGCGGCCACGAGAGCGGGACATGCGTTGCAAAGATGAGTAGTGGATCCACAGTTTTAGCAAGCCTGAACTTGAACTTGGACATTTGGAGCTTGGGCAATCAGAGGCTGAGCAGGATACTGAGCCATGGGCTGTGCTCGGATCGGCTGGCGGCAAGCATTCATAAGGTGACCAAAGCGCCCACAATTAACACATCGCCTACAGGGAAGGTGGGCCGGATGGTGATAGTTGCAAGTGTTGCACAAAGGGTATGGGCCAGTGTAGGGCTTTTTGGCAGGTGGCCCACCAGGAGCCCCTTGGGCCACAGGAGCAGCAGGTGCAGCTGGTGCTGTAGGAGTAGCGGTAACAGCAAAATTTTTGCCCTTGCGTTTCTTTTTGTTGAAATTCCCAGCAGAAGGATCGACTTTGGACTCCTTTGCAACCATAGGCTCGACCTTTTCAATACCCGACTCATTCTTAGAATTCCTCCTCTTCAGATTTCCCGCCTTGACATGATTATCGGTCAGGCGAGAAGCAAGGCGGACAACGCTGTCAAGTGTCACAGGATTGCTGGCCCAAATAGAATCCTGTATCTGCTCAGGTAGCCCACTAGCATAGGCTTCAAAAGCCCGGATTTCAGGAGTAACGATATCAGGCACCAAGATTTTCAGCTCATAGAAGCGGTCGGTATACTCCTGATTTTCCCCGCTGTATTGTTTCAGTGCCCGGAACTCATCCTCAAGTGTCTTCAGCTCACTGCAAGGACAATATTTTTCCCTCATAATTTCCTTGAGTTCATCCCAAGTCAAAGCCTGGGCTTCATCAGACCCACGGATCCTCTTCTCCCCGTTCCACCAGGTAAGGGCTTTTTCAATCAGAGTGCTGGTGGCACGAGTGACTTTCAGCTCATCAGGACAGTCACTGTTAATGAAAGTGTTCTCCATTCCCTCAAACCATTGAAGCAACCTGATGGGACCCTCGGTGCCCTTGAACTTTGGAGGGTTACACGAGTTGAAGTGCTTGAAGGTACAAGCAGAAACAGCGGTAGCATTAGCAGGGTTGGCATTAAGCCCCTGCTGGATCTGGACGACCATACTTGGGAGGACCTCGGCCATTTGTTTAGCGATAACTGAGGCCATTTTACGGCCGCTATCGCCCCTACGACGCCCGTTGAAGTGAATTGACATGCTGAGAAAATATAAACATTTATGAGACAAACAGGAATGTGATCGATAATCAAATTATGAGGACATGATGTCATTGTGTAAAGTGTATGTGTTAGTGAATCGTGATGTAGTGTAACTCGAATCATCATAGTTTACCGAAAATCGTTTTTAAATAAAACCGCGCGTAAAATTGCAAAATCGAGAGATTAACATAAAACCATCGAGTGGTTCTCACCTCCTGATTGGAAGGCTACAACCGAGACTAATCAGACTACGATCCTAGTGATAGAGACATGCTTTGGCCTAATAGGTTTCAACACTCTCATCGGGGCATCCCAGGTGAGCATCCGGGCCCAACGGTTGATAGGGCTTATATGCAACGCTTTTCTTGACAGAGACCCCGACTACTGTGTTGTCACCCTTCCAGTTACTACATGTCTACCACTAAAACCCTAGTTCCAACGAGATTTGAAAATCAAGAAAATCCCATTTTCCTGAATGGTACGTAAGGCACCATTTTCTAAGGAAGAGGCTAGGAAGCCTTTGTGATGCGTGTATACATGTGTTGACCATTATAGATTGTGACAAAGGTTGAAATAGGCATAATCAAGAAGTATACAAATAGACAATTAAAGCATATAGGCACATTGTGCATGAGGCACTCATGCAGGATGCCTAAGGCAATAGTCTAGGTCAAACCGGTTCTAATAACCTAGATCCCTATAGCCGTGGCTCTGATACCAATCTGTCACACCCCGACCGGCGACGGAATATGTTGGGGCGTGAAGATTGTCCAGATGCACACAACGCTAATTCAAGTTGCGATATTCTTAATTAAACCCATTCCCATAAATATAGAATAATGCATAGGCAAGTCATAATTCAAGATTTCAATTCAAACGTAATATCCAAATATATAGTCATAAAGTCTAATATTTTATTTGATAAGGTCGTCTAAGTCCCATGCAATCCTATGATGGCGTAGACAATGGAATCAAACAGCAGCACCTGCAACATGTTTAATGTAAAAGTCAACTACTAGAGTTGGTGAGTAAACATAGGTTTATAAGCATTTCATAGTTTAAAGATAAGCGATTCATGAGACTAGTGTTTCATTCAATCACCCGGCGCCCAAGCCAAGGCAGGCCAGGTGGGTTGTCACCCAATACATCTATCATTGTTGCCACGGCTCACCAACCCCATCTCAGGTAAGGCCTCCAAAATCTTATCTTTTAAATCAGCATTTTCCTTTGTAAAGCCTCCAAAATCTTATCTTCCTTTGTAAGACTCACCAATCTCATTTCACTCATCAACCTCATCTCACTCATCAAATATGCAAATCTTGCAACCAGATTTGAAATCGATTCATTTCGATAATGTTTGAAACTATCGAACTCCTTTTTCAAAACCTTTTGACGACTTTTCTTGTATTGGTCATTACCCTTACATCTTTTTTTCAACGCATCCCATAAACTTTTCGATGTATAGTTAGCAGAAAATTGATGTAGCAATTCTTTAGGCGATGCTATTGTCAAAGTACCATATGCCTTCTTCTCATCTTGATACGCTTTCTTTTGTTCCGAAGTGATTTTTCTTTGAAGAATCGGCTCTCCAGAAGGATGCTTAGGATAGATATATTGTTCAGTGAAAGCCAACCACATATCAACATCGTTCGTATCAATATACGATTCAAACCATTTAACCCAACTATGATAATCTTCCAATTTTAACAATTTGGGAACTTTCTGACTTATTCCAATTTTTATCATAGTTCATCATCATTTGCATTGTAGCTTGCATCGAATTCTGAATTGCAGCAAACGCTTGAAAATCACTCATCTTTTCCGAAAACTTATACACAAAAACTTCAAACCCAAAAACGAAGGTCTTAGAAGTGGATTTTGGGTATCGAAACAAAGGGTACTAGCCGTTAGGTGAGTAAAAGTGTAGATCTCTCCGAGACGGTCATTTTGGATGGTATTAGCTCCCGTAACTCTTTAAGGTTCTCAAGTTACGTCAGTTTTAGTAAACCACCCAAAAATGTTGATTACTGTTCACCCGAACTGAACCCAAACTTGAATTCGCTTATCCGATGAACGAACTAAAACTGTACCGGAAGATATACGAACCTAAACCGAACTTAAACCAGACTGTCCGAATTCGACCCGAACCAAAAACGAACTCTCAGAAGAACACCTTCCGAACTACCACTTCGTTTGAAAAATAACTGAACTGGATCCGAACCGTGAGTTCGAAGTGGTTATTTTTGTGAAATTTCAGATCTCAACCGAACTCGATACGAACTGAAACATTTGCAACTTGAATTTCGTGATTTTCAGTGATTTTGGACGAGATTTTCAACACAGACTTAGATAAACTCAGAAGGAACGCTTTAGGAGAAAATTTTTCACAGAAAGCACACTTGAGATGATCAAACGAGTACAAAATCGATTAGATTTTGTAAAACCCCAAAATTTTGACTTAAAATGATGAAAAATAGAGATTTCTAACCAGTAGAATGAACCTATAGCTCTAATACCAATTGAAAGAGCGTGAGCGTCGAATCGTCTACTCGGTCGTGAAGATAAATCAATGTAAAATGTATGAACATGATGAGTAAATACAAAGGAACTTGTCCATAGAGTACACACACTTAAGATTTGACCAGAATTTATGAAATCTATACAAGACAAACTATTTATAGTTGAACTTTAAAGTACAAAACCACGACCATCCGAACTGCCAGTTCGTACAAGTTCGCATGAGTACGAACTGGCAGTTCGCCTCTAGTTCAGATCAACACAATCTTGCATCTTTGTCTTGTATTTGATACTTCACATGACGACCTAGAAATATGCATCAACAATTTCCGCGAGTATCTAATTTGTTCGAAGATTCACTTGGAACATATGCATAGCGTCTCCACACTTTAGGTAGGACAATTTGGGTCGTTCCCATGCCATATCTCATATGTGTCTTATCTACCTGATTTGTGGGAGCGAGGTTCACTAATCAGGCAGCAGTTTTAAGAGCAAAACTCCAGAAGGAGTGCGGCAGGTTGGTTTGACACATCATTGATCGAACCATGTCTAACGGCGTTCGATCTCTTCTCTCAGGTACATCATTCAACTGTGGGGTTCCTGGTGTAGTGAGATGGGATACAATCCCACAAGCCTTGAGGTGCTCATCGAATTCCCCACTTTGATATTCGCCACCTCAATCTGATCGAAGTGCTTTAATCTTCTTACTAAGCTGGTTTTGTACTTCGTTCTGGTATTCTTTAAACTTTTCAAAGGTCTCATGTTTACGTCGCATGAGATAGACATACCCATATCTACTGTAATCATGAGTAAATGTAACGAAGTACCTTTCTCCGTTTCATGACATTGTCCTGAAAGCTCCGCATACATCAGTGTGTATGAGTCCTAGCAGGTCCTTCGCCCTTTCACTAACATTCGAGAAAGGCGACTTGGTCAACTGGCCACTTAAACATGACCCACATGTATCAAAATACTCTGAACCAGTGGGTTCTATTATCCCGGCAGTTTCGAGTTTCTTTATGCGATTCTTGTTTCTGTGTCCTAGTTGACAATGCCACCTAAAAATGTCATTGATATCAGTCCTAGCACGTTTATTGGAGATGTTGTATATCATGTTAGCATTGGTATCTATCTCATAGATCCCATTATGTGGTCTTGCTTCAAAATAAAACATATCACTGAAGTATGCATAAAATGGAATCACCCTCAACATGAAAACATACTTAAAACCTTATCTTTTCAAACCAAATAAAGAAATAATGTTTCTAGTCACACTAGGGACATAACATCAGTTATTCAAAATAATGTTTAAACCACTAGGTAAATTTTAAAGTAAAATCTCCTATGGCTCTCACAACAACTTTCTGCCCATTGCCAACGTGCAGATCCAAGTCCCCCTACTTCAGATCTCTAAGTTTTCTTAACCCTACAAATCATTACATATGTGAGTACCACATCCAGTGTCAAACACCCAAGATTTTATAGATAAAGAAAACCTTTCTATAACATGAATACATGAGGACCCTCCTTCGATAGTAAGCTTCTTAAGCTTCAACTCAGCCAAGTATTTAGGACAGTTCCTCTTCAAGTGCCTCGTTTCATTGCAGTACAAACATTTGGCATCCTTCTGAGCACTTCCTTTGAGAGATTCTTGTTTTCTACCCTTTCCCTTTTCCCTGCCTTTGCCCTTGGCTCTTTTAGCTTTCTTACCAATTTTGCTATCTCGAATCACAAGCACAGGATAGTCCTACTTCCAGTTTTGACTGGAATGTTTGTTTCATCAGTCTTAAGCATCTGATGCAGAGCTGCGAGACTCTTATCCAGACCATTCACATTATAGTTCAAGACGAACCGATCATATGACTTGGGCAGTGAGTTAAGGATAATATCCGTTGCCAACTCATCACTTAGTGGATTTCCCAATCGTGGTAGATGATCGACATAGCTGTTCATTATTAATATGTGAGCACTGATTGAAGAACCCTCTTGCATGCGACACGTGATCAGGGATCTCATCACCTCAAAATGCTCGTGTAGAGCATGTTGCTGAGACATGCCTTTCAGCTGCTTGCTTATGTCATATGCTTTCTTGTCAACCATGTTGCTCTGAAGTTCAGGGATCATTGTTTCCAACATAAGACATGTCACAATCTGAGAATCATCAACATGCGTAATCCATCTTGCATGGTCAGCACTGCTATGATCAGTGGGTTCCTCAAGGATTGGGTTCTTAAGAACGTAAATTTTCTTTTCTGCCGCGAGAACAATTTTCAGGTTGTGAAACCAATCCATGAAATTGGTACTGTTGAGCATTTTCTTCTCAAGGATGGACATAAGGGAAAAATAGGGAGGTCGTCTGGATGGGATTAGAATTACTTGATGACATCTAAAAGAAAAGGCAAGATTTAGAAATTTTCATGGAAAAGCCTAATTAATTTTGACCCAATAACACAAAATTAAATTACGGTGAGATCCTGTTTCACGTCAACACGTTGAATGGCTTAGCTATTTCCAACGGCTGGGATACGCATGTATGCAACGTTTACCAATTGTGTCTACTACAAAACTCTCGTTTTGGGAACACTTGTTTAAGTGTTGACAAGTGGTACATTATTCCCAACTACACCCACTCTACGAAATGTACACTCAAGTGCAGGATCAGCGCTAAACACTTGAATGTCATTTCGTAAGTGATATTTTATCCTCGAACTAGAACTATAGTCCCGGTCCATGTTACATAGAAATCGCGGTCCTACCCTTAACAAAAGTTGTAGGCCCGGATGCAGGATTGTCACTACACCGGGGGTTCAGATAGATTGGTCAAAGTGTCCTAAGCTTAGGGTGGCGTAGAAATATCGATTTGATTTGAGTTTCCATATTTTAAATTTACCAACAAGGGGCATATTTAAAAGATTTTGAAACGGTCTATGCATGACGTAAACCATTTATAGGTTTGTAAACTGATTTTACATTGGTTCGTGAAGAATTAAAATTCCTTTCAATCTCTAGACCGATTAAATTTTTATTTCCTTAATTGAAACTAAGTTGGTCGTTTTGCGAACCAAATTTTAGTAACGTTTACCCTGTTTCTCCAAATTAAATTATTCAATTTATTTTAGAAAAAAACCTGGATCAAATATACTTCTTATTTAATCCAAAATTCTTTTCGAATACTTTAATAAAACACCTTTTATTTTATGTCATTATCAGATTATGATCTAGGGGCCTATGTCGCGACAAACATCATCATGCATTCACAATATATATATATATATATATACAATTGAGCCAAGGGATTTCGATTTTGCTCGAGCCATTGAGTAAAATCGAAGTATGCAAACAAATAAAACGGATGACACATGTTTGGCAATTTCTTCATGCTCCCACTTGCTTCAACATATCCTGCTTCTGATCTCCTTGTGATCGTTGTCTTCCTTGTATGTCTTGGTTTTATATTTATTACAAAATAAAATACAAAACCTATCTATTACAATGTAGGCCCAAAATACCCAAAAATAGAATACATACATTTGAAATAAAACAACCACAATAAAGAAAACAACCACATATATATTTTTGGCTCATATTGCATATAATATCACAACGATAAATAACTATTGGCCATGATCATGAAACCCTAAGGCTTCATGATTTTTGAAAATTCTAGCCTAGTAACATGGCCAAAAACATAAATATAAAAATTATCTAAATATTGATTCGTCTAGACGGAGTTGTAAGTGGCTCTGATACCACTGTTGTGTTTCTGTGTATAATTTAAAATTTCAGAGTTCGTGACTCGAAACACGAGTCACATGGCGGAAGCGCGTACACAAGGTCAATTCATAATTGATACGACTAGTGATCTAGACAACCCGAATAAACAGAAAGTAACTAGTCTTGATTAAACCAATTGAGGCACCTTAGTTCAACGAACATTCTAGCTAGATGACTGTTTAACAATTAGGGTTTTCATCTCATAACCCTTATGACAAAAACCTAATAATAATAAACCAAGACAGATAAATAATATACCTTTTAATAAGACCGTCGAGAATACACGACATCTCGTGAGTACTCGATGGTGGCAGCGGCAGTGCCTGCTGGAGGTGGTGATAACGTAGAGGGAGGGGGAGGGCCAAAACTTCCCTGGTCTCTCTCTCTCTCCCTCTCTCTCTCTTGTGTTGTGATTTCAGGTGTTATCTGAATTATGAGGTTTGACCCCCTATTTATAGTATTAGCTAACATGATAACTATGTCAGCTAAATCAGGGTAAATCAATCCATAATAATTGATAACATATTTATCAAGTATTTGAAATTAAAATTAATATATATATATATATATATATATAATATATGATTTTCAAAAAATCATATATATATATATATATATATATATATCTACGAAATTTAGGATATACATATATATCCTAACTAATTCAATTATCTCATAATTAAATTACTTTCATTTTATAAATAAAATGTCCACCATGTTTATTATTAAATCATGAATATATTAATTAGATTAATATTCTTGTTTGTTGCCCAACGTGTAACTCTTTTGTATCGTACCTTGATAGTTACATTAATATTATCCGACGATCGACACTATATATCGAACACTAATTAGAACTTAAGGGTATAGTGATCGGTGCGAATAAGAAAGTGCCGACCAAGCAAGTAATGGCTCCACTTTTGGACCACGATGACTACTACCAATAGTTCCCTGTCGTAAGCTGATTTAAATAAGTTAGATGGGGAGATCCCTTACAGAAATAGGCCACGGGATGGTCCTCCTATGATAGTATCACCCCCACTCCATCTGAAGATGCATCACACTCTATCACAAAAAGTTTAGAAAAATCTAGCAACCTCAAAACCGGTGTAGTACGCAAAACCTGTTTCAGGTCATTAAAGGCCCTAAGGACTGCTTCTGACCAGGTAAATCCGTTCTTTTTGGTTAGAGCAGTGAGCGTTCGGGGTTATAAGTCCATAATTATGGATAAAACGCCTATAATACCCGACTAACCCAAGGAAACCTCTCACCTATCTTAATGTCGATGGTATTTGCCATGACTAAACTACTGCGATCTTTTCTTCTTCCACACTAAGTCCTTCCGAGCTGATTACATGACCCAAAAACAAAACTCGTTCTTGCCCAAAGCAGCACTTCGGTAATTTGGCAAAAAAACAATTTTCATGTAATAACTTCAGGGTCTGTTCTAGATGGGACTTGTGCTGCTCCGTACTTGAGATGTAAATTAAAATGTCATCAAAGATCACAAGTATAAAACGTCGTAAATAAGGACGAAATAAATCCTTCATAACAACTTAGAATCTGGAAGGAGCATTAGTTAAGCCAAAAGGCATATCCTTGAATTTCTAGTGACCCGAATGGGTCCTAAAAGTTGTGTTTTCGACATCATGGACTGTCACTCTGATTTGATAGTACCCTGATCGTAAATCGAGTTTTGAAAATACCCTGGCCCCATATAATTCATCAAGTAATTCGCTAATGTTAGGTATAGGGTATTTGTTGGCTATGGTTATTTTGTTAAGGGCCTAGTAGTCGATGCACATTCGCCACGTATTTTCCTTCTTCTTCACTAGTAAGAATGGACTAGAAAAAGGGTCGTGCTTGGTTGTATAAAACCGGCTGCCATTAACTGCTCTACTTGCTTTTCTATATTAGTTTTTTGGGAGTGGGGGCATTGGTAAGGGCGGATATTAGGTGGAGTTGAGTTTGGTAATAGCTGAATTGAATGGTCTTGTGATCTAAACAGGGGTAGGTTATGAGGCTCTTCAAAAACAGCCGTATATTGTGTAACAACGGGATATTGTGGAACTGGTATGCAGGGTAGAGATTTTGGGTCAATGGCTAGGTGTTGAAAGCTGGATGATTTTTGGGGACCGGATGCGACACCTTGTAACATGTATTGCTTCCCATCTATCATAAAAATCATGAACATCTCCTTCCAATTAGTTCGAACCGTATTTATGTGGTTAACCATTGGAGACCCAAGAAAAGGTCAGCACCATAAGAGAAAATGGATGGAAATCTTGAGTTCATGGACCTGTATAGGGAGCTTTTTACAAATGTTGTTGCATCGAATCACATCCTCGTTACCAATTTGGACACCAAATGGTGCCACCGGGTGGAGTGCCAGTTTGAGTTCACTCACCAAGACATCCGAAATGAAATTATGTATGGAACGACCATCAGTTAAAATTAAAACTTCGGTTGAATGTAACTTACCTTGGACCTTCATTGTAGTAGGGTGTGGTTTCCCTAAGATTGCTTGTAGACTGATTTCGGCTGGCTGTTTCTTCCTGGTCAGGATCAAAATTAGGAAACTATGTTAAATGAGGCTCCTTTATACATTCTTCCGCTTCTAACACCTTGACGGTGCCAGTCTTACATCGATGACCTGGTCCGTATTTGTCCCTGCATCTAAAGCATTCTCCTTTCAAGAATCAATTTTCTTTCTCAGTGTCAGAAATTCGGGGGGTGTTTTTTGGTTGGGTTGATGGGGGTGAAGGGTGTTGGTTTGGAATATAATTGAGGATTTTTTTTTAATTTGAGGTCCAGGAGGCACTGGTACTTTTTCCTGGTCGGTGGACGCTGAGTTTGGACTCCAACTCCAGGACCAGACTCATAGCCTTATACACCGTATGTGGCTTGTGAATCCTTACATTATATTTTAGTTCATCTTTAAGACCATTTAGGAATACACCTAAAAGACAATGGTCAGGCCAATCTGAGACCCGAGAGGATCTCCTAGCGAACTCCTGGCGATATTCTTGCTCCGATCCAATTTGTTTGATGCTACAAAGGAACTCATTCAAGTTTTCAAACTCTGCTGGGCCAAAATTTTAGTTAAATGCTTGGACTAAATATGTGACATTCTGGCCCTTCGGGTGGGACCCAAGCCTTAGAAATAGATAAAACTGATAAAACCCGTAAACCAGGAGATGCATATATAGGTGTAGTATGTAATTAAGGTATTAGAAGATTTTAGTAGCCTTAAAACACTTCACAAACATCACAGACAAGTTAGAGTCTCGAAACATTGGTGATAAACTGAAAACTGCTATGTGTCGGGAAATACGTGCAAAATGATACATGAATTTAATTACATGATCGTAAATTGTTATATGGCAAGTTGATACATGATTTTATTGGATTTGATGTGATAAAAACAATGGTTAATAGATGAAAAGCCAAATCATTGAAACCGTGACCAAAAACTCAAAAAACGTGAAAAGTCAACTAAAGTCAAAGGGATGCCGGATAGGAGGCTCTAGGCGTATCACTAGAGCACACAGCTCCTGCAAGCGACACGCTTGCTACTTATTTTTAGCAGAAACCCTAATTTATGCTATTTAAGCACACTTAGCCTCCATTTTCTCACTTGTATACTTCAAGAACTGTTAGAGCATAATCCTATGCTACAGAGTGTCTCGTTTATTGTATCTAAGCTAGAGAATGTTAGTGAGTCCTAGTGTCAACTAACCAATGGTTAGTTGCCAACTAACCAATGGTTAGCTGGATGGTTAGCTAACGAACCAGTGGTTAGTTGGTTGGTTAGTGAAACACTATAAATACTTTGTGTTAGAGAGAGTTGAGGAGTTCTGGCCATTTCTGAGTGTTCTTAACTGTGTAACTCAGTGTTTTTCTCTCTCTAGAATTCTTTGTAACCGTCTTTGTGAAATCAATAAACCGAAGGTTTATTTACTCGCGTGTTCATCGTATTTGATCATATCAATCAGTAGTAAAATCTGAATCTGTCTCTATAAGTGGTATCAAAGCAAATCCAGGTTGCTCTGCTGGATTGAATTGATCAAAATAGCATTTTTAGTGAGAGAAAGTGGGATTTTCATCATTTTCATCAATTTTTTTCTCAAATCCGAGTGTTTCTGATGTCAAAATTGATTTTAAAACGTTCCTAGTGTGTTTTCGTTGCCTACTGCTGCAATTCACAGCCCAAAACATCTAAATTTGCAAAAATCAGTTGAAACAGTGTTGGTTCACCGGATAAACAACTTGGTTCGCTGATTAAATGTGATGGTTTGCTAGGCAATCTTTTCTCGGTTCACTGGTTATGAAGTGCATGAGCGGTGGATCGTCTACTCGGTCGTATCGAAATCAATGTAAAACGTGAACATGAGAGTAAATACAAAGAACTTGTATTAACCACAAAGAGATTACATAGTAAAAACACACATAGAAGATTTGTCAAAAAGGTCCTGAATACAACACAAGACAAACTCTTTATACTAGACATAACATGACCAGCCGAACCCCAGGTTCGGACCGGATTCGTCTAGGTCCGAACTCTGAGTTTGCCTAGGGTTCGACCCATAGAAAACTTGCATAATCTTGTCTTGTATTTGATACTACACATGATGATCAGGAACCATGTATCTACAAACTCCCCGTCGACATGTGCAGTATCAGCTTCCACTTTAAAACTTGTATCTTGTATCTTTAATCAAACTCTCCCTCGACTTGACGATGAGTTCAATCTTGTATACTTGATATTGCATCGTGTGTAGTCTCTTTATCAACAGCTTCAGAAGACTTGAAGTTGTAATGTTTTCTTTCCACGTAGAAACCTGTCAACAAAAATAATCTTGACGTAAAACGTCTATTCGAGACTCCAAGATATCATGATTTTGAAATTGATTTCGTATTCCGTGTTGATCAATTGAAACGAAATAAGAAATAAAACCTTTTTGATTTTTTCAAAACTTTATATCAAAACACACCTAAAATCTTTTTGGTATTTTCTGAAATGAAAAGTAAATGAAATACATAATCAAACACTATTTTTGTCTTTTGCGAGAAATATCACAACTTGGGATCATATTGGACATAACATGCTGAACAACATTTCAATTTTGATTATTGTAGCACATAAACCATGTCGATTGCAGATATAATTGTCCTACTTTAAACTCAGGCATGATCGTACTCATAACATCTGGATATGTTAAAGTATTGATTAGATTTGCTTTGACCAGTGTACCCCACACTATCAGACATACTCAGATATGCTATGCTTATCATATTTTGTGATATCATTTGTGATTTATCACATAATGATTGTATACATGATATAGTCAACTGTGTTCCATGCAAAAAAAAAAAGTTAAGAACATTAAATTGTCTACCTTAAGGTCGATCTTTCGATACGCAGATAAGGCCTCGGATTTAACAAAATAAAATAAAAGAAACAGGTTGAAATTGTATAACCCAACAACAATCAGGTCGGTGCTTCCACACACGCAGAGAAAGTCCGATGAGTTATACGAAACACCAAAGAAAATAAAGCAGAACGTCAAACGAACAACTATCAGGTCGATCTTTCGATACGCAGAGAAAGTCCGATCGTTTAACAAAATAAAGAAAATCAAACAAGTTTAAATCTTTGCAAAATGAATACATGTATACACAGTGACTTCTCATTTTATTTTCCACATATTTTTTTTCTTGATATATCTTGAGATACGCATCAAGATGTTATCCACTAGGTGAAGCATCAGATTTTGTGTATATCACATTTGAATACTTTCTGATTTGCCGAGCCTACCTTACACATCAATCAAATGGTCTTATGGCTTTTTCATCTATTTTATCCATGAGCCAGACAATGTAAGCCAATGTACCATCAATTCCCAATCATGTCGGATACAATTTCTCATTTTTTAATGTTTTTGTCTTTTCAAATTTCTCCCCCCCTAAAAATGACAACTCTATTTATAGATTTTCATTTTTACCATTTGAAAAACAACACAATATTTTTTGCACAAAAATGAGACAGAGTGAAAAACAAAACAGAAATTGATCGACCAACACGAATACAAACATTTTAGTATTTTGAAAACCAAATTGATTTTGAAATTCAATTTAAGTTATCACAGATATTTCACAATCACCAATTTTCCAATCACCGAAAGGTCTTCCTGAAATACCTGCTGTGTAACACCCCCAATTTCCACTAACGGAGTATAACTGTGTGGGGTGTAAACCAGACCAGGATCCAAGAATTTAGTTACAACCAAGCCATAACAGTAATTTATCATAAGTTAAAGCACTTTTTACAAAATGGAGCATAGTTTAGTTAAATAGTTCAGCGGAAGCACATCAACAGATTACATGTTTAGTTTGACAAAATAACAAGTTTAAATGTCCAAAAAGCATATTCCCCAAAGGTTTGCAACTCAAGTGTACTGCCGCCATCCGTGCCATCTATGATCCACCTAACGACCTGAAAAGTATCCATCAATCAAGTGTCAGCTAAAGGCTGGTGAGTTCACTAATACAGTCTACACAACACCATGTAGACCAAAAATGCATACGAATAGTAGAGAAACAATTCGTAATCTAATTATACAAGTTGCAAGTATTATCCGTATTAATAGGTAGCTAGCCTATGCTTATGCTCACCTGAACGTTCGAAACCAAAGCTGACAATGTATCACAGGCATAACCTATGTAGTTTGCCTTCCCCGTATCTTTCCCGGTCACGGTAGTCCTAGGCTAATATTGGTCTCAGTCCGACCGCCAGTCGGGATGGTGCATCCTGTGCACCGCTGAGCGGGGGTGTCAATCCCCAGTAGATCTACTCAACATTACCTCGCTATTCTATATTAATGGCCCGATAAAGTAAGGACTTTTGATATTAAAATCAATTCAGTGAAACATGTGATATATGGTGGATAACTACTTAAGTAAAGAAATACCTTTACCGTGTTGCTACCATCCTTAACCGGATGCAACTATAACAGTAAGTGAAACTCACCTTAGGGTGCACTGGTACGCGGCACTTGGTTCTACAAGTTGGTCAAGATCGACCTAATTGGGTAAATATGGCCTAATTGGATTAGAAGTTGTCACTAGGACTAATAATAACACATAAGCACCCAAGAAAGTTTCATGCATTCATACAAGTCATACTATGCACATAAAAGTCCCAATTTGGGAGCAAATCAAGTAATTGCAACTTAAGTCAAAGTTGACCTAGAAAGTCAAACTTCAAGCACCTATCTAGTGACACAGCTAAAATCCACATTACTTGGAGTTAAATCCTTAAATTTTACAGGCATATACTACACATAATTTAGGACTTGTTGCAAAAAGAATCAAGTAAAAATGTTAAGAAATGAGAAAGTTATGCACGTTGGAAGTTAGCATTTTCTGCATTTAGCAAACTAGTCAAAGTAAAACGAAAACTTGCATAACTCATCCAAAACTTAGAGTTTGAACACTAAACCTTCCAGATCTTACTCTTAATATATATAACTCATTTAAAATTAACAAACTCGTCAATAAAACAAGATTAGCATGGCCAACTAAATTGGAAAGTCTACTTTTTACTAAACTGGACAGCTTTGAGTATCCAACTTGCAGCAGTGTTTCGAGTGACCAAACGGAGGTTTTAGAAAGTGTGCGAGTAGCCCATTTGAATCTAAGACATAATACTTTACTAGGGAAAAAGAATCAACTGATTTCGATAAAAATTGAGCAAGTTATGAATGCTGCAAGTTGACCAAAAATTCTGGTCAAAGCTGTAAAAAATCTTATGTTTGTAAATGTTTAGGATTTCAATTTCTATGTTACCATTAGATCATCTAACACCTACTAACAAGTTTCTAACCATAATAACATGTAATTTCTGTCATGAACAAGATCATATCAAAATCATAGCAAAATGTGAATATGCGACTAGCATACAAGAGCATAAACACCCAAATTTCATTACCAAACACTCACTTAACCTTAAGAACACATAGAGCATAAATTTGGGGCAAATTTCCAGATCTAGAACTCTCAAAAATTCTGACCTAAATCAAGAGTTATTACAACTTAAACTAAATCAAGTTTCATGAGCATACCAACACTCCATTTAGCACATAAACACATAAAAAGACACATGCAACGTATAAATTTCGAATTTCACAAGTTAGGGCTTACTAGTTGGAAGAAGAAATCGAGAGTAGGAGGAGAAGAGGAGAAGATGAAGCTGGCTTGAGTGTTCTTGTAGCTTGATTGAGCTCCCAAACTCCAAATCTTGCTCCTAGATGCTTGATTTCGCGAAACTTGCAAGTGTGTGTGTGTGTGTGTGTGAACGTGAAGAAGAGAGGGAGAGGTGGAGCTGATGGAATCATGAGAAATGAGGGGGAGGAGGAAGAAAATGAAGATTTTCTTTAGTTTAAAAATTACACATTTGGTCCCCCAACTTCATTTTTAAACATAACAAGTATAAAACTCATTTTAAGTGAGTTTTTAACTAAAACTTTTAAAGTAAACATTCTAAAAATGTCTCTAAGTGTTTTTAACTTATTTAACATATAAGATTTTGTCGGGTTACATGAATTTAGCATTTACACATAAAAATATTCAATTTACGCGCGAAGTCCGGTTTTACCCGAAACGCGAAATTTTCAAATAACACGTAAAGTCACGAAACGAATTCACAAAACAAGTTACTAACACCAATTAGCACATAGACATGAACAACATGCAATTAATCAAATAACGGGTCTCGGGTTTGCTAACGAAACTAACGGAACTAACGGAAAAAGTTAACGGAATTAACTTGGGAAGTTGCAATTGTCACATGCTGACACGAAATAAAACATTAGTTGCTTTGGGATCGACCCGATTCAACAACGTCGGGTCGCCCGATGTCTTCCACATAGTGATCGTTGGCCTTGGAAACAACCTTTGGTTTCCAAATTTGCAAAGATTTTAATTTTTTATCAGAACGAGAATCAGTATCAACTGGCGTACTCGGTTTAGACCAAGACGGCTTACAAGTTGATTTAACCTTTGGAGACCATGGTTCATTAAAAATTTGACCTTTGTTATTCACATATTTAGCAGTGTTGTGGATATATGCAGTCGTCGGACAATCAGTAGCAAAATGTCAAGGCTGACGACATGCATAACACAGTCTTTCTCGAAATTTAAGCACATTTGAAAAATTCTTTGACTTTTGAAAACTTGAAGAATGTTCAGAATCAAAGTTATCAAAGAAATCATCATAAGAATCATACCTAGGAGATGTACTCCTTGAAGATAATGACCTTCCAGAATAATAAGATGTTTCCTTTAGAGGAGGTGATTTCTTTGGAACCTTAACTTTGGGAACCTTAGCAGCTTTTTCTTGCTTCTTAGCTTGAACTGGTACTTCCTTGACCTGAAAACCCAAACCTTTGTGTTTATAACCAGATGTATTTGATAAACTTGAAGAAGAACCAAAATCTTCTCTCCCCTTAGCTTCTCTGGTGAATTTTGCTTTGATGTCTTTTAGTTTGTTCTTTTCAACCAAAACTTTTTCTTCTTCAGTTCCAGACGAAGTACTCGAAGCAACCTTATCAAACACTTGCTCATTTTCCAAGAAAATAGACTTTGAATTAAACTTCGGACCTTCTCCCAAAGGTTTTTGCTTTTTCTCAACCTTCGATTTCTTCCTCTTTGATGAAGTGGCAAAATATGAATAATCATGCAATTCATCTTTAGGATCCAGCGGAGCAGATGTAAATTAAGATAAATCCACCGGTTGAGGAACCATGTGAATATCATTCTTTTTGGAACTATCTTCATTTCGATCCTGTATGTATAAGAAATTCAACAATGTCGGCGATAAATTGCAATTCTTCACTTGCCTTTTCAATTCCAAAATTTCCAGCTTCAATTCAAAAAATTTCTGTTGAGCATCAAACACTTCCTATTTGAGACTTGATGAATTTTGCATTGAGATCATCATACTCATATGTTTGCAACTTCCGGATCTCACATTCAGCAAACAATTCCTCAACCACACTTTCTCTTTTCTTCTTGAAAATCTCAATGTCTTTTGTCAGAACTTCATTCTTATCTCGAAACAGAACATTTTCATCTTGAAGTGTAGAGATCTTGTTTTTAAGTTTCTCAATGGTAGCAGCCGATTCTACAACAAGTGCATTAGCTTTTCATACTTTTGTTGAACCGGATAACTCTTTTCAAATAAATTCTCAAAATCTTGTACTACATCTAAAGCTTCAGCCTTGGCTTTTTCACATTCATCAGCCAATTGAGTCTTTTCTTTCAAAACATCCTCATGAACATGGACCAATTCATAATATTTCTTTTGAAATTCTTCCAACTCTTTATTTAGAATCACAATTTCTTCAGACAATAATCCAGAATCTTTTTCAAGAGTTGTATTCTTCTTACCCAACCTTATACATTCAAGACATTTTGATTCTTTGACTTTAACTTCTTTGATCATTGATATTGTCGAATTGGAATCAGAATCAGTCAGAATACTATCAAGCAAATTCATCTGGATGCCAAAACATTTCAGTCAGTTTTTCGTCAAAAGAAACAGATTTTCTCTCAACCTTGGAAGCTTCATTTGGTGAATGAATAACCAAACGAGCATGTTGACCATACTTCAATTTATTTTCAGTTGAACTTGGGCATTCTTGTGTAAAATGTCCATATTTCAAACACTTATAACAATTAACCTTTGACTTATCCAGACCAATTTTCCCATGCTGATTCAATCTCTTCTTGCCAGTTCTATTGAAAAATTTCTTCGTTCGTCGAACCAACATAGCATACGGCCAGTTCAAATCCATTTCTTCCAAATGATCATAATCGATTTGATCATAATCTTAATTGGTTAATTCTGCGTTACTTACCGAACCAGTAATAACACCAAAATATGAAGATACCAATCCAGACATTAATGCATTATAATCATCGGTAGTTTGAGCAGACAAAGCATTCTGAGTTGAAGAACTAGGAACTTAAACAATACACCCAGCAGAATAACTAGGAGTTTCAGATTTACCTGCAATGAATGCTGTAGGAGGTACGAAACTAAGAATATTAGATTTCCCAGCATTCATGGTTGAATCATTGTCACCATAATACACCGCAGGATTTTGAACTTGTGCAGGAAGTGACTTGTTCACCATTAATTCCATATCCCTTGCTTGGATTCTTTGAACCAGATCATTAAATGACAATCCTGGATATTCTTTATCATGAGTGATCATCATTACATAATTCTCCCATTTCTCAGGAAAAGCTTCCAAAATCTTTACTTTCATATCAGCTTCTTCTTTTGTAAGATTCACCAGACGCATTTCACTCAGTAAATGTGCAAATCGTGCAATCAGATTTGGAATAGTTTCATTCTAATAATGCTTGAAACTATCAAATTCCTTCTTTAAAACCTTTTGTCGACTTCTCTTATATTGATCATTGCCTTCACATCTCTTTTTCCAATGCATCCCATAAACTCTTCGATGTATAGTTTACAGAAAATTAATGTAACAGTTCTTTAGGTAATGCCATTGTCAAAGTACCATACGCCTTTTTTTCAGCTTGATATGCTTTCTTTTGTTCAGAAGTAATTTTTCTTTGAAGAATTGGCTCCCCGGTTTCATCTTTAGGATAGACATATTGATCAGAAAATACCAACCACATATCAATATCATTTGTATCCACATACGCTTCAAACCGTTTAACCCAACTATGATAATCTTCCAATTTGAGCAATTTGAGAACTTTCTGACTTGTTCCGATTTCATTATCATAGTTCATCATAGTTTGCATCGTAGCTTGCACCGAATTCTGAATTGTTGCAAATGCTTTAAAATCACCCATCTTGTCCAAAAACTTGTATACCAAAGCTTCAAACCCAAAAAAGGGTCTTAGTAGTGGATTTTGGGTACCAAAACGGAGGGTACTAGCCGTTAGGCGAGTAAAAGTATAGATCTCTCCGAGGCGGTCGTTTTGGCTAGTATTAGCTCCCGTAACTCTTTACGGTTCTCAAGTTACGTCAGTTTTCATGAAACTTTCCAAAAATCCCGATTACTATTTACCCGAACCTCAGCCGAACGCGATCTGAATGTCTTCCGAACCTTAACCGAACTTGACTTTGAAAGATCTTGACCGAACCTTAGCCGAATCTTACCGGAACCAGAATGTATCCAAACCTTTGCCGAACAATAACCGAACACTATCCAAACCTCAACTTCGTTAGAATTTCAGCCGAACGTTATCCGAACCTAGATTTCGGAGCGGTTACTTTTAGTTACTGTCGAACCTCAGACGAACTCGAACACTCTCGACTCCATTTTCGTGATATTCAGTGTTTTTGGATGAAATTTTTGACAGAAACTCAAGTAAACTCAATAGAAACAATCTAGGAGAAGATTTTTCATGAAAAGCACACTTAAGAAGATCAAACAAACTAAAAAATGAGTAACATTTTCGCAAAACTTGGGGTTTCTGACTCAGATGAAAACAGAGATTTCCGACCGGTAGATTGAACCGAAAGCTCTGATACCACTTGGAAGTGCGTGAGCGGTGGATCGTCTACTCGGTCGTATCAAAATCAATGTAAAACGTGAACACGAGAATAAATACAAAGAACTTGTATTAACCACAAAGAGATTACACAGTAAAAACACACATAGAAGATTTGTCAAAAAGGTCCTGAATACAACACAAGACAAACTATTTCTACTAGACATAACACGACCAGCCGAACCTCAGGTTCGGACAAGATTCGTCTAGGTCCAAACTCTGAGTTCGCCTAGGGTTTGGCCCATAGAAAAATTGCATCATCTTGTCTTGTATTTGATACTTCAGATGACGATCCGGAACCATGTATCCACAATCTTAATAATTGGTTCGCTGAGTATTGGTTCGCCAGAATATCTTCAAACTTGGTTCACTAGGATATATTCAAAACTGGTTCGGAGCGGTTATAGCTAACCATTGGTTCGCCAGATTCATTTTGGTTCTCTGGAATTACTGGTACGCTGAGTTTTCGGTCATTGCAAAAGGTTTTCGGTTCGCTGGAAGAGGTTTACGGTTCGGTGGAAAATAATTTGGTTCGGTAAAGTGGTTTTGGTTCGTTTTTAGAAAAGTGGTGTTCACTAAAACTGATGTAACTTGAGTTTTGTTTGAAGTTATGGAACACAATACCAGCCAAAATGACCATCACAGAAAGATCCACACTTATACTTGCCTTACGGCCAGTACCCTTCATTTCGATCCCCAAATTCCACTTCAAATATCTTCGTTTTTGCATTTCAAGTTTTTGATAACCGGTTTATGATTTCAAAATGGATGACATGAAAGGTTTTGTTGCAAGTCATAACAGAAAGTGACACAATTATTATAATTTGAAGATTATTCTCGTTGGGCACCAAGATTTAAAGCATATATTGATGGAGTGGATAAATACTTGTGGATTCCGATTAAGGATTCTATGTCTACGCAACTGATTTTTATGGGGAATCTAAAGAAAGAATGAGGCTTACACTTGAAGAGATGTGTTAGAGCATATTCCTATGCTACATTGTGTCTCGTGTATTGTATCTAGATTAGAGCGAGTCTGTGAGTTGTAGTGGTAATATCAATGGTGCTGTACCAACAGGTACGCCGTACCAATTGGTATGCCCGTACCAATTGGTCCACCAGTTGGTACGCATGCCAGATTGTCACTAACTATAAATACCATGTGTTAGAATGATAGCTTAATACTTCTGTCATTTCTATACCTTTCTGTGTGTGTTCTAGAGAGAGAAACCAGAGAGACTTCTTTGTAATCTACAAGTGATTCAATAAGATTTCTCTTACTTACTTCTCGTATTCACTAGATTGATCAAAGCATGCATTAGTAAGATCGTATCTTGGTTTTATAAGTGGTATCAGAGCATTTGGTTGCTCTACTGCTGTGTTATTGATCAAATTTTCGGATTTTTAGAGAGAGAAAGTTTGGGTTTCTTCATTTTTTCATCAAATTATTCCAATTCTGAGTGATTCGAACGTCAAAAATGATTTCTGAACGTTCCTAGAGTGTTTTCACACCTCACTGTGTCAAATTCCAGTTCAAATTGTCAAAATTCGCAAAATCAGGCGATTTTAGCATGGTACGCTGCTTGTACGCCAGGTGATCCTTTGGTACGCTAAGTGGTACGCTAGGCAATCTTCATAGATTTTTGGTACGTTGGTGGTCGGTATGCAAGGCAATCTTCAAAGTTGGTACGCACGGTTACTCACTGGTACGCTGGCAGTTACGTCGTACCAAATTGGTTCGTTGCTTGATCTGGTACGCTGGGTCCAGATTTTGGTACATTGGAGTTTTTGTACGTTGGTGGTACGTTGACCTCTTTGGTACGGAAGTCGTGATTTTGGTACGCTGAGACTAGTTTTGGTACGCTGGCAGAAAAGTGGTGTTCACTAAAACTGTAGTAACTTGAGAACCATTGAGAGTTACGGAACTCAATACTAGTCAAAACAACCGTCTCGAAAATATATAGACTTTCACTGCCTAACGGCTTTTACCCTACGTTTTGGTACCCAAAATCCGCTTGGAAGACCTTCGTTTTTTAATTCGAAGTTTTTGAAGTATCATTTTCGGTGAAAAATGTCTGATTTTCAAGCATTTGCGGCTATGCAAAGCACGGTGCAAGCTATGCTAAATTTTGATAATGAAATCGAAACAAGTCACAGTTCCTAATCTCTTAAAGTTAGAAGATTATCAAAACTGGAAGCAACGGTTTTCTGTGTACATTAGCACAAATGATATCGATTTACGGATTCCGATTCGAATGTTGTATACACGTCCAACCGATGACGGAGAATATAAGGAACTTCAAGATTTTGATGCTGATGAAAGAAAAAGTTATGAGCTTGAAAAGAAAGTTTATGGTTGACTTACCATGGCTTTACCCACCGAACTGCTACATCAATTCAGCACCTGTAAGAAATCAAAAACAGTTGTGGGATGCATTGTCTGCTCGATGCGAGGGAAATGATCAATATAAGAAGATTAGATGGAAAGTATTGAACAAAGAATTTGAAAATTTTCAAAATTATGAAATAGAAAATATTCCAGCCCTTGTTTCAAGGTTTTCACATCTGATTAGTGAGATGAAAGTGGTTAAAATTGAAAATACTCAGGAAGAATTGAAAGAGAAGTTGCTAGAAGCATTACCAGAAAAGTGGGAGAATTATGTGTTGTTGCTTACTCATGACAAAGAGTATTCCACATTATCATTTCATGATTTGATAGGAAAGCTTCATGCTTGAGACATGGAAATGATGAATTCACACAAATCGACTGCTCAATTGCAAAATCCTGAATTATATCATGGTCAGAATTCTGCAAGCATCAATGCTAAATCTAAATCTCTTGGTTTTGATTCACCGAATCGTCCCCCGACAGCTTTTGTTGCTAGTCATGGATCGGGAAATTCAGAAAGTTCTTCAAGAGGGTGTAACTTCACTATTCCAAATCATTCAAGTCAGACTTCATTTTTGCAAAAACACCTGATGATCATTTGGCATTAATTTCTGCTCTATTATCTTCATATTATGGATTGCTGATGGTGGGTTGACAACTTCTAACTTGATTGAAGAAGATTTTGATCAGATCGATCCGGATAATATGGAACAAATGGATATTAATTGGCAACTTGGAATATTAGCTCAAAGAGTTAAAAGATTCAAGAAGAAGACCGGATTCTAAAGTTAAAATCTGGATGGCAAGGTTGGAATAGATAAATCAAAGGCAAAATGTTTCAAATGTTCTAATTTTGGACATTTTGCTCGTGAATGTTTAAATTCAATTGTTTCTTCGTCAAAGTCTCCAACAGCTTTAGTATCTCAAGTCGATAAACAATATGATTGGGGACGAACTTCTAATCCTTCAATTGCTTTAACTGCTATTACTTCTGAGTGATGATGAAGTAGAAGTATCTGAGTCTGCATTTGAAATCAGTAGTTCTGAAACTAGTGGTTATCAATCAGTTTGTGAATTTTGTTCACAATAAGACAAAAGGATTCAGAGTGTGGTAAAGGACAATGAGTTATTGGTTGCTGATTATGAGAAGAAGATTTAAGAATTGAGTGATGAAAAGAAAAGGTTGGAAGGTATAATTCAAGAGTTAGTCGTTCAGAAAGAAAAGTTTTCAGATTTTCAAGCAAAGGTAGTTGAAAAAGAGTTGAAATTTCAAGGTCTTGAAAAGGAGTTTGAACAGAAATTTACAAAATTATCTGAAGTAAATGTGGAATTAGCCAAGTAAGTTGAAAAATGGAAGGCAGAAGCGAAGGATGTTGAACAAGATTTCAATGATTTATTTGAAAAGTCCAAGATTAAGCGTGATATGCTAACCAAGACTTCTAATGACTCTGCTGCCAAAATTAATTCATATCAGATTAATTTGGAAAAGCTACTAGATGAGAAAAGAGAGCTAATGAGGGTGAACAAATTACAGAATGCAAATTTGGATATACATAATAGAAATGAAGATAAATTGAAGAAAGAGTTGTTTGCAGAGCATGATAATTTGAGATTATAGAAATATGAAACTCACAAAGTGACAAAGAAATTAATTGCAACCTCTAAAGAATTGGCTGAAGCTCAACAGAAAGTTTCTGATCTAAAAATTCAAGTGATCGATGCAAACTGTTTGCTGAACAATGTCACAAATTCTACATCTTTTACAAGTTTCTTGGCCAAAGATGAAAATTTTGAGAAAATGTTTACCAAAACAGTTTCACCACCGGGTAGTCTTAAAGAAGGTGTTCATGAGGTGCAGGAAAAGGCAGAAACTGGTGATTACTCTGAATTTGTTGATAAGAAATCTGATGAGGAGAAGGTTGTAAAGTCACAGAGAGAACAAAAAGTTGAAAAATATATGTCTGATCTTCCAGCTACTGAAGAAGAGAAATCAACAAGTTCAAC
Organism: Deinandra increscens subsp. villosa; assembly: GCA_039602395.1. Taxonomy (NCBI): domain Eukaryota; kingdom Viridiplantae; phylum Streptophyta; class Magnoliopsida; order Asterales; family Asteraceae; genus Deinandra; species Deinandra increscens. The sequence goes on along the minus strand of JBCNJP010000024.1, from coordinate 18,026,675 downwards.
TGAGAAGACTGCTATTGATGAAAGAATTTTTTATGAACAAAAGAATGTTAAAGCAGTGAAAGTTGAGTTTTCTCGTCTTGCCAAGAACGGACAAAAATCATCTGGTTTTGAGAGAAGATAGCTGGTAAACATGTTGGGTTGGGTTTCAAGACCAAGAATGTTAAAGTTGATGGGCCTAAAGGTTCAAAACAACAAAATTTGAAGAAAGTTAACCTGAAACAAGTCAAGAAAGATGTTTTTAAAGCTGAAAAAGTTTAACCCGAGAGATTTTATAAGCTTTAGGGTTCAGACCAAATAATTTCTGACAAGGAACTTCCACTTCACTGTGTGGATTCTCAAAAGATAGCTGAATTGTTCGTGAAGCATAAGGATCCTAAGACCAAGACGTACAGATGCTAAATTTTCTTCTGGAGGATCAAATTCTACTCCATAAAGCCCGACTTTGAAATGGGTTCATGATCATCGATTTCAGGTATATGATACTTTTTATGATCATTTTGGAGATGAATATTTTTGTGAAGCTTTGCAGAGACCAAAGAGGAAAAATGTAAACAATCGTTTGTGTTACAATTGCCGACAAAAAGGGCATATGGCATCAAAGAAGGTTTTTACCTAAATTTCAAAATGATTCATCTATTGGTTATTCGTCACAATCTACTGCGACAAGTTCATCAAATGCTGATTTACCAACACAACATCAATCCTGGAAACCTAAAGTAGTTTCGAAAGGAAACCAGGACACTGGCTGACCAGAAGCGATTCTCTTCGGGTCATTTATAAACTGGCGTGTTTAACCAGTGTGCAGGTACTTCTAGAAGACCTATCGGTGATTGAAAAGTTGCTGATGGAGGAGTATTCTGCTGATTTAAGTTAAATTACAAGTGATATCAAATTTCAAAAACTGAACTTTTCTGAAAGCTAAAACTGAAAGGTATCCATGTCGGAAGGTCAATTTTCTTTCTTTTACATACCGTATGTAGTTTAGGGGAAGAAAATTGAAAAATAAAAAATAGTGTCTTTGTGTTTTTTATTAAAATGAAAAATCCAAAAATAGAGTTTTCATTTTAAGAGGGAGAAAAACGGAAAAATACAAAAACATTGGAAAATGAGAAATTGTATCCAACATGATTGGGAAATGATGGTACATTGGCTTACGTGTATGACTCATGGATAAATTAGATGAAAAAGCCATAAGGTCATTGTTTGATGTGCTTGGTAGGCTCGGCATGGAATCAGAAAGTATTCAAATATGTTATACATTAAATACTAATGCTTGACCAAGTGGACAACATCTTGAAGCGTATATCAATATATTGAAAAGATATGTGTAAAAGAAAAATGAGAAGTCACTATTTATACATGTGTTCATTTTGCAAAGATTTAAACTTGTTTGATTTTCTTTATTTTATCAAACGGTCGGACTTTCTCTGCGTGTCCATAAGACCGACCTGATTGTTGTTCGTTTGACGTTCTGCTTTATTTTCTTTGGTGTTTCGTATAACTCATTGGACTTTCTCTGCGTATACGGAAGTATCGACCTGATTGTTGTTGACTTATACAATTTCAACTTGTTTTATTTTCTTATTTTGTTAAATCTGAGGCCTTATCTGCGTATCGAAAGATCGACCTTAAGGTAGACGATTTAACGTTGATTTCTTTTTGCATGGAACACAGTTGACTATATCATGAATACGATTATTATGTGATTAAATCACAAATGAAATCACAAAGTGTGATATAAAAAGCATATCTGAGTGTGTCTGATAGTGTGGGGTACACTGGTTAAAGCAAATCTAATCAATACAATAACATATCCAGATGTTATGAGTATGATTGTGCCTGAGTTTAAGATGGACAAATTATATCAGTAATCGACATGACTTATGTGCTGAAGTAATTGAAATTGAAGTGTAGTTCAACATCTTATATTCAATATGATCCCAAGTTGTGATCTCTCGCAAAAGACAAAAATAGTGTCTGATTCTGTATTGCATTTATGTTTCATATCTGAAAAATTCCAATAATATTTTAGGTGTGTTTTGATATAAAGTTTCAAAAAGCCAAAAAGATTTTGTTTCTTATTTGTTTTCGACTGATCGACATGTGATATGAAATCAAATTTCAAATCTATATCTTGGATTCTCGAAGAGAAATTTTGCGCCAAGATTAAATTAATTTTCAAAATAAAAAGGAAACCGCGTTTCTGTCTTCTGAAATTGCAGGTTCTATGTGTGAAGACTTAAGCATGGTGATAGGGTGAGTTTGTTATATCTTTCACAAGTGGATCTTGAAGATCAAAGATGATTCAAGACTGATCCAGCCATGCAAAGCTCTATTTCTGACAAGATTTCAAGTCAAAGATCAGATGCAGCAATGTTGAAGATTGAAGACTGCAGTTTAGTTAGAGAATAGATACACTACATGTTAAGGGGGAGTTTGTTAGAGCATATTCCTATGCTACATTGTGTCTCTTGTATTGTATCTAGATTTGAGCGAGTCTATGAGTTGTAGTGGCAATATCAATGGTGCTGTACTAACAGGTACGCCGTACCAATTGGTACGCACGTACCAGTTGGTCCACCAGTTGGTACGCATGCCAGATTGTCACTAACTATAAATACCGTGTGTTAGAATGATAGCTTAATACTTCAGTCATTTCTACACCTTTCTGTGTGTGTTCTAGAGAGAGAAACCAGAGAGATTTCTTTGTAATCTACAAGTGATTCAATAAGATTTCTCTTATTTACTTCTCGTGTTCACTATATTGATCAAAGCATGCAGTAGTAAGATCGTATCTCGGTTTTACAAGAAGACGCAAAATGAAAATGAAAAGAAGGCATATGTTGATACTTGAAATGTGCGTCGTGTGAAGTATCGAGCGAAGACCAAGTTCAAGCCAATATAGGGTTGGCCGAACTAGGTCCGAACCTGAAGTTCGGACCGGCCGAACCTGGGGTTCGGTGGGAGTTCGGCCGATCGGGTATATATAGTAGTTTGGTCTTTGTGTTTAGTAGTTATGTGCGTGTGAGCGAATCTTAAGTGTGTGTTTTTGAGTGTGTAATCTCTGTGTCAATTCTCTGTGTTTACACTGGTTGTAATTGTTCGTTTGATCAATAAAACAATCGGTTAATTACGTTTCGATGTCCGGATAGCTAGATTGAGTAGACGATCCAATGCTCACGCATTTTCAAGTGGTATCAGAGCATTCTGGTTCATTCTACTGATCTGTGGTTGCGATTTTTCGGACGTTTGAACGTTTTTGAAGTTTTCTCGAGTTTTATTACGTGTTTTCTATCATTTTTGACGTGTGTTTTGTGTCAAAATTGTTCCTAAACCATTTCCTATCGACTTTTCTGATCCACTATATCGAGTTTCATCAAAATCAGTCCATTTTCACGAGTTTTCGAAAAATGTCTTCGAGGTTCGGAGGTTACTGGGCAAGTTTGGAGTAACCGCTCCGAACTTGAGGTTCGGAGGTGACTCGGAGTGTGTTCGGCGAGAGTTCGGTGGTGTATCGGTCTAGGTTCGGTGAGATTTGAGGTTCGGAGGTAGATCGGAGTCTACAGAGATTCGGAGCTCGTTCGGTGAAGGCTTGGAGGTGGTTAGGTGAGAGTTCGGAGCTAGTAGTTGATTCGGACAAGGTTCGGAGCTCGTTCGGAGTCTGATTTAGGTTCGGACTGAGTTCGGAGTAGGTTCGGACGGCAGACTAGGTTCGGAGCAAGTTCGGAGGACAGAATTTTTCAAATTTCCAACGATGTCGGAATTTCAAGCGTTTGCCGCAATGCAAAGTGCGATGCAAACTATGTTAAATTTGACAATGAAATTGGAACAAGTCAGAAAGTTCCCAAATTGTTAAAGCTTGAAGATTACCAAAATTGGAAGAAACGGTTTTCTGCTTATATTAGCACGAATGACATTGATTTATGGATTCCAATTCGAAAGTTGTATGAACGACCAATGGAAGATGGAGATCTTAAAGAAATTCAAGACTTCGATGGTGATGAAAGAAAAAGTTATGAGCTTGAAAAGAAAGTTTATGGTTATCTTACTATGGCTTTACCTACTGAATTGCTTCATCAATTTAGTACTTGCAAGAAATCTAAGCAATTATGGGATGCTCTATCCGCAAGATGTGAAGGGAATGCTGATTATAAGAAGAGTCGAAAGAAAGTTTTAAACAAAGAATTTGATAATTTTCAGATTTATGACAATGAAAACATTACTGCTCTAGTTTCAAGATTTTCACATTTGATTAGTGAATTGAAGGTTGTTGGAATTGAAAAATCTGATGCGGATTTAAAGGAAAAGATCATGGAAGCTTTACCTGAAAAGTGAGAAAATTATGTTTTGCTACTCACTCATGACAAGGATTATCCTGCTTTAACATTTCACGAGCTTACTGGAAAACTTCATGCCCGGGAAATGGAAATGTTAAACAAAAAAAAGTCAAGTGTTACTTTACAGAATCCGGAATTGTATCATGGTGAAAATTCAGCAAGCATGAATGCTAAAGCTAAACCAAATTTAAGTTCTGCACCAAGTGTTGCTTTTCTAGCTGGAGCTTCAAGAAATTCTGATAATAATTCTTCAAGAGGTTGCAATTTCACAATTCCGAATATTTCAAATCAAAGTGCTTTCTCGGCTGAATCAACGGAGGATTGTGCCAAAATGATTTCTGCATTGATTTCATCATCTTTTGGTCTGATTCTCAAAAATGTTGCTAATGCAAAGTTAACCAGTGAGGATCTTGAAGAACTTGATGATGATCAATTAACTGAATTGGATGTTTCGTGGCAATATGCTATGTTATGTCAACGGTCAAAGAGGTTTTTCAAGAAACATGGAAGACGTATTTCTGGTGACAAATTGGGATTTGACAAGTCAAAACTAAAGTGCTTTAAATGTCAACAACTTGGACATTTTGCCAAAGAATGTCAACAGAAATCTGATATTTCACAATCATCCAAGCCTGGTTTTACTCAACCATCCACAAGTAACGCAAACAAGACAACAGCATTGACAGTTCAAAAAGATGGTGTTATTGATTGGGGTAAACATTTTGGGTATGATTCATCAGCTTTAATAGTTACTCATGTTCAACAAGAAGATTATTGTTCAGATACAAGTTCAGATACTAGTTCAGATACTAGTTCAATACCAAGTTCGTATGCATCTGCTGAAAACTTGGAGAGTTTGATGAAGGAAAATGCTTTGTTGATGAATAAAGTTCAACAATTGACTGAAGAATTTGAGGTGATTAAATCTGAATTGAAGATTTCTAAAGAACGTGAAAAGGGTTTGGTTTTGAAGAATGAGGATTTGACTACTGAAATCAAAATGTTGAATGAAGTTTTAGAAGTATTGAAGCAAGATAAGAAGAATGCTGAAACTTCGAAAGCTGAAATTTGTGAAGAAAAGGGTGAGTTAGTCAAAGAAGTGAAGAAATGGAAGGAAGAGGCAGAAGATGCTGCAAATGATTTTCAGAATTTGTTTGATAAATCCAAGATTAAGCTTGATTTGCTTACTAAGCGTGTTGAAGAATCTGATGCTAAAATCAAAGCATATCAAGTTGATATGGAAAAGTTGTTGGATGACAAGCGTGAGTTGGTTAGGGTTAACAAGGTTCAAACTGCAAATCTGGAAATTCAAAAGAGAAATGAGGATAAACTGAAGAAGGAGTTACATGAAGGACTTGACAATCTTCGCTTGCAAAAGTTTGAAACTCATAAAGTTGTCAAGCGCTTGATTGCTAAAGAAAAAGAATTTGCAGAGGCTCAACAACAAATTTCTGATCTCAAAATTCAAGTTCTTGATGCAAAAAGATTGCTCAACAATGTTTCTAATTCTCAGGTTTTCACCAGCTTCTTAGCAAATGATGCAAATTTTGAAAGGATGTTTGATAAAACTGCATCACCCCCTGCTCATATCAAGGAAGCTATCAAACAAGTGAAGGAACAGGTTGATGATTTTGATTATTCAAAGATATCATCTTCTACTTCAGAAGAAGTCAAGGTTGTAAAGAAAAAAAAAACAAGAAAAACAAGAAAAAGGTTTTGAAATCTGAAATTCCTTCAGCACCAAAGTTTGTATCTGGTTCGTCGTCTGCTGATAATGAGAAATCGGCTACATCAAGTGACAAGATTCAGTCTCAACCTGAATTTGATGAGACAATTTTCTATGAACAAAAGAAAATCACTGATGTGAAAGCTGAATTTACAAGGTTGGCAAAGAATGGACACCAGGGTGTAAATTCTGAGGAGAAAATTTCTGGTCAACAAGTGGGTTTAGGTTTTCAAGAGAAGAAAGTTGTAGCTGAAGAGGTTCCAGCATCTGAAGCACAAAATTTGAAGAAGATTAAGAAGAAGCAAGTGAAGAAAGATGTTTTCAAAGCTGATAAGGTACAACCTGAGAGATTTTACAAGCTCAAAGGTTCTGAGCAGCTATTTTCTGACAAGGAATTTCCTCTTCACTGCGTGGATGCTCGAAAAATTTCTGAAGTATTTGTGAAAGCTGGTATTTCTTCTGAAAGCTCTCAATCTCGTAGTCCAACTTCTAAATGGGTGCATGATCATCGTCATCAGGTATATGATTCTCATTCTGATCATGTTAGAGATATTCATGTGTGTTCTTCGCAGGTACATCAAAGATGGGATAAAACGACAAGAATTTGTTATATTTGCCGTCGCCCAGGGCATATGGCAAAAGATTGTCTCTCACCTGCTGATTCATCACAAAGATTTCATAAGAAATCAGTTTTTGGTAAATCTGGCAACAAAAAGTTCTTTGATGAAAAAGGCAGAGTTTTTGATGAATTTGAACCTACATTCTTTCAAAAACAAAAACGTTTTGTTCCAAAGTTTTCAAAGGATCAAAATGTAGGTTCCTCATCACAGTCACCTGTGACTGTTTCATCGAAAACTGAATTACCAAAACAACAGGAATGGAAACCTAAGGTGGTTTCAAAGCAAAATCAGGACACTGGTCGACCAGAAGCGATTCGCTTCGGGTCATTTGTGAACTAATCAGGTTGTCCAGTGTGCAGGTACTTCTAGAAGACCTATCGACGATTGAAAAGTTGTTGCTGGAGGAGTATTCTGCTTAATTTAAATTTAATGACAAATTTTTCTCATATGCAAATTTTCTGAATTCTAAAATCTGAATCATATCCGTGTTGATTGATCAATTTTCTTTGCTTACGTTTTTTCTCAAAAAGCCAAAAATAGAGTCTTATTTTTGTGTAAAATGAAAATCCAAAAATAGAGTTTTCATTTTAAGGGGGAGAATTGTAAGTAAGGGGGAGTATTTGAGAAAATGCATGGTATGGGGAGAAGGTGAATACATGCAAAATATATAATGAAGGAAGGTGAATACATGCACAATATAAAAATTGTGAGAAATTGATCATTGGGAAATGATGGTACATTGGCATACGTATCTGACTCATGGATAGAGTAGATGAAAGAGCCATAAGATCATTGTTTGATGTGCTTGGTAGGCTCGACAAATCAGAAAGTATTCAGATGTGATATACACTAAATACTAATGCTTGACCATGTGGATAACATCTTGATGCATATTTCATGACACAAAAAGAAAAATAAGTGTGAAATTCAAAATGAGAAGTCACTGTGTATACATGTGTTCATTTTGCAAAGATTTAAACTTGTTTGTTTTTCTTTATTTTGTCAAACGATCGGACTTTCTCTGCGTATCGAAAGATCGACCTGATCGTTGTTCGTTTGACGTTCTGCTTTATTTTCTTTGGTGTTTCGTATAACTCATCGGACTTTCTCTGCGTGTACGGGAGTACCGACCTGATTGTTGTTGAGTTATACAACTTCAACTTGTTTTATTTTTCTTATTTTGTTAAATCCGAGGCCTTATCTGCGTATCGAAAGATCGACCTTAAGGTAGACGATTTAACGTTCTTATTTCTTTTTGCATGAAACACAGTTGACTATATCATGAAAAATATTATGCGTTGTGAAATTTCACAAGTGCAATCACACAAAAGAAAAAGAAAGACAAACAGAAATTGTCTGAATATGTCTGATAGTGTGGGGTACACTGATCAAAGCAAATCTAATCAATACCTTAACATATCCAGATGTTATGAGTATGATTCTGTCTGAGCTTAAGATGGACAAATTATACCAGCAATCGACATGACTTATTTTCGATCTGATCAACACGTGATATAAAATCAATTTTCAAAATCATATCTTGGAGTCTCGAAGAGACGTTTTGCGCCAAGATTATTTAAGTTCTGATGCAGGATGCTGTAGTGCAAGATATCATCAACTTCAAGTCTTCTGAAGATGTTGATAAAGGCCAGAGATACACGGAACGTCGTCAAGTATTCAAGATCAAGTTACGATTGAGTTGAGGAGGAGTTTGTTCGAAGATTCATTTCATTGAACGAACGGATTCTTAACTTGAGGGGGAGCTTGATTGAAGATACATATTTGATGATGTTGAGAAGAAAAGAGAAGAGATACTGCACACGACGAGGGGGAGCTTGTTGATACCTGAAATGTGCGTCGTGTGAAGTATCGAGCGAAGACCAAGTTCAAGCCAATATAGGGTTGGCCGAACTAGGTCCGAACCTGAAGTTCGGACCGGCTGAACCTGGGGTTCGGTGGGAGTTCGGCCGATCGGGTATATATAGTAGTTTGGTCTTTGTGTTTAGTAGTTCTGTGCGTGTGAGCGAATCTTAAGTGTGTGTTTCTGAGTGTGTAATCTCTGTGTCAATTCTCTGTGTTTACACTGGTTGTAATTGTTCGTTTGATCAATAAAACAATCGGTTAATTACGTTTCGATGTCTGGATAGCTAGATTGAGTAGACGATCCAATGGTCACGCATTTTCAGCATATGAGTTTATTAAGTTGGCATTATCAATAGAGTTACTTGTGTATTTCAAGGATTGTCTGAGATCAAAAGTATTGTGGGACAATCTAAAAATAATTTATGAATATCACAATATGCAACTTTATTGGAATTCAAGGTCAGAAAAGGTTAACAGCGGTGAGATTGAGGAGTTAGTGAAGAAGGTGGAAACCTTGATTGAAGAAAATAGTATTCTGACAAAAGAAGTGGAAAAATAAAGTCAGTGATGGTTTGGTAGCATAAATTCAAAAGGATGTATCTGCATCATGATCAAACTGTTCTGAATTTGTTAGAATTAAGGAAGATTGGTTGAAAGAGAAGAAAGTGTTGATTGAAGAATGTGATAAAGCTAAAGCTAAAGAAAAAGAAGCGAATGAAGATTTTGATGATCTTTTTATTAAGTCAAAGGAGAAGCTTGATTATCTTCCAGTACAAAGTGATGAACTTGCTTTTCAAGCTAAACTTTTCAACATGAAAATACATAGTTAATTGATGAAAAGTTTGAATTGACTCTGCAGAATAAACTTTTGAACGCAAATATGGAAATTTATAAGTCCAATGGGAAAAGGTAATTCAGAAAACATATGATGCTTATGATCAGTTGGGGAGAGAAAAGTCTACTCTGAACTTAACATCAGAAGAACTTATTGCAACACACAAAAAGAATTGGCTAAAGCACATAAGAAAGTTGCAGACATGAATATTGAGGTTCTTGATTTCCAAAGACAGTTGCATAATCTCAATAATTCATCGTCTTTCACAAACTTTTTATGCAAAAAGGAGAATTTTCAACAGATTTTCGGTGATGTTATTCTGAAGAGTGTTCCACCTCATGTGATTATTGAAAATTCTATCCATACTTTGGAAGCTAAAGAAGAATAACATGATTATTCAGAGTTTGCTGATAAGAGTTCATGAAAGAAAACAAAGTCAAAGTCTAAGAAGAAAAATAAAGAGAAGGTTGATTATAACAAAGAATCGAAGTTTGATTCCAAATCTACATTTCTTAATAAAGAAAAGATTTTTGAAGGGAATCCAGGTCATGTGAAAATCCGAAGTTCTCAGATATTTTGATTGATGAGTCATTACTTGCTAAGAAAGATGGTGTAAATGCTATCAAGAGTGAATTTTCTCGTCTCACATCACAAGGTCATTCCGTGAACACTTATCCTAAGCAGAATAATGGTGGTTTGGGATATGAAGGAAAGGAGGTGCCAATGAAAAATGACAAAAAAAGGTAATTAAAGTTGAGAAAAAGAAAAATCAAAAGGTGTATCAGATACGAAACCTCGAGTTTGGAAGAAGGTAGTGTCTCCTTCATCTGTAGATGATAAGGTGGCTTTTCAAGAATCCTCATGCATACTTGATGCTACTCCTAAAGGCGGTAAAAGTTTAGATTCATTTAAATCCGCTAAATCAAATAGATTTTACCGTAAGGATAAATTCTTTGGTTATGGAGATTATTCAGAATTTTATGATCCTCCATTTGCAAAATATTTTCAAAACTCTACCAAACCAAAGGAAACTAAACCTATAATTCCAATTGTTTTTGATGATGGATTGATTGATCAATTTCGTTATCGAGTTTGTTACATTTGTCTCAAAAGGGACTTTTTACTGATACTTGTCCTACAAATGTTAACAATTCATCATCTTATGCCAAACATACAAAATATGTAAATCCAGAAGGCATAATTTTCAATGAACCAATGCCCAAGAGTAAACTTTTCTGGAAACAAAAAGTTTTTTCTGATTCTCTGGGTAGCAGTTCTGATCGTCATTCATCAGTTGAGACTGGTTCATTAGAAAATGCTAAACTAAAAATGGAATGGAGACCTAAAGTGTTTTCCATAGCCAACACTGATTTTGTTAAAGACACTGGATGACCTACCACAACTGTGGATGAGGGTCGGGGTTTTAAGAACTTATTATTTTCCAGTGTTTGTAGGTATTTCAAGAAGACGTGTTAGTGATTGAGAGATTGCTAACAGTGGAATACTTGTGGTTGTTTTAAGTTAAAATACATCGTTCCTATCTTTGAAAAACTAGTTTTCAAAAACATCATTTTAAGAAAGGTGACAAGTGTTGATCGATTATTTTCATTCTGTTTCTATTTCGTTCATATTTTTAGGGGGAAAAAATTCAAAAAAAGAGTTTGTTGAAGTTTTAGGGGAGAAATTGGAAAATATAAAAAAAATGGAAAAATAAAAAATTTAAGAATTTGAGCCGACAAAAGCGAGAAATGATAGTACATTAGCATATATGTAAGGAAATACTTTGTGGCTTGCGTATTAAATAACTCAATAGCGGACTATTTTGAAGGCCTATGTATTAGAATATGTGAAAATTAGTTGGGTTATTGTTATATTGGGTCATTGGGCCATTTTAGATGTGTTTGGGCTCAATTAGAAAGTGTTTAGAGGGAGTTTAGTGGACCTAGAAAGCCAAATACGGGATTTGACTTGGTTTTTAGGGTTTTAGTTGCCCAAAATAGTCTAGCTTGTTTTCGAAGCTAGATTACTCCTATTTTAGCAACACTTATTTCTCTGTAGTTGGGGGTTGATTGTGGGGATAGCTAGGGTGTTCTTGAATTTTTTTTTAGAAAATTTCGAATCTGTGTATCGCAACCAGTGATATTAAAGTGTTTTCTCCAATCTCGGTTTATGTTTTCTCATTGTTTAATCTAGTGTTTTGTTATTATTATTGATTGTTTCTTGAATCACCAATCAAACCGGATTCCACACGGGCTTGATTGGATTAGATATCGCGTGAGGAACTAATTTGATCCTTACAATTGATATCAGAGTCAAGAAACGCGTGTTTCATGGCTCTCGCGATATCAGATTCAAGTTTTTGGGACTAACGATATTGAGTTTTGTGTGCGATTTTCAGTTTTTAGCGCGAAACCGGAGGTGTTTGTGCGATTTTGTGCAGGTTTCGTACAGGTCAGAAGCAAGAAGCTCGAATTTTACAAGCTATTCGATTGAAACTGTGGATCTGTCCCTGTTTTGATCGAAGTCTATAGCTTTTCGATCCGATTTGATACTTTTCGATTGACTTTTCGATCGAGAAGTACTTTTCGACCAGCTAACCAGGTTTTCGACCAGCTTTTCGATCAGCCAATCAGCTTTTCGATTAGCCACCCAGCTTTTCGACAAGCTTTTCGAGCAGATACTTTGGCTAGTCCCTGTTCAATCCGATCGAAAAGTATACTTTTCGACCAGTCATAGGCTTTTCGATCAAGCAATCACTCTGCCCGACCGAAAAGTACTTTTCGATCAAGCCACACTTTTCGATCAAAAAGTCAGATTTTCGATCAAAAAGTCCACTTTTCGATTCATTCAGATTTTCAATCAAAAAGTGAAAATGCGTGAGCATCGGATCGTCTACTCGATCTAGCTAATTGGACATCAAAACGTTATTAACCGATTGTTTTATTGATCAAAACGAACAATTACAATCAGTGAAACACTCAGAATACAGACACAGAGAAACACATTCAGAATCACACACTTAGCAGAAATCTCACACGCTCAGAACTAACAAGTACAAAGACCAAACGCCTATTTATATCCAGCTGGCCGATCCTTGTCCGAACCCCAGGTTCGGCCAGTCCGAACTCCAGGTTCGGACCAAGTTCGGCCAGACCTAATTTGATTTGATCTTGTACATTACTTGATACTTCACACGACGCACATATCAGGTATCAACAAACTCCCCCTCGTCGTGTGCAGTATCTCTTCAACATCATCAACTTTGTATCTTCAATCAAGCTCCCCCTCAAGTATAGAATCCGTTCGATCAATGAAATGAATCTTCAAACAAAGTTCTTCTCAACTCGATCGTAGCTTGATCTTGAATACTTGATGACATTTTAGTGTATCACTGGTCTTTTATCAACAGCTTCTGAAGACTCGAAGTTGTGATAGCTTGCACATAGCTACCTGCTCAAACATTTAAATAATCTTGGCGCAAAACGTCTCTTTGAGACTCCAAGATATGATTTTGAAAATTGATTTGTATCACATGTTGATCAGATCAAAACTAAAGCAGAAACAAAATCTTTTTGATTTTTCAAAGTTTATGCTAAAACTCACCGAAAATCTTTTTGTTCTTTTCTGAAAAGAAATAAAACCACAATACAGAATCAAACACTATTTTTGGTATGAGAAAGATCACTATATTGAACATATTGAACATAGCGCACTGAACTGCACTTTAATTTCAATTAATCGAAGCACATAAGTCATGTTGACTGCCGGTATAATTTGTCCAACTTAAACTCAGGCAGAATCATACTCATAACATCTGGATATGCTAAAGTATTGATTAGATTTGCTTTGACCAGTGTATCCCGCACTATCAGACATAATCCGACATTTCTAGTTTTCCGTTTGTGTGACAGCACTTGTGATTTTTCACAATGCATAATATTTTCATGATATAGTCAACTGTGTTCCATGCAAAAAGAAATAAGAATGTTAAATCGTCTACCTTAAGGTCGATCTTTCGATACGCAGATAAGGCCTCGGATTTAACAAAATAAGAACATTAAACAAGTTGAAATTGTATAACTCAACAACAATCAGGTCAGTACTCTTGTACACGCAAAGAATATCCGACGAGTTATACGAAACACCAAAGAAAATAAAGCAGAACGTCAAACGAACAACGATCAGGTCGATCTTTCGATACGCACAGAAAGTCCGATCGTTTGACAAAATAAAGAAAATCAAACAAGTTGAAATCTTTGCAAAATGAACACATGTATACACAGTGACTTCTCATTTTGAATTTCACACTTATTTTCCTTTTTGTGTCATGAAATATGCATCAAGATGTTATCCACATGGTCAAGCATTAGTATTTAGTGTATATCACATTTGAATACTTTCTGATTTGCCGAGCCTACCAAGCATATCACACAATGATCCTATGGCTCTTTCATCTACTCGATCCATGAGTCAGATACGTAAGCCAATGTACAATCATTTCCTAATGATCAATTTCTCACAATTTTATATTTTGCATGTATTCACCTTCCTTCATTATATATTTGGCATGTATTCACCTTCTCCCCATAACATGCATTTTCTCACAATTACTCCCCCTTACTTACAATTCTCCCCCTTAAAGTGAAAACTCTATTTTTGGATTTTCATTTTACACAAAAATAAGACTCTATTTTTGGCTTTTCATTTAACACAAAAACAAGACTCTATTGTTGGCTTTTTGAGGAAAACTTGGAAAACAAAGAAAAGTGATCAAATCAACACGAATATGGTGCAGTTTTAGAATTCAGAAAAGTCGCAGATTTAGAAAATTCATCATGAAATTTAAATTAAGCAGAATACCCCTCCATCAACAATTTTGCAATCGTCGATAGGTCTTCTAGAAGTACCTACACACTGGTCAAACTAATTAGTCCAAAAATGACCCGAAGCGAATCGCTTCTTGTCGACCAGTGTCCTTGTTTTGTCTAGAAACCACCTTAGGTTTCCATTGTTGTTGTTTTGGTAATTCAGGTTTTAATGAAACAATCACAAGTGACTGTGATGAGGAACCTACACTTTAAACCTTTGAAAACATTGGAACAAAACGTTTTTGTTTATGAAAAAATGTAGGTTCAACGTCAACAAAAACTCCGCATTGTTCATCAAAGAACTTTGTGTTGGCAGGTTTACCAAAAACTGGTTTCTTATGAAACCATTGGGGTGAATCAGCAGGTGATGGACAATCCTTTGCCATATGCCTTGGGCGACGGCAAATATAACAGATTCGTTTCGTTTTGTCCCATCTTTGATGTACCTGCGAAGAACAAACATGAATATCTCGAACATGATCAGAATGAGAATCATATACCTGATGTCTGTGATAATGTACCCATTTTGATGTTGGGCTTCGAGATTGAGAACTTTCAGAAGAAATTTGAGCTTTCACAAATACTTCAGCAATCTTCCGAACATCAACACAATGAAGAGGAAATTCTTTGTCAGAAAATAATTGATCCGCACCCTTGAGTTTGTAAAACCGCTCGGGTTGAATTTTATCAGCTTGAAAAACTTCCTTCTTCACTTGTTTCATCTTTAGTTTCTTCAAATCTTGAGATGATGATGCTGAAACCTTCTCAGCTATGTCTTTCATCCCGTGAAAACCCAATCCTTCATGCTTTCCAGAAATCTTCTCCTCGGGTGTAAAATGTCCAATCTTCGCTAAATGAGAAAATTCAGCTTTCACTTCAGTCACATTCTTCTGATCATAAAAGATCGTTTCATCGAATCCAGATTGTGACTTATGCTTGTCACTTGAAGTAGCCGACTTCTTATTATCAGCAGAAGATGAACCAGATACAAATTTTGGAGCAGGAGAAACTTCAGATTTCTTTGCCTTCTTTTTCTTATTCTTCCTGTTCTTCTTTTTCATCACGATTTTCTCATCCTCAACAGTAGATGATGAAACCTTTGAATAATCAAATTCATCAACTTGTTCCTTCACATCTTTGAAAGCTTCTTTGATATGAGCAGGGGGTGATGCAGTCTTATCAAACATTTTCTCCAAATTTGCATCAGTAGCTAAGAAGCTTGTGAAAATTTGAGAATTTGAAACATTGTTAAGAAATCGATTAGCATCTAGAACTTGAATTTTTAGATCAGAAATTTTCTGTTGAGCCTCAGCAAATTCTTTTTCTTTAGCAATCAAACGCTTTGCAACCTTGTGAGTTTCAAATTTTTGCAGGCGAAGATTATCAAGACCTTCAAATAATTCTTTCTTCAATTTATCTTTATAGCGCTTTTGAATCTCCAAATTTGTTGCTTGAACTTTATTGACACGAACCAATTCTCGCTTCTCATCTAACAACTTTCCCATGTCAGCTTGATACGCTTCAATCTTAGCAGTTGATTCTTCAACATTCTTTGTAAGCAGATCAAGCTTAACTTTTGATTTATCAAACAAATTCGTGAAATCAGAAGCAGTATCCTTTGCTTCATCCTTCCATTTCTTGACTTCCTTCACCAACTCATCCCGTTCTTCACAGATTTTAGCCTTTGCAGCTTCAACATTCCTTTTATCTTGTTTAGAAATTTTTAAAACTTCATTCAACAATTTAATCTCTTTAAGCAAACATTCATTCTTCATGCCCAATTCCTTCTCATTGTCCTTAGAAATTCCCAACTCTGAATTAATCATTTTGAAATCAGCAGTAACTCTCTTGACTTCTTCAATCAAAAATTCTTTTTCTTTCATTAAGGATTCAATTTTAGACTCAAATTTTTCATTCTCAGCAGCATCATATGAACTCGAATCAGAATAATAATCATCTTGCTCATGTGTGACAATTAATGCTTATGTATCATATACAAAATGTTGACCCCAATCATAAACACCATCATGTTGAGCTGTAAATGCTGTTGTCTTGCTAGTGTTACTAGTAGATGGTTGAGTAAAACCAGGCTTGGGTGATTGAGTAAAACCAGGCTTGCTTGCATGTGCCTGTTGACAATCTTTGGCAAAATGTCCAAGCTGCGAACATTTATAACATTTTAACTTAGACTTGTCAAATCCCAATTTGTCACCAGAAAGATTTCATCCATGTTTCGTGAAAAACCTCTTCGATCGTTGACATAACATAGCATATTGCCAAGATATATCCAATTCAGTTAGTTGATCATCATCAAGTGCATCAAGATCATCGCTGGTTAACTTTGCATCAGCAACATTTTTGATAATCAAACCAAAAGATGATGAAATCAATGCAGAAACCATTTTAGCACAATCATTTGTTGATTCAGCAGAAAAAAGTATTCTAACTTGAAAAATTTGGAATTGTAAAGCTACAACCCCGTGAAGACTTGTTATCAGAATTATTAGAAATTATAGTCAAGAAAGCTGTACTAGGTGCAGAACTTAGACTTGGTTTAGTTTTAGCATTCATGCTTTCCGTATTCTCACCATGATACAATTCAGGATTTTGCAAAGTAGCAGTTGACTTCTTTGAATTTAACATTTCCATTTCTCGAGCATGAAGTTTTCCAGTAAGCTCATGAAATGTCATTGTAGAATAATCCTTGTCATGAGTGAGCAGCAAAACATAATTCTCCCACTTTTCAGGTAAAGCTTCCATAATCTTTTCCTTTAAATCAGCATCAGATTTCTCAATACCAACTACCTTTAATTCACTAATTAGATGTGAAAACCATGAAACGAGAGCAGTACTATTCTCATTTTCATAGTTTTGAAAATTATCAAATTCTTTGTTCAACACTTTCTTCCGACTCTTCTTGTGATCATCATTAACCTCACATCTTGCTGAAAGGGCATCCCACAATTGTTTTGATTTCTTACAAGTGCTGAATTGATGTAACAATTCGGTAGGTAATGCCATGGTAAGATAACCATAAACTTTCTTTTCAAGCTCATAACTTTTCCTTTCAGCAGCATCAAAATCTTGAAGTTCCTTATAATCTCCTTCTTTAGTTGGTCGTTCATACAACTTTCGAATCGGAATCCATAAATCAATATCATTTGTGCTGATGTATGTAGAAAATCGTTTCTTCCAATTTTAATAATCTTCTAGCTTCAACAATTTGGGAACTTTCGGACTTGTTCCGATTTCATTATCAAAATTCAACATGGTTTGCATCGCACTTTGCATTGCAGCAAACGCTTGAAATTCTAACATCCTTTGAAAAATTTTAAATTCTGCCGGCCGAACTTGCTCCGAACCTATCACTGACCTCCGAACTCTGTCCGAACCTAAAACCAAAGTCCGAACGTCGTCCGAACTTGCTCCGAAACAAAATAAACAGTCCGAATTCATAAATGACTCCGATCTAGCTCCGAACCTAGAAAACACACCAAACCTCGACTGAGACAGCTCCAAACACTGACCGAACGTCCACCGAACTTGAAGTTCGGAGCAGTTACTCCGAACCTGACCAGGTACCTCCGAACCTCGACTTCATTTTTCAATAAATGCGTGAAAATGGATAGATTTTGACGAAACTTGTTACAGTGGATCAGTAAAACCGATAGAAAGTGATTTAGGAACAGATTTGACACCAAACACTCGATATAATTGATGAAAAACACAAATACAAACTCGAGAATCACTAAAACTGATTCAAAAAATCCGAAAATAGCAACCACAGATCAGTAGATTGAACCAGAAAGCTCTGATACCACTTGAAAATGCGTGAGCATCGAATCGTCTACTCGATCTAGCTAATCGGACATCAAAACGTAATTAACCGCTTGTTTTATTGATCAAAACGAACATTTACAATCAGTGAAACACTCAGAATACAGACACAGAGAAACACCTTCAGAATCACACACTTAGCAGAAATCTCACACACTCAGAACTAACAATTACAAAGACCAAACGCCTATTTATATCCAGCTGGCCGATCCTTGTCCGAACCCTAGGTTCGGCCAGTCCGAACTCCAGGTTCGGACCATGTTCGGCCAGACCTAATTTGATTTGATCTTGTACATTGCTTGATACTTCACACGACGCACATATCAAGTATCAACAAAAAGTTCACTTTTCGATCAAAAAGTCCACTTTTCAAATCAAAACTTGACTTTTCCATCCAAACATCACACATTTCTATCCAACCCTCTGGCTTTCACTTTTTGATTCGGTCAAGTCTTTCCGGTCCGGATTTGATCTAGACGTTCATCCAAAGAAGAAGATGGCAAGTACTAAAGTTGCTTCTCCTCTTGTTAGTGATCAAACTCAGATATGTACAAACTCAGCATGCTCCGAATCGATCGAACAATATAAGCAACTGTTTCAAACTGAACAAAGAGACCGTATCAATGCTGAGTACAAACTAGAGATTCATCTAAAACAAGCCGAACCCTATTAAAAGAAGAAAGAGTCTTTAGAATAAGAACTCAGTCAGCAGAAGTATCTTTTCCGGACATTCCACTAAAAAATTGCTAAAGAAGAAGAGGAAAAGCAGAAGATCAATCATGCTGACGGAGCTTGGATCTGTAATTGCGAGGAATGCTCAAACGCCACTTGCTGTGCTTTGATTAAAGAATGGGAGAGAAAGTTTATAAATGAATGTAAAAATCATTCAACCACGATGAAAGAGGCCATCGAATATAAAGATCGTGCAAGAATTTATAGAGAAAGGTTTGAAGCTATTAAACAGAATCTAGCTCAGTGTCAACAAGATAAGAGTGATAAAAGCACCTATTTAAGAGTAGCTGAACGCAAGGTGGAGGAATTGACTCAAGAACTCACTGAATTAAATGCAAAGTTTAATGCTACTGAAACTACTTTGACATTCAACAGAAAATGATGGAATCTCATCATACTTTGTTTAACTCAGTTGATCGATTGAAGCATGTCAAAGACAAATCTGGTCTTGGACAAGGAAATGTTCCTAAATGTTAGAAGAGTCCCTAAATGAGGCGAACATGGTATATGGGCCACAACCTATGTTTGTAGCTGAAAAGTCTTTCAAGGAAGATACTCACACAAACTGTGTGAATAACACGATTGGGAGTGAAAGTTCAAGCTCAATGACAACAAATAACGAAGAAAAGGCTGCTAAGAAGAAGCTGAAATAGTATCCAAAAATCAATACTGTGTACTTCAAGGTTGTGGATGAAGTGCAGCGGGAGAAGGTGATCATGAAAACAAGACCCGAGGGTAAGATATTTATGACATCTGGGTCTATGTTTAACCAAGAACCAGATGCTGGCTATGGACTACCATCCTTCTCCTTCAAATTAAAAGGATTAGGGTCATCCACTAATGCTTCTACAAGTGGAGTCTATGTTGGGAGGCCAATGATCACCATTCAGTCTCCAAGTGTGAAACCAACAGCTGCAGTGAAGAATGAAAAGCAGAAGAGAGTGGCTGTGTCTCCTGTTTCTTCAGTAGGCTCATGCAGTTGCAGTTGTAGAAATGCTGCCTCGACATCACAGAATACATGGAGCACAAGAACTGAAAAGATAGATTCAACTCAAGCTTCGAGGAACCAGTCCACAGTCAACCCTGGATCTGCAAACGGGTCAAAGATGCAGACATAAGAAAATGGTGCTCCACCTCAGCAACTAAAGACAAACGGTTACACATCTGACTTCTATCTAAAGAAGCAACTTGTTTTAATTGTGGTAATCCTGGTCACATTGCCCGAAATTGTCTCTATCGCCCCTATGAGCCATATTATCCGCAAAGTCAAAGTGTTTCATCTCAGGAATCAGTTAAGTCTAAGCCAATGAAGGTGCAACCACCTAAGGCAATGAAGACTGTTTCTCCTAAGATAAAACCCTCTGATCAACCCCGAGGCGCTGCCAAAGAGCAGAGAAAATTTTCAAATCAAATGTATGTTTTTCCAAATTATGAAAATTTTCATAAAAAGGTGAAGAAACCGATTTTAAAACAACACAATGTTGAAAAACCTAAAGTTACCCCTCTAAAGGTAACTAAAACTGTTTTGAAAAGAAAACCTGAAATGAAAAAGGTTCAAAAACCTAAAGTCACTACTCCAAAAGTGACTGAAACAACTCATAAATCACATCAAATTTGGAAACCTAAATCAATGGCATCCACAACTCCAATCCCTGATTTTACAAAGAGCATGTGTTTAAAAGAAGTAAATTTCACTGACTCTTCAGGTATACCCAGAACAACAATGGCCTGGGTACTAATGGCTAACTAATCTCTCACTATGTGCAAGAACAGTCAAGGAAGACTTTCATTAACCTTTGTTTGTTTGTGATATTGATTTTTCCAGGCACATGATTGAAGGCATCTCTCCATTACATGACATGCAAATTCTCAATAGTAGGGATGTTCTTCTGATGAGAGGTAACTCTAACAAATCAGCAAGCTACTGTCTGAATTGGTTGTTTCTTCACTAAATTGATGTGAGGTATGGTTTTGCATAAAACAAAACCCATTTCTGAAAAATTCTCAAATGATAAACTTTGAAGGTTAGCTTGGTCAATTTAGTCTTATAGTGTGTTAGTGTGTAAAAAAACATGTTGCTATTAAAAAAATCAAAAAGCATGAGTTAATATCTGAGGGAGACCCAAATGTTGTTCCGAGATTTATTGGATGTGTTATGCACATGTTAAGACAAAGTATGAATTGGTTAACTCTTTTTGTAACTTTTCAATAATTCTTTATTTCCTGTCATGTGGCAAGAACATCCACTATCTACAACCCAGATGTTGTTCCGAGATTTATTGGATGTGTTATGCACATGTTAAGACAAAGTATGAGTTAATTTCTGAGGGAGACCCAAGCCTTTGTGGTTTGGGTCTTCCCATTTGTGACAATTGCAACCTTCCAAGTTAACTCCGCTAACTTTTTCCGTTAACTCCGTTAACTTTTTCCGTTAGTTCCGTTAGTTCCGTTAACGAACCCGAGACCCGTTATTTAAATGATTACATGTTTATTCATGTTTATTTGCTAATTAATTTTAGTAACTTGTTTCGTGAACTCATTTCGCGATCTTATGTGTTAGTTGTGAAAAATTGCATTTTTTATGCAAAGCCGGGCTTTGTGTGTAAATTTGAATTTTCATGTGTAAATGATATTTATACTTGTCCCGACTAAGTCTTGCATGTTAAATGAGTTTAAAACAATTGGTGATGTTTTTAAAATTTTTACTTTACAACTTTTAGTTAAAAAACCCACTTAAAATGAGTTTTATACCCTTATGCTTAAAAATGAAACTTGAGGGGCTTAAATGGTAATTTATACTTAATCCAAAATCTGCACAAAACCCATCCCCCACCCCCATTCACGATCTCAGCTCCCCTCTCCCTCTCTTCTTCACGACTCAACACACACACACACACACTAATCGCGATTTTTGGAGAAATCAAGCATAAAGAGGTAAAATTCGAAGATCCTAAGCTCCTACAAGCTTCAAGAACACCAAAGGAAGCTCCTTCTTCTTCTCCTCTCCTCCCACCTGCGATTTTTCTCTCTAACTTGTAAGCCCTAAAATCTTGAATCCGAAATTCATGGTTGCATGTGTGTTCTTTTGTGTTTGAATGCTAAATGGTGAGCTTCTATGCTCATAAATCATGTTTTAAGTTAAGGTATGTTAAAGGCTGATTTGGGGCTGACTTGAAGTTGGGTTTAAGGGCTGGAAATTGTGTTCAAATCTGCTATGAATGTTCTTGTATGTATATTGGGTGTTTGGACATGAAGTTTGGGCATATGTGCTTGTATACTAGTCCTTATGTTGAGATTTTGCTATGTTTTGGATATGAACATGTTGAGAACTGAAAATCCATGTTAAAGTGTTTATATTGATGTTAGTAGAAGTTGGATGACCAAATTGTTGCTAAAAATTAGAAAACCGAAACTTTTACAAATTACCAATTTTGGACAGATTCGGCCAGATTTTTAGGCCATTTTGCAGAGGTCATAACTTGCTCAATTTTGATCGGAATCAGTTGATTCTTTTTCCCTAGTAAAGTATTATGTCTTATCTTCGAGTCGGCTACTCGCAAACTTTCTGAAACCTCCGTTTGGTCATCCAAATAGCTGCTGCAAGTTAGGTGTGCAAAGCTGTCATTTTCTGTGAAAAGTGGACTTTGCAAATTGGTTGGGCATGTAGATCTTGTTTTAATGGTGTGGTTGCTATTTGGACTTGATGTTTATATGTTGAAAGTAAGATCTGGAGAATTTAATGTTTAAATTCCAAATTTTGAATAAGTTATGCAAGTTTTCATTTTACCTTGACTTGTTTGCTAAATGCCAAAAGTGCCAACTTCGGACGTGCATAACTTTCTTATACCTTAACTTTTTAAGTTGATTCTTTTTGCAAAATTCCCTAAATGTTGAGTAGTTCATGCCTGCAAAATTACAAAACCTAACTCCAAGTAGGGAGCAAATTAGGCATGCCACCAAATTGTGTGTCAATGACAATAATGTTGATTTTTGCCAACTTCCAACACACATAACTTTCTCATTTCTTAACATTTTTACTTGATTCTTTTTGCAACATGTCCTAATTGATATGTAGTATATGCCTGCAAATTTTAAGGATTTAATTCCAAGTATTGTGGATTTTAGCTATGCCACTAGTTAGATGCTTGGAGTTTGACTTTTTGGCAAGACTTTGACTTTAATTGCAATTTCTTGATTTTCTCCCAAATTGAGACTTGTATGTGCATTATGTGGCTTGTATGATCGTATGAAACATGCTTAGGTGCTTATGTGTTATCTTTCGTCCTAGTGACACCTTCTAATTTGATTAGGCCATATTTACCCAAATAGGTTGACTTTGACCAACCCGTTGAAGCCAGTGCTGAGTACCAGTGCCCCCTCAGGTGAGTTCATTACTATATGTTGCTATGTCCATTCAGGGACGATAATGCGCAACGGTAAGGTATTTCTTACTAAGTAAACTTTTTCCGACCAAATATCATATGTATCATTGAATTGATTGTTAAACTTCAAAAGTCCTTACATTCGGACCGTTAATATAGAATAGCTAGGTGATGTTGAGTAGTACTACTGGGGATTGACACCCCCGCCCAGCGGTGCACGTGATGCACCAACCCGACTGGAGGTCGGATTGGGACCAATGTTATCCTACCCTCCGTGGTCTTTCAGGACACGGGAAGGCAAATCCGTAGGTAATCCCTATACATTGTCAGCTTCGGTTGCGAACAATTCAAATGTGCATAAATTAGGCTAGCTACCTACGATATGGAAAATTTTACAGGTCTTATGATATTGATTGTGTTGTACCTGTCTTTATTCATAAACATTAGGTCTACTTGTGACGGGTAGACCGCTTTAGTGAACTCACCAGCCTTGGCTGACACTTGATTGTTGAATGCTTTTCAGGTGGCTTGGAGGATCATGGATGGCACGGGCGTTGGCAGTACTTGTTCTTTGTAAAACCCTTTTGAAAGTCGTATTTCAGATACTTTAGTAATCACTTTTACTAAACAACAACCTTGTAAACTTTTAATGTTTCCGCTGATTTTTATGAAATGTAAACTCTGATTTATTTAATGTAATACATGACTGTTTACCCCTTTAACTATGGCTTGGTTGTAACTAAAGACTTGGATCCTGGTCTGGATCACACCCCGCACGGTTATACTTCGTTAGTGGAGATTGGGGGTGTGACAGATTGGTATCAGAGCCCTTGGTTACAGCGAACCAGAACATTTTTAGAAGTAAAATTTTCTGGACTGTAACTGTTTTGAAAACTTTGGTTACAACGCTTCCCGAAAGTACTGCTCCACGTGCCAAAGGTGATCCTCATTTAGAAATTCCTGCCTCGTGTTAGTATAGGAACTTGATTCTTGGTAGAAACTTTTCTTTCCCGAGACTTAGAAATAATTTACTTGATTTTGCATTTCCCTCTTAACGATTTGGTCCCATTTGTTCTTAAAGATCTGACCTGATTTTTGTCCTTAAAGATCTGACCTGAATTTGTTCTTAAAGATCTGACCTGAAATTGTTCTTAAAGATCTGACCTGATTTGTTCTTAACAACTTGACCTGATTTGTTCTTAACGATTTGCCACTTTTTGAACTTAACGACTTGCATGGGATTGGTCTTAACGATCTGGCTTTCTTTGTGCTTAACGATTTGACTCCCAACAGTGTTCTTAACGATTTGGGTATTTTGCCTTAACGATTTGGTTGAGTTTTTAAGCGTTAACGACTTGCCCCCATTTGCTCTTAACGACTTGGTGGCTCCTCTTAACGATTTGGTAATTGGCCTTAACGATTTGCTACATGCTTCAACAACCAGCAACCTGTTTTTAGTGACCTACACGTATAACTAAATGTTTAGCCTCGTACAGGGCAACATTGTATAAAATCAGATGATTTCTCATGGGATTCTTGTGACTGCGTCTGTTACCCAAAAATGTTGACACTCTTTTCCTTGGTCAATTTAGACCTCGCATTATAAATCACATAGTGTTGTGTGATAATTCAACGTGAATGTGACTTTAGTAACATAAATGAAATCAGGCATGTGATGACTAAGTACAATATGAGATTCTCTCAGTATATATATAAACATATGTGTATATAACGGATTCGTGATCGAGTCAGACAATAACTACTCTATATCTTTAAGTAAGTTGGAGGCATTGTAGCCTGCCCTGCCCATACTCCTACTGAACCACTTGCTTACCAAATTGTACCTACGATAAACTTTAAATTAGATGAGCTGATTTTCTCAGAACTTGTCTCCTTGGCAAATCCCAGTCAGTTGCCTTTGATTTAATGACCACATTCTTGATACTTACCCCTTGGAAACCACATACTACCCCATCGAACCTGGTAGCTAAAGTAAGAGGAACCAGCGTGACCATACAAGGTAAGTTGCCGTTACGGGTGCACACGTAAATGTAATTTGCAGTGTATGGAAGCCCTGGAGAATCCTGCTCGGCAGACCGTCGGTTGTAAGGAATACGACCTTGCATTTTCAAAAATTCCCGAACATCAATTTCTCAAGCTAAAGGGACTCAACCATATGGTTGAGGACATCTAGCAAAGTTCATTTTGCTATCACACTTGTTCTCCTTTCTTCTAGATATAGTATCCAACCTATCAAAATCCTTTAGAAATGCTGGTGCAAATGATAACCCCTGTGAGACATCATATCACTTACATCATTTGGTGACGAGACCTCCCCTCGCTGCGAGCGATCCGTGGTTAAACTTATAACTGATCTTGATTTATCCGCACTCTTAATTCTACTCTTATGAAAGTTACCGCTATAACCACCCTGCAAGCCCTCGCAATTGTACAACGACTTCATAAACTCTAACCTGATGGAAGCCCGGACGTCTTGAATGGACAATTACACCTCAACCATTAGAACTAACCTTTCGGCAGGAAAATCTTATGAAGTTCTTCTCTCTCGACTAGTAGCCTCGTCACGATTTTAAACACTTATTACCTCACTACAAATACTGTTTCACCCAACGGAGCAATGTTGATTACTTCTCGAACCCGTACAATCTGCTTTGTCTTCAACACACGATTCGTCTGCGAACTTAACTACCAAACCTTCTACTCTTTTTACCCTGTGTTACTTGGAAGGTCTTCAAGCCTTGAGCCATTGTGGCTAGTTAACCTCATCAATGACTTTTCCATGCACTTCTTTGTCAGAAGCTCCCGTACGACAAACATTGACAACCAACACTAGGCAGCATTATGCTAGGAAAGTTCCACAACATCATACATCGTTATCCATTGTCCTCATTCCTCCTTCTCTAGAAAGACTTTCCTTGGTAACCCCTGTTTCATAACCAATGGTGACTGAACCAAATGATTGATTCGAACTCTCGATAACACGCGTAAGGAAGTAGATTGACTCCAGAATTGGCGAAGACACGTTTGAATTTATCATTTATGCGACGAGCTACCCGAGGATCATCGAAAGCGACCCAAGTACCCGATATTTTTTTACATCTTATGTGCAATGCGACTTTTCGATACGCAATAAACCCTGCGAAACCTTAGCTACAACTCGTATTTGCATTCATTGAAAGTCAGCTAGTATTTTGAAGTCGTCAGCACTTGGTATTTCGGAAACCTACTCCTACTACGCGTTTGCACTTTTACTTACTCTTGAGGGCTGATATAAGCTGGTGCTCGATTCTTCTGTATGGTGCCACCGTCGATACAATCGCATTGATATCGGTCAACCCAAATCGTTTTTCTCCAGACTCGTCAGAATGGTACTGGATCGACCAGTTGTAACTATCCTACACTAAACGCCTCGCTCTTCATCCTAAATCTGTATTCCCCTACTTGATATCATTCATGCCTCCACGAAGAAACTTTCGGTCATTAGAATGTCACCCCCTATTTTGAATCTTTACCGGAGGGTAATATTCGTAACGATATATCCCATGTTGGCGAACCTCATTTTAAACCTAAACGTGAAAGACTACCTTCTCTTTTGAATCCTCTTCAGAAACTCAAATTGTATTCGCATTTCGTCCGCTAAACCCTTAATCATCCTCACCCTAGACGAAGACCCCCACCGACCGAAAACATGGAAAAACCTTTTTGTCGTAAAATTCAAAATTTTCACATGATTGCATGGGTTCAAATTTTTCTCTCCCATTCAAACTCAAAAGCACCAGGAATCAACATAAAGAAAAACCTTATTTTCAAGTATATTATCTAACAAGATTTGTCAAATAGCCAGGAATGGCAAGGAAACTGGTGCACCCTCAACGTGCTGGTAGTGTGGTGGGTTAGCTGCGGTACACCCTATACATAAGCACTAACGACATATGGAAGGTGGGATCAGTGCTGAATCACAAATTTACCTTGAAATTATAGACAAAAACCTTATTTTGAGAAACTTCATTTAATGGGGCATTGCCTACAATAAAGCAAAATTCTATTGTTATTTCTGTTACGATTTCCCAAGTCCTCATGCATATTTTCACTAGAAGGGACATACACAGTTTAATCAAATAAAACGCATTGTTTTCCAATCCTCTAGATTGAGAGGAAACATCTTGATATAACTTTCCTCCTAAGAGTCAAATATAAATTACGACCCAAATGAACACAACAACGTTTTAACAACTCAAGTCTTGTATTATAAAAGACAAATCACATATTCCTTGGAGTAACCCCATGACCTTTCCAGGACCCTTATCAACGTTCACTCGTCCCAGACCCGTACTCGTCTCATTTCACCATGGGAATTGGTGAAATGTTTATATTTGTCCTCTAGTCATTGCATTTTCTGGCATATCATTGCTTATCTATCGCGAGAACGCCTACATTCAAAACCAGTCACCGGCTTGGTGAAGCTGAGCGACTCTTTATGAGATTACTACGTTTACTCGCTATGCTATTGGTACTTTTCTGCGAACTATAAGAACCACCCGATCTTAGCCAAATTCAAGGATGCAAACCCACTCTCTAGATACGTTAACACTCAAACCTTTTTGCAGCACTTTTTGCCTCTATCGTGTCGTGTGACACAATACTTTATGTTATCTTATTGGATACTATAGCTGAAGGTTACTCGGACGTATGGTTACTTCGTCGCGTTAAATATTTTGACTTCGGATACGGTGTCATCGTGGCACTTGTCAAACCTGACCATGAGATGCGATTCAACTAACTCGTGGATACATTTGTCATAGAAAAATCACTCTTTATACGCTCGTGCGCAATGTCCATTCAATGCTTTTAATCATATACCATCCATCACTCCCCTTGGAACAGAGAACTTGGATTCTCTAATAATAACACTATCAGGGCAAATTCCGTGAAACAGTTAGCACTGAAGGAAATTTCCTTTCAACTCGGGAACGATGTGACAACTAGAAATTTTACGCACCTTGAGCGTTACGACAATTTTCGGGACGAAAATTCTTTAACATGGGGAGGCTGTGACAATTGCAACCTTCCAAGTTAACTCCGCTAACTTTTTCCGTTAACTCCGTTAACTTTTTCCGTTAGTTCCGTTAGTTCCGTTAACGAACCCGAGACCCGTTATTTAAATGATTACATGTTTATTCATGTTTATTTGCTAATTAATTTTAGTAACTTGTTTCGTGAACTCATTTCGCGATCTTATGTGTTAGTTGTGAAAAATTACATTTTTTATGCAAAGCCGGGCTTTGTGTGTAAATTTGAATTTTCATGTGTAAATGATATTTATACTTGTCCCGACTAAGTCTTGCATGTTAAATGAGTTTAAAATAATTGGTGATGTTTTTAAAATTTTTACTTTACAACTTTTAGTTAAAAAACCCACTTAAAATGAGTTTTATACCCTTATGCTTAAAAATGAAACTTGAGGGGCTTAAATGGTAATTTATACTTAATCCAAAATCTGCACAAAACCCATCCCCCACCCCCATTCACGATCTCAGCTCCCCTCTCCCTCTCTTCTTCACGACTCAACACACACACACACACACAATCGCGATTTTTGGAGAAATCAAGCATAAAGAGGTAAAATTCGAAGATCCTAAGCTCCTACAAGCTTCAAGAACACCAAAGGAAGCTCCTTCTTCTTCTCCTCTCCTCCCACCTGCGATTTCTCTCTCTAACTTGTAAGCCCTAAAATCTTGAATCCGAAATTCATGGTTGCATGTGTGTTCTTTTGTGTTTGAATGCTAAATGGTGAGCTTCTATGCTCATAAATCATGTTTTAAGTTAAGGTATGTTAAAGGCTGATTTGGGGCTGACTTGAAGTTGGGTTTAAGGGCTGGAAATTGTGTTCAAATCTGCTATGAATGTTCTTGTATGTATATTGGGTGTTTGGACATGAAGTTTGGGCATATGTGCTTGTATACTAGTCCTTATGTTGAGATTTTGCTATGTTTTGGATATGAACATGTTGAGAACTGAAAATCCATGTTAAAGTGTTTATATTGATGTTAGTAGAAGTTGGATGACCAAATTGTTGCTAAAAATTAGAAAACCGAAACTTTTACAAATTACCAATTTTGGACAGATTCGGCCAGATTTTTAGGCCATTTTGCAGAGGTCATAACTTGCTCAATTTTGCTCGGAATCAGTTGATTCTTTTTCCCTAGTAAAGTATTATGTCTTAGCTTCGAGTCGGCTACTCGCAAACTTTCTGAAACCTCCGTTTGGTCATCCAAATAGCTGCTGCAAGTTAGGTGTGCAAAGCTGTCATTTTCTGTGAAAAGTGGACTTTGCAAATTGGTTGGGCATGTAGATCTTGTTTTAATGGTGTGGTTGCTATTTGGACTTGATGTTTATATGTTGAAAGTAAGATCTGGAGAATTTAATGTTTAAATTCCAAATTTTGAATAAGTTATGCAAGTTTTCATTTTACCTTGACTTGTTTGCTAAATGCCAAAAGTGCCAACTTCGGACGTGCATAACTTTCTTATACCTTAACTTTTTAAGTTGATTCTTTTTGCAAAATTCCCTAAATGTTGAGTAGTTCATGCCTACAAAATTACAAAACCTAACTCCAAGTAGGGAGCAAATTAGGCATGCCACCAAATTGTGTGTCAATGACAATAATGTTGATTTTTGCCAACTTCCAACACACATAACTTTCTCATTTCTTAACATTTTTACTTGATTCTTTTTGCAACATGTCCTAATTGATATGTAGTATATGCCTGCAAATTTTAAGGATTTAATTCCAAGTATTGTGGATTTTAGCTATGCCACTAGTTAGATGCTTGGAGTTTGACTTTTTGGCAAGACTTTGACTTTAATTGCAATTTCTTGATTTTCTCCCAAATTGAGACTTGTATGTGCATTATGTGGCTTGTATGATCGTATGAAACATGCTTAGGTGCTTATGTGTTATCTTTCGTCCTAGTGACACCTTCTAATTTGATTAGGCCATATTTACCCAAATAGGTTGACTTTGACCAACCCGTTGAAGCCAGTGCTGAGTACCAGTGCCCCCTCAGGTGAGTTCATTACTATATGTTGCTATGTCCATTCAGGGACGATAATGCGCAACGGTAAGGTATTTCTTACTAAGTAAACTTTTTCCGACCAAATATCATATGTATCATTGAATTGATTGTTAAACTTCAAAAGTCCTTACATTCGGACCGTTAATATAGAATAGCTAGGTGATGTTGAGTAGTACTACTGGGGATTGACACCCCCGCCCAGCGGTGCACGTGATGCACCAACCCGACTGGAGGTCGGATTGGGACCAATGTTATCCTACCCTCCGTGGTCTTTCAGGACACGGGAAGGCAAATCCGTAGGTAATCCCTATACATTGTCAGCTTCGGTTGCGAACAATTCAAATGTGCATAAATTAGGCTAGCTACCTACGATATGGAAAATTTTACAGGTCTTATGATATTGATTGTGTTGTACCTGTCTTTATTCATAAACATTAGGTCTACTTGTGACGGGTAGACCGCTTTAGTGAACTCACCAGCCTTGGCTGACACTTGATTGTTGAATGCTTTTCAGGTGGCTTGGAGGATCATGGATGGCACGGGCGTTAGCAGTACTTGTTCTTTGTAAAACCCTTTTGAAAGTCGTATTTCAGATACTTTAGTAATCACTTTTACTAAACAACAACCTTGTAAACTTTTAATGTTTCCGCTGATTTTTGTGAAATGTAAACTCTGATTTATTTAATGTAATACATGACTGTTTGCCCCTTTAACTATGGCTTGGTTGTAACTAAAGACTTGGATCCTGGTCTGGATCACACCCCGCACGGTTATACTCCGTTAGTGGAGATTGGGGGTGTGACACCATTGCATCATTGAATTTGTACTCTTTGAGTACAAGTGTTTGAGTCACTTCTTTAGTTTTTGAAGACTTAGCCTTTGACTAATCATTGGTTGAAGAATTTTGACTATTTTGGGCAATAGAAAAAAAGTTTATTTCAGACTGAAAGTCCATGGCCTTTTGTTTTGTGACATTCCTTCTTGATCTATATTCCCTTTGTTTTCTTTCTTATGATGTTTCAGAGAATTTTAGTTTGAAATTTGAACTTGTGGGATCGAAATCTGAAGATTTTCTCTGAAACACTTGTTTCTTTTGATTATTTGAAACAATTTTAGTTTGATTAGGACAAAAACTGTTGTTTACAGTCCTGGAGTTCTTTCCAGAGTAACTTTTGTTGTCCGAGGTAAATTTTACCCCGGGTATAAAATTTTTGCCTCCCGAGATAACTATTATCTCGGGTGCCCTTTTTCTTTCATTTTGTTGCTTTCCAGAGTGTTTTTGTCCCTCCGAGGTAATTTTTACCTCGGGATCATGAATTTTGCCTTCCGAGATAAATTTTATCTTGGAATCAAATTTTCTTCCTTCAGGAGCATAATTACTCCTAGGGTTTTCTTTCTTCTGAGTTTTAGTGACATGAAGCTATTCAGATTTCTCAAAGTCATGATTGCTGAATTTTTAAATCTTTGTTTGTTTACCAAGTTTGATTTTGTCTGTCTGAGTGGTATTTACTTTGACTTTTTGATTCTTCATAGTTGACTTTTTCAAAACTTTCACAAACAAATTATGATTTAGTTTCCCCTTTTTTAGATGTTTGATAGCATGAATAATATTAAAAAAAGGATTGTGATGACAATTGATAGCAAGATGACCAATTTTTCCACATATTAAGCATTCCTTTATCATTTTGGTCTTAAACTCAGAAATTTTTCAGACTGAAAGTATTTTCTCATTGAAGAGTTTTGAGAGGAACACGATTCAGTTTTTTTGTTGTCTTTCATTTTCCAGAGAGTTTTCTTGTTTTTAACAGAGTTGCTAGAAATTTGAGGTTCATTTGTAACAGTAGTTACAAATGACACCTTTTCAGTTTTTAACTCAGACACATCACTGGATTTTGAAATTTCTTTTCTTGTGTTGATAATGGGATCAGGTGTAAGTTGAACTTTAGTTTCTTCATTCTTAACCCTTTTTACACACTCAGTGTATGAATCGGGATAAGTGACCTTATTGTACCCAATTCTATTATTTAAATGATTTCAGTTACTTTCTGAATTTTGCCACAGTTTCAGGTGTTTCTCATTACTTGCCTGTAGTTTTTCACAGTCAGCAGTAGCAACAGAAAATTTGATTTCACAGATACTCAATTCAGATTTTATTTCCTCATTTTCTTTGTTTGCAAAATCTAATTTAGAGAGCAGATCTTTGATTTGAGTAACAAGATTGGATTTTTCATGTTTTAAAGCACTGATACTTTTTATTAATTCTTCAATCTTATTGTTGTAAGCAATATCAGCCTTTCTAGAGTATTCTTTGATTTCTTTTAGACTTGCCATTTCCTCAATGAGTTCAAGATTATGTTTTCTATAATTTTCTATCTACTCAGCACATTCATTTTTCAAAGAAGAGAAAGTACTTCCTTTGGGATTTCAGTGTTTACCTCATAGTTTGAAGAGGTATCCATGGATGAAGTAGAAGAGTTCTCAGCAGAGTAAGAGATTTCTTTTGCCATTGAAGCATGATTGATTGGTGAGAACTCTTGCATGATTTCCTCCCAATCAACACAACTGGTTTGATTAGCAACAATAGCAGTTGCATGGCTTTGTGGCTTTGAGCTTGATGAGGGAGCAGTAGGACCTTAGTAGATACACTTGATGTTGATGGTTTTGTTCTTAAGCCTATGTCATGTGTAGGATAGGTAACTGATGTGTATGCATTGTGAGGTCTATGATACTTGTTTCCTCCATCTTGGCTTGTGTTTTCTCTTCTGGGCTGCTTGCATTCCCTAGAAAAATGTCATAATTGGTGACAATTGTAGCATTTGGCTTTACTATTATCAAACCCAATTTGAGCATTTCTATCTCCATTGAACTTTTTGCATGTTCTCTTGTAGAACCTTTGTGCACGTAAGGAGATCATTGCTAGTTGTGTGTTGATGTCCATCTCTTCCAGATCATCAGCACTGAAGCATTCTAGATCTGATCTAGTGAGCCCATTCGGACTGTTATCTGCAATATGAGCAAAGTTGTTATAAAAGAGAGGCATGGTTTCATTACCTCTTGGTGATGTAGGATAAGTAATCAGGGGAGCTTATTCATTTTAGTGACTTCTATCTTCATGAGCAATAATGAGTGCAGTAGATGTTAGAATGGTTAAGTTCACTGGTTTGTTTAAAGTACCATATTTTTCATTGATTTTCATTTCATGTGCACCGAGCATTCCATGAAGTACACTCAACTTTAAAGTTTTGAGATCCTTGTTATACTTGATGCTTACACTATATATTGTCTACACATCAGGAAGTGATCTTAGAAAATTTCTGATCACATCGCCATTTTCCATCTTCACATCATTTTCCTGTAATTCATCAAGAAGTTGAACAAAACGTAGATATTGAGCATTCATACTTTCACCATTTTTGTGAGAAAAATTTCCATATTTTTGTTTCAGAACATCTTTCTTATTTTCTTTAACTTCATCAGTTCCTTCGTACATTTTGTTTAACGCTTTCCATAAATCAAAAGCAGTTTTATAATTTTTGAAACCTACGAGAATAGAGCTTGGAAGTGCTGCTTGTAATGCCCATAGAGCTTTATGATCTCCCTCAACCAACTTGTGGTCATCATAGGAAGAGTCAACAACAACTTTTACTAAATCTACAATTGGTGTAGTAGCAGATTCTGCTGTAGGGACAGTAGGGCCATACATAACAGATTTCCACATTCTATAGTCAGAATGATGAAGATAACCTATCATTCACAATTTTCATGTATTAAAATCATCGGGCATGAATGATGGTGGTTTGTTTGAACTACCATTTCATGATTCTCCCATGATTAAGGATGAAAAAAGCGGAAAGAGTGACTTTTTACTAAAAACAGAGTATGTGGGTAAAACAGAGTTTTAAGAATTCAAGTTTTAAAAATCACGAGCCAAGGTTCTGATACCACTTGTAGGATCGAATTCTAGTTACAAAGTTGAACCAATCACAAGGTTTCACTTAGAATTAACCAGGCGGAAACAATTTAATTCTTATGCTCTGTTTAAAGTAAAGTAATATGAGATCGAATACAAGACAAGTATAACAATAATATGAATAAAAATGAGCACTGTATTACAACTTGCAGATTCAAAGTACATATCAGAGTGATTTACACTTGCTTATTTAAAGCATGGTTACAAGTGTCTATATATAGTGCCTTAAGGAATCAGGAGAACCCTTGATTCCTCTAACGATCATTTAGACCGTCAAGTAAAGATACATGAACTAGAATAATAAAACTAGTCTAGAAGATAATCGTGTCAGCTTCATGTCAGGAGAATGGCGGGAAAGTGGATCAGATATGTCAGAGACAAGTGGAGCAGGTCAAGTTGATGTCCGAGATAACTCACCTTACCGAGGTAACTTGAGTTATCTCGGGAATATCCACTGTCCGAGATAAAACTGTATTCCCGAGGTAAAATAGGCATCCGAGGTAAAATGACCTTCCGATGTGACTTATCTTGGGCCTTCTATTCTTCCTAGATAATCGATCATTTTTCATTTTCATTTTTTTTATCATTTTTGTTTTTCATTTTCTTTCGTTCATATTTTTAGGGGGAAAATTTTGGAAAATTCAAAAAATAGAGTTTGTTGAAATTTTATAGGGAGCAATTATTAAAAATAAAAAAATGGAAAATTGAAAAATTGATCTGACCAAGCGAGAAATGATAGTACATCAGCATATACGTTATCTATCATGGATAAATTAAGTCTAAAGTCTGTAGGTACTTGTATAATATGTGAATTTTCATGACTAATATGATATCCTCAAGTAAGATATAAACATAAAGCTTGCCTGATGATCTTTGGTTATTTGCTTCTTGATGAATATTGTGTGATGATTTTATAAAAAAGTAGAATAAGAGATATCCTGATGAATGCATGTTTTCATTTTGAAAGATTTCAACTTGATTTGTTTTCTTTAATAATTATGACCAAATGACTGGACTGTCTCTACGTATCGAAAGATCGACCTGCTAGAGGGTCATTTGGGTTTTCGTTCTCACTTTACATACTCTCTCTACGTATCGAAAGATCGACCTGAGAGTGAAATTCATTAACACTTCAACTTGTTTGATTTTCTTTATTTTCTTAAATGATCGGACTATCTCTGCGTATGCGTGAGTATCGACCTGATAATTGTTCATTTAAGGTTCTGCTTTATTTTTGCATGACTCTTCAAGGATGATTAAATATGTGGGGAATTAAATTTGCCAACTATCCAAGACCAAGTGAAGGCCGAGTGATTTGGTTAGATGTGATATATTCAACGAGCCACTTATCAACTATCGTTCTACCGTCCTGCAACTTGGTGAACGTCAAGACTACTCAAATTGTTCTACTAACAGAAGACGGCACAAGTGAAGATATTTGTCTAATTGTTATATTAATGTATATATCAACTTGTCAACTAGTGGTAATATATTTACCACTATGCCATCTTAGATTAGTATATATATGTGCTATATCTCATGCACAAAATATACCAACACATACACAAAACATATAGAAGCACAAAGTGCTCTGATGAGATCTAGAGAGTCTTTATAGTTGCAAAGGGCTCATGAACTCGGTAAATTCTTTTTCTCGAGTCTACGTATGGGTGTGGTAGATATTATGTAATCATTCGATTATCAATAGAATCCTACATTCATTTTATCTATCATGTTCTTAAATATATTCTCATTCTTGTGTCAAACATCTCAACACTACTGAGGGTTCATTCCGGATGTTCGTTTGTTATATAAGACGAGTACACAAAGTATTCGATCCTACTTCCACATCGCAACCAAGATTTAAGGTATTAGCCCACCACCCCGGTTTTTTCAAAATAACTAAGAAACTTTGCTTCTACATGATAAACATGATGATTTGCCGGTATATCTGATAGAGTGGAGGCCAAGTTATCAGTGCATGATAATATTACCTTATTCATATCTGAAAATGATAAATATGATTGGTGCATGCCGAAATAAACATAAATGTTGTATTTGCGATTATCTTGGTTTGCATAAGGCTGAAATTGAAGTGTGCTAGATACGTTATGTCTGATATGATCTCGTGTTGTGATCTTTCTGGGAAAATCAAAAATAGAGTCTGATTCTATATTGCATTTTATATTTCATTTCAGAAAACTCAAAAAGGTTTTTGGTGTGTTTTAGCATGACTATGTAAAAGCCAAAAATATTTTATTTTTTTGTTTTTTCGATTGATCGACACAAGATACAAAAAATATTTTCAAATCATACATCTTGGATTCTCAAAGAGAAGTTTTGCTCAAAGATTAACTTATGTTGGCTTGAAAAATGGAAAACCACGTTTCTGTCTTTTGAAATTGCAGGTTACAAGGTTGATTACGCATGGTAAAAGGGGGAGTATATGAAGAATATCTTTCACAAAGTGGATCTTGGAGTTCAAAAGATTATTTAAGAGTGATCCAGCCATGCAAGCTCTATAGCTGACAAGAAATTTCAAGTTGAAGATCGGATGCAGCAATGCTGAAGATTGAAGACTAGCGATTTATTTAGCATAGATACACCACACGTTAAGGGGGAGTCTGTTAGAGCATGATTCTATGCTACAGTGTGTCTTGTGTGTTGTATCAAACTAGAGCATCTTAGTGAGTTTGAGACGCAACTAACCATGCTACGAATCAATGGTTCATTAGCAGCGAACCATTGGTTCGTTGGCTGGTTGATTAGCTACTTAGTCAAACACTATAAATAGTGTTGACTTGGTTAGCTCATTACAACTTCCAGAACTCTTGTGCTAAGTGTGTGTTTCTGTGTGTGTTTTAGAGAGAGAACGAGAGAGACCAAAGCTTTGTAATTGCATTCTTCTTGTGAATTAATAAAACAAAGCTTATTTACATTCTCGTTCACTAGATTGATCGCCTCATCTAGTAGTAAGATCATTCCATGCACCTACAAGAATGTCTCATCAGCTTTCTTCACGACCCTAAGTCTTTCAGTTTGTTTCTTTTCTTCAAGAATCAAGTCCCGATATCATCCTTGATCATCCTACATTCATTCGGCATGTGTTTCTTCTTGTTTTGCTTGTTTGAAAGTTGTCAAGATCCAAGCTTTATGTTAGATCTAGGGCTGATTTGTAATGATATCATGATATCGTAAGTAGATCTATGGTTTGTGATGATGAAGTTTGCATCTTTGGATCAAAAGTGTGATTTTTATGAAAGATATGATGATCCATGCTAGATCTAGGTTTTGCATGGTTGCATTTGAATAAAGCTTGAAGATTGATGCAAGATCTATGTTCTAATTGCTTAATAATGATAGATCTAGGGTTGTTGTGCAATAAAGTTTCTACCTTTACGTAAGATAAACCAATTTCTGTAGTCATGCATGCTAGATCTTGAATAAAGGTACTTGATTTGTGTTAGATCTACAATAAAGTAGCTTGATCTAGGTTAATTGATGCATGATAGTCTATTAAGTTGCCAACTTGATGTTAGATTGCATGAGGATTAATTTAAAAAAATTATTTACGTGAAATTATCATGTAAATGGCCTATTAGGTCAAGATGGCATTCATGCAAGTGGTTAGAAACTTGTGATATGGATTGAAATGTGTTGATTGGTGATCTATGTGACTTACATGGGATGATGATGTGGTTTTATCATGGAATTAACCTACGTTTGGTAAATATATATTTACCGGAAAATAAATAACTATGTAAATGCATGTGTATGAGCATGAGATTACTTGATTAAGTGTTTGCATGTTATTAGTCAAATTAGTTACAAGTTATTCAAGTGTACAAGTCCTAAGTCTCCTACCTCGGTGGGAATGACAAGACTTTGTACGATTGCCCCGTTAATCGTACATCGTATACGCGGGATAATGTCATAGATAATTGTGATGTAATTACATTTTTCATGTAACATGTTATGTGAGAAAAACGTGCTAGGACAAATGTAGAAAACTTAAATTTGATCACCAAATTTGTATTCGAGTCTACTTGTCCGTTGATTGCGCATTGTCGGGACGGTTGGTCAACACAGTAAACACTCACACTATTACGTGTCATAGGTGAAGTCTAAGAAGATTCACTGCTATCGTTTAGTTTCTTATTGGATATACTAAATTGCACCCTAAGGTGAGTTCATACCCTACTTTTTAACTGTTTACGCTTTCGGGGGAGAAGACATACGGTAACTTGTTTTATAATTTAACTTGATGATTTATACCAACACTTTATATACCATGGATGAAACATTTGCTAAAAGTCCTTCAACTGAGGTGAACCATGAATAATTTATAACGGGGAATTATAAGGTAGATCTATTGGGCCAGACAACCCCTACTAGACCGCTAGAAGCGGGTCAGGTATTATAATGTCTCTAGCATGGTCGTACTTGCAAACAATATGGCAGGAAGACAAAGTAGCTGTCAGTAATGATGTCATGAACCCTGTGGTGTTATAAAATATTTATGGGCTAGCTACCCACAGGTATAAATATCAGCTTTTTCAAGGTGGAGTCCCTGCTTGGGTTATGCCTTGTTAAGGGTATCTGGTTAAGAACTGTTTTGATAAATGCTATTTATCTGTTTAAACTTATGAACTCACCAACCTAGTGTTAACATTTTTTTAGTATTTTCTTCTCAGGTCCTTAGGAGCAGCTGAGGAGCATGTTAGGATCATTCTTATGGTCATTCTGCATGGTTTGTATATGCATGATAACTTTTGTCGCCTTTGGTGAAATGACACTTTTCAAACTACTTTCTTATGATTGTCGCTTCTGCTTACGACTTGCTAAAACTTTGTTGAAATGCTTCCGCTAAAACTTTAAGACTTTTATGACTCTAATAAATCTTTTGATACTTTGGTATCCAAATGTGATCTTAAAACGTTGAGTCGAGCACGTAGAATGTTTGAAGTGTCTAACGACTCAGATCCTGGTCTGGCTCACACCTCCGTTCGCGGGTATTACGCGAGTGGTTTTGCGGGGGTGTGACAAAATGGTATCAGAGCCGTCAGTCATAGCGAAATTAGGATTGCATTAGATCTAACTATGACTAGAGTCAGTTAGGCACAGACTTAGACGCACATATACACAGTTTACCCATCTTACTATTATATATATATATATATATATATATATGAGTATATGTATATACTATATTGCCTATCTGTGGTACTGTTATTTCTATCTTTATTCTTATCACATCATCGCATCTACCTTCTGTAGTGCTTGTTTGAATTAACTGTCTAGTTATTCAAAAAGTAGCTACTCACTGTAATATACACAGGATGTATATTGTAGGCATGTCAACGACTACATCAGACGTTGGAGCATCAGCTGGAGTTAAGGGAAAGAGACTCCGCGAGATGAGTGATGATGAGGTATTATCGGATGTGCGTGATTTCGTCGAGTGATCTTACATTCGGAACCATCAACACCCTAGAAATCGGAGGTGGTATCATGGATATGTGCGTCAGCTGGTCGAGGAGTAGCGTGTTCCATATCATGCATCAGCCGATCTTACCCCTCGCATTTTGGAGGAACCTGGTATGCCATTCTTACCCCCACTACTTTGCCCCGAGACTCGGGTGATCGTAGCATTGGTGGCAGCCTTGGACACCACACAGCGAGCCCTGAGTGACGCCATGGATGACATTGAACTATTACAGGAGAGGCAGCAACGTTTAGATGAGATGATCGAGGTATCGAGCCGCAGTCTGGGTGTAACTGATGTGGCGCTTGACCATTTGGTCGAGCATGTGCGAGCAACACGGAACAGGGTGATTGTTCTAGATGATTGGCACCGAGTGACTCAGGCTACATTTACTACGTTATAGGGTGTACCATGTGCTATGGGAGGCGTTCCTGCGGATCCTCCCGCTGAGGGACCTGCTCTGAACCTAGAGGGGGAGGAGGAGCCCGTCATAACCGACTGATTATTCTCAAAGTTATCTAGTATCTGGTAGTAGTAGTCAGTATCTATCTTAGATGCTTTCATGAAGCATTGTATAAAGATTAGTAGTCTTTATCTACCTTATGACATGTAAAAATTTTGAACTCGATTTAGAATATAATGAAATTGCGATTCAGTTGCGATTTTATTTTATTTAAAGTTGTAATGTGTTCTGAATGTCGTTTGCTATTGTACTAAACTTGAATGGTAAAAGCCGGGATGTTAATCATTTTTGTATACTATAAATAGGGAAGAAATGACTGGACGTGGTCGAGAACGGGATGGCACCTTGTTGGTACGTAATTTGTGCGTCGTGTGAAGTATCTGATCAAGACGATATGAAGATCTGAAGAAGCCAAAGCTACTGCACAAACTGAACCGAACTAGCGCAAACTAGTGTTATCCGAACTAGCAGTTCGGATGGGTTCGGACTAGACGAACTACGGGTTCGTCTGGGTTCGGTCAGTCGGGTATATATAGGTGATTAGCTTTGTAATTTCGTAGCAGTTGAGAGAGTGTCTGAGTTTAAGTGTGTGTTTTCTAAGGTGTTTCTCTGTGTCGGTTCTCAGTGATTTCCAAAGTTGTAATTGTTCTTCGTTGATCAATAAAAAAAACTTTTAATTACTTCTCGTATCTGAAATAGCTCGATCGAGTAGACGATCCGTCGCTCCAGCATTTTCCAAATGGTATCAGAGCTTTGTGGTTCACTCTACTGATCTGTGGTTGCTATTTTTGAAATTTTAGAGTCAAAAAGTGTCGTTTTTTCGAAAATTTGAAGTGTTTTTGCGAGTTTTTGACCGTTTCAATCGAGAGTTTTACGAAAAATGGGTTCCTAAATCATTTTTTATCACTTTTTCTGGTTGACTGCTGAAAATCTCGTTAAAATTTGTCCAAAATCGTGAAATTTTGATCGAAACATGTTCAGTTCGTTTCTGTTCGTGTGAGGTTCTGAGATCTGCAAAATAACCGTCATCCAAACTCCCAGTTCGTCTAGGTTCGTTTCAATTCGTTTGAGCTAGTCTCAGTTCAGAAACCCGAAGTCTAGTTTTCCGACACATTCGTTCTCTTTCAGTTCGTTTAAACGAAGTTCCAGTTGGGCTGAGTTCGGATTCTGGTTAGTATCAGTTCGTGTACTTTTTGGTTCGGATAGGTTCGTGACAAGATTTCAGTTTGGTTAACCTTCAGTTTCGCTGAGTTCGCTTGATCATTTTCTATTTGGATTCAGTTCACCTACCAGAATTAAGAAAATTTTCAAAATGCCGGATTACCAAGCTTTTGCTGTTATGCAAAATGCGATGCAAACCTTGATTAATTTTGACAACGAAATTGGAACAAGCCAGAAAGTTCCCAAGTAGTTGAAGTTGGAGGATTATCAAAATTGGAAACAATGGTTTTCTGCTTATATGAGCAAAAATGATATTGATCTATGGATTCCAATTCGAAAGCTTTACATGCATCCAACTGATCAAGGAGATTTTAAAAAAATTCACACTTTTGATGCTGCTGAAAGGAAAAGTTATGAGCTTGAGCAAAAAGTGTTTGGTTATCTTACTATAGCTTTACCTACCGAATTACTACATCAATTTAGCACTTGCAAGAAAAGTAAACAATTGTGGGATGCGTTATCGGCACGGTGTGAAGGAAATGATCAATCTAAGAAAAGTAGAAGAAAGGTGTTGAACAAAGAGTTTGATAACTTTCAACATTATGAAGATGAAAACATCACGACTTTTGTATCAAGGTTTTCACATCTTATCAGTGAATTGAAAATAGTTGGGATTGAGAAAACTGATGAAGAATTGAAAGAGCAAATTTTGGAAGCATTACCTAAAAAATGGGAGAATTATGTGTTGTTGCTTACACATGACAAAGAATTTTCCACATTATCGTTTCATGAATTAACTGGTAAACTTCATGCTCGAGAAATGGAAATGATAAATTCTAACAAGTGAACTGCTAGATTGCAAAATCCAGAATTATATCATGGTGAGAACGCTGCTAGCATAACTGCTAAGACTAAACCTGGTTTTAGTTCTGCACCATCTACTGCTTTTAGTGGAAAATTTTCTGGAATTTTTGATAATACTGGTTCATCAAGAGGTTGCAGTTTTACAATTCCAGAATCATCAAACCAAAATGCATTTTCTGTCAAATCAGTTGATGATTGTGCTAAATTGATCTCTGCTCTCATTTCATCGTCTTTTGGATGATTATCAATGATGCCAGCAATGCTCGGCTGACTGAAAACGATCTTGATGAAATCGATGATGAATAGCTAAATGACATGGATATAGCCTGGCAATTTTCTATGTTGAGTCAAAAACCAAAACGATATTTTAAGAAAATTGGAATACAACATTTTGGTTCCGATGGAAAACTGGAATTTGATAAATTTAAAGATAAAGTGTTACAAATGTTGCAATCTTGGACATTTTGCTAGAGAGTGTCAACAATCTCATGTTCACAAGTCCGTTTCAAAAGCTACAAATTGCTCTCAACCATCATCAAGTTCGCCAACTAATCAAGCTTTGACTATTACTGATGATGGATGTTATAATTAGGGAAAAGTATTTCTTGATGAGTCAGCTTTGATTATCACACATGTACAAGATGATTATTATTCTGATTCAAGTTCTTATGAATCTGCTGAGAATGAAAATTTTAAATCGAAGATTGCAAGTTTGTTGAAGGAGAATGCTGGTTTAGTAAAAGAAATAAATTGAAATTAGTGAAATCAGATCTAAAGACATCCAAGGAAGAATTCAAAGAGTCTGAGCAGAAATTTGTTAAATTGTCTGAAAAGAATGATTAGTTAGTTCAAGAAGTTGAAAAATGGAAAGCTAAAGTAAAAGATGTTGAAAAAGATTTCAATGATCTGTTTGAAAAATCAAAGATTAAGCTTGATATGCTTACCAAGACATCTAATG
Organism: Deinandra increscens subsp. villosa; assembly: GCA_039602395.1. Classification (NCBI taxonomy): domain Eukaryota; kingdom Viridiplantae; phylum Streptophyta; class Magnoliopsida; order Asterales; family Asteraceae; genus Deinandra; species Deinandra increscens. The sequence continues at coordinate 17,983,477 of JBCNJP010000024.1, read as the reverse complement.
AAAATGTTTCCAAAACTGAGACATCTCAAATTGACATGGAAAATTTGTTAGATGAAAAGAGAGAGTTAGCAAGAGTGAATAAATTGCAAAGTGCAGATCTTGATATTAAAAAAAGGAATGAAGATAAGTGGAAGAAAGAGTTGTTTAATGAGCTTAATAATCTAAGATTGCAAAAGTATGAAACTCACAAAGTTGCTAAAAGATTGATAGCTACAGAAAAGGAATTAGATGAAGCACAACAAAAGATTTCTAAATTGAAGATCGAAGTGATTGATACAAATTGTCATCTAAACAATGTCACCAATTCACAATCTTTCACAATCTTTTTTGCAAACGATGAAAATTTTAAAAGAATGTTTGATAAGACTTTCTCACCCCCGGGAAGTCTCAAAGAAGCTGTTAATGAGGTAAAGGAAAAGGTAGAAGAATATGATTATTCAAAGCTTCCATCGTCAAATTCAGAAGACGAGAAAGTGGTGAAGCAGAAGAAAAACAAGAAGGCTGGTTTTAAGAATGAGAAGAAATATGAAATTCCTACATTTTCACAGCTTGTGTCTGGTTCATCGCCAACAGGGAATGAGAAATTAGCTCCTTTTACCGAGAAGATTCGTTCTCAACCTGATATTGATGAGACAATTTTCTATGCCAAGAAGAATGTCAATGAAGTCAAGGTGAGTTTTCTCGTTTGGCAAAGAATGGGTATATATCATCTACTTCTGAGGAAGATTTTTGGAAAAAGTTTTGGTTTGTGTTTTAAGACCAAGATTGTTGAAGATTGTGGGGTTCAAGGTCCAAAAACACAAAATCTGAAGAAACTGAAACTGAAGTAAGTCAAGAAGGAAGTTTTTAAGGATGAGAAAGTTCAACCCGAGAGGTCTTACAAGCTCAAGGGTTCGGAATAAATATTTTCTGACCAAGAATTTCCACTTCACTCTGTGAATGCTTAGAAAATTGCAGAAGTTTTTGTAAGGAATGGTGGTTCAAAGAATAAGAAGAATCCAAAGGTACAATTTTATTCTGGTGATTCTACTCCCAAAAGCCTTACATCTTAATGGGTTCATGATAATCGGCATCAGGTATATGATTCTTTCTATGATCATTTTGGAGGTAGTCATTTTTGTGAAGCTTTGCAGGTTCTAAAATGGAAAAACATAAACAATCGTTTGTGTTATATTTGTCACCAAAAAGGGCATATGGAAACAGATTGTCCGGATCCTGCTGCTTCTACTTACATAAAACAAAAAGTTCCGGTTTTTTGGTAAATCTGCCAAATCTAAGTTCATTGATGAACATGGCAGAGTTTTTGATGAGTTTCAGCCTACATTCTTTAAACAACAACAACGTTTTGTTCCAATTTTTCCAAAAGTTCAAAATGTAGGTTGTTCATCACAGTCACCTGTGATTGATTCATCAAAAACTGAATTACCAAAACATCAACAACAATGGAAACCTAAGGTGGTTTCGAAGCAAAACCAGGACACTGGTCGACTAGAAGCGATCCGCTTCGGGTCATTTATAAACTGATGAGTTTGACCAGTGTGCAGGTACTTCTAGAAGACATATAGACGATAAAAAATTTGTTGATTGAGGAGTATTCTGCTTAATTTAAATTTCATGTTTCATCTTTCTAACCTAAAGGTTTTCTGAAACTTAAAACAGACAGGTATTTGTGCCGATTGATCAATTTTCTTCCTTTACATTTCATTCTAATTTAAGGGAAGAAAATTGAAAAAGTCAAAAATAGTGTCTTGTTTTTTATAAATTGGAAAAATCCAAAAATAGAGTTTTTCATTTTAAGGGGGAGAATTGCAAGTAAGGGGGAGAAATGGCATGTTATGGGAAAAATGCAAAATATTGAGAAGGTGAATACATGCAAAATATATAAAATTTTGAGAAATTGATCATTGGGAAATGATGGTACATTGACTTACGTATCTGACTCATGGATAGAGTAGATGAAAAAACCATAAGATCATTGTTTGATATGATTGGTAGGCTCGGCAAATCAGAAAGTATTCAAATGTGATATACATTAAATACTATGCTTGACCATGTGGATAACATCTTGAAGTGTATTTCATGACAAAAAGAGAAATATAAGTGTGGAAAACAAAATGAGAAGTCACTGTGTATACATGTTTTCATTTTGCAAAGATTTAAACCTGTTTTATTTTCTTTATTTTCTCAAACGATCGGACTTTTTCTGCGTGCTCACAAGGCCGACCTGATTGTTGTTCATTTGAGGTTCCGCTTTATTTTCTTTGGTGTTTCGTATAATTCATCGGACTTTCTCTGCGTGTCCACAAGACCTACCTGATTGTTGTTGAATTATAGAATTTCAACTTGTTTTATCTTTCTTATTTTGTTAAATCCGAGGCCTTATCTGCGTATCGAAAGATCGACCTTAAGGTAGACGATTTAACGTTCTTATTTCTTTTTGCATGCAACACAGTTGACGAGAAAAAGAAAAATGTCTGAATATATCTGATAGTGTGGGGTACACTGGTCAAAGCAAATCTAATCAATACCTTAACATATCCATTTGTTATGAGTATGATTCTGCCTGAGTTTAAGATGGACAAATTATACCAGCAATCAACATGACTTGTGTGCTTCAATTGATTGAAAATTGAAATGTAGTTCAGTATGTTAAGACCAATATGATCCCAGATAGTGATGTTTCTCATACCAAAAATAGAGTTTGATTCTGTATTGCAGATTCATTTCATTTCAGAAAAATCCAAAAAGATTTTCGATGTCTTTTAGCATAAGTTTGAAAAATCAAAAAGATTTTAGGTTTGTAAACTTTCTAAAAAGCCAAAAAGATTTTGTATCTGCTTTGTTTTCAATCTGATCGACAAGCGATACAAATCAAATTTTCAAAATCATATCTTGGAGTCTTAAAGAGACGTTTTGCGCCGAGATTATTTATGATTAAACATGTTGCTAAGTAAAGATGATATCACAACTTCAAGTCTTCAGAAGCTGCTGATAAAGATGGAAACACACTGTGCATCGTCAAAGTATTCAAGATTGGACTCCGTCAAGTTGAGGGCGAGTTTGATCGAATATTCTTTGTTTTGATTGGATGAATAGATACTGCAAAAATGATTTTAGATATTGCGGAAAGAGTTGAAATACTACTGCACACATCGAGGGGGAGTTTGTTGGTACGTAATCTGTGCGTCGTGTGAAGTATCTGATTAAGACGATATGAAGATCGGAACAAGTCAAAGCTACTGCACGAACTGAACCGAACTGGCATGACCCAGTGTTATCCGAACTAGCAGTTCGGATAGGTTTTGACCAGACGAACTACTGGTTCATCTGGGCTCGGTCAGTCAGGTATATATAGGTGATTAGCTTTGTAATTTAATAGCAGTTGAGAGAGTGTCTGAGTTTAAGTGTGTGTTTTTTGAGGTGTTTCTCTGTGTCTGTTCTCAGTGATTTCTAGAGTTGTAATTGTTCTTTGTTGATCCAATAAAACAACTTTTAATTACTTCTCGTATCCGAAATAGGTAGATCGAGTAGACGATCTATCGCTCCAGCGTTTTCACACCTTATCAATATCAACAGAGGAACTGGGAGCTATCATCGGACCAAGTGTGGCTGCTTATGCCACGCTAACCCAAGCAAATCAATTCAATCGGAGTCAGACTCCAGAGGATGGTAACTCCAAAAAGAGTCAGATCACTCAAGGCTTGAGTAATTCTGCCAATGGATACCAAGGAAACTACCCAAAATGCCGCAAATGTAAGTATAACCATAGAGGAGGCTGCGATAAGCTGACATGTAGCAAGTGTAGGGACACTGGTCATATGGCCTTGCATTGCAAGGTTAAAGGTCAGAAGGGTTAGTGTTCGGATGTTCCTACTAAACGATATCGCGGAAAGCACGAAGAGGCTGAAAAAGGAGACAACAATGGTGAAAGCAGAAAAGAACAAGTAATCATGATTGGAACAGCTGGAGCAGGGAATGACGCTAACGTAGTAAACGGTAAGTTTTTTGTTAATGTCTATTTTGCTTCCTTATTATTTAATACTGGCGCCTATAGGAGTGTATTTCAAGTAAATTTAGATAAATGATTAATTCCAGAGAAAGCCCGTTACAGGCTAAGTATTCGATAGAGCTTGCAAATGGGAAGCTGGTTGAAATCTGTAGTATTGTCCGAAATTGCATATTGGATTTCTCTGGTCATCAAATGAGCGTAGATTTTTTTTTCCGAAAACTTTGGGAAGATTCGATGTTATTGTTGGTATGGATTGGCTATGCAAGCATTAGGCGGAAATTTTATGTCAAGAGAAGATCGTGCGGACACCTCTCTCTAATGAAGAAATTATGATGATTCGAGGTGAGCGAAGTGGATCTGTAGTTGGGGATCATTTCATTTCTCAAGGGGCAGAAGTGTCTGTGAAAGGGTCACATAGCTATCTGAGCTCACATCATTAAGAAGCTAGTGGAAGAACCGCGTCTGGAAGATATTCCCGTCATTCGTGATTTTCCTGACGTATTTCCAAAAGGTCTGCCATGTCTACCTCGCATAGGCAGATAGAATTTCAGATCGATTTGGCACTAGGAGCATCGCCAATTTCTCACACACCTTATCGATTAGCTCCAAGTGAACTCTAAGTACGCTCAGTTGCAAAATCTGCTAGAGAAGGGTTTTATTAGGCCTAGTTCGTCGTCGTGGGGAGCGCTTCTTTTGTTTGTCAAGAAGAAAGATGGTAGTTTTCGAATGAGTATCTGTTACCGTTAGTTGAATAAGGTTACCATAAAGAATCGGTATTCCCTTCCGCACGTCGATGATTTGTTTGACCAGCTTCAAGGTTCGAGTTATTATTCGAAGTTTGATTTGAGATCCGGATATTATCAACTACGAGTTCGAGATGATGATATTGTAAAACAAATTTCACGACCAGGTATGGTCACTACATGTTCTTGGTTATGCTGTCTTGGCTAACCAATGCACCCATTGTTTTCATGGATATCTTGAATCGGTTTTGCAAGCCGTATCTTTGTCAATTCGTCATTTTGTTGATTGACGATATTCTCCTCTATTCTAGGACGGAGAAGATCACACTGAGCATCTTCATATCATTCTAGATTTGTTGAGAAACGAGCAGTTGTATGCTAAATTCCCGAAGTGTGATTTTTAGATTCGGGAAGTGCAATTCCTGGGTCATATCATAAACGAATCAGGGATTCAAGTCGATCCGTCAAAGATTGAGGAGATTAAGAGTTGGCCTGTACCGAAGACGCCAACCTAAGTACACCAATTCCTCGGTCTGGCGGGCTATTACAAATGACTCATCGAGGGATTCCCCTCAATCACGTAACCTTTGACAGGGTTAACGCATAAAGGTGTGGTATATAAATGGGATGTGAAGCAGGATGTTGCATTATATTCTTTTGAAACAAAAGCTTTGAAGTGCACCTAATCATTCATTTCCAGAGGGAACCAACAATTTCGTGGTATACTGCGATGCATCTATCCGAGGAATGGAATGTTTGCTCATGCAGCGCCATAAGGTTGTCGCTTATGCATCAAGACAACTCATGATTTGGAGTTGGAAGTTATGGTATTTGCGTTAAAGATCTGGAGACATTACTTGTACGGTACCCAGTGTACGATTTACACTGATCATAAGAGTCTTCCGCATATCTTTGACTAGAAAGAGTTGAACATGAGGCAACGCAAATGGGTGAAATTGTTCAACGATTATGAGTGTGCTATCAAGTATCATCCGGGTGAGGCTAATGCAGTAGCCAATGCCCTGAGCCACAAAGAGACAAAGTCGAAGCGTGTTTATGCCTTACAAATGAAACACGAGAACTTGGAATCTGATTCGGAATGCTCAGCTTGAAAATACGAGAGCATAGGATCATCTACTCAATCTAGCTATTTGGAGATCAAAACGTAATTAACCGATTGTCTTATTGATCAACAAAAAACAATTAGAATCAGTATTCACTCAGAAACAGACTCAGAGAGAACACTTTAGAAAACTCACACTTAACAAAGCTTAGACTCTCAGAACTACTCAGATCAAATCACAAACTCGCTATTTATAGCAGCTGGCCGATCTCTGTCCGAACCCTGAGTTCGGCAGGTCCCAACAGCAGGTTCGGAGCAGGTTCGGCCAAACACATTATGGCTTAAACTTGTTCCTTGACTTTTTGTAATTCGATACTTCACACGACGTACATATCAGGTATCAACAAATATGTATCTTCAATCAAGCTCCCCCTCAAATATAGAATTCGTTCGTCCAACGAAATATATCTTCGAACAAACTCCTTTCAACTTGATCGTAGCTTGATCTTGAATACTTGACGATGTTTAGTGTATCTCTGGTCTTTATCAATAGCTTCAAAAGACTAGAAGTTATGATAACTTGCACTTTAACAACCTGGATAATCATGTAAATAATCTTGGCGCAAAACATCTCTTTGAGACTCCAAGATATGATTTTGAAACTTTGATTTTATATCACGTGTTGATCAGTATCAAAAATAAAGCAGAAGCAAAATCTTTTTGGCTTTTAAAAAATTTATATCAAAGCAAACCTAAAATCTTTTTGATTTTTCAAACATTATGCTGAAACACACCAAAAATCTTTTTGTACTTTTCTTATAATGGAATGAAATGTAGTACAAAATCAAACTCTATTTTTGGTATGAGAAAGATCACTATATGGGATCATATTGGACATAACGCATTGAACTAGACTTCAATTTTAACTAATTGAAACACACAAGTCATGCTGATTGTCGGTATAATTTCTCCATCTTAAACTCAGGCAGAATCATACTCATAACATCTGGATATGTTAAGATATTGATTAGATTTGCTTTGACCAGCGTATCCCACACTATCAGACATATTCAGACATTTTTTTTTATGATTACATTTGTGACTTTTCACAAAGTATAATATATTCATGATATCGTCAACTGTGTTCCATGCAAAAAGAAATAAGAACGTTAAATCGTCTACCTTAAGGTCGATCTTTCAATATGCATATAAGGCCTTGGATTTAACAAAATAAAGAAAATAAAACAAGTTGAAATTGTATAACCCAACAACAATCAGGCCGGTACTCCCGTACACGTAAAGAAAGTCCGATGAGTTATACGAAACACCAAAGAAGATAAAGAAGAACGTCAAACGAACAACGATCAGGTCGGTCTTGTGGACACGCAGAGAAAGTCCGATCGTTTGACAAAATAAAGTAAATGAAACAAGTTTAAATATTTTTGCAAAATGAACAAATGTTTACACAATGACTTCTCATTTATTTTTACAAAATAAAGAAAATCAAACAAGTTTAATATTTTTTTTTCAAAATGAACACATGTATACACAATGACTTCTCATTTATTTTCACACTTATTTTTCTTTTCGTCATGAAATACGCATCAAGATGTTATGCACATGGTCAAGCAATAGTATTTAGTGTATATCACATCTGAATACTTTCTGATTTGCCGAGCCTACCAAACATATCAAACAATGATCTTATGGCTCTTTCTTCTACTCTATCCATGAGTCAGATACATAGACCAATGTACAATCATTTCCCAATGATCAATTTCTCTCAATTTTATATATTGTGCATATTCCTTATATATTTGGCATGTATTCACCTTTTCCCCATAACATGCTTTTCTCAATTACTCCCCCTTACTTTACAATTCTCCCCCTTAAAATGAAAACTCTATTTTTAGATTTTCATTTTACACAAAAACAAGACTCTATTTTTGGGTTTTTGAGAAAGATTTGGACACAAAGAAAAGTGATCAATCAACACGGATAGTTTGCAATTTTAGATCTCGAAAAATTTGCAGGTTAGAAAAAAAACATATATCAGGAAATTTATGTTAAGCAGACTACTCCTCCATCAACAACTTTTCAATCTTCGATAGGTCTTCTTGAAGTACCTGCACACTGGTCAGACAGATTAGTTCATAAATGACCCGAAACGTATCGCTTCCGGTCGACCAGTGTCTTGGTTTTGCTTAGAAACCACCTTAGGTTTCCAGAATTGAGTTTGTTTTGGTAATTCAGTTTTATATGAATTCATCACAGGTGACTGTAAAGATGAACCTACATTCCGAGTCTTTTGAAAGATTGGAACAAAACATTTTTGTTTTAAGAAGGATGTAGGCTCAACTTCATCAAAAACTCTGCCTTGTTCATTAACGAACATTTGTTTGGCAGGTTTACCAAAAACTGGTTTCTTGTGAAACCGCTAAGATGCATCAGCAGACAGTGGACATTCTTTTACCATATGCCTTGTTCGGCGGCAAATATAACATATTCGTTTTGTTTTGTCACACTTTTGAGGTACCTGCGAAAAACAACAAACATGAATATCTCGAGCATGATCAGAGATAGAATCATATACCTGTTGGCGATGATCATGAACCTACTTAGAAGTTGGACTTCGAGAATAAGAATCATCAGAAGAAATGTTAGCTTGTTGATTCTGCATCTTTGAAGGAGCAGCATCTTTTACAAAATCTTCAGAAATCTTTCTGGAATTAACATAGTGAAGAGGAAATGCTTTATCAGAAAATAATTGATGCGAACCCTTTAGTTTGTAAAACCTCTCGGGTTGAACTTTTTCAGCTTTAAAAACTTCCTTCTTCACTTGCTTCATCTCTAATTTCTTAAAACCTTGAAACGATGATGCTGGAACCTCCGCAGCTTTATCTTTCATCCCTTGAAAACCCAAACCTACATGCTTTCCAGAAATCTTCTCAGATGTAGAATGTCCATTCTTTGCTAATCAAGAAAATTCAGCTTTCACTGCAGTGACATTATTTTTATCATGGAAAATTGTCTCATCAAAATTCTGGTTGAGACCGTATTTTGTCACTTGAAGTAGTTGATTTTTCATTATTAGCTGAAGATGAACCAGAAACAAATATTGGAGCTGCATGTATCTCAGATTTCTGTCCCTTCTTCTTTTTGTTCTTCTTGTTTTTCTTTTTCTGGACAACCTTCTCGTATTCTTGAACTGATGATGAAAAATTTGAATAATCACAATCTTCCACTTGTTCCTTCACATCTTTGAATGCCTCTTTGATTTGAGCCGGGGGTGATGCAGTTTTATCAAACATCCTCTCAAAATTTGAAACATTGTTTAACAATCGATTAGCATCAATAACTTGAATCTTGAGATCAGAAATTTGCTTTTGAGCTTCAGCTAACTCTTTCTCATTTTCTATCAACCGCTTCGCAACTTTGTGTGTTTCAAATTTCTGCATACGAAGATTTTCCATGCCCTAAAAATATTCTTTCTTCAATTTATCCTCATTTCGCTTTTGAATATCTAAATTAGCAGCTTGAACTTTGTTCACACTTACTAACTCCCTCTTTTCATCTAACAACTTCTCCATATCAACTTGATATGCTTTAATCTTAGCAGCAGCTTCTTTAGTATTCTATGTAAGCAAATCAAGTTTGACTTTTGATTTTTCAAACAAATTGTTGAAATCAGAAGCAGCATCTTCCGCTTCAGCCTTCCATTTCTCAACTTCTTTGAACAATGTGTCTCTTTCTTCCTGTAATATTTCTTTCCTTACATATAACATCTGTACATCTTCTTTGACTGAATAAAGATCTTTATTAAGCATTTTTCATCAAAGAAGCATTTTTCAACATAAATTCCTTCTCGTTGATCTTAGAAATCTCTAAATCAGCTTTTACCAACTTTAATTCTTCAGAAACCTTTTGAATTTTATTCAATAATGAAGCATTCTTTTCAAACAAACTTTTCATGTTTTCAGTAGATTCATACGAACTTGGTGTTGAACTTGTATCAGAACTCGTATCTGAACAATAATCTTCTTGTTGATCATGAGTAACTATCAAAGCAGATGAATCATATCCAAACTGTTGTCCCCAATCATAAACAGCATCATGTTGAACCGTTAAAGTTGTTGTCTTGCTTGTGTTACTAGAAGATGGTTGAGAAAAGCCAGGCTTGCTTGATTGAGAGACACCAGACTTGTTAACATGTGCTTGTTGACATTCTCGAGCGAAATGTCCAAGCTTTGAATATTTGTAACATTTTAAACGTGACTTATCAAATCCCAATTTCTCATTAAAATCAGAAATATTTCTTCCATGTTTCTTGAAAAACCTTTTTGATCTTTGACTTAGCATAGAAAATTGCCAAGACATATCCAATTCAACCAATTGATCGTCATCAAGTGCATCCAGATCATCTGGAGTCATTTTTGCATCACCAACATTCTTGATAACCAAACCAAACGAAGATGAAATCAAAGCAGTAATCATTTTGGCATAATCATCTGTGGATTCAGCAGAAAAAGCATTCTGACTTAATGAATTTAGAATTGTAAAACTACAACCCCGTGATGAATTGTTATCTGAATTTCCAGAACCTCCAGCCATGAAAGCAATACTTGGTGCAGAACTCACATTTGGCTTTGCTTTAGCATTCATGCTTGCAGAATTCTCACCATGATACAACTCTGGATTTTGTAGAGTAGCAGTTGACTTCTTTGAGTTTAACATTTCCATTTCTCGAGCATGAAGTTTCCAGTAAGCTCGTGAAAGGTCAATGTTGAGTATTCTTTATCATGAGTGAGTAGAAAAACATAGTTTTCCCATTTTTCCGGTAAAGCTTCCATAATTTCCTCCTTTAAATCAACATCAGTTTTCTCAATCCCGACAACCTTCAATTCACTTATCAAATGTGAAAACCTTGAAACAAGAGCAGTAATGTTCTCATTTTCATAGTATTGAAAATTATCAAATTCTTTATTCAACACTTTCTTTCGACTCTTATTGTAATCATCATTTCCTTCACATCTTGCTGATAGAGCATCCCACAATTGCTTAGACTTCTTGCAAGTACTAAATTGATGAAGCAACTTAGTGGGTAATGCCATTGTAAGATAACCGAAAACTTTTTTGTTCAAGCTCGTACGATTTCCTTTCAGCAATATCAAAGGTATGAACTTACTTGAAATCTCCCGCATCAGTCGGATGTTGATAAAGTTTCTTGATTGGAATCCACAAATCGATATCATTCGTACTTATACAAGCCGAAAATCGTTGCTTCCAATTCTTATAATCTTCCAATTATAACAACTTGGGAACTTTCTAACTTGTTCCAATTTCGTTGTCAAAGTTCAACATGGTTTGCATTGCACTCTGCATTGCAGCAAATGCTTGATATTCTGACTTCGTTGAAAAAGTTGAATTCTGGTGGCCAAACTCTATCCGAACTTAGACACAAAGTCCGAACCTCCTCCGAACTCGATCCGAACCTTCAAACAATAGTCTGAACCCTTCCGAACTGCACCGAACTTTGTCCAAACTATAACACACTCTGAACCTCACCGAACCTCGTCCGAAACTTAGACAGAACTCCGAGCTTGGACCGAACTCTCACCGAACAAGGACCGAACTCTGTCCGAACTTGAGCTTCGGAGCGGTTAGTCCAAACTTACCCTGAACAATCCGAACTTCGACATAATTTTTCGAAAATGCTCAATTTTTGATGAAATTTGATGAGATTTGCAGTAGTAGGATAGAAAAACTAAAGAGAAATGATTTAGGAACAGATTTGACACTGAATACTCGATAGATTCGATAGAAAACAGGTAAACAAGCTCGAGGAAACACCAAAAACGTTCTAAAATCCGAAAATAGCAACCACAGATCAGTAAAATGAACTAGATTGCTCTGATAACACTTGAAAATATGAGAGCATAGGATCGTCTACTCAATCTTGCTATTCAGAGATCAAAACATAATTAACCGAATGTATTATTGATCAACAAAGAACAATTACAATCAGTATTCACTCGAAAACAGACTCAGAGAGAACACTTTAGAAAACACACACTTAACAAAGCTTAGACTCTCAGAACTACTCAGATCAAAGCACAAACTCGCTATTTATAGCAGCTGACCGATCTCTGTCCGAACCCTGAGTTCGGCAGGTCCGAACTCCAGGGTCGGACCAGGTTCGGCCAAACACATTATGGCTTGAACTTTTTCCTTGACTTGTTGTAATTTGATACTTCACACGACGTACATATCAGGTATCAACAAGCTTTAAGCGTTGAAAGATGAGAACTTGGAATCTGAATCTTTGCGTGGCTTAGACAAACAGTTTGAGATCCGGTTAAATGGAGCTCAGTAATTTGCTAGTAGGCTATGGGTGCCTCAGTACAAAAATTTAAGGCAACTAATTATGGACGAGGCTCATAAGTCTCAGTATTCAGTACATCCAGGTTCGGACAAGATATACAAGGTCTTGAAGATTGTCTATTGGTGGTTGAAGATGAAAGCTGAAATCGCCACTTATGTGGAAAACTTCTTGACCTGTTTGTCAAGATCGAGTATAGAAACCGTTAGGTTTGCTTCAGCAACCAAGGATTCCCAGATGGAAATGGGAGAACATAATGTTGGATTTCATAACGAATTTTCCTAAGACTCCTAGTCAATGCGATACGATCTGGGTGATTGTTGATAGATTGACGAAATCAGCTCATTTCTTGCCAATACGGGAGACTGACAAGATGGATAAGCTGACCCCTGAAAACGCTGGAGCGTAAGGACCGGCTTAGTTCGACATCAATTATGTAATAGAAACGAGAACAAACGGTGTAAATAACAATGCTTAATCTCTCATTAATATCATAACAGATTACAGAGAGAATCAGAACACAAAACACACAATCACTTAACACTCTCTCAAAACTCTACTGAAAAATAGTTACAAAGAAAAGCTACAACCTATATATAGACATCGGCCGACCGAACTCCTAGGCTTGTCCGAACCTCAGGTTCGGCCAAGGTTCGGCCAAGGTTCGGCCGGGGTTCGGCTAGAGTTCGGCCAATAGCAAACTAGGTTGTAATCTTCAAGTCTTCAATGCTTTGTCTGATCCAGCTCGTTGCCACATAATGTGTTAACAAACTCCCCCTTGGCAACAACTGGACCGTTCTTTATCGACCTTGTACTTCATCAGCCTCATCTTCCTTCCAGACCATCTCATGATTATGCCCGACATAGATGTTAAATGCAAAACAAATCCTTATCACCCTCTGGAACTGCAATGCCTGCTCCATATAATCAGGATGATACAGGATTGGATTGTAATAAAGCTCACCTATATCAGCCTTGGACAGATTGATCAGCCACATCGGATCATAAATCTTCACAACTCGGTTATGTTCTTTCAGCACAATCACAGCCTCACCAGTCTTCTCATTATAGTACCACCACCTCAAATCATTGATGAAATCAAGCTCCATTTTCATTAGTGGTATCTTCTTCATCACATCGGGTTTCTTCTTGAAGACCAGAATTATCAGCTTCTTTCCAGTTCTTGCATGAATCCTTCTTAGAGATCGACGCCTTTTGGGTTTCTGAGGATCCAAAAATTGAAATCCTTCACGGCATTCTTTCTCAATAGTCTTCTTGAAGTAAAAACCCTTCCAATCAGTGCCATAATTGCAAAAAGGCTTTCTGGTCAGTTCACGAATATCCCAAACTGGTAGACTGCTAAAATCACTAACACATTTGAAGTACTGGATTCCGTGTTGACGCTTTATCCCGTAGCAGTTCAAATTGTCAGAATACATCCAGCTGATTATAGCACCTGAAGCTTGACCCTTGAATTTAACAAACGATCTTTGCTTAATTGGCTTCACAGGAGGAACATAGTTGCATGAAACTTCTTCATAAATTCATCAAATGCCCAACGTTTTTCTTGTTCCTTAACCTCTTTAGCAACCGGATCTTCAGACTTCTCTGCTTCTTTCTTTTTTAATATTTCTTCAGCCTCAAAACCTTTTCTTTTGGAAACACTTCAAACTCATCACCAGACTGATTGTTGTTGAAATTTGAGTATAAGTCTGGATATTCTTCTTCAGTAATATATCCTATCTCAACTTCCTCCTCAAATATATCTTCAACATCTTCATCCGATTCTGATTCAGATGATTCATATTTCCTTGGTGCTGATTCAGAAGCTTTTCTCATTTCTTCATCATTCAGATCAAACACAACTTGCAACTGTTCTGTCGTCAAATCACCAACAAACTCACCCACTTCGAGCATCTCCAACATCTGTTCGAATTCACCCAGACTCGTTGCCGCTTGAGTAGATGGAATTGAACTAATCGACACTACTTCTCGAGAATCTTTCCCTTGGGAAGTAGATGTCCCAGCACACAAACCAGTGGTTCCGGTCGGGCCTGATCCTCCACCAACATTCCCTTCAGGATCATCTTGATCGGGATCATCATTTAGATATCTCATCGGATCTTCATTACAAACCGGACTATCTCTAATCTCCCCCTGAGCTTTAAATTTCTTCATCAAGAACTTTATTTGCTCATCCATTTCGAGGAGCAATTTGCTCTGAGTCTGACTAGATCTGCTCAACCGCAGGATCTCTTGATCTTTAGCTAAGTCATGACTCTGCAAGGCAGTGATCTGTTGACTTTGAGATTGATTTTGAGCTCTTAATTCATCATTACTTGTACGAAGCTCAGTAATCATCTTCTCTTGCTCCTCAGTCTTAGTCTTTAACACATCAGTCTTAGACTGTTGATCGCTTAACACACTCTGAAGAATACTAGCTTGTGAGAAGGACACAGAACCTTGTTCAAAGTTGAAATTAACCTCTGGTGTCGAATGTGAAGAAGCTGCAGCGGCTGTTGCTGTCGAGAACACCGGAGTTGTGGGAGTTGAACCCATCGGCTGATTCACAAACTGCGCACCAGCACTTGTTGAAGGTGCTATGCTAACAGTTGTTGATCTGTTGGGATTCATGAGATCTTGCAAGAAATAAAAATGAACATCAGACACCGAATTCTGAACAGTTGTAGACACATCTTGCAGAGACTTTGCTGGACTGGTCGATGAAGATACACCAGAACGAGGCTTTAGAATAAACTGTGATGCTTTCTTCCTTTTACCTCTTCCACCGGCAATCGACTTCTTCCTCTTTTGTAAAGAACCATACGCTTTCTTCTTTCCTTTGCCATGAACTACATCGGCGTCAGGAGCATAATCTTCATCGGACTCAGATGAGGCTACATTATCGTACACCCAATCCTTGTAGCGATCGTTGCTCTTGTTTAGGCTGATTCGGTACGCGAAATGTTCATCGCTACCTTTTCTGAGCTTCACATATTAAGAGTTGATCAAGACATGCACAAACGGATTGTTTGTGTCAGACAAGTCTTCGGAGTCAGCCCCAACATTCATAAACTCCTCATCATCATCAGATTCATCTTCCAGGGTATTCACCGCAGGTGTCTCAGTCACATTGACAGATACAGGAACTTCCTGTGCTGAGACCACCGGTTCAGAAACTAGTGGTTGAGAGACAACAGTTTCAGGCACTGGATTTACTGGTTCCTGTATTACTGGAATTTGTCTTTTAGGTCTTTTCACCCTTCCTTGTTGTGGAATTTGATTTTGCTCCACGATCCAACTGTAATCAAGTTCCTCTGAATCACTACCTTCTGCATGACGAGGTGCACCCTATGCTGGTGCCACGTAATCAGCATTCACTAAATGACCAATTAGGCGCTTCAATTTAGGCTGAAATTCTGGTGCCTTCTTTTGATAAGACACCCGAGCACCCACACTTGCTTTTGTCATATGTTTCAGTTCCATCTTCTGTGTTTCAAGCTTCACCAAATCAGGATACTGGTCATTAAGGATCATCTGAAGAAATATTGGATAGATAGTTGCTTTCTTTTGCCTTAGAGTTAGGTTATCTCTCATGTAATGAAAGATCAACCCAGCAACATTATACGGTCGGTTCATCACCAAAGCATTCATTAAAGACAACATTGTTTTTTGAACTTCATCGTGCCGGATATTCTATGCCCCAGACATACCAACAACACACACACCAAGTATTTGTATGTAACGCTCAACGAAGATTTGTAGACCCATTCTTTACTTGGATCATCGGTATACCAAAGTCGCTTCAGAAACGCCACGTTATCTTCCAGAGGAAATTCCAGTGGTGCAGTTGTTATATCAGTATCCAACTTCAGAACCCTACGAATATCCGCTTCAGTGACTTCAACTGGTCAACCCTGAACGGTTGCAACAATTCTGATTGGAAAATCAGTAATCGTCCGAGCAGTACTCTAGTACTCCAGAATAATATCACGATATACATCACAGGATTGAGTGATTGCATAGTGAATCCTCGATCGTCTCAGAAGTTCAAAGATCCCGAATCCGCCAAATTTATCAAGCTTGCCTCGTGCAACACCAATATGTGCACAAATGTTATGTTTGTCACCGATCTTTAGTTCGTTTGCCATATCTGAAAACACATACGATAAAACATTCATTAAATTCCATGTTATTAACAGATATAATCACCGATTTCGCCAGTTCGTTATCATTTGCTTAAACGAACAACTTTTTGATCAAAAAAATTAACCTGCCGAACTCCGTCCGAGCCTCGTCCGGACTCCAAGTTCGGAGCCTAACGAACTCCGAAGAGTTTGAATTTCAAAATCAGTGATCTAGACCAAATCAAACCACAAGAATTGACACCCTTGGTCGGTTTTTTATTACAAACACATAGGAACCTTTTTATCTTCTAAAAACAAGTTTTAAGTAGTGTATTTTCAGATATAGGAACTTGAAACAATCTGAACGATTTTTCGAACAAAAAACCCACAAACAGTGAACGAAAACTAAATCTAAGAACACCATTGTACTCGGAATCATTAAACCTACCAAGAACCAGTCTCTAAATGTCCAAACAAGATGTAAATCGAAAATTCAAAATTGGGCAGCAGTTCGGTGCAAGTTCGGAGTAAATAGGAGATTATGAACTCCGAAACTCAAATTCGGACTATTTATAGGCCAGGAAGTTCGGACCTCCGAACTTCTCTTTCGGACCAAAGATCACTCCGAACGCTGTCCGAACTCCACCTTCGACCTCTCCAAACCTTGTCCGAATTTGGACTTCGGACCCTCCGAACTCCTGGTTCGGACGTCCAAACTTCAGATTTGGACAATTTCAAAAAAAATTCAAATTAAACCTCTGATTTTGATGAATCTTCAAATTGAACCTCAAAAGTTTTAAGATTTGTCAATTTGCTTCAAACTTCGTTCAATTCAATGATGAGTTTTCTGAAAACAAATCCGTTTGGTTGTTTCCGGCATAATTTTGAATTTTCACTAACGGTTGATCGAAAATAAAACATAATCAAAATCTTTTTGATTTTTATAAAATTTTCAAACACACCAAAAATCTTTTTGAATTCTTACAAAATTGTACTAAAACACACCTAATATCTTTTTGTAATTTTCAGATATTCAAGCAATAAACCAAACAGAAACGAAATAACCAAATTAAAGACTAATATAACTTAAATGTTTTTGCGAGAAAGATCCAGACGCGAGATCATATCAGTTAATGTGCATCAGACACACTTTAATTTCATTTTTAATCAGCATGCAAGTCAAGTTGGCAGCAAATACAACCTTTCAGTTTATTTCAGTTTGGGCAGATCAATTTTTACAGCTTTCTGATATGTTAAGGTATGATTTTACATGCATTGATAATATGATAGCCCACACAATCAAAAATACCGGTAATTATTTCCACCGAGATTTATTGCCCAGGGTGTTTCATGCAAAAATAAAGCAGAACCCTAAACAAACAACAATCAAGTCAGCCGGTAGGCACGCATAGAAAGTCCGATTGTTTAGAAAAAAAAAATAGAAAATAAAGCAGAAATTGTATAACCCAACAACAATCAGGTCGGTGCTCCCGCACACGCAGAGAAAGTCCGTTGAGTTATACGAAACACCAAAGAAAATAAAGCAGAATGTCAAACGAACACCAATCAAGTCGATCTTTCGATACGCAGAGAAAGGCCGATCGTTTGACAAAATTAAGAAAAGCAAACAAGTTTAAATCTTTGCAAAATGAAAGCATGCATACACCAGAACATCTCTTATTCTGTTTTTGTTTTTTTTATTTAATTCCAAGATCACACAGCATCCGTGGTTGATAACACAAGCCGATGTAATATCACTTCTCGCATGGTCGGATCAATTTCTCAATTTTTGATTTTTCCATTTTTTATGCTTTTTGCATTTTGCATTTTTCCATTTTTTTATATTTTCTGATTTTCTCCCCTAAAATACAAAACACTATTTTTGGATTTTTTGATAACAAGAAAAGAAAAACAGATAAAAAAATAAACAAAAGTAAAAATGATCAACCGAAAGTTACTCAACAGGTAACATTTGTATGCCGTTGATCTGCAAAAGATAACGAAAGCGGGATTTGTCAAATGCTTTCGTAAAAAGATCTGCTTTTTGAAAATGAGTATGGATCTTTTGCAGATCAATCAAGTGTTTTTCAAAACAATCACGTATGAAGTGATAACGGATGTCAATATGTTTTGTTTTAGAGTGGTGAACGGGGTTTTTGGTTATGCATATGGCAGCCGAGTTATCTATATATATGGGAGTAGTAAGAAACTTCAAACCGTAATCCCGCATCTGCTGTTGTATCCATAAAACCTAAGAGCAGCAACTTGCAGCCGCTATATATTCAGCTTCAGTCGTGGATGTAGCAACGGACGTCTGCTTCTTACACTGCCATGATACTAACCGGTCGCCTAGAAACTGACATCCGGCCGTGGTTGACTTAAAGTTGATTTCGCAACCGCCGTAGTCTGAATCCGAATAGGCCGACAGGTCAAACTTATCATCATGAGGATACCAGATCCCGAGATCTGAGTTACCCTTCAGATAAGCTAGAATCCTCTTGACTGCTTCCATGTGAGAAACCCGAGGTGCTGCTTGGTAGGCACACAAACATACAGCAAACATAATATCAGGTCGACTAGTTGTAAGATACATTAATGAACCTATCATTGCCCTATACCGAGTGACATCTACTGTTTCACCCTCTTCGTCAGGATAAAGGCCACACGACAGCTGAATTGGAGTTCCAGGAATGCGAACATCTTCAAATTTGAATCGACTCACAACATCTTTCACATACTTCGTCTGATGTATGAAGATTCCCTTGTCAGATTGCTGAACTTGTAAGCCTAAGAAGAACGACATCTCCCCCATTGAACTCATCTCGAATCTGGTTTGCATCAATTTCTCGAAATCCTTCGATAATTGTTCGTTTGAGCTGCCAAAAATGATATCATCCACATAAATTTGTACCAGTAGCAAATCCTCCCCCATTTTCCGACAAAATAATGTAGAATCAACCAACCCACGCTTAAATCCATTTTCGAGTAGATAAGTGGACAACGTCTCATACCAAGCTCGAGGAGCCTGATGGAGACCATAAAGTGCCTTGTCCAGCTTATATACCTTCTCCGGATAATCAGGATCGAAGAATCCCGGAGGTTGCTTGACAAACACTTCTTCTTTGACTTTGCCGTATAAAAACGCACTCTTAACATACATCTGGAAGACCTTGAATCCACGATGTGCAACATACGCCAAAAAGATTCGTATTGCTTCGATTCTGGCAACCGGTGCATACACCTCGTTAAAGTCGATTCCTTCTTCCTGAGAAACCCCTTGCACAACCATACGGGCTTTGTTACGGACTATCACTCCGCGATCATCTCTTTTGCATTTATAAACCCACCGTGTTCCGCATGGTTCTTTGCTTCTAGCTGGTAAATCGACAAGGTGCCACACTCCCAACTTTTGAAATTGTAGCAAATCCTCTTGCATTGCTTCCACCCACGAGCCATCAAGTAAAGCTTCCTTAACATCTTTAGGCTCGATCTGGGACACAAAGCATAAATGGAAAGCTTCTTCCTGAATTCCAGATTCCAGAATTGTTAATAATGCACTGCTCTCGATTTGATGTCTCGTACGCACTCCTTCACTTAAATCACCAATGATATTATCTTTCGGATGAATGGTGTTTATCCGAAGTATCTGATGAATTGGCACAACAACCGTTTCAGCCATACCAGGAATATGATCTTCCTCAATCACCACATTATCAGTCGAATTAACCGTAGCATCACTTATAGTCGCTTCAACTTGTGGATCAGATTGTTGAACTGGAATCTTAACCTGATGTGACACGGCTTCATGAAATTCGTTATTATCATCAGAAGACATATCGTCAGCCATAATTGTCGAATCATTTGATGTTTCTGTCAAGTAATTATCAGCAACAGGCACTTCCGGAGTTGGCAGACTCTCAATATTCAGAACCGGAGTATTGTCTTGAAGATCAATATAAACTCGAATAAGCTGATCATCAGACATTTCTGGTGCCGATTCAAGATTTTCAAAGATAGATTTGTAGTCGAACATCCAGTCCGGTTCAACACCTTTGGGCGGTAGAGTGTATGATTGACAATCAACATGTAAATATTCTTCCACAGTACCAGTCTGCTTGTTGAAAACCTGTTTCTTCAGATGTGAGTAACCAACAAACAAGCCTTCAAAGACTATTTCGTCAAACTTACCCGCAGACTTTAACACGGTACATGGACACCAAAACAGCTCCAAATAACTGAGATTCGGCTTATGATTCTTGAGAAGTTCATAACATGTCTTCCCCAGTCGTTTAACTGTAACCACTCGGTTAAGCACATAACATGCCATGTTGACCGCTTCCTTCCAGAAATGAACCGGCAATTGAGCATCGGCCAACATTATTCGTGCTGTTTCAATGATTGTACGATTCTTTCTTTCTGCCATGCCGTTTTGCTTAGGTGTGTACGGTGTACTAAATTCATGGACGATTCATTTCTCCATACAAAACGTCCTCACGGCATAATTCTTAAACTCCGTGCCATTGTCACTGCGAATTCTTGAAGCTTCATCTTTAGAAACCAGAAAATCAACCCATGAGTATCTTGAATATTCATCGGTTACCACAAGACAATAGCAACTCACACACACATCATTGAATACAAACTGCTATTTCGGAACCCCTTCAACAAGATTCCTACGCACTAACTCGTTCATCTTGCGGTAATGGATGTGACCCATGCGACGATGCCATAAAATGGAATCTCTCTCTGAAGCTTTCGATAAGAAACATTGACCCGCAACAGTTGCTTTGGCTGAATTCATGTCGAGCATATACAAATTCGAAAAACGAGGTGATCGCATCACAACAAATTCATCTAGAATCTTGTAATCAGGCTTCAGTATCACACATTCACTCCCCATGAAAGCAGTTGTGTATTGCTTGTCACAGATCTGGGAGATGCTAAGAAGATTGTACTCCAATTCTTTGACGTACTCAACTTTCTCGAATGTGACTGCACTGTTCGACAATTTACCAATGCCGGTGACTTGACCTCCCTTGTTTCCAGCAAATGTAACTTTACCTCTATCGAAGTACTTCACATCATGCAACAAAGAGATATCACCAGTCATGTGCCGAGAAGCTCCGCTATCAACAACCCAAATGTTGTTCACGAGTTGTCGCGAAGATCCCTGTATAAATTAAGACAGAAGATTAGTTTTGGGACGTACCCAAGCTAGAAGCTTTAGGTAGACCGTCATCTTCCACAAAATCATCACTAGCCATGGAAGAACTCTTGGGTTTCCATGCATCACTTGAAGAGCCTTTGGATCCAGAAGTAGAGTTTTTAAGAATTGATTTGACTTTTTCAGACTCATTTTCTAATTTCTTTCTAGTTTTATGTTTTTGAAATTCAGATGACTCATCAAAAAATGAACTCTACCCTTATAATCCACAAATCTGACTTTCTTTTTGGAAACAGGTGTTTCAGTCTGATATCCTTCTGAAATTTCATCAGATTTTTCTACATCAGACTTGTCAGATTTGGGCTTCTTCAATGGACAAGTCCGATATGTATGACCACGACTTTTGCAATTAAAACATTTTCGTTTATCAATCACAGCTTTTTCAATCGTGTCACCATCTACATCGGACTCAACAACAGGATTTTGTTGATTTTGTGTCTTGGGTTTCAAACCTTTTTGGTTAGACACAGGATGATTTCCAGAATCATCATTACATCCAGACTCATAACCTGTTACCCTCTCTGGAACATCACCACGGTACATAAATTGACTTCTAACATGTGGATTTCCAGAATAAAAATGATCCTCATAATTCTGATATTTGTCTCTCCTCCCACCAAATCTTGGACATAAAAATCATTTTGACAACCATGATCAACCCACTTTGGACCCCTTCCAAAAATAGGTTGATTTGGTCCACAACCACACTCATCATAAAAACCCTCATCATTGTAAGATTGTGACCTTTTGACATGAGGACTTGGTTTCCTGAAATTTGGTTGCATTTGTTTGTGAAAAACTCTTGGTGGTGATTGAAAAGTTGATTTAATTGGTTTCTTGTTCACAGATTTTTGAACAGACTTTTGCATCCTGTTAACCAACCCAGATTCAGAATCAGAATCAAGTGTGTCTGTTACATTGATACTTCCATTTCCCCTCTTAATGGGCACACTCCTCACCTTAGGATCATAAGCAGGATCATACTTTCCCGAAAAAAATTTATCTATCAAATTGGGATTGACCATATCCAAAGGAAAATCTTTATCGCTATAGATCTTATCAGAACCTTCTAAGCGATAGGTCACCCAATTTTTAGATGTCAAATTTGGTTTTCAGAGTGGGATTGCCGGCCTTGGCTTTTTCAGGGTTTGAAACCTTAGAAGAAGATCCTTGTTCAAAAGATTTTGTTTTGGCCGGAGGCACAAACCCAGCTCCACCATGTTTGACCTTTCTACCTACGACAGACTTGCTTCTAGCAATCTGTTTCTGTTCAAACTCACTCAGTTTCGTCAGCTCAGATTTGATGGTCGAAAAATCATGTTTTAAAATCAAATTTTGATAATCTGGCTTAGAAACATTTGAACAAGTGGGTTTGGAACATTCAGCTTCTGTTTCAGATACAAGATCATCAATTTGATCAAGGTCGGAGACATCATAAAACAACTCATCAACCGTCGAATCTAAGATAGATTTTCCGGTTGAAGTTTTATCAGACTTCGAATTAATTGATTGATTGTCATGAGAAGAAACTTCCACTTTGTCCTCAGATGAAGGACCATTGGATATAATGACAGGAGGGGGAACTTGGCTCAATTTACCAGAATTATTTTCCTTTTTAGACTTGTAAAGAAAGTTGGTAAATGATGATGAAACTTGAACATAATCATTCTTTTGTTTTAGTTAAAAAATCTCAATTTTTAGATCTGTAACAAGTTTTTGACTATCAGCTAAGTCCTTTTGTGCGGACACAAGCAGTTCAGATTGGTTTGAAAAATCAAATTTTTGTAAATGTAACTGCTCATGAACCGACAACAACTCCTTAGTGGTTCCTTCCCATCTTTCCTTATAGATATTGTTATCATGTCACACCCCCAAGTAACCACTAACGGAGTTTATACCGTTAAGGGGTGCGAGCAAACCAGGACCACAACCATTAGTTACAAATACTAAACGAATCAGAGTTAGTCCACAACACATTTCATAAAGTAAAGTCTCAAAATACGCAGCGGAAAATATTATCTTAGCACTAACCACGTGCTTTACAAATCATTGTTTAAAATTCCCAACTTAATTTAAATAAAAGAAAATATCTTCGTGTGCCATGCCAACCTCCAGTGGACACTCCTCAGCGATCTGCAAAAGTGAAAACCATACAAGTGTCAACCTAACGGTTGGTGAGTTCACGGTGGGCATGTCATGCAGCGGCCCGGTCTCATAAGCGTATGTATCAACATATAAATAAGTAATAGTTTTGCAAAACAATTGCCGAGTGTTGAATTATCGAGTATGCACTAGTTAAGTAAAAGTTAAAGCGGTCAACCGATATCGCGGGTAGCTAATCCGGTTTCCATGCACTAAGGAAGTTCGTACCAAAGCTGACGTAACAGAGTTCGGCATTTGCCGATGGTTTGTGCCTCCAGTTGTGTTCCTCATGGGACCCACAACTAAAATAGGCTGATATTGCACTCCGTTCGGCCTCCAACCGGTTGGCTACACATTTGTGTACCGCGGAGCAGGGTTTGTCAAACCCTCAGTAGATCTACCCAACATCCCCTCGCTTCGCAAATTAATGGTACTAAATTGTTGAGGACTTTTAAGTTTTAAGGCATCCTTAGAAATCATGTGATATCATTTGGTTTAGACTTTAACCTACACTAGTCATATAAAAACCGTTTGTTCTGGATTTCATTTGAAATCCTAAAAAGAGTTTAAGTGTCAAAATGGTTGTTCCGGATTTCATTTGAAATCCCAAATGAGTGCAAGTATTTAAGTGGTTGGTTGCGGATTTCATTTAAAACCCCAAGGGTGGACAGTTGCAAGTGTTCCCATAAAACACTCCAACTTCCATTACAGATATCCCATTTGGCGATACCTCAAAATGCCAGCGTTGTTTTCTGTTAAGTATATTCGTTGTGACCCAAAAGGGCTCACAATTAAAGGGTTAGTGAAACTCACCTTAGGTTGCTCAGCTTACACTTCAAATAATCCAAGGTATGTTTGCTAACGAAGACCTAGTTATCACATTGAGGTCTTAGGTGTTAGGATGTGTCTAAGCTTTAACTACGTCACTGTGGCCCATAACATAGCACGTTGAAACTACGACTCAACATACCGACACACGACACCGATGGTTGATCATAAACAAGGGTTCACATAAATCAGAAATCGAAGCATGTTTCATTATTGCATCAATCATGTAAGTCATGGCATAACATTCAAGTAAGTTGCACAAGTTTGGGTTTTGGTCTAGGCTTAGTTTCGCCAACAGTTTCGCTACAGTTTCGCTATGCAGTTTCGCTGTGTGCACGGGGAGCACTTTCGCTAGGCAATACCCGATGACATAGTTTCGCTAGCTAGTTTCGCTCGAAACTGATGACACAGTTTCGCTAGCATAGCTTCGCTCGAAACTGGTTTGAACTTTCGTTCAGGGACAAGGTCTATGGTTGTTTCGCTCGGTAGTTTCGTTCACAGGCGACACTATAGTTTCGCTGCATAGTGTCGCTGGAAGGAGATATACATAGTTTCGCTGATTAGTTTCGCTATATGAATGCACAGTTTCGCTAGTCGCTAAAAAGACGTAAATTTGACTAAAAATCTTTCTAACAGCTTCCATACTTCATATAATTCATTATCCAGCATGTATAAACATTTACCAACATTAAACAGTAAGATTTAACACCTTAAACATGGATTTTCATCATCAAGTCATCAAGAACACATTTTAAGCATAAAATGACCTAACTAGCATGAATCTTCATTATGGAATGATTTTACACGTAAAGTTGCAGGCTTTATAACAGATCTAACATCCCTAAGCATCATACTAGAAGATCAGGCCATTACATGGAGGTTTAGGCATGCTTTTTAAGAAAACACATAGAATATGCATGAAAATGGTTTTGGAGACTCACGGTTTGATCTAGGATCCGAATGGGTGATGTCTCGAGGCTGAGATCACGGCGGCTCGTGGTGGTTCTCAGCTGACCAGAATCTCAGGAGAGTGTGTGTGTGTTTTGAGAAATGATGTAAGTAAAATGAGAAGACTAGGGTTTTATAAAATATATAGGTCAGGAGCTAGTTTCGCTGGCAGTTTCGCTAGCCAAGCGAAACTGGCTCTGAACTCATGCAATTCAAAAGCTTGGCCACCGATACCGAGCAAACCTACAGTTTCGCTCGGTAGTTTCGCTGGAAACCAAAAGGGCCAATTTACAAAATTAATTAATTAAACACGTTGCACATAATAACAATAAATAAACACATAGCACATATGGTCGGGTTCGGTGATCAACCAAAGGTCGTGGACGTATTCGGCCTAGTTAAGCATTAGTTACTAAGTTAACACTTATAACGTAACTAACGGAGATTGTCTAACGGAAGTTAACCTTGGAATTCTCGGATGTCACATCATCCCCTTGTAAATGGAATTTTCGTCCCGAAAATTATTCTTGCGTTGTAGCGTTCGCAGCCTCGGCTGTCGTTGTTGCTGTAGTTGCTGGGGAAAGAAAGTAAAAGTTTTAGGGTTGCCACATCCTCCTCCTGTTAAAGGAATTTTGGTCCCCAAAATTAAATCATACCTTGAGTTTCCGTGGACGTTTGCCCGAACAAGTAAGGATACTTTTTCTTCATTTGATCCTCTCGTTCCCAGGTATATTCAGGTCCACGCTTTGAGTTCCATCGTACCTTGACGATCGGAATCTTGCTACGTTTGAGGGCTTTCTCCTCGCGTCCCATGATTTCTACCGGTTGCTCGATAAATCTCAAATGTTCGTCAATTTCCAATTCCTCCAAAGGAATTATTTCGGTGTCTTCCGCCAGACATTTCTTCAGGTTAGAAACGTGAAACACGTTGTGAACTCCATCGAGTTCTGCAGGGAGTCGTAATCGGTAGGCCACCGGGCCTACTTCCCCAATGATTTCAAATGGACCGATATAGCGAGGATTCAGCTTTCCGCGCTTTCCGAAGCGTATCACTCCTTTCCAGGGAGATACCTTCAATAGTACCTTGTCGCCTACCTTGAACTTCAAAGGTTTACGGCGTTTCTCGGCATAGCTCTTTTGTCTGTCACGTGCTGCGGCTATCCGTTTTCTGATTTGAATAATTCGTTCCGTTGTATCATGAATGAGTTCCGGTCCGGTGAGTCCTTTCTCACCCGTTTCGGCCCAACATACGGGCGATCTACATTTTCTGCCATAAAGAGCTTCAAAAGGTGCTGCACCAATGCTCGTATGATAACTGTTGTTGTAGGAGAACTCCACCAACGGAAGGTGAGCCTCCCAGTCTTTACCGAAATCGAGAACGCAAGCTCGGAGCATGTCTTCCAAAGTCTGAATGGTTCGTTCCGTCTGACCATCGGTCTGCGAGTGATAAGCTGTACTCATATCCAGTCTGGTTCCCAGTGCTTCTTGCATAGATTGCCACATTCGGGAAGTAAATCGAGGATCTCGGTCAGAGATAATGGTCTTAGGCACCCCATGAAGTGCCACAATTCGATCGATATACAGCTTCGTTAACTTATCCATATTGTCACTTTCCCTCATTGGAATAAAGTGCGCAGATTTGGTTAGTCGATCAATGATAACCCAAATCGCATCTGGTCGATTCGATCGATGAGGTAATCCTGTTACGAAGTCCATGGAGATATCCTCCCATTTCCATTCTGGGATCTTTGGTTGTTGCAATAATCCAGAAGGCTTTTGGTACTCGATCTTGACTCTCGAGCAGGTTAAACACTTAGCCACATATCGCGCAATGTCGGCTTTCATATTCGGCCACCAATACAAGTTCTTCAAATCTTGGTACATTTTGTCCTATCCAGGGTGCACCGAATACCTTGACTTGTGAGCCTCATCCATCACGAGCTCACGGAGATTTCCAAGTAAAGGAATCCAAATTCTGTCATTGTAATATCTGAGTCCGTCGGACTTAATTTCGGAGTTACCATCCACCCCTCGCAGTGCTTCAGCTGCCTAATTTTCTTCTTTCAAAGCTTCTCGTTGGGCATCGCGGATCCGATCCGGCAGTCCCGTGTGAATGGTAAGCTGCAGCGCTCGTACTCGTCGAGGCTTTTCGTACTCTTTTCGGCTTATGGCATCAGCCACAACATTGGCTTTTCCCGGGTGATACTTAATCGCTAAGTCATAATCATTCAGTAATTCGACCCACCGTCGTTGTCGCATGTTGAGGTCCTTCTGTTCAAAGATGTGCTGTAAACTTTTTTGGTCGGTAAATATCGTGCACTTTGTTCCGTAGAGGTAATGTCTCCAAATCTTGAGTGCAAATACAACGGCTCCTAATTCCAAATCATGTGTTGTATAATTCTTCTCAGTATCCTTCAGTTGCCTGGACCCGTAGGCAATCACTTTGTCTCGTTGCATTAATACGCAACCGAGCCCTTGAATGGATGCATCGTAGTAAACCACAAAGTCGTCCACCCCTTCGGGTAACGAGAGAATCGGAGCTGAACATAACATGTCCTTAAGAGTCTGAAACGCGCGTTCTTCTTTTTCACCCCATCTATATTGCACTCCTTTATGCGTTAAAGTTGTTAAGGGTTGAGCCAATTGCGAGAAACCCTTGATGAATCTTCGGTAATACCCAGCAAGTCCCAAAAATTGTCGGATTTCGGTCGGCGCTCTCGGAGTAGACCAATTCTTGATAGCTTCCACTTTAGCTGGGTCGACATGAATTCCATCCTGATTAACAATGTGTCCAAGAAACTGGACTTCGTGAATCCAAAAATCGCACTTTGAAAACTTGGCGTAAAGCTGTTCCTTGCGAAGTAATTCTAAGATAAGTCGTAGATGTCTCTCGTGTTCTTCCTTTGTCTTGGAGTAGATCAAGATATCGTCAATGAAAACTATCACAAACTGATCGAGGTACGGCTTGCACACTCGATTCATCAAATCCATAAACACAGCAGGCGCATTAGTTAGCCCAAACGGCATAACTAAAAACTCGTAGTGACCATACCGAGTTCTGAAAGAAGTCTTGGGGACATCCTCATCACGAACACGAAGTTGGTGATATCCAGACCGTAGATCAATCTTTGAAAAGTAGCTCGAACCTTGCAGTTGGTCGAAAAGATCGTCGATTCGAGGAAGTGGATACCGATTCTTGATCGTAACCTTGTTAAGCTCTCGGTAGTCGATACACATTCGGAACGTTCCATCTTTCTTCTTAAGAAACAATACCGGTGCTCCCCATGGAGACGAACTTGGACGAATAAATCCTTTGTCGAGTAACTCTTGAAGTTGTGCGGAGAGTTCGTTGAGTTCGCTTACCGCCAAACGGTAAGGTGCGCGTTCAATCGGAGCGGCTCCAGGAGCTAAATCGATTCCAAACTCGACTTGTCGAAATGGAGGTAAACCAGGCAAATCTTCAGGAAATACATCTTGGAAGTCGCGGACTATCGGGTAGTCGTCGATTTTACGCTCGGGAAGTGTCGTATCGGTGACGTTTGCAAGTACCGTGAAGTGTCCCTTACGAAGGCACTTTTGAGCTTTAAGAAACGAAATAATACCGGTGACTGTTCCACCTTTTTCACCTTGAACTGTTAACACTTCACCGTCTTTGAGTGGGATACGAACCACTTTTTCTTGACATAAAATTTCAGCTCGGTTTTCAGATAACGAGTCCATTCCTACTATGACATCAAAACTACCAATCGGGAAAGGCATAAGATCGATTCCTAACGTATGGCCAGCTAGTTCTATCTTACAGTCCTTAACTATCTGAGTTGTATCATGAAGTTTACCATTCGCTAACTCTACCACATATGTAGCATCTAAGTCAATCGGTTTAGCATTAATTAATCGAGCAAATTTAGTGGAAATAAAGCTTCTTTCAGCACCAGAATCAAACAATACAGTAGCAAAGAAACCATTAAGGATGAATTTACCGTTAATCACGTTGGCGTCGTTGCGAGCTTCTCCTTGACCCATAACGAAGGCACGTCCTCTACCATTCCCACCATTACCGTTCCTACCATTACCATTTCCACCATTTCCATTTCCACCATTACCATTTCCGTTGCCCGGGTTCCCACCGTTGCCATTGTTACCATTCCCTTGTCGGCGCAGTTGCAGGCAATCTTTCCTCATGTGGCCTTGAGCACCACATTCATAACAGCCACGGGCTCCACCATTGTTGTTGTTCTGGTTGTTTCCTTGCCCGTTGCGGTTGTTTCCGTTTCCCCTGTTGTTGTTATTGCCACCTTGGTTCTGACCGCTGTCACTTTCCCTCATTGGAATAAAGTGCGCAGATTTGGTTAGTCGATCAATGATAACCCAAATCGCATCTGGTCGATTCGATCGATGAGGTAATCCCGTTACGAAGTCCATGGAGATATCCTCCCATTTCCATTCTGGGATCTTTGGTTGTTGCAATAATCCAGAAGGCTTTTGGTACTCGATCTTGACTCTCGAGCAGGTTAAACACTTAGCCACATATCGCGCAATGTCGGCTTTCATATTCGGCCACCAATACAAGTTCTTCAAATCTTGGTACATTTTGTCCTATCCAGGGTGCACCGAATACCTTGACTTGTGAGCCTCATCCATCACGAGCTCACGGAGATTTCCAAGTAAAGGAATCCAAATTCTGTCATTGTAATATCTGAGTCCGTCGGACTTAATTTCGGAGTTACCATCCACCCCTCGCAGTGCTTCAGCTGCCTAATTTTCTTCTTTCAAAGCTTCTCGTTGGGCATCGCGGATCCGATCCGGCAGTCCCGTGTGAATGGTAAGCTGCAGCGCTCGTACTCGTCGAGGCTTTTCGTACTCTTTTCGGCTTATGGCATCAGCCACAACATTGGCTTTTCCCGGGTGATACTTAATCTCTAAGTCATAATCATTCAGTAATTCGACCCACCGTCGTTGTCGCATGTTGAGGTCCTTCTGTTCAAAGATGTGCTGTAAACTTTTTTGGTCGGTAAATATCGTGCACTTTGTTCCGTAGAGGTAATGTCTCCAAATCTTGAGTGCAAATACAACGGCTCCTAATTCCAAATCATGTGTTGTATAATTCTTCTCAGTATCCTTCAGTTGCCTGGACCCGTAGGCAATCACTTTGTCTCGTTGCATTAATACGCAACCGAGCCCTTGAATGGATGCATCGTAGTAAACCACAAAGTCGTCCACCCCTTCGGGTAACGATAGAATCGGAGCTGAACATAACATGTCCTTAAGAGTCTGAAACGCGCGTTCTTCTTTTTCACCCCATCTATATTGCACTCCTTTATGCGTTAAAGTTGTTAAGGGTTGAGCCAATTGCGAGAAACCCTTGATGAATCTTCGGTAATACCCAGCAAGTCCCAAAAATTGTCGGATTTCGGTCGGCGCTCTCGGAGTAGACCAATTCTTGATAGCTTCCACTTTAGCTGGGTCGACATGAATTCCATCCTGATTAACAATGTGTCCAAGAAACTGGACTTCGTGAATCCAAAAATCGCACTTTGAAAACTTGGCGTAAAGCTGTTCCTTGCGAAGTAATTCTAAGATAAGTCGTAGATGTCTCTCGTGTTCTTCCTTTGTCTTGGAGTAGATCAAGATATCGTCAATGAAAACTATCACAAACTGATCGAGGTACGGCTTGCACACTCGATTCATCAAATCCATAAACATAGCAGGCGCATTAGTTAGCCCAAACGGCATAACTAAAAACTCGTAGTGACCATACCGAGTTCTGAAAGAAGTCTTGGGGACATCCTCATCACGAACACGAAGTTGGTGATATCCAGACCGTAGATCAATCTTTGAAAAGTAGCTCGAACCTTGCAGTTGGTCGAAAAGATCGTCGATTCGAGGAAGTGGATACCGATTCTTGATCGTAACCTTGTTAAGCTCTCGGTAGTCGATACACATTCGGAACGTTCCATCTTTCTTCTTAAGAAACAATACCGGTGCTCCCCATGGAGACGAACTTGGACGAATAAATCCTTTGTCGAGTAACTCTTGAAGTTGTGCGGAGAGTTCGTTGAGTTCGCTTACCGCCAAACGGTAAGGTGCGCGTTCAATCGGAGCGGCTCCAGGAGCTAAATCGATTCCAAACTCGACTTGTCGAAATGGAGGTAAACCAGGCAAATCTTCAGGAAATACATCTTGGAAGTCGCGGACTATCGGGTAGTCGTCGATTTTACGCTCGGGAAGTGTCGTATCGGTGACGTTTGCAAGTACCGTGAAGTGTCCCTTACGAAGGCACTTTTGAGCTTTAAGAAACGAAATAATACCGGTGACTGTTCCACCTTTTTCACCTTGAACTGTTAACACTTCACCGTCTTTGAGTGGGATACGAACCACTTTTTCTTGACATAAAATTTCAGCTCGGTTTTCAGATAACGAGTCCATTCCTACTATGACATCAAAACTACCAATCGGGAAAGGCATAAGATCGATTCCTAACGTATGGCCAGCTAGTTCTATCTTACAGTCCTTAACTATCTGAGTTGTATCATGAAGTTTACCATTCGCTAACTCTACCACATATGTAGCATCTAAGTCAATCGGTTTAGCATTAATTAATCGAGCAAATTTAGTGGAAATAAAGCTTCTTTCAGCACCAGAATCAAACAATACAGTAGCAAAGAAACCATTAAGGATGAATTTACCGTTAATCACGTTGGCGTCGTTGCGAGCTTCTCCTTGACCCATAACGAAGGCACGTCCTCTACCATTCCCACCATTACCGTTCCTACCATTACCATTTCCACCATTTCCATTTCCACCATTACCATTTCCGTTGCCCGGGTTCCCACCGTTGCCATTGTTACCATTCCCTTGTCGGCGCAGTTGCAGGCAATCTTTCCTCATGTGGCCTTGAGCACCACATTCATAACAGCCACGGGCTCCACCATTGTTGTTGTTCTGGTTGTTTCCTTGCCCGTTGCGGTTGTTTCCGTTTCCCCTGTTGTTGTTATTGCCACCTTGGTTCTGACCGCTGTCACTTTCCCTCATTGGAATAAAGTGCGCAGATTTGGTTAGTCGATCAATGATAACCCAAATCGCATCTGGTCGATTCGATCGATGAGGTAATCCCGTTACGAAGTCCATGGAGATATCCTCCCATTTCCATTCTGGGATCTTTGGTTGTTGCAATAATCCAGAAGGCTTTTGGTACTCGATCTTGACTCTCGAGCAGGTTAAACACTTAGCCACATATCGCGCAATGTCGGCTTTCATATTCGGCCACCAATACAAGTTCTTCAAATCTTGGTACATTTTGTCCTATCCAGGGTGCACCGAATACCTTGACTTGTGAGCCTCATCCATCACGAGCTCACGGAGATTTCCAAGTAAAGGAATCCAAATTCTGTCATTGTAATATCTGAGTCCGTCGGACTTAATTTCGGAGTTACCATCCACCCCTCGCAGTGCTTCAGCTGCCTAATTTTCTTCTTTCAAAGCTTCTCGTTGGGCATCGCGGATCCGATCCGGCAGTCCCGTGTGAATGGTAAGCTGCAGCGCTCGTACTCGTCGAGGCTTTTCGTACTCTTTTCGGCTTATGGCATCAGCCACAACATTGGCTTTTCCCGGGTGATACTTAATCTCTAAGTCATAATCATTCAGTAATTCGACCCACCGTCGTTGTCGCATGTTGAGGTCCTTCTGTTCAAAGATGTGCTGTAAACTTTTTTGGTCGGTAAATATCGTGCACTTTGTTCCGTAGAGGTAATGTCTCCAAATCTTGAGTGCAAATACAACGGCTCCTAATTCCAAATCATGTGTTGTATAATTCTTCTCAGTATCCTTCAGTTGCCTGGACCCGTAGGCAATCACTTTGTCTCGTTGCATTAATACGCAACCGAGCCCTTGAATGGATGCATCGTAGTAAACCACAAAGTCGTCCACCCCTTCGGGTAACGATAGAATCGGAGCTGAACATAACATGTCCTTAAGAGTCTGAAACGCGCGTTCTTCTTTTTCACCCCATCTATATTGCACTCCTTTATGCGTTAAAGTTGTTAAGGGTTGAGCCAATTGCGAGAAACCCTTGATGAATCTTCGGTAATACCCAGCAAGTCCCAAAAATTGTCGGATTTCGGTCGGCGCTCTCGGAGTAGACCAATTCTTGATAGCTTCCACTTTAGCTGGGTCGACATGAATTCCATCCTGATTAACAATGTGTCCAAGAAACTGGACTTCGTGAATCCAAAAATCGCACTTTGAAAACTTGGCGTAAAGCTGTTCCTTGCGAAGTAATTCTAAGATAAGTCGTAGATGTCTCTCGTGTTCTTCCTTTGTCTTGGAGTAGATCAAGATATCGTCAATGAAAACTATCACAAACTGATCGAGGTACGGCTTGCACACTCGATTCATCAAATCCATAAACATAGCAGGCGCATTAGTTAGCCCAAACGGCATAACTAAAAACTCGTAGTGACCATACCGAGTTCTGAAAGAAGTCTTGGGGACATCCTCATCACGAACACGAAGTTGGTGATATCCAGACCGTAGATCAATCTTTGAAAAGTAGCTCGAACCTTGCAGTTGGTCGAAAAGATCGTCGATTCGAGGAAGTGGATACCGATTCTTGATCGTAACCTTGTTAAGCTCTCGGTAGTCGATACACATTCGGAACGTTCCATCTTTCTTCTTAAGAAACAATACCGGTGCTCCCCATGGAGACGAACTTGGACGAATAAATCCTTTGTCGAGTAACTCTTGAAGTTGTGCGGAGAGTTCGTTGAGTTCGCTTACCGCCAAACGGTAAGGTGCGCGTTCAATCGGAGCGGCTCCAGGAGCTAAATCGATTCCAAACTCGACTTGTCGAAATGGAGGTAAACCAGGCAAATCTTCAGGAAATACATCTTGGAAGTCGCGGACTATCGGGTAGTCGTCGATTTTACGCTCGGGAAGTGTCGTATCGGTGACGTTTGCAAGTACCGTGAAGTGTCCCTTACGAAGGCACTTTTGAGCTTTAAGAAACGAAATAATACCGGTGACTGTTCCACCTTTTTCACCTTGAACTGTTAACACTTCACCGTCTTTGAGTGGGATACGAACCACTTTTTCTTGACATAAAATTTCAGCTCGGTTTTCAGATAACGAGTCCATTCCTACTATGACATCAAAACTACCAATCGGGAAAGGCATAAGATCGATTCCTAACGTATGGCCAGCTAGTTCTATCTTACAGTCCTTAACTATCTGAGTTGTATCATGAAGTTTACCATTCGCTAACTCTACCACATATGTAGCATCTAAGTCAATCGGTTTAGCATTAATTAATCGAGCAAATTTAGTGGAAATAAAGCTTCTTTCAGCACCAGAATCAAACAATACAGTAGCAAAGAAACCATTAAGGATGAATTTACCGTTAATCACGTTGGCGTCGTTGCGAGCTTCTCCTTGACCCATAACGAAGGCACGTCCTCTACCATTCCCACCATTACCGTTCCTACCATTACCATTTCCACCATTTCCATTTCCACCATTACCATTTCCGTTGCCCGGGTTCCCACCGTTGCCATTGTTACCATTCCCTTGTCGGCGCAGTTGCAGGCAATCTTTCCTCATGTGGCCTTGAGCACCACATTCATAACAGCCACGGGCTCCACCATTGTTGTTGTTCTGGTTGTTTCCTTGCCCGTTGCGGTTGTTTCCGTTTCCCCTGTTGTTGTTATTGCCACCTTGGTTCTGACCGCTGTCACTTTCCCTCATTGGAATAAAGTGCGCAGATTTGGTTAGTCGATCAATGATAACCCAAATCGCATCTGGTCGATTCGATCGATGAGGTAATCCCGTTACGAAGTCCATGGAGATATCCTCCCATTTCCATTCTGGGATCTTTGGTTGTTGCAATAATCCAGTAGGCTTTTGGTACTCGATCTTGACTCTCGAGCAGGTTAAACACTTAGCCACATATCGCGCAATGTCGGCTTTCATATTCGGCCACCAATACAAGTTCTTCAAATCTTGGTACATTTTGTCCTATCCAGGGTGCACCGAATACCTTGACTTGTGAGCCTCATCCATCACGAGCTCACGGAGATTTCCAAGTAAAGGAATCCAAATTCTGTCATTGTAATATCTGAGTCCGTCGGACTTAATTTCGGAGTTACCATCCACCCCTCGCAGTGCTTCAGCTGCCTAATTTTCTTCTTTCAAAGCTTCTCGTTGGGCATCGCGGATCCGATCCGGCAGTCCCGTGTGAATGGTAAGCTGCAGCGCTCGTACTCGTCGAGGCTTTTCGTACTCTTTTCGGCTTATGGCATCAGCCACAACATTGGCTTTTCCCGGGTGATACTTAATCGCTAAGTCATAATCATTCAGTAATTCGACCCACCGTCGTTGTCGCATGTTGAGGTCCTTCTGTTCAAAGATGTGCTGTAAACTTTTTTGGTCGGTAAATATCGTGCACTTTGTTCCGTAGAGGTAATGTCTCCAAATCTTGAGTGCAAATACAACGGCTCCTAATTCCAAATCATGTGTTGTATAATTCTTCTCAGTATCCTTCAGTTGCCTGGACCCGTAGGCAATCACTTTGTCTCGTTGCATTAATACGCAACCGAGCCCTTGAATGGATGCATCGTAGTAAACCACAAAGTCGTCCACCCCTTCGGGTAACGAGAGAATCGGAGCTGAACATAACATGTCCTTAAGAGTCTGAAACGCGCGTTCTTCTTTTTCACCCCATCTATATTGCACTCCTTTATGCGTTAAAGTTGTTAAGGGTTGAGCCAATTGCGAGAAACCCTTGATGAATCTTCGGTAATACCCAGCAAGTCCCAAAAATTGTCGGATTTCGGTCGGCGCTCTCGGAGTAGACCAATTCTTGATAGCTTCCACTTTAGCTGGGTCGACATGAATTCCATCCTGATTAACAATGTGTCCAAGAAACTGGACTTCGTGAATCCAAAAATCGCACTTTGAAAACTTGGCGTAAAGCTGTTCCTTGCGAAGTAATTCTAAGATAAGTCGTAGATGTCTCTCGTGTTCTTCCTTTGTCTTGGAGTAGATCAAGATATCGTCAATGAAAACTATCACAAACTGATCGAGGTACGGCTTGCACACTCGATTCATCAAATCCATAAACATAGCAGGCGCATTAGTTAGCCCAAACGGCATAACTAAAAACTCGTAGTGACCATACCGAGTTCTGAAAGAAGTCTTGGGGACATCCTCATCACGAACACGAAGTTGGTGATATCCAGACCGTAGATCAATCTTTGAAAAGTAGCTCGAACCTTGCAGTTGGTCGAAAAGATCGTCGATTCGAGGAAGTGGATACCGATTCTTGATCGTAACCTTGTTAAGCTCTCGGTAGTCGATACACATTCGGAACGTTCCATCTTTCTTCTTAAGAAACAATACCGGTGCTCCCCATGGAGACGAACTTGGACGAATAAATCCTTTGTCGAGTAACTCTTGAAGTTGTGCGGAGAGTTCGTTGAGTTCGCTTACCGCCAAACGGTAAGGTGCGCGTTCAATCGGAGCGGCTCCAGGAGCTAAATCGATTCCAAACTCGACTTGTCGAAATGGAGGTAAACCAGGCAAATCTTCAGGAAATACATCTTGGAAGTCGCGGACTATCGGGTAGTCGTCGATTTTACGCTCGGGAAGTGTCGTATCGGTGACGTTTGCAAGTACCGTGAAGTGTCCCTTACGAAGGCACTTTTGAGCTTTAAGAAACGAAATAATACCGGTGACTGTTCCACCTTTTTCACCTTGAACTGTTAACACTTCACCGTCTTTGAGTGGGATACGAACCACTTTTTCTTGACATAAAATTTCAGCTCGGTTTTCAGATAACGAGTCCATTCCTACTATGACATCAAAACTACCAATCGGGAAAGGCATAAGATCGATTCCTAACGTATGGCCAGCTAGTTCTATCTTACAGTCCTTAACTATCTGAGTTGTATCATGAAGTTTACCATTCGCTAACTCTACCACATATGTAGCATCTAAGTCAATCGGTTTAGCATTAATTAATCGAGCAAATTTAGTGGAAATAAAGCTTCTTTCAGCACCAGAATCAAACAATACAGTAGCAAAGAAACCATTAAGGATGAATTTACCGTTAATCACGTTGGCGTCGTTGCGAGCTTCTCCTTGACCCATAACGAAGGCACGTCCTCTACCATTCCCACCATTACCGTTCCTACCATTACCATTTCCACCATTTCCATTTCCACCATTACCATTTCCGTTGCCTGGGTTCCCACCGTTGCCATTGTTACCATTCCCTTGTCGGCGCAGTTGCAGGCAATCTTTCCTCATGTGGCCTTGAGCACCACATTCATAACAGCCACGGGCTCCACCATTGTTGTTGTTCTGGTTGTTTCCTTGCCCGTTGCGGTTGTTTCCGTTTCCCCTGTTGTTGTTATTGCCACCTTGGTTCTGACCGCTGTTTAGCCTTTGCAAGTTGGTCCAGCAGTTGTTGGCCTCATGCCCCGGTTTCCCACATCTTCCACACTCCAGACCTTTGCTACACATACCATTGTGGTGTTTCCCGCACTTGTTACAAAACGGAGCCTTACCCTTGTAGTTTCCACTCCCGCCTTGGCGATTGTTACTCCCATTGTTGCTGCCACTGTTGAAATTGGACCTTGTGTTGTCAGATCGCTTGTTCTGATACTGGGAGTTAGAGGATCTCCCAGTTTGATTTCCAACAGATTGATTGTTCACAGATGTTGCTGGAGCTTCTTCTTCAGCCTTATGCTTGCCACTTAAGGCAGTCTTCACAGTGGTCTTTGCGGGTAGAGTACCCCTCTCGATTTCCTGATCAGTTAACTTGTGAGCCAAGCGGAGGGCTTGCTGCACGGTTTTTGGATTGCTAGCTGTCACCAAGCTCTTGATTTGGAGGTGCGAGACCCTCCAGATAACGCTCAATGCGTTTAAATTCTGCATCAACCATTGTTGGGCATAGTACCGCGTACTCGTGGTAACGCGCGGTGTATTCCTCAATTTCCGACCCAGACATCTTGGAGTTCAAAAACTCTCCTTCCAGCTTCTTGACTTGATCCCGAGGGCAGTACTCCTCCATAACCAGTTCCTTAAA
Organism: Deinandra increscens subsp. villosa; assembly: GCA_039602395.1. Classification (NCBI taxonomy): domain Eukaryota; kingdom Viridiplantae; phylum Streptophyta; class Magnoliopsida; order Asterales; family Asteraceae; genus Deinandra; species Deinandra increscens. The sequence continues at coordinate 17,944,933 of JBCNJP010000024.1, read as the reverse complement.
CGCTTCCCATTCCATATCATTAGCCGCATCTATCCCAATCATCTGGATTTCGGCATTCCACCAGGAGAGAGCAGCTCCCTCGAAGGTACCAGTCGCATATTTCACTTTGTTCTCAGCAGGGCAGTTGCACATAGAGAAGACCTTCTCAGACTTCTCGATCCACCTGAGGAGTCCTACCGCTCCTTCTTCGCCGGAAAACGTTATCGGCTTGCAGTCCATGAAGGACTTAAATGTGCAGTGATGGAAGTTTCCTGATGCATAAATAGTTCGGATTTTAAGTTTAAACAGGTCAAAATATAATTGCTTTGTACCTTAACCGGCATAATAGTTACCCTGCGCGGCGAAGGTAGCTTGGACGGCTGCCACTGCGGCTTGCACGTGTTCGTTTATCATGGCTTGCAGTTGTGCGGGTGTCAGGTTAATGTTGTTCCTCCCGTGTCCTCTTCCAGGCATTTTCTGGACAGTTAAAGTAGCCGGTGTTCAGTCACAGTTATATTCTATACATATCCCATAATATGTATATTAACAATTTCCCGTTATCCCACTATTAGTCCAAAAATTTTCGTGCAAAATTGAGGCGTCGTCGGAGAACGTCGTAAGTCGTAAGCACTATCGTCGAAAGTCGGCTTCCCCATAAAAGTCACTGTCGGCGTAGTCATCGTAGTAGAAATCAGGACGTAGCATGTAGCGTCGGTTCGTTGTCGTTTTCCCCGGAATAGTGTGCGTATTAGCGTTCGCATTTCGTATTCGTGTGTGAAAATTTTCCCTAAGGTTTTCTGTTAGACTACCTAGACACGGTCTATATATATATATATATATATATATACATACGTACTAAGCTTTTACTTACACAGCAGAGCGAGGATTCCAGGTTGGCACGTGAAAATTTTTGTTTTGGGAATTTGTTTGTTCGTTTGTAACTAAGGTTTCAAGTTGCAGTTTCCAAATCGTTTTTCAAAAATGATTCCAGTTCTCTGCAACTTATGGCTCTGATACCAATCTATCACACCCCCAAGTAACCACTAACGGAGTTTATACCGTTAAGGGGTGCGAGCAAACCAGGACCACAACCATTAGTTACAAATACTAAACGAATCAGAGTTAGTCCACAACACATTTCATAAAGTAAAGTCTCAAAATACGCAGCAGAAAATATTATCTTAGCACTAACCACGTGCTTTACAAATCATTGTTTAAAATTCCCAACTTAATTTAAATAAAAGAAAATATCTTCGTGTGCCATGCCAACCTCCAGTGGACAGTCCTCAGCGATCTGCAAAAGTGAAAACCATACAAGTGTCAACCTAACGGTTGGTGAGTTCACGGTGGGCTTGTCATGCAGCGGCCCGGTCTCATAAGCGTATGTATCAACATATAAATAAGTAATAGTTTTGCAAAACAATTGCCGAGTGTTGAATTATCGAGTATGCACTAGTTAAGTAAAAGTTAAAGCGGTCAACCGATATCGCGGGTAGCTAATGCGGTTTCCATGCACTAAGGAAGTTCGTACCAAAGCTGACGTAAGAGAGTTCGGCATTTGCCGATGGTTTGTGCCTCCAGTTGTGTTCCTCATGGGACCCACAACTAAAATAGGCTGATATTGCACTCTGTTCGGCCTCCAACCGGTTGGCTACACATTTGTGTACCGCGGAGCAGGGTTTGTCAAACCCTCAGTAGATCTACCCAACATCCCCTCGCTTCGCAAATTAATGGTACTAAATTGTTGAGGACTTTTAAGTTTTAAGGCATCCTTAGAAATCATGTGATATCATTTGGTTTAGACTTTAACCTACACTAGTCATATTAAAACCGTTTGTTCAGGATTTCATTTGAAATCCTAAAAAGAGTTTAAGTGTCAAAATGGTTGTTCCGGATTTCATTTGAAATCCCAAATGAGTGCAAGTATTTAAGTGGTTGGTTGCGGATTTCATTTGAAACCCCAAGGGTGGACAGTTGCAAGTGTTCCCATAAAACACTCCAACTTCCATTACAGATATCCCATTTGGCGATACCTCAAAATGTCAGCGTTGTTTTCTGTTAAGTATATTCGTTGTGACCCAAACGGGCTCACAATTAAAGGGTTAGTGAAACTCACCTTAGGTTGCTCAGCTTACACTTCAAATAATCCAAGGTATGTTTGCTAACGAAGACCTAGTTATCACATTGAGGTCTTAGGTGTTAGGATGTGTCTAAGCTTTAACTACGTCACTGTGGCCCATAACATAGCACGTTGAAACTACGACTCAACATACCGACACACGACACCGATGGTTGATCATAAACAAGGGTTCACATAAATCAGAAATCGAAGCATGTTTCATTATTGAGTGAATCATGTAAGTCATGGCATAACATTCAAGTAAGTTGCACAAGTTTGGGTTTTGGTCTAGGCTTAGTTTCGCCAACAGTTTCGCTACAGTTTCGCGATGCAGTTTCGCTGTGTGCACGGGCAGCACTTTCGCTAGGCAATACCCGATGACACAGTTTCGCTAGCTAGTTTCGCTTGAAACTGATGACACAGTTTCGCTAGCATAGCTTCGCTCGAATCTGGTTTGAACTTTCGTTCAGGGACAAGGTCTATGGTTGTTTCGCTCGGTAGTTTCGTTCACAGGCGACACTATAGTTTCGCTGCATAGTGTCGCTGGAAGGAGATATACATAGTTTCGCTGATTAGTTTCGCTATATGAATGCACAGTTTCGCTAGTCGCTAAAAAGACGTAAATTTGACTAAAAATCTTTCTAACAGCTTCCATACTTCATATAATTCATTATCCAGCATGTATAAACATTTACCAACATTAAACAGTAAGATTTAACACCTTAAACATGGATTTTCATCATCAAGTCATCAAGAACACATTTTAAGCATAAAATGACCTAACTAGCATGAATCTTCATTATGGAATGATTTTACACGTAAAGTTGCAGGCTTTATAACAGATCTAACATCCCTAAGCATCATACTAGAAGATCAGGCCATTACATGGAGGTTTAGGCATGCTTTTTAAGAAAACACATAGAATATGCATGAAAATGGTTTTGGAGACTCATGGTTTGATCTAGGATCCGAATGGGTGATGTCTCGAGGCTGAGATCACGGCGGCTCGTGGTGGTTCTCAGCTGACCAGAATCTCAGGAGAGTGTGTGTGTGTTTTGAGAAATGATGTAAGTAAAATGAGAAGACTAGGGTTTTATAAAATATATAGGTCAGGAGCTAGTTTCGCTGGCAGTTTCGCTAGCCAAGCGAAACTGGCTCTGAACTCATGCAATTCAAAAGCTTGGCCACCGATACCGAGCGAACCTACAGTTTCGCTCGGTAGTTTCGCTGCAAACCAAAAGGGCCAATTTACAAAATTAATTAATTAAACACGTTGCACATAATAACAATAAATAAACACATGACACATATGGTCGGGTTCGGTGATCAACCAAAGGTCGTGGACGTATTCGGCCTAGTTAAGCATTAGTTACTAAGTTAACACTTATAACGTAACTAACGAAGATTGTCCAACGGAAGTTAACCTTGGAATTCTCGGATGTCACATATCAGCTCTTACTACCGATAAAAGATCATTTAGTTTTTTCTTTTCATCTAAGAGCGTACTCTTAGCGGTAGCAAATTCATCACAAGATTTGCACATCGGAGGATAAGAAACTACCTTAGAAGTATCGGCCATAAGAGCAACCGATTCTGTGGTGTTGTTTCTTTTTAATGTACCAACCTCCTGCTTCAGACTTTTGTTTTAATGAGTCAATTTCTGCATTTCTTTTTGTAGTGAAATCATCCTGTCAGCAATCTCCACAGCCTTTTGCTGAGCCCTCTCATATTGTTGCTTCAATGGAAGACTCTTTTGATATAAGTTCTCAAAATCTTTGGCTGTGTCAAGTGCTTCAGCTTTCGCAGCTTCACATTCACGGGTCAGTGCTTCCTTCTCCTCAGTTAGAACTTGAACTTGCTTCTCTAACAAGAGAACAACATCTGATTCAACTAGGTCAGACAAGCTTTCCATGAATGCAAATTATTTCTTTAGGAAAAGATTGATGATCATCCTTTGAATCTGATACACTTGCTTCATCATTGACTCCAACTTAACTCCATCAATTGCTTTGCCATGAATTTCATCTCCATCTTGAGTAGATTCTGTCATGGTGTCTTCATCCTGCACATGTGTCACAATCAATGCAGATGAATCAGCAAATTGATTAACCCAGTTATAAGTTTTGTTTTCTTGAGACACTAGGGCTTTTGTTGTTTCAGAATTAGGTTTAGAGTTTGAAGAACTCCTTGAATTTGATGCATTTTTGGTTCCAGAAACAGTAGACTTAGGAGCAAACTTCTGGTATTCTTGCTTCTTAGGTTGAGAGCATTCCCGAGCGAAGTGTCCGAAATTTGAACAATTATAACACCTCACCTTTGACTTGTCAAAACCAATTCTTCCTCCAGAATTCAGGTCTTTTCTACAAGTCTTCTTTAGTGTCACACCCCGGTATTTATTGTGTCTGGTGCGAACGAGATGGATCATAGTCAAGATTACATAGAACGACCTCTGGATGATTAAACAACTAGAGCCGTTTAAAAGATTAAGTTAATTCAAAATGTGGAGTTTCATTCAAAGTTGCAGCGGAAATAATAGTGAAAGTACGTTTGTTTTAATTGTTACAAAACAATTACATTTCAAAAAGATTTGAGAACATGACACCGTTAGGTGTTATGCAATGAAATCTCCAAAAGTGCAGCTCGGTTTGACCATGACTCTAGAATAAGAAAATGCAGGTCCTAAATGATATGATATCCTGAATGCAGCAAGTTTCAATCACCTGAGAATTCATATACTAAAACGAGTCAACATAAAGTTGGTGAGTTCACAGGTTTAGATAGCATGAATGTAAAGTTTGATAAACAAGTTTGATTAAATCATACCATCGTTTGACAATTTGTTTAGATACTATTTTATAAATTACCATGAACCTTGAATACCGAAACTAACTGATTATCCACTCATGATACTATGTCCAACAGTACCGCATGACCAATTATAACTGTATGTACTCTTTTGACTATTAAAACGGAGTCAGGATTGGAGCTACCAATCAAAGCAGGGGCGTTAACCCAATAGATCTATCCATGAGTCATCGTTTCTGTTTGTAAATTATTCGGATTCAACTAATAGTGGGGTTTCATCATAACATGAACAAGCATGATACAACATGATTTGGACTAGAAAAGCTCATGTAATCAATAAGATAACAAGTAATCTATTTTTCAGGTAAAGACTTATGTTTGTAATGAATTCTCCCCCATGTTTTAAAACTGTAAAAGAAAGGGGCCCTGAAAACTCACCTGAATGCAAAGGATTCAGTAAGATAGGCAAGTAAGCAGTCCTATACAATATTATAAGACAACTTAGAAAATAGAAATCGGGTTGACATCTAAGTCACTCCAATTTGGTTGGTCAAGTCTTGGCGTCATGGTAACCCGGTGTTATGATACGATATCGTTGACCTTAGTGAATATTTATTGAAAATAAATATTTATTGTGCAATAAATAAAATATTATTTATTTCAAGATAATAATTAGTTTAGAAATAGTTTATATTTCCCAAATAAATATCAGGTGAGTTCGAAGGACTTTTAAAGGAAGTAATGACGGTTTAAGATTAAAACGAGCTTTTTCCCGGTTTTAGCCGCATTTCACGTTATTTGTAATTATGACTAAGGAAATGATCTAATAAATAAATACCCATTTATTTTCATCATAGGATCATATCAAATCAGAAAATTAAGTGCAAAAGTCCAAGTTCCTAGTTTCGTCGGTTTTGCTGGTATGTGTCCGATTTAGCCGGTTTTGATCATGTGACTCGTTCTAGGGTTTTGTAAACTACCAAAACACTTTGTAAACTTATTATGAGTCATCGTAAGTCCCTGAAAGTGTCCAAGATCAGTTATAACATTCATTTGCATATCTTTACAAAAACGAGGTTTCCGGGCCCGTAAAGTGTCCGTTTTTGGTCCCGTTTTTCCCCAAATTTAGCTATTTTCAAAAGGGATCTTGTACTAGGGTTTTTATAACTAAAAACATATTTTAAATGAACTTTAAGATGGGTCAAAGTTTCTGACCTAAAATGGCTCTAATTTACTATAGTTTCCGAGACTTTTTAGCAGGTTATTTTTTTAGATTTAGCCATCCAAACATATTAATAAGTCGTATGTTGCTATCCATAACCTTCTAACATGTTAAAAATTTCGGATCTAGGGTTCCAAGAGTCATAAAGTTCGGATCTAGTGGTTTGTTCATAAAACCAAGGCACATTGTATACATACTAGCATTATAACACTTGTTTTTCTATAGATCTATATAATGTAGCATATGAGGGGTTCAAAATACATGAAATCACTAGCATAAACATAATATTTACTAGATCTAACAAGAGTATGAACAAACATGTAGGTTATTATCATCATAGAAGAAGATATAAGTTTAAAGTCACCATTTTTAACCAAGACTTGATGTAGGAGTTCTAGATGGAAAATGTAACTAGTTAACATGATTAACTAGAGAAAAATCAAGAAAACATCATCTACTAACTTGAGAAAAACGTGGAGATGGATGGAGGATAGTAGATCTTGCTTCTTTGTTGCTCCTTGTAGCTTTGATCTTCAAGTAATCTTGTGTTTTGATGAAAGAAAACTAGAGAGAGAGTAGAGAGAGAGAGGGCGACGGGTTTGGGAGGAGGGAGAGAGAAGTGTGTGTGTTTTGTGGTGGGAGCAAATGAGGATGTGTTCTAGGGTTTCCACTTTAAGAAATTTATATATGCACACACAAATGAGGTAAATAAAATAAGTAAAAGGGTTTGCTTAAAAGGAAGGGTGGTGGTGGCGGTTTTGGTGGTCAAAACCGTAAAGGAGAGGGACAAGGGGAGGGGGGCCGGTTCATGAGGAGCAAGGAGGGAGGAGGGTGAAGTCAAAGGTGGTACATACTAGGTTGTTTTAGGGTGGTGATGGGATATTTAGGAAAAGGTGGTGTAAGATGATGATGGTAATAAGGTACTAGATGAATAGTCTTTGCTTTATGGTTGGGTGATTAGTGAGAGATTAAGCAAAGGTGGTGGATGGTTACTAGAAATCGATTAAGAGGAGGTTCGGGTGTCGGGTTTTGATCACGAAAGACAATATGATCAAAGGTGACAATTGGATTTGATCATGCATGGAAATGAATATGCATGGAGGATAATAAATCATAGTCGGGAAAAATAAAGATACAAGTCTTGTTTAAATATAGTTGTCGTTAAATGATGAAAAACATTGACGTTAAATGTTTATATAAAAACCTAATGGTTTTTCGTTTTAAAAATACTAAACATTTAAAGAGTTTACTATTTGACGTAGTTGATAAATAAATAAATAAATTTAAGCATTCATTGGATATTTTTACGTCGAAGTAACGTTACGAACTTTGCATGTAATTTAAATACTACAAAAGTGACAAGGTAATATAAAAATTCTTTTTATATTAAACCACATAGTTGTGGTGAAATTTCTTGTTATTGAAATTCCATCGGATATGTATATGTAACATCCTTGTTTTTAAGGTCGACCGTCGAAATGTTAATTTAGGATTACGCCAAGACTAACGGATAGTTGCATGATACGTTATCTACGTTAACTAAAACACAGATTTAGGCACACAGAAACAGGTAATTACACGTATTATTATATGAGTTGACTTAGGAAACTTACGGGTTGTCACATTTAGAAATCTCTTCACCCTTCTCGCAAGCATGGCAAACTGCCAGTTAATATCCATCAGCTCCAAGTCATCCGGATCAACCTGATCATAATCCTCCTCAGTCAGTTCTACATTACTTACCTTCCCAGATATAACCCCATAATACGATGATACCAACGCAGATACAAGAGCCATATAGTCTTCCGTCGTTGTAACCGACACGGCCATCATGCTAGTATTCATCAGGTTACTTGCTGGAATCGAGATGTTACACCCTCCAGAACTATAATTGTATTCATAACTATTCGAACCCATTCCATTTCCTGAGTTAGATACATTTCCAGGTAAATTTCCAGCTACGGAGGCCGTTGCTGGTGCAGAACTTGTCACTTTACCCGATTTACCCAAAATTGTTGCCGCGTTTGAACCATAGTACACATCAGGATTCTGAACTTCTGCAGGTGTTGTATTCACATTTTTCATATCTAAGTCTCTTGTTTGCAGCTTACCCAACAATTTCACAAATGTCAAAGCTGCGTAATCTTTATCATTCATAATCATTAACACATATGATTCCCACTTTGATGGCAAACCTTCAAGTAATTTTTTCTTAAGTTCCTCATCATCCTTCTTGATCTGCACTTTATCCATATCAGATAACAAATGGCAATACCTTGAAATCAATTCTGAAACGCCTTCACCATCAAAATGTGTGAAATTATCAAACTCCTTGTTCAGAACTTTCTTTTTACTCTTCTTGTATTAGTCGTTGCCTTCACACCGTTCTTTCAATATCGTTCACAATTAATGAGAATGTTTACAACTCTTAAGCTGGTGTAGCAACTCCTTAGGAAGTGCTTGAGTTAAAAGACCATATGCTTTTTGTTCTCTTGTGTAATCAGTCTTTTGATCAACATCCAGGTTTCTTTGCATTATAGGCACATTGTTTACTCCAACAGGATACACGTATGGTGCATCCAAAGCAATCCATAAGTCCGGATCGGTCGTTCCAATGTAAGATTCGAACCTTTTCTTCCAATTTGCATAATCTTCAAACTTGAAAAGTTTGGGAACTTTTCTGGGTAGTCCCAATTTCATTGTCGTAGTTCACTAAAGTCTGCATCTGAGACTGAATCGCAGCAAACGCTTGATAATCCGACATCTTGAAAAATTTCAAGTTTCTGATTGGTCCGAACGTGCTCCGAACTTGTATAAAACTCCGAAGGTGCTCCGGACCTGCTCCGAACTCAAAAACACAGTCCGAACGTCCTCCGAACTCTCAGTCTTCCTTGAAACAAAGTCAAACCTCCGAACTCGCACCGATATACCTCCGAACTCTCACCGATATACCTCCGAACTCTCACCGAAGCAGAAATCTCACCGAACTCCGTCCGAGTGAGCTCCGAACTCTCAACGAACGAGAAAGATGGCCGAACCTCACTCCGAACTTCGCGATCGGAGCGGTTACACCGAACTTGAGGTTCAGCCAAACGAGAAATGAAAACTCAACCACTCGAGCTCAGGACAATCAATCAAATAAAAACGGACAGAAACAAGGAATTTGAACGTAAATCATATGATGTTTTTGATGCAGTTTTTCAGAAACAAAGATGAAAAACGAGCTTTGAATCCCATAATTGAACCGAAATCGAACCAAACGATACCAGAAATCTCTGATACCACTTGAAAACGCTGGAGCGTAAGGATCGGCTTAGTTAACATCAATTGTGTAATAGAAATGAAAACAAACGGTGTAAATAACAATGCTCAATCTCTCATTTATATCGTAACAGATTACAGAGAGAATCAGAACACAAAACACACAATTGCTTAACACTCGCTCAAAACTCTACTGAAAAACTAGTTACAAAGACAAAGCTACAACCTATATATAGACATCGTCGGCCAAACTCCTAGGCTTGTCCGGACCTCAGGTTCAGCTAAGGTTCGAACGGGTTCGGCTAGAGTTCGGCCAACAGCAAACTAGGTTGTAATCTTCAAGTCTTCAATGCTTTGTCTGATCTAGCTCGTTACCACATAATGTATCAACACCCGCATATACATGAATTAATTAATTAATAAGTAATTAATTATATAGTTCATTGACTCCGATGTAACTCTTCCGGGTCGAAACCGGGTCGGTTACGTTAAATGTTGGGTCAGGACATCTAATATCCAACAATCACCCACTTGGACTGATCGCGACAATTTAGCGTTTTAGTCAGAGGCACTCTGGCTATGCATGGCTACACCAACCAGTTTCAACACTTTAAGTCGACAGCCAAAGTATATCTGAGTGTAAAGAAAGTAGATAGAGGACTTATGGTAATCATTATCATATGTTCCTTTCCGTTCTAGACATTAGATGAATAATGAGACATGAGCTCTCATGTATTTGATTAATCAATTATAGTCTCGTTATCCGATCCCAAGTGTACCAATCAAACACACAGTAAGTTTGGGTGAGGCCTCATGCTTCACACTTGGAATCAATGAGGGCGCCTTTATGTCTATCTATTGCTAAAACAAGAGTACAGAATCCCATCTTGAGGCATACAACTCCCACAAAACTTTAGATCCATTCCCAAAAGTAGCCCTATTGTTGGCATTTACGCGACAACGAGAGACTACAATCAAAGAACATCCCTCAGTAAACGCGAGTTCTAGTATACGTCGCAGGTCTCATGAAACATTAGAGCATACCATTAATCAAATAATTAAAGCTTCCATGATTAAATTTCTTGATGCGAGCTTGTAGATACATAGTTCCTAGTCGTCATGTGAAGTATAAAATACAAGTCAAGTTTGTTGTGGTCCGAACCTTAGGCGAACTCCAAGTTCGGACTTAGACGAACCTCGTCTGAACCTAAGGTTCGGCTAATCGGGTTTTTGTCTAGTATAAATAGTTTGTCTTGTACAGTTCTTAGGGGCTCTTGGTCATATTTCTATCTGTGTACTCTGTGGTTCTCTGTGGTCTAATACAAAGCCATTTGTATTTACATCTTGTCTCATTCTTGTTTTACATTGATTTCGATACGACTGAGTAGACGATCCAACGCTTACGCATTTTCAAGTGGTATCAGAGCATTTGGTTCAATTTACTGGTCGGAAATCTCTGTTTTCATCGGTTTAAGTCAAAAACCCCAAGTTTTGCGAAAGTGCTACACATTTTTTAGTTTGTTTGATCTTCTCGAGTGTGCTTTTCATGAAAAATCTTCTCCTAGATTGTTTCTTTTGAGTTTACTTGAATTCCTATCGAAAATTTCATCCAAAAACACTGAAAATCATGAAAATGAAGTCGTGAGTGTTCGAGGCAGTAACTAAAAAGTAACTGCTCCGAACTCTAGGTTCAGATAATGTTCGGTGAAATTCTAACGAAGTTGAGGTTCGGATAGTGTTCGGAGATAGTTCGGATTAGGTTCGGTTCAAGTTCGGCTGGTTTGGTTCAGTTCGGCAAAGGTTCGGATAAAATCTGTTTCGGATACAGTTCGGATAAGGTTTGGTTAAGGTTCGGTCAAGATCTTTCAAAGCCAAGTTGGGTTAAGGTTCAGAAGAAGTTCAAATCGCGTTCGGCTAAGGTTCGGGTAAACAGTAATAGGGATTTTTGGAAGGTGTCATCAAAAATGACATAACTTGAGAACCGTAAAGAGTTACGGGAGCTAATACCAGCCAAAACGACCGTCTCGGAAAGATATATACTTTTACTACCTAACGGCTAGTACCCTCCATTTTGGTACCCAAATTCCACTTATAAGACCTTCGTTTTTGGGTTTGAAGTTTTGGTATACAAGTTTTCGGACAAGATGAGTGATTTTCAAGCGTTTGCAGCTATTCAGAATTCGGTTCAAGCGACGATGCAAACTATGATGAACTATGATAATGAAATTGGAACAAGTCAGAAAGTTCCCAAATTACTCAAATTGGAAGATTATCATAGTTGGGTTAAACGGTTTGAAGCGTATGTGGATACAAATGATATTGATATGTGGTTGGCATTTTTTGATCAATATGTCTATCCTAAAGATGAAACTGGGGAGCCAATTCTTCAAAGAAAACTTACTCAACAAAAGAAAGCGTATCAAGCTGAGAAAAAGGCATACTGTACTTTGACCATGGCATTACCTAAAGAGTTACTACATCAATTCTCGGGTAACTATACATCGAAGAGTTTGCGGGATGCATTGGAGAAGCGATGTGAAGGCAATGACCAATATAAGAAAAGTCGACCAAAGGTCTTGAAAAAGGAATTTGATTGTTTCAAGCATTTTCAGAATGAAACTATTCCAAATCTGACTGCAAGATTCGGTCACTTAATGAGTGAAATGCGTTTGGTGAATCTGACAAAACAAGAAGCTGATATGAAAGAAAATAATTTGGAGGCTTTACCTGAGAAATACGAGAATTATGTGATGATGATCACTCATGATAAAGAATATCCAGGTTTATCATTTAATGATCTGGTTCAAAGAATTCAAGCAAGGGATATGGAGTTAATGGTAAATAAGTCACTTCCCACACAAGTTCAAAATACTGCGGTGTATTATGGTGACAATGATTCAACCATGAATGCTGGGAAATCTAATATTCTTAGTTCCGCACCTCCTACAAAGGTAAATATAAAACTCCTAGTTATTCTGCTAGTTATACTGTTTTTGTACCTAGTTCTTCAACTCAGAATTCTTTATCTGCTCAAACTACCGATGATTATAATGCTTTAATGTCTGCATTGGTGTCTTCATATTTTGGTGTTATTATTAGTTCGGTAAGTAACACAGAATTAACCAATGAAGATTATGATCAAACTGATTATGATCATTTGGAAGAAATAGATTTGAACTGGCAGTATGCTATGTTGGTTCGAAGAACGAAGAAATTTTTCAATAGAACTGGAAAGAAGAGATTGAATCAGGATGGAAAAATTGGACTAGACAAATCAAAGGTTAAATGTTATAAGTGTTCTGTATATGGACATTTTGCACGAGAATGCCCAAATTCAACTGAAAATAAATTGAAGTCTGGTCAACATTCTCATTTGGTTATTCATTCACCTAATGAAGCTCCCAAGGTTGAGAGAAAATCTGTTTCTTTTGATGAAAAACTCACTGAAATGTTTTGGCATCCAGATGAATTTTCCTAGAATGCAGATTCTGAAGCAAAAATGAAACATCCTTCATTTTACTGTTGCTTTAACAGCTCGTCATGATGATGATAGTATTCTAACTGATTCTGATCCTAATTCGACAATATCAATGATCAAAGAAGTTGAGGTCGATGTGTAAGGTTGGGTAAGAAGAATGCAAGTATTGAGAAAAATTCTGAATTATTGTCGAAAGAAGTGATGATATTAAAGAAAGAGTTGGAAGATTTTCAAAAGAAATATTATGAATTGGTTTATGTTCATGAGGATCCTTTGAAAGAAAAGAGTCAATTGGCTAAAGAATGTGAAAAGGCCAAAGCTGAAGCATTAGATGCAGCACAGGATTTTGAGAATTTATTTGAGAAGAGTTATCCGGTTCAACAAAAGAATGAAAAAAGCTAATTCTCTTGTGATTGAATCGGATGCTACAATTGAAAAACTTCAATCTAAGATCTCTACACTTCAAGATAAAAATGTTCTTTTTCGTGATAAGAATGAAGTCTCGACAAAAGACATTGAGATTTTTAAGAAGAAACGAGAAAGTGTGCTTGAGGAATTATTTGCTGAATGTGAGATCCGGAAGTTGCAAACATATGAGTATGATGATCTCAATGCTAAGTTCATCAAGTCCCAAAAAGAAGTGTTTGATGCTCAATAGAAAATTTCTGAATTGAAGTTGGAAATTTTGGAGTTAAAAAGGCAAGTGAAGAATTGCAATTTATCGCCGACATTATTGAATTTCTTGTATAAATAGGATAGGAGTGAGGATAGTTTTAAGAAGAGTGATATTCACATGGTTCCTCAACCAGTGGATTTGTCTGAATCTACATCTGCTCCTCTTGATCCAAAAGATGAATTGCATGATTATTCAATGTTTGCCACTCCATCAAAGAAGAAGACATCGAAAGCTGAAAAAAATCCGAGATTTAATTCACAGTATATTTTCTTGGAACATGAACAGGTTTTTTATAAGGTTGCTTCGAGTACTTCTTCTGGAACTGAAGAAGAAAAAGTTTTGGTTGAAAAGAACACACTAAAAGAGATCAAAGAAAAATTCACTAGAGAAGCTAAGGGGAGAGAAGCTTCTGGTTCTTCTTCAAGTTCATCAAAGACATCTGGTTATAAACACAAAAGTTTGGGTTTTTAGGTCAAGGAAGTACCAGTTCAAGCTAAGAAGCAAGAAAAAGTTGCAAAGATTCTTAAAGTTAAGGTTCCAAAGAAATCGCCTCCTCTAAAGGAAACATCTTATTATTATGGAAGGTCATCGTCTTCAAGGAGTCCATCTCCTAGGTATGATTCTTCTAATGATTTATTTGATAACTTTGATTCTGAACATTCTTCAAGTTTTCAAATTTCAAAGAATTTTTCAAATGTGCTTAAATTTCGAGAAAGACTTTGTTATGCATCTTGTCAGCCTGGACATCTTGCTGCTAATTGTCCGACGACTGCATATATCTACAACACTGCAAAATATGTGGATAACAAAGGTCAGATTTTTGATGAGCCATGGTCTCCAAAAGTCAAATCAACTTGTAAGTCGTATTGGTCTAAACCTAGTACGCCAGTTGTTACTGATTCCGGTTTTGATCAAAACTCAAATTTTTTTAAGATATGGAAACCAAAGATTGTTTCCAAGGCCAACAATGACTATGTGGAAGACACCGGGCGACCGACGCTGTTGAATCGGGTCGATCCCAAAGTGACTAATGTTTTATTTGGTGTCAGTAGGTATTTCAGGAAGATCTTTCGGTGATTGGAAAATTGTTGTTTGTGGAATATTTGTGTTAATTTAAATTGAATTTCAAAAACAATTTGGTTTTCAAAATGCAAAAGTGTTCGTATTCGTGTTGGTTGATCAGTTTCTGAATTATTTTTCACTTCGTCTCATTTTGAGGGGGAGTTTGTTTTTCAAATGGTAAAAATGAAAATCTATAAATAGAGTTGTCATTTTTAGAGGGAGAAATTTGAAAAAAAACAAAAACAATGAAAAATGCAAAAACCCAAAAACATTGAAAAATGAGAAATTGTATCCAACATGATTGGGAAATGATGGTACACTGGCTTACATCGTCTAGCTCATGGATAAAATAGATGAAAAAGCCATAATTCCATTTGATCGATGTGTAAGGTAGGCTCTATAAATCAGAAAGTATTCAAATGTGATATATACTAAATCTAGTGCTTGACTTAGTGGACAACATCTTGATGCGTATCTCAAGATATATCAAAAAAAAGATATGTGAGAAATAAAATGAGAAGTCACTGTGTATACATGTGTTCATTTTGCAAAGATTTAAACTTGTTTGATTTTCTTTATTTTGTCAAACGATCGGACATTCTCTGCGTATCGAAAGATCGACCTGATTGTTGTTCTTTTGATGTTCTGCTTTATTTTCTTTGGTGTTTCGTATAATTCATTGGACTTTCTCTGCATGTGTGGGAGCACCAACCTGATTGTTGTTGGGTTATACAATTTCAACTTGTTTTATTTTCTTATTTTGTTAAATCCGAGGCCTTATCTACGTATCGAAAGACGACCTTAAGGTAGACGATTAACGTTCTTCTTTCTTTTTGCATGGAACACAGTTGACTATATCGTGAATACGTTTACTATATGTTAAAGCACAAGTAAAATCACAAAATGTGATAAGCAAAGCATATCTTAGTATGTCTGATAGTGTGGGGTACACTGGTCAAAGCAAATCTAATCAGTACCTTAACATATCCAGATGTTATGAGTATGATTGTGCCTGAGTTTAAAGTTGGACAAATTATATCTGCAATCGACATGGCTTATGTGCTACAATAATCAAAATTGAAGTGTAGTTCAGCATGTTATGTCCAATATGATCCCAAGTTGTGATCTTTCTCACAAAAGACAAAAATAGTATTTGATTCTGTATTGCATTTACATTTCATATCAGAAAATACCAAAAAGCTTTTAGGTGTATTTTGATATAAAGTTTTGAAAAATCAAAAAGATTTTGTTTCTTATTTCTTTTCGATTGATCAACACGGAATACAAAATCAATTTCAAAATCAAAATATCATAGAGTCTCGAAGAGACGTTTTGCGCCAAGATTATTTATGTTGGTAGGTTTCTACATGGAAAGAGAACATCACAACTTCAAGTCTTCTGAAGTTTGTTGATAAAGAGATAACACACGATGCAATATCAAGTATTCAAGATTGAACTCTTCGTCAAGTTGAGGGAGAGTTTGATTGAAGATACAAGATACAAGTTTTAAGTGGAAACTAATACTGCACATGTTGTGGGGGAGTTTGTAGATACATGGTTCCTGATCGTCATGTGAAGTATAAAGTACAAGTCAAGTTTGATGTGGTCCAAACCTTAGGCGAACTCCAAGTTTGGACTTAGACGAACCTCGTCCGAACTTAAGGTTCAGCTGATCGGGTTTTTGTCTAGTATAAATAGTTTGTCTTGTACAGTTCTTAGGGGCTCTTGGTCATATTTCTATCTGTGTAATACAAAGCCGTTTGTATTTACATCTTGTCTCATTCTTGTTTTACATTGATTTCGCTACGACTGAGTAAACGATCCACGGCTTACGCATTTTCAGAGCTACGTCCAACGTCATTCTCTAATGAGGTCTATGACTTTCAACGTTAAACCTGTTTAAGGTTCAAAATCAGAATAGTCTTGATTTAGAGCCGTTCCCACGTCTCTAACCGACTACGGACATTTAGAACAATATCAACAATTGCTCAGGGATGATTAAACATATTAACATCGAACACAGTTATGAAAATTCCATATTGCATTCACCAATGGAATATGAATAGTAAAGATAACTGTTATATGTTTGTACACCCAAATACTAAATCAAAACATGTCTTTAGCTAATTTAAGCCCTATCGCTCCTCTGTGATGATCATGAGTCTCGTGAGTCATGAGCTTTGTAAAGGGATCAGCTAAGTTTTGATATGTGTCTACTTTGCATATCTTTATTTCATTTCTTTCAACT
The DNA here is from genome assembly GCA_039602395.1 of Deinandra increscens subsp. villosa. Taxonomy (NCBI): domain Eukaryota; kingdom Viridiplantae; phylum Streptophyta; class Magnoliopsida; order Asterales; family Asteraceae; genus Deinandra; species Deinandra increscens. The sequence continues at coordinate 17,928,083 of JBCNJP010000024.1, read as the reverse complement.
ACTTCTCTTATGTAGTGAAATTTCCTCAGAATGTGCTTGGCCTTTTTATGAGACCTTGGCTCTTTGGCTTGAGTAATAGCGCTTGTGTTATCGCACATCATCTCGATGGGTTGCTTGACGCTTAGAACCACATTGAGATATGTGATGAACTTCTTCATCCATACTTCTTCCTTGGCAGCTTCTGAGGCGGCTGTGTATTCAGATTCAGTAGTGGAATCAACCACTATTGGCTGTTTGGAACTACACCACGAAACAACACCTCCATTGAGGGTGAATACGTATCCAGATTGCGAGTGAGTGTCATCTCGGTCAGTCTGAAAACTAGCATCGGTGTAACACTTTACAACGAGCTCATCAATTCCTCCATATACCAAAACATCTCACTTGTGTTTATAAGGTATTTCAGGATGTTCTTTACAGCAGTCCAATGAGCTAGACCAAGACTCTGTTGGTATTGACTTGTCAAGCTCAATGCAAACGAGACATCCGATCGAGTGCAGAGAATGGCATACATAATTAAGCCTATAGCAGAAGCAAATGGGATCGAAGCCATTTGGTTGATCTCTTTCTCTGTTTGAGGAGATTGAGATTTGTTCAAGACAACACCCTTTGTCTTAGGGACGACTCCTTTCTTGGAATTGCTCATGTTGAACCATGCTATAATCTTGTCAATATATGTACTTTGACTGAGACCCATAAGCCACTTCGGTCGATCTCTGTGAATCTTAATTCCCAAAATGAAAGCGGCTTCAACAAAATCCTTCATAGCGAAACAAGATGAAAGCCATTTCTTAACCTCGTTAAGCATGAGGATGTTGTTCCCTATGATCAGTATATCATCCACATACAATATGAGGAATGATATAGTGCTCCCATTTGCTTTTATGTAAACACAAGGCTCATCCTCGTTTTGAGCAAAGCGAAATTCCTTGACTTTCTGGTTGAAGTAAAGATTCCACCTTCGAGATGCTTGCTTAAGTCCATAGATGGACTTATTCAGCTTGCAAACCCTATTTGGATATTCTGGATTGACAAAACCATCAGGCTGAACCATATAGACATCCTCAGTGAGTTGTACGTTCAGAAATGCGGTTTTGTATTCCATTTGCCATATCTCATAGTCAGAGTATGCGGCTATGACAAGCAATATCCTGATCGATTTGATTATGGCCATGGGCGAGAAGGTTTCTTCATAGTTAATCCCTTGGGTTTGAGTGAAACCCTTCGCAACAAGCCGTGCATTATAGGTTTGGATATTTCCATGCATGTCAGTTTTTCTTTTGAAGATCCACTTGTTCCCTACTGCCCGAGAACCGGGGGGGGGGGGGTAGCTCAATCAAGTGCCATACTTGATTATCACGCATGGATTACATCTCAGCGTTCATGGCTTCAAGCCATTTGTCAGATTCAGAATTTGATACAATAGCTTTGTAATTAGTAGGTTCATCATTAGAATCAGCTACTAACAGGACATCGGAAGCTTCTAGATGACCGAGGTATCTGTCAGGTTCCCTGCGTGTCCTTTCGCTCCTGCGAAAGCTTGTGTTTTGGTCTGATTATGCGAAAACCATTTGTCGGTCAGACCCAGTGACCGTCTCAGGGTTTTGTGTATCTCGAACTTCTTCGAGATCCACTGCATCACTATTTGTTCTTCTGTTAAGAAACTCCTTCTTAAGGAACTTACCCTTCCTTTTGATAGAAACATAATTTCCTTCGGGATGGTAAAAGTAATATCCCATATTACAATAGTATCCGATGAAAATCACCTTTTCACCTCGAGGATCGAGCTTGTTGTCAGATTCGCTAGTGACATAAGCTTCGCATCCCATACCCTAAGGTAAGAAAGATTAGGAGAAGAATTATGCCATATGTCATATGGGGTCTTATCCACTTTCTTGGTCGGTGCCAGATTTATTAGGCGAGCGGCGGTTAAGAGAGCATAACCCCAAAAGGAGTGGGACAAGGTAGTCCTACACATCAACAATCGAACCATGTTTAACAAGGTTCGATTCCACCTTTCACTAACACCATTGAACTGTGGTGTACCGGGAGGAGTGGGTTGTGAAATAATTCCACAAGCCTTGAGATGATCGAGGAACTCGTTGCTAAGATACTCACCACCTCTATCTGATCGAAGTATTTTAATAGTTTGACTTAGTAGACATAAGCATATCTACTGTAGTTATCTATGAAAGACACGAAATAGCATTCATGATTTTTCGTTAAAGTAGGAAAAATGGAATTTCCATTAAACTTGTACTTAGAACCTTGTTCAAACAGGGAAGAGACAGATACAATGTTTCTGGACAATCCAGAGCATATAAACAGTTAGCTAAAGTAACTACAATGCCAGAAGGACATGTAAGAGAATATATGCCGATAGTCAAGACCAGGATTCTTTTCCCATCACCAACGATGAGGTCCATGTCACCTTGCTCTATCTTCTTCCACTTCTCAGATTCCTGCAAAACATTAACGATGTGGAAACCACATCCAGTATCAAATACCCATGTATTGGAGGAAACAGTGAATAGTTTAATAACATTTATTGACATACCTGATGAGGAACCTTTGCCGAAGTTTCTAGTCATCTTGATCTTAGCTAGGTAGATGGGGTAGTTACGTTTCCAGTGGCCCATCTGATTACATTCAAAGCATTGGTGTTCCTGAGGAGGAGACGCCAATGGTTTCTTTCCCTTGGTCTCTTTAACCTTATTCTTGGTCTTAGTTATACCTGTATCAGCAACTCTGAGCATAGCCGGTGTGGTCCTGATCTTGACATTTAGAAATAATGTCAGAACCTCATCTAAAGTCTGAGCCGAGCAATTGATCGCATGCATGCAATAATGCTCGGGTAAAGATCCGAGGACTACATCCAGATCCATCCCCTCAGGAATGGAGTAGCCAAGGTCGATCACTCTGTCGCGATACCCCTTCATCATCATGACATGATCATATGTAGAAGAATTAGGCGACATATGGCAGTTCACAATATGTTGAAGTGCCTTACATCGTTCACCTCTCTGGATCAACTCAAGTAATTCTTTGAGTTTTCTCATGATCTCATACGCTCCCATGTCGGTAAAGTTATACCTAAAATCCGGTGTCATGCTAGATAACATTAGCTCAGTGACTTCCCGAGAGTCATCGCTGTGCTTTTGGATTGCCAATGGCGAGCGGTCGTTTAGCAAGTAAGACGGCAAGCTCGGGATGGGTCGGTCAAGAACATACAGCTTTCCAAAAAGCCTCAAGATGTTCCTCAGGAGGGTTTGCCATCACAAGTTCGCCTCAGTGAATGGGTCGAGAGATACCATTGAACTTAGATGAACTGTTTCTCATTAGCCTTCTGAAATAATGCAAAGTAATTTTAAATTAGTATTTTCTGTGTATAATATTTTCTTATATAAATTGGTAAGATTTATTTTAGTTAGAAAATTGAGAATTTGATTAGATGATTTTACTTGAGACCGCCAAATGAGCCTCAGGAGCAAACTCGTGTAACCAAACTAACAAAGATTGTCAATCGCGAAATCTCAGTCGCGACTCTCGTTTATGAGGCCACATAATAGAATATATTTTGCGATACGTTTAGCCTCATCCATGCCCCATTTGTCTATTATGTTCATAGTGCGGTGTTGAAATACTCCAACACTACAAACACACATAAAGAAAGCGATAGTAATCCCAAATGGTCAATGTGGCTGGCACGGTGTTGAAATACTCCAATGCCCCCATCCTGGAAGGTACCCTAGGCACCAAGTGCGGTGTTGAAATACTCCAACACCAATGCTTCGATCAATACGTTCCAAGTTTGACTTGAGTTTGGACGACATGAACTATCAATTTTTATTATTTACCGGATAGGGATATTAAAACCAATTTTTAATATTTTAGTGATCGCTAGACACAAACAATAAACCCTATCACTACTCGGGACATTTATTTTAAATCACCTATTTAAAATATCTACGTGTCGCGAATGGTCAATTGTGTGTTAACGACATAATGGAATGGTCGACCAATAGGGATATGACAATAAAAGTGAACAACCACAAGGAAGGCAACTCTGTGCGTTCGTGGATCCGGTTCAGCTCCCACTAGCATTCAGACTCCCTTTTGGTGAGTGTCCGATCTTCGCTCTTGTTTTTTATAAAATTTACAAACAACTTAGTAAACCTAGTCTACATTACAATATTGAAACCCGAAAACGACGGGTCCACCAAAACCAAACAAAAGATATAATTGGGCCAACAATTGGGCCAATCAGAGAAAAATAAATGCACCAAAACATGTAATCATGTATTAAAATAAAGGGGTCGACCGTAACACACAATTAATTAAAACTATAATTAAATAAGTAATTCCGTTCGCAATTTGGAAACGAATCGAAATTGCGAACCACGGGTTACGAAAAGACTGGTTCCGATTTAGGTGCGGTGATCGTGGCTATGATACCACTATTGGGTTTTATAGTGGGTATCCGGGTTGCCCTTTTTAATTATTTACCGACTAAATATATGGGTTAATTAATCAGAGTTAATTACGCAGTGGAAAAATGTTTTACAACGCGAATTTAGTAAAACCGTAGACAAGATCTGATCACCGTGTACCTATAAATACAGAAATAAATTAAATAATTAATTTAATTATCTAAACAATTTAGATATACCTTGGCGGAGTCTGAAACCGTTCGAGACACCGGGGTTCAACGAACTGGTGCTATGATCAATGGTAACGTCCGACTCGAACCGGCGAGTCATGTCTTCAACCGACTTTGAAGACGGGGCCTCAGGTACCACGGGCGCATTTATCTCATGAACGGGCGGTGGTGGCGGTAATGAAACCATGCTATGCATCATGGCATTCAAGTCGAATGGTTCCACCGTGCTTGACGACCAATCTGTTGTAGAAACGATTTCGTCCGTCGCAGGTGGAGGCGGCGAAGGAAGTGGCGTAACGGCGGCGACATACAATGGCGCCGGCCACTTAGGGTTTTCACCCGCTTCGACCGTGGCGGCATGTGAGGGCTCAAACATGGGCCTCGGTGGCGCGGGTAAAGTGAGAACCACCTCGCGGTGGTCCTCGCCGAAGATGTCGGCGGCGATGATGATGGCAGTGGCGGCTCTCTCCTTGGCAGCGGCGGCTCTAGTGGCGGTAACGGTAGTCTCAAGTTTCATCGCGGTGGAGATAAGACGAGGGTCTCGATTCACCATAGTGTTCGTCGTAAAAGCAACGAAATGGTGATGGTGGTGGCGCCAAATTCGAGAAGGAGAGGGAAGGGGGTGGCTACGTGGTTGACGGCAAGGGACAAATGGGGAGAGCCAAAAATCTTGGATTAGGGTTCTCCCCTAATCTCCTTGGTTTATAACCTTTTGTTATGGCCCCCTTGGCAAGCAAAGCCCATATCGCAATCTATTAAACCAAAACCACTAGAACCAGCCCAATATCTATAGTTCGTTAACCCGACATTTCTCGTAAACATTTTTACGATAAATTTGTTTCGTTACATTTGTTTAAATAAATAACATGTATTTATTTATTTTAACCGTTTGAATTAATTAATTAATATGTAATTAATTATATAGTTCGTTGACTCCGGTGTAACTCTTCCGGGTCGAAACCGGGTCGGTTACGTTAAATGTCAGGTCAAGACATCTAATATCCAATAGTCACACGTCATGGTGTTCCATTATCTATTATATATGATCGAGATACGTGATTCACGTCGCACTTTTAGAATCCTTGCAGAAGGCACTGGGAACCCAGCTCAACATGAGTACGGCTTATCATCCTCAGACTATTGGTTAGAGTGAAAGGACTATTCAAACGTTGGAGGATACGCTCAGAGCCTGTGTGATAGATTTCGGTAACAGCTGTGAATCTCACCTACTGCCGGTGGAGTTTTCCTATAAGAACATTTATCACACTAGTATTGGAGCAGCGCCATTTGAGGCATTGTATGGATGTAAGTGTAGGTCATCGATCTGCTGGGCAGAGGTGGGTGGAAGTCAACTTACTGGTCCCGAGCTTATTCACGAGACAACATAGAGAATCGTTCAAATCCGAAATCGCTTAGCAGCAGCTCGTGACAGACAATAAAGTTACGACAAGAAGTTCAAATCCGAAATCGCTTAGCAGCAGCTCATGATAGAAAATAAAGTTATGCCGATAAGCGTAGGAAGCCGTTGAAATTTCAGAAGGGGGATCGTGTTCTTCTGAAAGTTTCACCTTGGAAAGAAGTTATTTGTTTAAGGAAACGAGGAAAGCTAAATCTGAGATACGTTGGACCATTCGAGATTGTCGAATGCATTGGTCTAGTCGCTTATAGGTTGAATTTTCCCGAGGAGCTAAGTTCCGTGCATAACGTATTCCATGTATCTAATCTGAAGAAATGTCTATCGGATGAATCACTCGTAGTTCCACTTGAGGAGTTGGAGATTGACGAGCAATTGCATTTCGTAGAGGAGCCAGTAGAGATAATGGATCGGGAAACCAAACACCTCAAGCAGAGCAACATTCCGATTGTCAAAGTTCGGTAGAACTTGAAGCGTGGACCAGAGTTTACCTGGGAGCGCAAGGATCAAATGATGAGCAAATATCCGAACTTGTTTAGACAACCCGCGCCGATGGCCAGGACTACTTCTTAAATTTCGGGACAAATTTTCTATAAAGGAAGGGATGATGTGATAATCTGAAAACTTACGCTATAATTTGAAAATATTTTGTGAGAATCTGAAAACTTTTACCTCTTACGGTTGAGTAAACTATTAAGATTTAATCTTTACCGTTGAGTAAAGCGTGAAACGTTATTTTACTGTGGAGTAAAATGATATAACTCGATTTCTCACTACTTGTAATGAAGTTGCAACGGTTAAACTTGTGAAACTTATACGCTTAGCAACGTGGTTACAATCTTAATTTTTGGGATGAAAATTCTTTAATGAGGGAAGGATGTGACATTCTGGCCCTTCGGATCGGACCCGGGCCTTAGAAATGGATAAAACCAGCAAACCAGGAGATGCGTATATAGGCGTAGTATGTTAATTAAGGTATTAGAAGAATCTAGTAGCCTTAAAACACTTCACAAACATCGAACACAAGTTGGAGTCTCGAAACATTGGTGATAAACTGAAAACTGCTATGTGTTGTGAAATACATGCAAACTGATACGTGAATTTAATTACATGATCGTAAATAGTTATATGGTAAGTTGGTACTTGATTTACTGGATTTGATGTGATAAAAACAATGGTGAATAGAGGAAAAGCCAAATCATTGAAAATCGTGACCAAAACATCAAAAAGCATGAAAAGTCAACAAAAGTTAAAGGGCTGCCAGACGGGAGGCTCTAGGCGTATCACCTAGAGCACAAACCTCCTGCAAGCAATACGCTTGCTACTTATTTTTTAAAAGAAACACGGATTGCTACTCTTTAAGCACACTTAGCCTCCATTTTTCACTTGTGCAGCTCAAGAACGTCCCATCTGCTCTTTTCACGATCCTAAGTCATTCCTCACTCAAAATTCTTCAAGTTTCTTGCTTTTCTTCAAATATCAAGTCCCGATATCATCCTTGATCAACCTATATTCATTTGGTATGTGTTTCTTCTTGTTTTTCTTGGTTGAAAGTTGCCAACATCCATGCTTTATGTTAGATCTAGGGCTGATTTGTAATGATATGATGATATCATAAGTAGATCTAGAGTTTGTGATGATAAAGTTTGCATCTTTGGATCAAAAGTGTGAATTTTATGCAAGATATGATCATCTATGCTAGATCTAGGGTTTTGCATGGTTATAGATGGTTGCATGTGAATAAAGCTTGAAGATTGATGCAAGATCTATGTTCTAATTTCTTGATAATGATAGATCTAGGGTTGTTGTGCAATAAAATTGCTACCTTTACGTGAGATCTATGATAAAAACTCGATTTCGATAGTCATGCGTGCTTGATCTTGAATAAAGGTGCTTGATTTGTGTTAGATCTACAATGGAGTTGCTTGATCTACGTTAATTATGGATGCATGATAGTCCATAAAGCTTCCAACTTGATGTCGGATTGCAGGAGAATTAATTTATAACAATATATACGTGATATTATCATGTAAATGGCCTATTAGGTCAAGTTGGAATTCATTCATGTGGTTAGGAACTTGTGACATGACTTGAGATGTGTTGATTGATGATCTATGTGACTTACATGGGATGATGATGTGCTTTTATCATGGAATTAGCCTACATGTGGTAAATATATATTTATCGGAAAATAAATAAGTATGTAAATTTATGTGTATGAGCATGAGATTACATGATAAAGGGTTTGCATGTTATTAGTCAAATTAGTTATGAGTTATACGAGTATACAAGTCCTGAGTCTCCTACCTCGGCGGGAATGACAAGACTTTGTACGATTGCCCCGTCATTTTTTTTTTTAAAAGGGGACGGTACCCCGGCAAACTTTATTGATAACAAAAAAATATTTACAATACAACTCCAAAGGTAACCAAGTGACTCACTCGGCCACCCTCAAAGTGAAAAAGAAATACATCAAACCTATCTCTAGGAAATAGCCACATGCGGCTATAGTCCAAATCAACACAACCAAAAAACCAACAATCTCTAATCAGACAAAAATAAAATCTAACAATAAACCTATCAAAACAAAAACAAGTCTTGATAAGCATCCATCCAAAGCAAGCCATCCGATCCATGCTACTCCCCAAGCCCACATCGATCCAGCTCACAAAAAACCCAGCAAAATCCAAACAACTCCAAGCCCAAAGGCAAAAGGCCCAAACCTGCAAAGACCAATCTTTACAACCAGCCCACAAACGAACCAGCCCAGGATCTGAAAAAACCTTTATACACCCAAACATTAAGGCCCAAACAAGCCATAACCAAGCCCACATAATAAAAAGCAAACAATAACCCATGAACCACCAAAGATTACCAGTTGCTCCCCTCATAAAATAAAATCACGATAATTCCAACCAGTATCCGGATCAATCCAATCCAGCATACCATTAAATCGCCATATCTTACTAGCCATAAACGTATTAAAACATGGCTTAATTTTCATCCCCATCAATCTTAATCGAATAACTTCAAAAATCAACTTGCACACTTCATCGAAGCTCCGATGCTTATTTTGAAATAACCTAAAGTTGCGCTCTTGCCACACATAATAAACCACAGCTCCAAGAACCATTCTTTGAAGGATACTCCAAATTCCCTTATTCTTAGGGAGCAATTCAAAGTAACCAATAATATCCGTCCAAATGAAAGACCTACAGTTAATCTTTGCCATAGATTTAAAATGCATCCAAATGCTTCTTGGAAAATCACACTCAAAGAACAAATGCCCATGGCTATCCGGAACATTACCACAAAAAGCACACCTCATTCCCACATACCGATCCCAAAATTGCAGCCTATCATGAGTCCTCAACTTATACTTAAAAGCCAGCCATAAAATAAAAGAGTGCCTCGGGATACATTGGCTAAACCACATGACCTTAGCCCATTTAACATCATCAACATTAGGAGAAAGATCAACAAAAACTTTACTAACCAGAAAACCAGAAGTAGAACCATCAGAAGACTTCCATAAGATGCTATCAGCCTTTCCATCCGTCAAATCAGGAGGTTGACCCTTAAACATCCCAGGAAATAACTCCCTCCAAGTTTGAGGCCAACCCCACTCACCATTCACAACCACATCCGAAACAGTAGCAGCAGGATCCAACCTTGCTTCATATAGTTCTCTATTAGTAATAAAATCACCAAGAGGACTTAACGAATGCCAATTATCAAACAGCAAAGAAGTTGACCGTCCATCACCAAGTTTGCACGTGATAAAATCCCTAATCTCATCTCTGCAACCCAGCAGCCTCTTCCAGTACCAACACTCAGAATCTTTTAACTGAAATTGCCAAAAATTCTGCCCTTTAAGCTTGTACTCAACAACCCATTTGACCCATAAAGTCTTCTTCATAGTAGCCACATTCCATACATGCTTGGCCATTAAAGCTTTGTTCCAAACAGAAATAGATTTTATTCCTAAACCACCCTTAGCTTTAGGCAGACACACTTCCTGCCAGTTAACCAAGGAACTCCCTCTCACAGGCTCCCCATGAGACCACAAGAAATCTCTAAAGAGTCTCTCAATCTCCCTAATCACACCATCAGGGAGAATAAAAATAGAAGCCCAATAAACATGCAATGACTGCAAAACAGAAAGAATTAACTGCAATCTACCAGCATAGGACAGCAGCTTATTCTTCCAATCCCCAACCCTTTTCCTGATCTTGTCAATTAAAGGATCACAATCTTTGATATAAAGCCTTTTTGCCAGCAGAGGCACCCCCAAATACCTAATAGGCAGCTTACCTTCCTTAAAAGGAAGAACTTCATTAATTAACGCCTGGTTTTCCTCACTCACATTTCCAAAAAAACTAACACTTTTCTCAAAACTTGGCAACAGCCCAGAAACAGCTCCAAATTCCTCCAAAGTATCCCTTAAAACCTTTACGGATTCAGGGTCACCATGAGAAAAAAGGATCAAATCATCCGCAAAACAGAGGTGGGTTAAGTTCACTTTCTCACAGTTCCAGTGAAACTGAAAAGAGGATGAAGCTTTAATTCTTCTCTTTAACATTAAATTGAAAACCTCCATAACCAAAGTAAAAAGATACGGAGACATAGGATCACCCTGTCTCAAGCCCCTTTTTCCAGCAAAAAAACCCTCAGGGCAGCCATTAACCATAACAGAATAAGATGAAGAAGTTAGGCATGTCATAATCCAATCAATCATTTTCCTATGAAATCCAAAATACCCAAGACATTCCTTCAGAAAATTCAGATTAACAGAGTCATAAGCTTTTTGTATATCAATTTTAAAGGCAACTTTAGGCTTGCCCCTTCTTCTATGATAGTATCTAACAAGCTCATGAGCAAGCAGGATATTGTCACTAATCTGCCTACCTCCAATAAAGGCACTCTGATTTTCATCAACAATCTTGTGAAGACAATCCTTCAATCTATTAACAATCACCTTACTAATAGTCTTATAGACAACATTACAACATGAAATTGGCCTAAAATCAACAACTCTATGAGGAGTACTGACCTTGGGCACAAGGGAAATGTTAGTAGCATTAATTTCTCTTAAAATCTTTCCATTAGCAAAAAACTCCATAATAGCAGAACAGAAATCCTGCCCCACAATATCCCAAGTGGCTTTAAAAAACTTTGAAGTGTAGCCATCAGGCCCAGGGGCCTTATCATCACAAATATCAAAAATAGCAGCCTTAATTTCTGCCACATTAACCGCTTTAATCATATTAGCAGCATCCATTGCAGCCACCTTGTTGATAAATAACATCTCAGGATCAACCATTTGCTCCACAGCAGCATCACAACCAAGAACCCGACCAAAATGATCCACAAAAGCCTGACCAACATTATTACCACTGAAACTTTCTCCATTCACAGCAACCACTTCATGAATTCTGCTCCTTTGCTTTCTGCCCTTCACAACTTTATGAAAATAACTAGAATTCTGGTCACCTTCTCTAAGCCAATCGATTTTAGTTTTTTGCCTTAAAAACATTTCCTCATCAAGCAAAGCCTCCTTAAAAGCTTGCACAAGAACAGCCTCAGATTCCCGAAGCTCACTATTGGAAGGATCCTCCACTAATTCCTCTTGTACTTTGCAAAGCTCCTCTTTTAACAAAACAACCTTGTTGAACAGATTCCCTTGTCTGAAATGAAGCTTCCTTAACAGGGGTTTCAAAATTTTCAACTTACAAATCAAGACATACATGGCACATCCATCCATTTCAGCCTGCCAACAACTAGACACCAGCTCCAAGAACTCAGGTTTAGTAACCAAATAGTTAGAAAATCTGAAAGGACCATGCTTTCTTTTAACAAACCCACACAAAGAGAGGACCATAGGAGAGTGGTCAGATAAACAAAAAGGAAGGAATTTTGCATGAGCAGATGGAAACCTGCCCATAAACTCCTGATTGCTCATAATCCTATCAAGTTTCTTCAGTAAACCATCATCTCTGCCAGGTGACTGATTCCAAGTATATTGCAGCCCAGACATATTAACATCATCCACCTCAAGCTGAGCCACCAAATCCCTAAACTCATTAATAGAACTATTTAAACAATTACTGCCAATAGATCTTTCCGCAGGGTCCAAGATGACATTAAAGTCACCTAACAGCACCCAAGGATAATGACCCACAATTTCTTTAAAACTGATCAAAGACTTCCATAGAGGTCTTCTACTGGCCATTCTGATTTGCCCATACACAAAAGAACAATAAAACTGCACATCCCCAGAATTAGATCTCACAATACAATTTATAACCTGTGAAGTCTGAGAAATAATCAACACATTATAAAACACTAGGATTCAATCCAATGAGGATTCTGATTCTACCCACACAGCAATCAGAATTGGAATGCCAATCCCAGTAACCCCAAATCCTATTACAAACAGGAACCAACATACCAACATCTAAGTGAGTTTCTACAAGCCCACAAAGATCCAGTCTCCTTTCCCTTATAAAATCAATAACCTGCTGCTGATGGGAACTATCATTCAGCCCCCTAATATTCCAGGCTCCAAAGCTCATCATTGATTACCATTTTTGGATGGACCTGCATCAGAAATCACCTTAGCAGGTTGTGAGTCTTCCTTCATAAAATCAGCAGTGGCATCAGTTTCAGATTGCACCTCATTATTCTGCAAAGAGTCACTCTCACAAAGGTACTCATAAAACTTAAATTGCCTAGAATTCCAATTTTTAATCACATCATCACAGGGAATTTCATCTCTATTAATATACTCCAAAACATCATCCATCTCATAATGATATAATCCCCAATGAGGATCAAACTCACCTGTAACATCCTCTAACACAACATCCTCAGAATTACCAACATTCTTTAAAGCATCAAACCTGTTAGCATTCTGCAGTGAAGGTGTTTTAGTAGCCACTTGACTCTTCCCTTTAGTCCCAGCACTACCACCTGAATTATTCTTCTGACCAGCAGCCTGACTCTTCTCTTTAGTCACATTATTGCCACCAACATCAACTCTGTAATCAGCAGCAGTATTCTTGCTACCATTCCCACTCTTAGAACCCGAACTCACATTAGCATTTGAACCATTAACCTGCTCATTCTTCTTCCTCCAAAATCTACCTTTATTATCCCTTTTACCATTAGAATCATTACCAACTGAAACACCCTTTCCCTTATCAGCATGATCACCATTCTTAGCATCAGAGTTGCTAGTAGAAGCATTATGCTTTTTATTACCATCAGGTTTCTTCAATCTATTAAACACACTTTCTCTAGCATCACCTTGCTTATCTCTACCAGCAGCACCATCACTCTTCGCCGCAGAACCATCCTTAACCACTCTATTCCTCTTTCCAACTGTTTGAAATCCATCATTGTCAACCTCCATAGTAGTATTCTGCTGCCCTTCATTTGGAACACTATTAGGGATCACAGCAGCAGGTTGGGGCTTTAACTTGCAACAATCCTCCTCATGGCCAAAAACAGAACAATACACACATCTAGGAGGTTTCCACTGGTATTTAACACTCAACTGCACCATCTTACCAGGAGTCTTACCAAAATCAGGATATTTAATATTCACAACATCAGGAATGTCTCTATCAGCTTTCACATTAACCAGAAATCTAGCAAAGCTCACACGACCAGTTCCAGTCAAACATCTATCAGCAGTTTGCTTGTCCAACATCACAGGAATTCCAATTGAACTGATAATAGCACTCAGGGCCTCACCACTCCATAGCTCAAGAGGCAAATCATCAATAGACGCCCAAATTGGAACCATTTTAGGTTCAGTCTTGTGCAGCTTCAAATTAGGCTCCCATTGCTTAACACACAAAGGAACATCATTAACAAGCCATGTTCCAAATTCCAGAACCTTCTTCAAGCCTTCCTCATCCTTAAATCTAAAGAAAAAATACCCAGAACTGTTTGAAGACACATCCACCAGCCCAAATTTCTTCCACATATTAGTTAGATGATATCTAACCATTCCAAAAGAAAGATTAGCTCCCACAAGATAACCATACAAAGTTAAACTACACTGCTCTATAGTCTTAACAAGCTGCTCCATTTTCAAACTAACAATAACAGCACCGGAAGGGAGAATTAAAGGAGCAACATAAGTTAAATCAATTTTATCCTTACCAACCACAGCACCAGCATATGTAGGCTTCGGACCAGTCCCCTTGTCACTCTGTTTCTCAGCATTAAAAACTAAAACATCATTCGCCTTAGTAACAGGGGCACCATCAAAAGCCATATCACCAGGGGCCGGACCCAAAATCGACTCATCCTTACCTTTCGAAGCATGTAGCTCAGCCATAGCATCATTGACCACTTCCAACAATAGATTGTGAGGCAAGGGAGCATCAGGAACAATGTTAGGCAAAGGACTTTTCAAAACTTGCACAGAAATTGGAATTTTGGGATCAATCGGAGCAACACCAGGTGAAAAACCACCTAAACAAGCAGTCGGAGTGAAATACGGAGTGCTAGCACCCTTAGTTTTCCGAAACTTCTTACAATTTTCACGTAGGACATTCATAGTCCTTGGAGAAACATTAATCGAGCCTTTGCTCGTATGAATTTCAAGATTAGCACTAACCTTCGGTGAGCAATACACCGCTTTAGTCGCACGAGATGTACTCGGAGTTAAGGCCAAACGATTATGTTTTAACATCACCAAATCATCCGCAGCAATTCGTTCATTACGCCTCTTCCGAGCAGCCGATCTCGTAACACGAGCATGAGTTTCTGCATTACACTTCTCACTCATCGGCTGCTCCATCGAAATCGACATCGGGATTACTGTACCATCAACCGGTGAAGAAATTTGAGCGTTAGCCCCAGCCTCAACACTACAAATTCCGGCATCAGGTCCGACCGATGCACTCGATTTATCACTAACCACCGGCAAGCCATCCAATTGCATATCACTTTGCGAACTTTGAGATCCAGATTACAGCTCGATCGAAGAAGTATTAAGCTTCAACGAACCATCAACAGCCGGAAATGAAGCTGCACAACCATCCGAGGCTTCCAATTTGGAAGGTCGCGTGAGCAGCGTAAACCCAGGCGGAGGTAGAACCACCGATTTGTCATCAGATACTCGTGGATCCGGTGGCTTAAGAGGAATCCGATTAGGGGGCTTCTGCTTTCCCATTTGGGAGAGATTCGCTAACAGAAATGAAATAAGAATGAGGATCCGATGAAGAGAATTGATTGATCGGACCGATGGAATATGTCAGAATTCTTTAGAATTGCCGGCGGCTAAGAGGGGATTAGAGAGAAAACACCTTAAGTGTGTGTTTAAGATTTTAGACAAATGAAATTCCATTTGCCCCGTCATTTGTACATCGTATACGCGGGATAATGTCATAGATAATTGTGATGTAGTTACATTTTTCGTGTAGCATGTTATGTGAGAATTACATGCTAGGACAAATATAGAAAACTTAAATTTTATCACCAATGTGTATTCGAGTCCACTTGTCCATTGACTGCGCAATGTCAGGATGGTTGGTGAACACAATAAACACTCACACTGTTACGTGTCATAGCACTACGTCAATATTCACCTTTGGCCACGGAAAAAAACTGTGACCAAAGGTGTTTGGTCACGTTGTTTTTCCATTTCAATTGACACCAAAGGGTCCCGTCACCTTATGTATACTACGGCCACGTTACAATATCAGTGGATGAAGCCACATGCGTGGCTAAAGGGTACCAATATTTATTGTTGTAATCAAACAATTCTTCCGGAAAGCGTGACCAAAGGGTCCCAACGGCCACATGTGTTTGTTTAACGTGGCCTTTGGTATTATATGGTCACATATATTTGCAGTGGCGGACATAGGTAGTGGGCTACGGGTTCGCCCGACACCCATGAATTTTTTCCACGGTGTGCTATTTTTCCGATTTTTTACGAACCGAACCCCAAGAAATTTTGTGACCGAACCCCATTGAATTTTTACACTGACCCTCAACATAAAAAAATATATATATGTTTAAATTTTTTTAAAATTACTAATAATTAATAATCATAAATTAGAAATCTATTCAAAAAACTATTAAAAAAATAATCTATATAAGTAACTATATTAATAGAAATTAAATAAAGGCCCACTTCTAATGTTCAGACCCAAAAAAAGGAATTCTTGACTTGGGCTTGTGGTCCGTGGTCGGTCGTAGAAGAAACAAAGAGCGGGAGGATTGGGATTTGGGAGTGTCGGCGACCGTGCGATCAGCCATTCAGCCGATCAGAATTTCGATCGACGGTCGACGGAGCCCGAAGATCACACGGATCTTCGATCGAAGACGTTAAAATATCAAAAGCGTGACCTTTGGTATTATATGGTCACGTATATTTATGTTTTAGCCACATATGTTTAAAAAAACGTGGCCAAATGGGTTGCTAAAATTATAATTTTTGTCCCAATACGCGTGGCCAAAGGGTGGAAACGACCACATTAAAATATAAATAGAGTGGTCTTTGGTATTATATGGTCATATATATTTGTGTTTTAGCCATATATGTTAAAAAACGTGGCCAAAGGGTATTGAAATCAGATAATTTGTACCAATACGCGTGGCCAAATGGTGGCAACGACCACGTTAAATTATAAAAAGTGTGGCATTTGGTATTATATGGTCACGTATATTTGTGTTTTAGCCACATATATTTAGAAAAATAAAGTGGCCAAAGTGTAGTTGAAATCAGATATTTTGTCCCAATACGCGTGGCCAAAGGGTGGCAACGGCCACGTTAAAATATAAAAAGTGTGACATTTGGTATTATATATATGGTCACATATATTTTCTTAACTACAATAAATTATATTGCATATTAGTTAACATAGAGAAACCTTAAAATCATATTATAATTAAAAATTAATGTACATACACTAATCAAATGTTGTTCAAAAAAATAACATACAATAATCAAAGTTTAATTTCTATAATAATTAATTATAATTTCTTGTTCGTGCTCATCAGCTGCTTCTGTTGGATCCGTGTACAAAGTTTTCTGTCTATCAGATCTTGACACAGATGGTTTGGTGTTAGGTACACTTTCGACGTCTTTTTCTGACATTATTTACCTGGAAACATGACAAATAAAACCGATCAGATATATATATATATATATATATATATATATATATAATATGTATATTGGAGAGAGAGTGTTGAAATTTAAGAGGTACCAGATATATAGCATAGTGTACAAGAGTTTTTTGCAAGGTATTGAAAGTTTTAAAAGGTACAAATGGTTAAACTTATGTACAAACTTTGGTTGCACAAATCTGAAAGGAGAAAGATATTTTAAACCAATAAAATTATCTCACACGGATTCCATCTGTTGTGCCATTCAAAACCCTAATCTCACACTCATTCCAAATTCAAAACAACATCTTATTTCTCCATGTCGCTCTCAACCTGACAATACTCCTTTTTTCTTCTTGCAGTTGTAGGTACTAATCCGCATCACTCCTGTTTCTTTTCAAATTTGAAATTAGAATTGGTTCTCTTCACTCTCTTTTCTTCTTCAGATCTATACTTTATCTTCTCTCTTTCTTGCTTCAAATCTAAACCGGGTTTGTAGAAGATGATGGCGGTGTAGCTGCGAGGCATTGATGATAGGATTAAAATCAATGGAGGCTTTAACGGTAGAAACTACTTCTCTATAATAACTGCAAACTATTAATTAGTTGAAACTTTTATGATTTCAGGTATCTTTCTTTTCTAAATCGGTTGCAGCAACAGAAGATACCGAAAGGTACCGTTTGTTTTCGTCTTCCTATCTAGTTTGTTTATAATATTTATCAGATTTTAGGTTTATGTCGTCGTCGTCTCTCAGACCAGCGGTGGTGGTAGCCATATTAGGAGAAGCTAGAGCCAGAAACGGATCTGAGTGCCTGCTTGGTATTGAGGATTGTAGATGATGATGTGGTGGTGCTTAGCGACGGTATAGGTTGTAGATCGGAATGTTTACAGTTACGTGTCACCCGTCGCCACAGTTCCTACACGGCTACACCACCTCGAGCCTTTGCCATTTTTGCTTCTAATCGAAGGTATTCCACCTGAATTTTTCTTACTTGAATCGATCTTCATAAAGCATTTTGGTTGTTTCATGATTTCTGCCCAGATTGTTGCTTTAATTGTTATGTGTAGGTTTAGCACTTCTGTTGACATTTTTAGTAAACGTGTCTTTTCTGCCACGATTATTTTGGTGTATGCGTTGATTATAAGTTGTTCTTTAATTCTGTAGGTGTAGTTTTTATGTCAAGACATGTCTTTAGGTCAGTTATTTTGGTGATTTTTAAGCTTTAAGGTTCATATTTGTATTTATTAGAGGTGATTCTGGCTATACAAGCTTTCAAATTAGATCTTGCAATCAGGACATTGCGAAATTGATGTTGTTTATTTGTTTCTGTAAGTTTCCTAAGTATCCCATGATTAGGTTTGAGTTGTTGGTGTTGTTTATGTTTCAGTTTTTTAGATGTTGTATGAATGTGGTTTAGAGATATTGAATTTCATTTGACCTTGTAAGGATCGAAATAACCCAAACACGATATCACAACCTCTAGTGAATGTGCGGAATCCAAACACTAAAGTGATTCAAGATAAATCAAGAAAAATACGTAAAAGCAATAAGAAAACAAGTAAGAACACAAACCGATTGAAGAGAACACTTTACTATTAATCACCGATTGGTTACACACTTGGTCGAAATTCTCAAAGAGAATTTCGAGATCACCAAAATCGCAAACACCTTGGAATCAACCACCCTAATTACAAGATTAACCTATCTATATATAGGGGAAGATTAGCTTGGAAAACAAGCTAATCTATCTTTGGTAACCCTAATTACCCACTAATTCCCGTTTTTGACCATATAGGCCCACTAAACTCCCTCTAAACATTGATTAATTGAGCCCAAACACATCTAAATTGGCCCAGTGACCCAATATAACCATAACTCAGTTAATCTCCACCTATTCTATCACATAGGTCTTCAAAATAGTCCGCCAAGTGATGATTTAATACACAAGCCATAAATTATTCCCTTACAATCTCCCCCTTGGCTTGTGATATTAAATGTCTTCTACTTTCAATCTTCAGACTTGCAGTCTTCTCCTTGGCTTGATCATGGGTTGATGGAGATTCTTTTGTGTTACAATCTTCAATGGGCCGCAACGGTCGAGTTCTGGAAGTTTTCTCTCAATCAGCATCAGCTTGGACTTCAAATGACAAACAAGTAATGAGAGGAGGATTCTCAAGTACTTGCTCCTTCTTGAAACATGTCGAGTCCTTGCTGGATCATCAGTAACTGTCTTGACCAGTATGTAACTTCAGAGGGTAAAAATGTTGAAAACCCCTGTCTTGACATTCTTGAATTTATTTGAACTGACGGCATTTAGCTTACCCTCAACTCGTGAACAGTGTCTTTTGAGTCTTTGGAAGCTTTTCTTGAACAACCAACAAACTTCCCCTAAGCATAAAGTAAGTCCTTTTCCGGCTGGTTCTTCAACACGAACAGTAACAGCATCAGTGCATCGGTCAACTGAGTCCTTGACCATCTTGTCCATGAGTTTTCTTTTTCTGACTTATCCTGTCAAGCACAACATGAAACAGACACTAACCAGACATGATGACTGGTTATCGGGTTAGAATTATTTTACCAAATACTTCCCCTGAACCCGAGGACTCTTCACATTATCTCCCCCTGAGATTCTGGAGGGGTGATACTTTTTGCATAAAACCCATAAAACTTATTAAAACCTTTAAATTAACCTGGCCATGGTTGAAAAATAAAATAAACAATAAAAACTTAAGATAACACAAAAGAAAAATAAAAATAAAAACAAACATACCAAATTTCTAAACAAGAAGGTTTCTATGGGATCAAACCGTATGAATCTGACTGAGGAACCCTTTTCAGCTTCTGTTACTCGAACACGTCCAGGTGATTGCCAATATACTGATCCACTTTAAACTCAAACCCTTTTCTTATTCAGGCTGTTTGTCACTTTATTATCTTTTAAGGTGTATTAATTATGAACAGCAAGTGGGTTTCAACAAATCCTAGGTACATGTTATTACACACTATCAAGCATATAAATTCCCTACCACATATTTTCACAACCTGAACCAGAAGTTTGAAAGTAAGCTCGAGACTTGGTTGAGAAGAGAAAGAATAGATCAGATAGATTTTTTTGGGTATAATATACAAAGTCAACTGAATTTTTGAAACAATTTTAATAATGCTCTCATCAGTGACAACGGCTGAGGGATTTGGACTCTTAAGGGTCTCTTTTGATGTGCTCTTTGGCATCTTTTGGGTGTATATTATTTTTTCTTTAATTTATTATAGGTGATCTAGAAGCACGTATGTATGGACAACTCCAGGTCATTGCTCACGCAAAGCAGAGGAGAGCCTTACATACAGCGAAGCATCCCCAGGTCATTGCTCACGCAAAGCAGAGGGGACACCGACTTTTTGAGCTCAATTTCACACTCTTGGAGACAAGCGTGTGTATCGGGAACTTGAACATGCAGTCAAATAGAAATGCAATTAACCTAAGTGCTGTTACCCATCAAACTGCCATACGTTATCTTTAAGTGTGTAACTCATACCTTTTCAGATTTAAGAGCTGAGCCTACCAGCATATCACCATGGATCATGCCTTTCACATCTGCCTTACGCGTGTCAGCCATCTTCAAGACGGAGGTTTATTTCACTTCCCTGCCTTCTCAAACAAACAAAAGATTAAAAATTAAAAAGCACAATTTTTTTAGGGGTCAACTATTTCATCTTTTCTATTCTTCCCCTTGCTTTTTGATTTTTAAAATCAACACACATTTTTTTTCTTTTCCTTCTTTTTTTTTTTGTTTTTTTTTTATAACTTGAACACACTGACACATCACTAAACATCGACTCACTAAACACAATTGGCCAAGTTAACCTTCAAAGTTTATCTTTTGAAAAATTTCAGAAATGGGTTTTGTTTAATGCACTACCAGACTTCACATCAAATTAGCCAAGAAACGAACAATCAAGACAGTACCTTGCTGATTTTGCCAGATTTACCTCTTACCAGAAGAACATCCCTACTATTGAGAATCTGCTTGTCATGTAGTTGAGAGATGCCTTCTATCATGTGCCTGGAACAATCACTTTCATAAACAAATAAGTTAATGGAAGTCCTCCTTGACTGTTCCTGCACAAGGTGAGAGATCAATTAGCCATAAGTACCCAGGCCATTGTGGTTCTGGGTATACCTGAAGAGTCAGTGAAAGAAATTTCTTTTAAAAACATTCCCTTGGTAACATCAGGGATTGGGGGTGTGGCTGCCTTGGTTGGACTGAGAATGTCCTTTTTGTTGACATCTCTGGGTTTGTGATTTTCTTTCCCAAAAACCTATGGTTTTCTCGGTGGATTCTTATTAGAATTTTGAACTCTAATTTCTTGAAATTGTTTGGAGTGTTTCTTGTACACTCCAGTAGGCTTGAAAGACAAGTTCACAACTTTTGAAACATTCCACCTGTCATCCTTCCTCCAACCATTTGATTTAGCTGAACCAACTGGATTTGGATGGATGGGTGATTTTGAAACAGTTTTGAAAACAGATTTTAAAACTGTTTTTGGGGATTCAGCAGATTTTGGTCTCCAAGCTGTTTTCACAATTGATGGTTCATGTTTAGGTGACTTGGGCTTTGGGCTCCATTTGGGGACATTTGGCTGTGGTTTGCTCTGCTGCACCTTTTGGTTTGAAGGTACAGTCTTTGCTGCTGCTCTAGCATGTATCTTTGCCTGTGAGGGTGGTGATGTGAACTTTTGCACCTTGGAATTTGCAGGGCCAAACTTGGGTTTTGGGCCAACATGTGTTTGGCCCAATGGGACAGTCTTTTGTTGGACCTTCTTTGGATAGTAAGGCTCATACGGGCGGTGCAGGCAGTTTCTTACCATGTGTCCTGGTTGACCACACACATGGCAGGACTGTTTCTTTGGATACACGGGAGCCTGTTGTTGGTTCCGCCCAGTGGATATCCAAGTTGGCTTTGAAGCGTTTTTATGGATCCAAAGGGCTTTACCATGGGGCTTTGTGGTCAGAATATACTCCCGTTGTATCGGTTGGAATTGGTCATATGCAGAATTGACTTCTGGGTACGGGACAAATTCCTGTGGTTTTGTGTCCCGTACTTTTTGCACATTTGGAGTGGGACAGTTCACACTCCCCTCAGATTTTTTCAGATCACCTATGGGTTTGGGAACATCATTCTGTGGTCCCTTACCCCTTCTTAAAATTCTAACGGTTCTTTGGGGTTTCACAGGTTTCAAATCACTTTTACAAACATTAAACACACCACATTCAGAAAGTTTAGCACAAACACTAGACTCAGAAGACTCAGAAGTTTTTGACTCAGACATGACAAAAGTTTCAGGTTTCTCAAAATCAGAATTTTTAACAGAAAATTCAACTTCAGACTTCAAGGGACTTTTAGTGGACTCCTTGCAATTTACTACACCTGCTTCATGTTTACCTTTATCTGCACAAGAAGTAAAAGGCTTAGTCTGGTTGGAAACAGGAGCAGAAATTTTAATGGGACAAGCTGCCAATTTCTTTTCAATCTCAGCTTTAGCATCCAAGTTGGTCTTAGAACACTCATAATCTGAGATCATTTCATGCATCAGGGGCATCGGTACTGTATGGGTGGATTTTTCATCTTTTATTTCAGTACCGAGACCCAAACCAGAGTTGGCTTTTAGATGACGCATACGAGCGTCTGTGTTGTAGAAAAGTGAGCTAGCCTTCGTCATTTCTGACACAATTTTATCGTTTCGCTCAACTTTGGTTTGTGATGTTTCTAATTGACCTTTAAGTTGTTCAAGTTCAGTTTTCAATGTGTCAATTTCTTCATTAGCAACTCTTAGATATGTGGTTTTGTTACTCAAGTCCCTTTGAAGATTTTTTATGTCAATTTTAGCAGCTTCTAGTTTCTCACTTAAGTTTTTACTCCTACTTTTATATTCTCTCAATTCTCTATCAATAAATTCACGATTTAATGTTTCATTGAAAAACTTAGTTTGCCATTCTTGAGATTCATTGAGTATAGATTGACATTTAGGATTAAGACATACCTCAGAGCTGCTGGCAGATACAGAATTACCTGGAAGAAAGGATGCCATGAATGTCTTTGATTGAACTTCTGGATCAAAAAGTGGGTTTTCGATCGGAAAGTGGGTTTTCGTTCGAAAAGCAGACTTCTCGATCGAAAAGTGTCAGTGGATCGAAAAGTCTCAGTGGGGACTTTCCGATCGAGAAGAGAAGCTGATCGAAAAGTCACAGGGGGACTTTCCGATCGAAATGCTCTAATCGAAAAGTCACAAGGGGACTTTCCGATCGAAATGGCCTGATCGAAAAGTCACATGGGGGACTTTTCGATCGAAATGGGCTGATCGAAAAGTCACAAGGGGACTTTCCGATCGAAATGGGCTGATCGAAAAGTCACAAGGGGACTTTCCGATCGAAATGGGCTGATCGAAAAGTCACAAGGGGGACTTTTCGATCGAAATGGGCTGATCGAAAAGTCACAAGGGGGACTTTTCGATCGAAATGGGCTGATCGAAAAGTCACAAGGGGACTTTCCGATCGAAATGGGGTGATCGAAAAGTCACAAGAGGGACTTTTCGATCGACAGATGGCTGATCGAAAAGTCACAAGGGGACTTTCCGATCGAAATGGCGCGACAGTAAAGGGTTTTCGATCAGCCTGGCTGATCGAAAAGTCACAGGCTGGGTCGAAAAGTCACTAAATCTTGAGCAATTGGTCACGACCACTTCTGATTCTTTTTCGAAACCTGCAAAAAACAATTTTCCAAACCTTGCTACTGCGAGAAACACCACAAAGCTCAAACGGTTAGTTGACAAAAACTTGAATCGGATATCGCGAGAGCCTCGAAACTTGCGTTTCTTGGCTCTGATACCAATTGTAAGGATCGAAATAACCCAAACACGATATCACAACCTCTAGTGAATGTACGGAATCCAAACACTAAAGTGATTCAAGATAAATCAAGAAAAATACGTAAAAGCAATAAGAAAATAAGTAAGAACACAAACCGATTGAAGAGAACACTTTACTATTAATCACCGATTGGTTACACACTTGTTCGAAATTCTCAAAGAGAATTTCGAGATCACCAAAATCGCAAACACCTTGGAATCAACCACCTTAATTACAAGATTAACCTATCTATATATAGGGGAAGATTAGCTTGGAAAACAAGCTAATCTATCTTTGGTAACCCTAATTACCCACTAATTCCCGTTTTTGACCATTTAGGCCCACTAAACTCCCTCTAAACATTGATTAATTGAGCCCAAACACATCTAAATTGGCCCAGTGACCCAATATAACCATAACCCAGTTAATCTCCACCTATTCTATCACATAGGTCTTCAAAATAGTCCGCCAAGTGATGATTTAATACACAAGCCACAAATTATTCCCTTACAGACCTTACCATTGAACATGGTTGCACTGCTCTTTTGATAACTCAAACAACCACTCTGAATATTGATTGAAGACCATGTGTTTGTTTTACATATTATTAATATTTATAGCCTTTTGTTGAAACACCCTATAGATCAAACATTTTACTTTTATTTAACATGGAAATGTGTTACTAAATTGCCAGGTTCAAGTGTTTTTTCTCACTAAGGATACGTCAAGCCATGCGAACCCAGCCGAAAACCACAATAAAACACAATCTTAGGCCTCCTCGAGCATAAAAAAGTGTCAAAACTTGGTAAGACATTTAATATGGTCATATTTGCAAAAGATTGTTTTTTTCACGCAAGGTTTAACTCGCTGTATTGGTTCTCTATAAGTTTTTCCTTCTTTGTTTTGGTGGCTGTGAATGCTTAGATTAGTTTGTGTGTGTGGATTTCGTTTTTTGAAATTGCCCATTTATGTTCTTAACCAATGCCTTTGAGGTTGTTGTTGATTGATGTTGTTGCTGGTCAGATGCTTTTTGTAGCACCGTTTTTCTAATTTTCCTACTGAATCGATTGCATGTACACTGTTCTTGCTTGATTTAAGGTTTTTTTATTAGTTTTTATTTTCCGGGCAGTCGCTGTCTTTATATTTTTTGAGCGCTAGGTTTTCATAGAAATTCATTTTGCTATTGCATGTGTTTTTTTTTTTTGGTGTTTTGGTTCTTTTCATATTGCTTTTCTGTATGTGTGTTTACAATGTTCATTGTATTTATGGCTTGGAATTTATCAAGTGGTATGTAGTGTTAAAAGTTGAATTTGTTTTACTGCAGTTACACATGCCATTCTTGGAATTGTATGTCTTGGTTGAATTTGTTTTTTTTTTTGGTTTGTAGTTGCAAAGTGGGTTGTTCTTCTTCTCAAAGGTAGCTATCATTTTGTTTTGTAAGCGTGTATGTAGTATATGATTACAATTGATTATCTTTTAAACCTAAATTGAATTATGAGATTTTTTTTCATTTAGGAGCATGAAAATTAATTTTTTTGATATAGGTTAATAGTTTAAGTTGAAGAACTGTTGCTAAATATTTAGTTGGAATCGTCAATTTATGAGAGGTGCTTATTTGCTAATGAGAAAGAAACACTTGAACCTGTCAATTTAGTAGTATATACCTACTAAAAGCTCACTTAATTATCAAAAGGATATGAGGTATGATAGTTAAGAAGTTTTAACTAAGGGGTGAGTCCATCGTTTAAATTTGAGGATAGCATATATGATCTATAAATTATTTTATTGGTTGTTGAAAGATGAGATTTTTTATTTTTTGGATAAGTATATATGTTTTCTTTATAAAATAATCAAGTGTTTTATATTTTATAAGTTGTTAAGAGTGGTCTTTTGTTCGTGTCGTATATGCAGGTGGCATGGCAAAGACTCTTCCGTCTGACTTTCAATCGAGTCAAGGGAATGGATGGATACTAATTACTTGGTCCATGCTCTTAATAGTATCGCTACTCTTTTTCTTTTGTTTCTGTGTTTCATTTTGTTTTGGATACTAATTAGTTAGTCCCAGCTCATAATAGTATCGTCACTTTCAACTTTTATGTTGTGTAATTGTGATTGTTGGTGGTTAGTATTTTTCATTTTCTTATATGTTTTCTTTTTTTGTGCTTCGGTCAGGAGCGGATGCACCTTAGTGTGAGGGGGTGGAAAGTCCCCCACTAAGAAAAAATCAATCAGTGTTAATGTTCACAGATCTTTCACTAAAAAAAGTCATGCCCCTGAAATTCCTCAAACTACTGATCAAAACCTGGATGATGAACATGAAGTGTCGAACAAAGCAAAGAAAGAGTATGATTATTGGGTGATGTTTAATAAGAACGAAAAAAAGTTCAGAGAAGAAAGAAGGAAGAAAGAATGAAGAAAGAAGATGATAAGGAAATGAAAAGTTAAGAAATGACCCGTTTCAAGTTTACAGGCTTATAACTAAACGTTTATTCATATTTTATGAATCATTTTCCGATGCAACAATTCATTAAAATCTACACATTTATTAGTTAATTTATAAAAACTTAAAAGGTAGGCAATTCATGAAATTCTAACCTCAATATTTGTTTTTATTTTACTAAAATCATATGATATCAAACTTTATATGTGACAAGATTTATTAAATGGCTTTTAATTTCATATCTGGGTGGGTGTTAAAATGGAATCCGTTCTATTTTATAAGTTTGAGGGTTTAAGTATCGACATAAAAATTTGAGTAGATTATGGGCGAGTTTTAGTGGATGATTGTGTTACCGTTTAAAAGCATAAGTGATACGATTTAAAAAATAATATGATGCTCTATGGTTTATATTTATTTTTTATGTAAACACGTTTAAAATGTTGCAACATAAGCCCGGCATGAAAAAACCATCTAAGCTCAATTTGATACATGTTTTAGTCAACCTAAAAACGACCCGCTTTTACTCTTTTGGTCGAGTAAGTTTAACCAACCAATTTTTTGCCCCCACTAACGAAAATCCTCGATTCACCACGGGCTTCGATATTTCTTATTGAAAAAATGTGTGTGCCCGACAGCTAAGACTGAGGTTCTTACATATTGGATATCACCGCACGAAGAAAAGGACTTTTAGTGGTAACGCGCTAATAGTCCAACTTGTGTTTCATATAAATATAAAAAATAGGCTATCGAATTAAATCGTTATTACTTATTTGACCATCTATAAGTAACACACCCGATAAATCACGACCAGCAAGTGTCATGATCTCATCATTACATTCTAGTTCGCGTGGTAGTTGAATGCTATGTTGCACCCTATGTCATGAGTCTTGAAAATTGTCGTTGCCAGTGAACGCACATGTACCACATTATAAATTGTCATCGGGTTGCATCACGTTATCATAAATGAATACGGTAATGTAAATTTTCGCGCCGCCGTAACGCCCGAACAAATGACGGATAACGCGCTATAAACTATTGTCGCTGCAACGCGCGAGCACTATGCTAGTATATCTATTACTATATATAATACATATTGGTCTCGAGGGTATTTTCGTCATGAAAAATGCTGAATCCTTAAGACGCGTACAAAGGTTTTTGCATTGTGTACAAGTATTTTAAGCATTAGTTGTAAACCCTCAACCTCAAATGTGCTCCATCCGTTCAAATCTTCTGAGGTTATTGTGGGAATTAACCACATAGACCGCCTTTATCACTCAAGCACGCAAGACAGCCTCCTCGAGAACTCGCAAGCCGCCTCCTTTCATCGGCGTTCGCAAGGGAGCCTCGATTCTCAATCCCTTCTCTCCCTTTGATTGGGCTGCCGTATCAACCCACCCTCCCATGCTGCTCCATCCTTTCATATTCGTTCGATTGTAATGATTACTAATTCGAACGGCAAGATCTCCGATCCTTCAAGCTTGATGGCGCCCAAACGGATTCCTCACTTTATAAATTCAGAACGATTCTGTCGAGCTTGGCTTCATTCTGCCTTTTCCAGTCGATTTAAGGTAATTTATGCCCCTCCTTCGTTGTTCCTTTTCTGCAATTGTGTTACTGTTTTCTTCTAATTCTAATTGTTCTAATTCTAATTCTAGTTGTGGTTACTGTTTTCATCCTAAATGCGGTTCTGGAACTCTGAAGAATTCAAGCTTGCTTAATCCTAATTCCGTGGGAGAGGTAATTCACTGAAGTGTTCACTGATTATGTTAGTTAAAATTGTGACAACCGGCAATTTCCCAGGTTAACCCCGTTAATAACTTGTGTTATATTTCGATAACGCCCGTTACTTCGGTTAACTAGAATGGTTACACGAGCACTGCACATGAGTCTAGACGTCGGTTAACTTACTTGAATGTATATAATTTATAATTTTATATAAATTGTATTTTATGATTTCATGAAAACGTTTTGTCATTTGATGTGGCAATTATATTTATTACTTTTACGTGGTATATATGTATATATATATACGCATGTCGTTTTATGATTTTATGTGACGGTGTGTCACGTAATCATACGAAGTGTTTCTATAAATTTATAGGAATTTAAAAGCATATAGTTATGAGGTTATAACTATGATTTTATGTGACTTTAAAGTGAATAATTAGAGATTGAAATCTATGATTTTATGTGGTCGTTAGAGTTAATACTTCTCATAAACATTACACGATATGGCGTGTTGAGATGCATACACTCGTTTGGTAATCGTTTACGTCTTTCGTTAATCTCTGTTAGCCTCGTTAGCCGTTTATAAACCTGAGGGACTATTCCTGTCATCTTCTAAAACTTCTTTTGGTTACACAAACATTCAAGGACCCATTTTGTATTTGTTCAAACCTGGCCCCTTAATATGTAATATGGGCAGGGACTGATTTTGCCAAGTGTTGAAAATGGGTTTAATGACCCTTAAAGAATCGTGACGTTCGATCACCGGGAACGAAACCGCTCCGCCTTCAACACCCGACATCAATTCGCATTTGGTTACAATTAAACACCATTATTTTGGGAACTAGATCAATTTCTGCAATCATTTGGTATACCTCAATCCTTCTCTCGAAGCTCTCTCCCTATTCTCTCTCGTTTTTTTTTCTTTCCGGCGAACTCACAGATTCCGGCCAACCGGCCACTATTTCACCACCATTCACGCATCACTATAATCGCCTTCTTCTGCTAAGCAACCCTGTGGCAACAGATTTGGAAACGGAGTACCATCAGGAGGTCCCGGTCGAGATTTTTGATTTCGTTTCGGCATCACAAACGCATCATAACTCATCCCCGATTCGAGGTAATAGCTCTGCTATGTTAATCGCACATTTAGCTTTGTTTTGGTTCATGTTTCACGATTTTTCCGGTGACCGGAATAAAACTCCGGCCACCGGAGTTGTGGGGAAGAAGATGAGGGCAGTCTGTGACTGGTTATATAATTAAGCAACTGAGAAACAACACCAGCGCATGGGTGGCGCAGCTTGTTGTTGCGCTCACTTGGGACAGAGAGGTCCTGGGTTCGAAACCCGGCCACCCTCCCTAAAACCGATTTATTTTTATTTTTCCTATGCGCTTGGAACCAGCTCCCTCTTCTGTTATCATAAAATGATTCCCGGTCGATTTCTAACACAAATCGCCTATTGGCGTAGTGGTTTGAGTGCTGGGTTTGTATCAGGGAGGTCACAAGTTCGAGACTTGCATCCTCCCTATTTCTGTATATTTCATTATTTTTTTTAAACGTTTTGGTGATCTAAAACCAATCCCCGCTCGTTCCTTACAATACATTAGACCTTAAATTCTCGTTGAACTCGTTCAAGATCATTATCTCGCCATTTCAACTATAATTTGGTTTTGAAAACAAATAAATATGTAAGCAAATAATTAATATGCACTTGGTTATTATCATGGATTGGTGTACATTTATCTTAGTGACTATGGAATTATATATGCTTTGATAAGTATAATAAAACGTATATGAATATTATATTGGGTCGTATTTCGCGATATAATCATTGTTGTTGTGTTCGGGAAAATATTTGTATATTCACAAATATATCTATATATACATATACATGCATATGCATTTCAACCAGTCGATTTTTATAAAAGATGTAATATTTATCTTTTATCCGCATTTGAGTGAACTTTTATATTTTCAACTCCACGTCATCATCAATTTGATTATTAAGTAAAAAGATTTTTATCCCGTTTTTTTCGAAATATATTATCTATATCATGTATGGAATTACTTGTCAACTTAAACCGTCGTCTAGGCTATGTTACTCATGTGCAAACACACACTTACGTATGTAACATCGATAGGTGTTTGGTAATTACGCAAGACTCGGAAGTCTAACTAAATTTGTAGCAGCGCACCCTAAGGTGAGTTACACATCCTTTTACGTTACGTTCGGGTTTTGGACGATAACACACGCAAACACGTTACACCCGGGTTAGGGTGATAACACAACAACTTTTATGTATGATTAAAGTAGAAATCCAGTATATATCACATGTTCACGTAAAATGCTTTATCTTTGAAAGTCCTTACTTATCGAACCGTTAATAGCAAATAGTGAGGGGATATTGGGTAGTACTACTGGGGTCTGACAAACCCCACTCAGCGGGCACGAGATGCACCACCCGACTGGCGGTCGGACTGAGGACAATGTCAGCCTAAACTTACCGTGATCGAGTAGACACGGGGAAGGCAAACCACGTAAGGAATTATTCCTACAACTAATTGGTCAGCTTCGGTTGCGAACGTTTTAGTGACATGAACTTAGTCTCGCTACCTACGATATGGATTGTACTGTTAATATACATGCTTACATACGAATAAAAACTGTTGTATTCGTACTGCATAACTATACTAGTTATACTTATGTGCTTATGTGAACTCACCAACATTAGTTGACACTTGCTCTTATGCATGCTTTGCAGGACGCTAGGAGAATCGGATTTTTGGGCACGTACGCTGGTTAAACTTTATTTTTGGGAACTTGCTTTTAAAACCTTTATCTTGAACTTTATTTACTTGTCGGGCGCTTGTTTTGCGCAACATAACTTTTATATGCTTCCGCTAAACTTTAACTCTGGTTTGATATTTCCCGTTTGGAAATATATTTACATTTTGAACCCTAAACTTATGTTTGATGTAACTAATGACTCGGGTCCTGGTCTGGTTCACACCCCACACGGTTAAGCTCCGTTAGTGGAAATTGGGGGTGTGACAAAAATGATACATTCATTCATTCATTTACTAACCTCTCAGTTTTGTCATTCATAGTTAAATTGTTTTCTGGAACTCCGAAGAATTCAAGCTTGCTTAATCCTAATTCCGTGGGAGAGGTAATTCACTCAAGTGTTCACTGATTATGTTTGTCATTCGTAGTTAAATTGTTTTGAAGTGTTTATGGCCTTTTGTTCAAACTATTTTTAACCACTGGTGCTTTATGAGAATATTGTTCAAACTATGTTATGTATGTCATTTTCACCTTATCACTGCAGGTTCTAAAACCGGATCACTTGCTGCTTGATTCTTCTTTTAAATTTTATACCAAAAGGGCTTATTGAATTCTATGATATCACTGATCTACATTCCATTATATTGGTTTTTTCTATGATTTCTAAGTAGGTTAATACAATAAGCTAAGGCTGTACTTTTATTGTTTTGTTTTAAAACTCTACTCAGTGAATGTGATTGTCACTTGGAAGCCTATTAGCATTACTAAATTCTGATTTCAAGTTGCACTTATAGAAGCTATTATAAAGTCTTCAAATTTGATAGGAATTGAGTTGATTTTTGATAAAGAAATCTCAATGTTTTATTGGGTTACAAACTTACAATAAAGTTACTTTGGTTAATACAATAAGCTTATTGTTTTGTTTTAAAACTCTACTCAGTGAAACTGTTATACATCAGTTTTTAATCAAGATGTTGCTACATCAGCATGCTTCATATAGCAAGATGTTGTAATCAAGTATTAGCAATTGAAAGTGTTATACATCAGTTTGTAATCAAGTATTAGCGATTCCTAAAAGATTATAGGCATGACTCTTATGTATTAAACTTAATCTTTATGGAAGTTATGTTTTAGTTTGAATCTGTTTGTTATCCTGTTTACTTATGTTTTGAATCTGTTTACTTATGTTCATATGATCAAAAAGTTCATTTTTAAAAAGAACCATCTGTATGTGTTACCCCTGCAGCAGAATCTGTTATCTGAGTTATCTGTAATAGATATGACCACTAAATTTGTTCTTAATTTTTTCTCAGTTGTGCTTGCTCTGGTACGTGCTCATTGTGATCTTTTTTGCTTCTACCGACTTATTCATCATTATCTCTTTGGCTTCAGCACTCAGCAACCCTTTAGTCCTGATGCAATGAGATTTGTTATGTTTTGTTATAAAGTGTCTTTATGAGTGTAATAGATTTGTTTTGATTTATTTAGCCTCCTCAATTTAATCACTTGAAAGGTTTTGAAATCTTAGAGTTTATGTGTTAGTAAGCAAGGGCTCTAATTTGTTTTATGCTAATCTTCATCGACATGCATTAATTGATAACCTTTCTAAACTGATCATCCTTCATAGTTTTCTTCCAAGTTTTAGATATTTTATGTTCCATACTGTTACAACTTTTGAGCCTAAAGGGGTTATCCTTAAAAGCAAGTACTTTTATGTTCCAGTTTGTGTGGTTATCCTTAAAAGCAATTACTTTATTGAACTGTTAAACGTCATGTTTCTTATTTCAATTACTTCTTGCATGTTATTAGCTGGAGTAATTGGGCTACTTGAATATACATTTTCATTTGTAAGTTCTTCAACTGTTTTGTAGACACGTATATCATAAGTTGTGATTAGTTCATTAATTTGTAAAGTTTTGATTAGTTCATTAATAAAAAGTTCTGACCCGTTAAGGGATATTACAAATAGGTTCTGTGTACTAAACTCTCTTTTCTCTATGATGCCCAATCATCTGACCCATTTAGGTTCCGACCCATTTAGGTTCTGTTTATTAGAAAAGATTCAAGTGTGGTCCATAGATTCTGTTTCTTTTTTATATCAAAAGTCATTTTTACATTATAAAGCAAAAGTTTGTCTTCAATCTAGAAGTCTCAATGAGTTTGATAAAGAAGTCTCAGTGAGTTGATTTTATGATTGTCACTTGGAATTGGAATTGAGTTGATTTTATGACTATTACTTATTAAAACCAAGCAAAGGGTAGGACCGATGGGTTGAAAATGGGTCAAAAGTTTTAATATAAACTTATAAAAACATTTAATATAAACTTATAAAATGAACTTTTTAATATATTTTTGAACATAGCTTTTTGTTATTGTAATAGATATGACCACTAAATTTGTTCTTAAGTTTTTCTCAGTTGTGCTTGCTCTTCAGTGGTTGGTTGGCTTACTAAGTTATCTTTTTGAGGCTTAACAGGTTAGTGAATACATATGGTCAATACATCAATGCTATTGTATGTCTTTCATAATTTATTTTGATAAATTTATTGGATGTCTCTGTAAATGTTGTTTTGCTGTTGCACAGTTAAGTCTTAGGATATAATTCTGACCCAAATGACATTCATAAATTCAAATGGTTCTTTAATATAGTTCTGACCCAGTTATAAGATAAGAATCGATTACTCTCATTGAGAATATTTTAACTAACCTTATTATAATGAACATTTGACTAAGAAAAACATGACTCACAACAAATAAATCATGGAAACATCAAAGATATAAAAAGACATGAATCACAAAACAACTAAATCTTAAAAACATTTATCTATAGCAGATCAATTACCTATAGATTACACTTTTCTCAATACAGAAGCCAACAAAGACTCATGTGTATCCGCCTTATGTATCTTTTTCCTTTGTATATTTTTTTCTTCTTAAATAATGATTAATTGTATGGTTAGCTAAGAAGAATTTTGCATACATTGGCTATATATATCACTCCTCATGCTTCTATAACTGCGGCAAAAACAACTCCAATCCAATTTTCATGAACGAAAATGCTGTCCAAGTTCACATAGGCAACACCAACAATTTTGACTTCTACATTTTAGAAGACATAATACTCAAGAATGTAGTTTAAAAATAAAAAATTAACAATTTTAAGATAATTTTAAGCTAATTTTATGAATGTTCTTCGGATCTCGATTCATCCCTTATAATAACCAAGTAGGAACAAAAACAAACCTTTAATTACCAAAATAATCAGTTCCAAAATTTTTAAATACCGAGAGATTGGAAAAAATATTACAATTATGAGTTTGCAGTCGTTTGGTATAAAATTCAACCAATATAGAGCTTTCACACATGGGTGTCTACTTCTAATATAATATCAAGATTCAAGAAGCAGACAAAATAATCATCTATGAAGATTTCATGCTATTGAATAAGCAACAATAATAAGGAACATATACTACCTAGACTTAAAAATTCAAAAAATCCTACTGTAAAAAATTGGTTATAACTGATTTGAAGCTATTCTAAAATCAACAAATTATACCATAAATTACAGACCATACACAAATTTTAGTTAAGGTTTGGTTAAGTTTTGGTTAAGTTTTTTAGTCATTCTCTAGAAAAAGTTTTGGTTAAGTTTTTTAGTCATTCTCTAGAAAAATGGTATGAGCAGTTTTTTAGTCAAGAACAATAGCAATTGTAGTCTTCAATAAAACACACTTACAGCAAGCCAAACAGATGGCAATCGTTCGAAATAACTAAGTGAACATAACCCAGTTGAGCATAACACAGAAAATACACATAACCCAGTGAGCATAACTCAGAAATAAAAACCCAAAATTATATTTTTAGGCCATATTTTTATTGCACAAATGAACACATTTATAGGCCACTTTTCACTGCAATAAAAACCCAAAATGGTATTTTTTTTAAAACGACTATGGGCAAAAATATATGACACATTTTCAATGAACAAATGAACACATTTATAGGCCGCATTTTCACTGCAATAAAAACCAAAAATGGTATCTCTTTTTTTAAACTACTATGGGCAGCATATATGACATATATTATTATTTTTGGGACTCCACATCACTTGGGCTAAACAAAGGCGAGGTGTCTCATTTTGGCTAAACAAAGGCCAGGTTCTTTTAATGGTTATTTAACTCCTTCTAATCTCATATCGAGGCGGTGGGGGTGAATGAATATGTGAAAACTGTGTTTTTTAAATGGTCGTTGAAGCCCATTGTATTTAGACCTCCCTAAATATTGTATTTGTGTGTAATTAGTTCATACCAAAAACTAAGTTCATGTCTATAAAACAGATTCACTAACATACACATTCAAACAGATTCACTAACATACATAAATTAAGAAATGAGAGTGCACATAACACATGTTTCTTGACTCTATGTGTAGTGTATAAAATGAAGAAATATGAGAAATAGAAATACAGATATGAAGGATCTTACAGTTAAGTAATGTTGCACCACACCTTTAGTAAACTGCAAATGCACCCGTCACTTCCCCCGCCACACTCAAGCCCGAAACAAAAAAATATGTGATCAGCAGTTAGATAAAGTACCTAAATATATAGAAAATAAAACATATAAGACTGAACTCACTGGACATTTAAATATATAGACCCAAACTCTATGTTCTGACCCGTTAAGGTTCTGACCCGTTAAGGTTCTGACCAGTTAAGGTTCTGACCCGTTGAGGTTCTGACCCGTTAAGGCTCTAACTGACCTTAAATTGATATCATTAAGTTGTATACAACAAAATTAAAATGAACATTTGAGTTCATAATTAAATCATAAATAGGAATTCCATAGTAATATTTTCTGTCTTTTTTAAATCATAATAGGTTTTCGTTGCTTGCAATATTTTATATATTGTTTGTAGTTAGTTATCATTTAAGGTTATTAGTTTGACCAAGAGTTTGGCATGCCTCAAGGATCTCCGACTTTATATCTTAGCCTGTCACACCCCCAAATAACCACTAACGGAGTTTATACCGTTAAGGGGTGCGGCTAAACCAGGATCCACAACCATTAGTTACAAGTACTAAATGAATCAGAGATAGTTCAAAAACCAGTTATAAAGTAAAGTCTCAAATACAAACGCAGCGGAATAAGTATTGTCTTAGCACTAACCACGTGCTTTACAAATTCTTTGTTTTAAAAATTCCCAATTAAGTTTAACAGAAATAAAGTTGTCTTCACGTGCCATGCCAACCTGCTCCGGAGTACTCCTCAGCGATCTGCAAAAGTTTAAACCACGCAAGTGTCAACCTAACGGTTGGTGAGTTCACAGTGGGCTTGTCATGCATTGGCCCGGTCTCATAATCATAATTTGTATCAAGGTATACTTACATAGTATTCGTTTTTGAAAAGCAATGCTAAATGTTATGTCTTAGTTTATAAAGGAATTGTCCGTGACCTACGTCATCGGGTATGAACTAGTTTTGTAAAGTTAAAGTGCTCAACCGATATCGCGGGTAGCTAATCCGTTGTTCCATGCACTAAGGAAGTTTGCACCAAAGCTGACTATAATTTATTGTAGTGGCCGTGCCATCTAGTACTGCGGACCTACGTCATCGCGGTTTTGCCTCCCCCGTGTCCTCTCGGGATCACGGTTAAATAGGCTGATATTGTACCTCCGTGTACTCCCCGTGCCACGGGGCGGAGTTTGTCAAACTCCAGTAGATCTACCCAACATCCCCTCGCTTTACAATTAATGGTACAATTAGTTGAGGACTTTTAAGTTTTCAAGGCATCCTTAGAAATCATGTGATATCATGTGGTTTAGACTTTAACCTACACTAGCCATATTAAAAAGGTTTACCGGATTCTCATGAATCTCAAAAATGTTTTCAGTTTCGTTTCGGAAATAGTTGTTTAAGTAATCCTCAAGTGCTTCCCATAAAGCACTTCAAATTCATCATGTGGGTGCCGCGCACTCCAGGTTTTTAAATTCATCAGGGAGGTGCCTAGCACTCTCGAGTTTGTCAGCATTGTTTTACTTTTAGTTATTCGGTGTGACCACAAACGGGTTCACGGTAATCGGGTTAGTGACACTCACCTTTGGTTGCACTGCTACACTTGCTAATAGTCCAAGTATTGCTTATCGAAGACCTATGAACACGTTTAGGTCTTAAGTATTAGTTTTGTGTCTAACCTTTACTTAACGTCACTATGGCCCATAACATAGCACGTTGGAACTATGACTCGACATACCGACACACGATACCGATGGTTGATCATAAACAAGGGTTCATATATATATCAGAAATCAAAGCATGTATCATCATGGCATAATCATGTAAGTCATGGCATAACATTCAAGCAAATTTCACAAGTTTGGATTCTGGTCTCAGTTTCGCTAGCAGTTTCGCTAGTCAGTTTCGCTGTGTGCACGGGCAGCACTTTCGCTAGGCAATACCCGATGACACAGTTTCGCTAGGCTAGTTTCGCTCGAAACTGTTGGCACAGTTTCGCTAGCCTAGTTTCGCCCGAAACTGGTTTGAACTTTCGTTCAGGGAATTTCGCTCGGTAGATTCGCTCGAGCTGGTCTGGTTGGTTTGCCCGGCGACACTGCAGTTTCGCTGCATAGTGTCGCTGGTTGAAGATATACATAGTTTCGCTGGACAATTTCGCCCAGAGAACACCACAGTTTCGCTAGTCGCGAAAAACATACGGATCAGCCTAAAAATCAACCTAACAGCTTCCATTTTACATGCAATTCATTGTTTAGCATACATAGGCATTTACCAACATAAATCAGTAAGCTTTAACACCCTAAACATGCATTTTTATCCTCAAATCTCCAAAATACATTTAAAACCCTAAAATGACTAAAATGGCATAAATCTTTATCATGGATCAGTTTTACACGAGATCTAGCATTACTAAGCATTCCTACAGAAGATCTAATGATATCATGAAGGTTTAAGCATGCTTTATGAAGAAATACATAGAAAACACATAAAAATGGCATAAAGGAAGGTTTTGGGACTCACGATTCGATCAGGGAATCGAATGGATGTTGTCTTGGGCTGAGATCTTGGTTTCTCTTGATGGTTTTCGGCTGACCAGATCTCCAGAGAAGAATGTGTGTGTTTGTGGTGTAAATGAGGCAAATAGGAGAACTAGGGTTTATGAAGATTATTTATATCAGGGGCTAGTTTCGCTGGCAGTTTCGCTAGCCAAGCGAAACTGGCTCTGGTCACATTGAACTGATTAGTTTAGCTGGCTACCGGGCGACACTACAGTTTCGCCCGGTAGTTTCGCTGGCTGTACAACTCAGGCAATTTTCACATAATCAAGGATTTACAATTCGTCATGCTATTCATAATATTAAATCATGCATTTGAATCATATTGCACATAATGACAACAATAATGAACACATAGCACATATGGGCGGGTTCGGTGATCAACCAAAGGTCGTGGACGTATTCGGCCTAGTTATGCATTAGTTACTAAGTTAACACTTATAACGTAACTAACGGAGTTTGTCTAACGGAAGTTAACCTTGGAATTCTCGGATGTCACATAGCCTTTGTTTTATTTTTTTTAATTGCATATCTTTATATATATTATTTTGGTTCTTTTGATCAGCTACTATAAGTTATGGACGCCCATTCCATTGTTGATTCTTTCTCATCACTCACACATCATGGAGTTTGGTATACGGTTTGTTTCGTTTGGGTAGAGTTTGTTTTGCATATCGTTCGTGAAAACAAATTATTGGTTGTTTTTCTCGATCAAAACGTAAGATCCTTTTTTTTCATCTAAATAAAAATCCTTATTTTTTTTACCTAACTCGCTTGCTTTTTTAGAGGCATAGAATGATCGCTTTCGTCACGGGCCCTTTGATTCATCTTTACAAAAACATGATTTTGTTAGACCAAATGTTTGTATTACATCGTTTCCAAACCGATAATTTTCCTTATGGAGAATGGCCCAAACATGAAGATTACATCTTATTTTGGAGTGATTCAAAGATTTTGATCAGTGAAGACACCAAACTTCTTCGATTTACAAATGACATTCCAAGATCGTTTCGTTTACATCCATTAGTTCATTCTATAAAAACTCTTGCACTCAACAGAAATTCTATTAATCAAATTACAGGTAAGAATAATTTACATTTTATTAAAATTATACAACAAACCCTTTGCGGCACATAATATGAACACCTATATAATCTGTTGTAGACGTTGTTGGAAAGATAGTCTACCATGAGCGATGATTTCAACATTTTGCTGTGTTTCTTCAAGATTTCACGTAAGCCATTTTTCATATAAAAGATTATGTTACTTTTACCTAAATTATACACTTTTATATGTTGCTAATATGACTAAAGTGACAGCGGGTCCTTAATTCAAGTATCTTTATACGATCCACCGAAGGTGTTGTTGGTCAAAGCCTTTAAAGCAATGCTAAATAAAAGTATCGTGTTTATATCTCGAGTCAAGTTGGTTTGTTTAAGTCAACGTAAGTTATAATTTACATGCCTTTCTTAAAATACCCCCACCTTCACGCGCTATCCTTATATTATATTTATCTATTACTATATATATATATATGTTTTCAGATAATATTTTGGAGTCAACACAATATACAAGGATCACCTATGAACCGGACATTCCAGAGGCACACCAAATTAGGAATATGCATTGTTTTTAATTAATGACTGATTTCATATGTTTGTTTCTCTCCAATTGACATGCATTGTTCTTTTTATGTACTTTGAAATATATCGAATTAGAAATTATATATGCTTTTTTCTTTCCAATTGACATTTTATAAATTTATGCAATTATGGTTTAA
This sequence comes from Deinandra increscens subsp. villosa, assembly GCA_039602395.1. Taxonomy (NCBI): domain Eukaryota; kingdom Viridiplantae; phylum Streptophyta; class Magnoliopsida; order Asterales; family Asteraceae; genus Deinandra; species Deinandra increscens. The sequence goes on along the minus strand of JBCNJP010000024.1, from coordinate 17,888,175 downwards.
CTATTTTTTATGTACTTTGTAATATATCTAATTAGAAATTATATATGGTAACTGAAGGTATCACTATGGTTGACATTTCAATAGAAATAATCGTGTTTGAGATATTAACAAGAGTGCCAGCGAAGGTTGTAGGTCGTTGTAAGTCCGTTTGTAAAACATGGTGCTCCTTACTATCGACACAAGACTTTGCCAAGTTACATTGTTCCCGCGCATTTGTTTCAACTAATCAAAGTATTCTTTTTGTTGGCGATCTAACATGCTCTGTTCACCCAATCGACATTCAATCTTGTGATTATGGGGCAGGCGCTGTTGCTCCCTTTCCCTGGGATGATATTTCGATTCATTCAAATTTGGATGGATTGTTGTGTGTTTGCTTGAACCGTACGTCTGAGTTAGTTCTTTGGAATCCAACCACTGGTGCTTACAAGCGTTTGCCAACGGATGATTATCACGGCTTTTATGAACATACTCTCGACGCAGTGGGGTTGTACATTAACGCTTCTGAAGATTACAATGTCTTGCATATAAAGCGTAGGGGTGGGCAGTATTGTGTCTCTGTCTATTCAAGAATCCTGGAATCATGGAGAGATATACCTTTCGTCACGAAACCGGAGTACCTTTCCCTCAGTTTCCATTGGTCATCCGGTACTTTATGCGGTGATATTCTATATTTCGTAGTTAAAGAGAGCTATATTGAAGGAGTGAACGTGTTGGTTTGTTTTGATGTTAACTTGGAGCAGTTTAAGGAGATAGCCTTTCCGTCAGTTCGCCCGATGGGTATTTTTTTAGGAGAATTAGTGTACGTAAGGAATGAACTTCACATGTTTATCAGCAGTGGCTATCGTGACATGACAATTGAGTTATGGAAGCTAGAAGGTGAGCACTGTGTTAAAGTTTTGGCATGTACTGAACTCCCCTCCATGCCATTGGATTTATGGTGCAGCATGACCCATTTTATGACGAATGGTAATTGGTTGTTAATGACTAAGCAGGGGAAGATTTTTGAAGTTGAAATGGATACCAAGCCCTTCCAGTGTTTTTATCAAGTTAATTGCTTTCGTCTAAAAAATGGTTCAATGTTTCTAGAGACTGTTGTTTCACCTGCTATTTAGTTTTACTTCCATTGTAGTCTATCATTTTCTATTTCTCCTTTTTCAATGCAATTTTCAATGTAATAACTCTCTACTTTATTTATATTCTATGTAATAACTCTCTTTTATTTAATTTACAAGGCAAATTTCAATTTACAATGACTAATGGACAACTGAATGACAATAATGACGCTTCGGCCGAAAAGGTAAAAAGATCTGCTGAAAAACGTAAAGAACGTAACGCACGATATTATGCTTCACAAAAAGAGAATAGACCACCTCAAGATCCTAATGTTGCTTCTACCTCAAGTCCATCGACTCCAAAAAGTTTAAAAAGAAAATACAACGCACGATGTTATGCTTCACGTCGCGATGGTAGTACACCTACAACTACACTCCCCGGTGTAAATGAAGAATACATGCCTCAAAGATCCCGAGGTTTATATTAATTTCGACATGCTTTCCGTATTTAAACTATACATTTTCACCAACTTATGCCTTTTTAATTCCATGAATATCTTAGGTATTCCAATTCAGCCGCAGACTTTGTTACCTCAATTTCGTGACACCATTGGAATACCATCCATCCGAGATGGGAACGTTGCGAATGATCGAGTCTTAAACCGCCGTGTCACGCGTGAAGTTTTACAAGGTTTTTTGCAACTTTTAAACATTATGTTCGTATACCAGTTGCCATATTTTGCAACATATGCTAACAAACATATAATGATTATCTTAGGTATTTTCCAGGATAATGTGGAAGTTGATCCATATAATTTTGTTTACGCTGGAATTCCTAGAGACCATCGTGTTTTAAAGACGAGGAATCCATGTGTTCATTGTGGAGCAAAACTATTTCCAGGTGAATTTGCTACTTTTTGCTGTATGAGTGGAAAAACAAAGTTAGCAAATTCTGAAATACCAAGCGAACTGTACCGGCTATTCACATCCCAAGATGAAATTGGAAAAACGTTTAGGCACCACATACGTGCTTATAACACCAATTTCTCTTTCGCCTCAATTGGTGTGACATTGGATAATACATTGAACAATATGAGAGATGGTGTATATACTTTTCGTGCTCAATAAGGAATATATCACCAAATCCCCCCATTGGTTTCGTGTGACGGAGTTGCAAGGTATTTACAGTTATATTTCTATGATCCGGATACTGAGTTAGATCTTAGACTCCAGTGGCCAAATCTTGATCGAAACATAACTCAGATAATTAGGCGTGTTCTTTCTACAAACCCATACGTGCACACTTTTCGAAGTCTTGTTGAACTAGGACCTCTGGACAACTATAGAGTCACTTTAAACGCTTCAGTGGAACTTGACCAAAGGGTTTATAACCGACCAACGACTTCTGAGGTTGCTGGTATTTGGGTTGAAGGTAACGACAACATCACTGCGTACAAAAGAAGTATTGTTGTGTATGGTCGGTCCGAATGTAGTCAAACTATTCAGCCATACTTTGGTTGCTAACAAACATATAATGATTAGGCACCACATACGTGCTTATAACACCAATTTCTCTTTCGCCTCAATTGGTGTGACATTGGATAATACATTGAACAATATGAGAGATGGTGTATATACTTTTCGTGCTCAATAAGGAATATATCACCAAATCCCCCCATTGGTTTCGTGTGACGGAGTTGCAAGGTATTTACAGTTATATTTCTATGATCCGGATACTGAGTTAGATCTTAGACTCCAGTGGCCAAATCTTGATCGAAACATAACTCAGATAATTAGGCGTGTTCTTTCTACAAACCCATACGTGCACACTTTTCGAAGTCTTGTTGAACTAGGACCTCTGGACAACTATAGAGTCACTTTAAACGCTTCAGTGGAACTTGACCAAAGGGTTTATAACCGACCAACGACTTCTGAGGTTGCTGGTATTTGGGTTGAAGGTAACGACAACATCACTGCGTACAAAAGAAGTATTGTTGTGTATGGTCGGTCCGAATGTTCGTATACCAGTTGCCATATTTTGCAACATATGCTAACAAACATATAATGATTATCTTAGGTATTTTCCAGGATAATGTGGAAGTTGATCCATATAATTTTGTTTACGCTGGAATTCCTAGAGACCATCGTGTTTTAAAGACGAGGAATCCATGTGTTCATTGTGGAGCAAAACTATTTCCAGGTGAATTTGGAATGAATCTGAGAAGACCGTAAATTTTTATTCAAGTAACGGCCTTCCGTTAGAGATTTAACGGAATATTCCAATATTTAACTGAGATTCCAGTTAATTCGGTTAGATGACATCAGCGCAGCATCAGCTAAACAACTTGAAGTGAGACATAACGAAACAGTCACAATCTTAACCGAGAAGCGAAACCAGTCCGTCAGTGGTCGTTAGCTAACGTGGTCTTGACGTCAACAAAAACAAGAAACCCGGTCAATAAATGAAATAAATCCATGACCACTAAAATATTTTCAAAATTTCGTTTCGGCGTTATCTCGTTATTCTCGAAAAAAAAAATTTGATGAGAAAAACCCCGCATTTAACGAAATAATACTGAAAATTAATTAATGGTGGAAAAATCCCTTAAAGAAACACAATCCATGTCTATAATTCTCCACCAATCAGAATTTAGCTAGAGAAGACCACAATCCATGTATATGGATTTCAGCCAATCAAAATCAGCTAAAGAAACTGATCAACGGCTAGAAATAATGAACATTAACGGCTTGATCAACATTCCAATAGCAATCCGTGTGAGGGAGGCAAGAACCAATCACAGCGCACTAACACATGTGCTCTCAACGGTTCATTGAAGCCTTTATTCCAGGTGGGGCCCGTTCGCTAACCTCTGTGCCAATGGGATTTCGACAGCAAAAAGGGGAGACTAGGTATGACCGACACAAGAGAGAAGTAATATTCTACCATCCAATCAGAAAATGACATCCAGGGCAGCCATACGTCTCTTTATGTAGAGAGGGACCCACATGTTTTCTCCACCATTCACAATTCGACAACCATTAGGGTTGACTAGGAGACCGACAAAGGAGAGAGACAAACATTCTCCTCTGCCCAATGGTGCGCTGCCACGTCATCGGCATCCTTAAGAATTCATCTGCAACCTTGCGTAACCCTAGTCTGGTCGGAAACCTTGACCAGAAAATCAAAAACCAATCGGAAAAGCGTAAAAACCTCATATCTCAGAGAATACTCGATGAAATTTGAAGATTTTTAGCTCGTTGAACCCGTGGCTCGATCCTCTACACATCCATACGACCAGAATCGTATGAAACTTATTCGAATGAAAACCCAGTTGATGAGATTTGTCGAGATCGCCAAGGTGACGAGGTCGCCAAAGCCACACGAGGTCGCCAAGCTTCATACGAGGTCGCCAAACCGTTCAAGATTGCCAACCTTTATTGAAAACGCCAAGAACAAGCATGAAATCGCCAAGATTAACTCGAAATCGCCAAGAGCAAACTCGAGATCGCTAAGGCAATCTTCAAGCTCTCTTGAGGTCGGCAAGAACATCTTCATCAGCTATGAAATCGCCAAGGCAATCTTCATAAAAAATGAAGAACACCAAGAACACCGTGAAACACACACTACTGTGTGTTTCTCCAGATCTGCCCAAACCGTTGCGTTTCAGACAAAACCGATGCTCCCAATGGATCCGGAATGCGTTTTCCTTCAAGAATCATACGTTATTTCATCCAAAAACACTGATTTTAGCACCAAAAACTCAGAATCAAAGCTCAAAAAAACTTCAAAAACCCCAAAAACGGGAAAACTCTAACAGTTTCGTTTTTCAGCCTCAGATCTCGTATTTCTTCACTGATTTGAACATATGGAGCATGAAATCATATCTAAATGAACCCAATAACAAGAATCTATCATCAGATTCATCCAGAAATCATCAATCAGCTCCAAAAAATAAGAAAAAGTAGAAAAAGTCTCCAAAGTGGGTTTTTCCAATCAGCACCTCATTCAAGCTCAAAATCACAGATTCGAGTGACCAGATTTCACATCGAGAATCTCGATCTTGAGCAAGAACAGAGGTGAGATGAGGAAGGATGCGGGATGATGAGAGAATCAAAGATAATAAATGACAAGAAATAATAAATCAAACGATTCATTGATTATTGCTGAAAGATTACAACGAGCCGAATGATTACAAACTCGTCATTGGAAATCCATGGTCACATTGGGTTGAGCTCAAACCCAATGTGTGACTCTCTCTCTCTAGAAAATGATAGCTCACATCACTCATTATTCTTTCATTATTCATCTTATTCATCTTCTATCTAATGGAGCTATCCCTTCCTATATATAGAGAGCCCATGTGCTCACTAGCCCACTAACTAGCTAACACACATAAAATGAGCTAAATACAAATAAACAAATGACATAATTATTATTAATTAAATCAAAAATGATTTAATTAATATGAAGCTTGACTCGCTCGAACCGATCTTCCGTTGACTTTTACGTTGACCGTTGACCCGAACGGTTGACTTTTCCAGAAAACGTCTTCGGCCCAAACTTGCAAGCCTCGAGCATCACAACCCGCGTCTCTGAATCAAATCACAATGGATTCTTCAACCGAATTATTCGAGAATAGATTTGATGGCGTCAGTCACACTTATTAAAAGTTCCAACAATTCCCCCTTGACTGACGCTTTCAAATCTGTCATACTGGTGAAGAACCGCTCTGTCGTGCATCTTCAAAGAATAACTGATAAACCGGAATCTTTCTGTTGTAAAGGTTCCCCCTTTGAATAAGCTTCTTCTGTTCTTGTTGCTCCAGTTGAGATCCAAGTGCTGCAGTTCACTCGGTTCACACGGTCGGGTACAATACTAAGAATGCTGAACATTGGAGTCAAAATCACAACAAACCGAATCAGATAAACCAATCAATCACTGAAAATGCTCCAACTTCAGATAGTCGACCCGATAATCCAAATCCATGAAAGTTCCCCCTTTTCTCTAGATCCCTCTGAAAACATCCGATGCGGAAGCGGAAAATCAGATGCAGAGAGTGGAACCGTTCCGCTCAGTTCCGAAGAGAAAACGGCACTGAAATTCTGAAATCGGACAATCTTGCGAAAAACCGGAAGCCGGGTGCAAACAGTTGTGAATGATCTATAAATACTGAACTTGTTCCGCGTGACTGGGTTGGATGCAAAAATAATGTCAAATCGGTGAAAAACTGAGATCCCGAGCGTAAACGCAAAATTTATTCAAAACCGGAGTCTTCGTAATTTTGGGCGAAGAAAATCGAGCTCGAAAAAATATTCCGTGAAGATATCTGAGTCAAACGGTGCAATTTGGAATGAATCTGAGAAGACCGTAAATTTTATTCAAGTAACGGCCTTCCGTTAGAGATTTAACGGAATATTCCAATATTTAACTGAGATTCCAGTTAATTCGGTTAGATGACATCAGCGCTGCATCAGCTAAACAACTTGAAGTGAGACATAACGAAAAAGTCACAAACTTAACCGAGAAGCGAAACCAGTTCGTCAGTGGTCGTTAGCTAACGTGGTCTTGACGTCAACAAAAACCAGAAACCCGATCGAATAAGCGGAATAAATCCATGACCACTAAAATATTTTCACAATTTCGTTGCGGCGTTATCTCGTTATTCTCGTAGAAAAATTGATGAGAAATACCCCGCGTTTAACGAAAATGCTGAAAATAAATTAATGGAATTAAATCCCAAAAAATAAATAACCATGATCCATGTATTATTGTAGAGGACCCATCAGGAATAAGCTTCAAAAGTGATCCAGGCTACCAAATTATGAGATCTAATGCTGGAAAGTGCTGATCCTCGTGACATGTTGACCAACCAATAAGGGAAAAACATGAAAAATAATTTACGGCCCAGATGAATCCGATCCAGCGGTTGAGAATGGGCAATCCGTGTGGAATGGTTGTAAGCCAATCAGAGCATGACAGCAAAAGGCCTCTAACGGCTCTTTGAAGAACATGGTCCCACGAGAATTTTTAATGCAGCCAATAGGAGAATTGCCAGCAGAAAACTTATCAACGCCTTTCTTAAGACAGGCGGGTCCCACGAGATTCCTTTCCTCCAATCAGATTTTGACAGCAGCAGGAGCATCCATCGGATTTATTAAGGAGGGTCTCACGCGCTTTTGATTTCAGCCAATTGGAGAGAGACAGCAAAAAGCTATCATCGGATCTATGAGAAACCTGGGTCCCACGCCATTTCTGTCAACCAATAAAAACGCGACAGCCCTTAGAGCATTGACCAGGTAATCCGACAAGAGAGAGAGGAATGTTCTCTCACAGCCAATGGCTGTATGCCACGTCTGCTGGTGTCATCTCCTACCTCAGAAACCCTAGTTCACCGGAAACACATGCCTGAAAAACGTATACCCACCGGAAAAGCGTGAATCAGGCATAACTCCCCTAATAATGAACCAAATTCGATGATTTTTAGCTCCCTGAACTCGTGTGTCGATCCTCTACACATCTATACGAACAATAACCTCTGAAATTTATTCGAACAAAAACCCAGAAGAGAGGATCAGTCGAGATCGCCAAGGATACGAGGTCGCCAACACTTATTTGAGGTCGCCAAGGGCATACACGAGGTCGCCAAGGCCATGAGATCGCCAAAGAAAACCCAAGTCGCCAAGGGTAACCACCAGATCGCCAAGAACCTTGTCGAAGTCGCCAACAACAAGCTCGAGATCGCTAAGGCAATCTTCAAGCTCACCTGAGATCGCCAAGTACATCTTCAAGAGCATCTGAGATCGCCAAGAACACCTTCATCAGCTGTGAAATCGCCAAGGCAATCTTCATAAAAAATGAAGAACACCAAGAACACCGTGAAACACACACTATTGTGTGTTTCTCCAGATCTGCCCAAACCCTTGTGTTTCAGACAAAACCGATGCTTCCAATGGATCCGGAATGCGTTTTCCTTCAAGATTCATACTTTATTTCATCCAAAAACACTGATTTTAGCACCAAAAACTCAGAATCAAAGCTTAAAAAATCTTCAAAACCCCAAAAACGGGAAAACTCTAACAGCTTCGTTTTTCTTGCTCAGATCTCGTATTTCTTCACAGATTATGACATATGGAGCATGAAATCATATCTAAATGAACCCAATAACAAGAATCTATCATCAGATTCATCCAGAAATCATCAATCATCTCCAAAAATAAAAAAAGATAGAAAAAGTCTCCAAAGTGGGTTTTTCCAATCAGCACCTCATTCAAGCTCAAAATCACAGATTCGAGTGACCAGATTCACGGTGAGATGAATCTGATCGGTACCCGCTCTGATACCATTTGTCAGGACCGATTTCACATCAAGAATCTCGATCTTGAGCAAGAACAAAGGTGAGATTGAAGAGAGACAAGATGGAGAGAGAATCAAAGATAATACATGACAAGAAATGATAAAACCAAACGATTCATTGATTATTGTTGAATGATTGCAACAAACCGAATGATTACAAACTCGTCATTGGAAATCCATGGTCACATTGGGTTGAGCTCAAACCCAATGTGTGACTCTCTCTCTCTAGAATGATAGCTCACATCACTCATTATTCTTTCATTATTCATCATCTACTAATGGAGCTAACCCTTCCTATATATAGAGAGCCCATGTGCTCACTAGCCCACTAACTAGTAAAACACAAAATAAAATAAGCTAATACAAATAAACAAATGACATAATTATTATTAATTAAATCAAAGATGATTTAATCAATATGAAGCTTGACTCGCTCGAACCGATCTTCCGTTGACTTTTACGTTGACCGTTGACCCGAACGGTTGACTTTTCAAGAAAACGTCTTCGGTCCAAACTTGCAAGCCTCGAGCATCACAACCCGCGTCTCTGAATCAAATCACAATGGATTCTTCAACCGAATTATTCGAGAATAGATTTGATGGCGTCAGTCACACTTATTAGAAGTTCCAACAG
>JBCNJP010000024.1:17856307-17878636 GCA_039602395.1 Deinandra increscens subsp. villosa | reverse complement strand
CAAGAAGACCATCACTATAAGTGATTGGTCGGAAGGCTCGAAGCAGAAAATGTTTAAAGTTAAGAAGAATGACAAAGGTTACCACAAGATGGATCGAGAATCCACAAGCTTAGGAATATGGAGATCCAGAGTAGGCCAATAGGAAGAACTTACGTCCTAAGGGATGTTGTTCTTCAAAAAAAAAAAAAAAAAAAAATGGCAGGATGAAAGCACATGACGATTGGACGAACTACTCGAAGAAGAGAGGAAAAGCATTGTCAAGGAATCCCGTAATCAAGCTACCTCAGACAGCTTAGGATTACGTCTTCCTTAGGACAAATACAAAGACATCAAGATAGATGACCTCAAGACAAAGGTTGATACGCAGATGAGCCTGACGATTCGGAATTGGCAGCAATGGCAAACTTAGAAGTCTGAATTCGATATTAGGAATTGTCACACAGTGTATTGCACCGATGCAAGTAAATGATCAGTATTTGACAAATGCTCTTCTTAAGATTTATAACGATAGATAAATTTAGACGTTGGATGAATTGACTCGCGAGATGCTACGCGGAGGAAGACTCAACTTCATATGCAAGGATCGTGATGGCTTGGCAGTAAAGATTACAAAACGTGGAAGTACGTGGGTCAAGAGGTAAGTCATACTCGATGTATGCCATTAACTCAGAGGCAAAACCAAGAAGCCGAAGAACGTACCAGTGAATCCAATGAGCAACTCGTCAGACCAAGAAATGGGGTTCCATAATCAACTCGACACCGAAAGCAACGTTAGGAGTAACATCAGAAGCAACGCCAGAAGCAGCAACACCAAAAGCAACGTCAGGAGCAACACTAGAAGCAACGCCAGAAGCAACAACGCCAGAAACAATAAGCATTGTACCAGTTATCTCCAACAGAAGCCAGAAGATTTCTTTAGATCAAATATATCGCCTTAGGATGCTCCAGCAATTTCAAGACGAAGGGCGGAAGCCAAGGAAATGCGTAGACTGCAAGAAGATAAAGAAGTTGTCAATGAAAAGTAGATATCCTTTGCCAAGGATTAGCAAATCACCCAACTAGCTACAAGAAGAGCAAGACGATTCCCCAAAGATGATCTGAGATCAGATTAGCACCAGCTAAAGGAGTAAGAATGAAACTGTAAGAGAACGGATTTTCGGAAGCAAAATAATCATTACAAGTTATTAGTAGTGTTGATTGGAATGACGAACGCTCCTTCAATCCCAGAAATCTCGTAACTGAGCATGCTGACAAATGACGTTCTAAAAGTTCTAAAGGATGGTGAAGAATGCATGAAGCATTGGAAGGAAGTACTGAGGATCAGGAAAAGAGAGAGGCTATGCTAATACATCTGAAACCGCTAAAAATTTCCAAGGATGTAACACCATTAGGTTGACTAAGAAGATGTCAAGTCCTTTTGGAATCCTAATCAGTAGCAGACATGAAATGAAGTAATGAACGAATTAACTTGGGCATCGGTATGATCATTACCGATTAGGCCTAATGGAAAAGGGAAATTGCAGCAAAAGTGTTTACACTCAAGAGATGCAAACAACAAACGAGGTTGTACGCAGAATGTCCAAAGTAGTTATTTAAGTAAGTAATAGATAGTCATGAATTATACTGATTTTGTTGTGGTTAGAATAGTAATATCGCCCTACACCAGACTAGTAATAGTACGCCTCTAGTTGTATCCAGGGTGTGGTGGATACGCCGCTGGTACATCCTATATATATATACACCTAAGGTACAACCAGAAGTGGCACTAGAATTAGTCTCGTGCAGGTAGATATTACGGGCCACTGTGGAAAACAAATAAGTAGTATTCATGAATACATATCACTTACTAACGAGTAACTGAGGGACTGTTGATGTCCAGAAGAGAAGTTCAAATCTTTTAAACATGCGGACATATGTTAATGTACGCAGAAGGTTAAAGCAGAATGACAGAAGCTTCGCGATAAATTTCAACTTTAGGAAATTCGAAGCATATTCCGGTGGGAATCATAATCAGGCTACTCTATATGTAGCTAAAGAGTTATGAGCACCATCTAGATAGTATGTGATTGATAAAAGGAAGAGTTCCTTTATTTTGAGAAACGTATTCTCCCAAAATGTTAGCTAGACTGTTCGTTAAGGATACATTCCTAAAAGTACTAGCATCAGTTATAGAAATGTGATTCACATTTAAATTGTGAACAAAACTTCGTGAATAGAATAATTAAAGTATTACCTTATAGGTAATAGAGATAAATGATAGGTTGTCATAGAAAGTTTGTTACGATGTTAAAATCGTAGCCCAGGAACCAGATGGTTCATATGAGATTAATGCATTAGATGCATAGAAAAGTTTCCGGATTAATCCGAGAAAGGAAAGAAAAGTGAAAAGATAACGAACTCATTGTGAGTTAAATCACAGTTCGAGCAAGTTTCGAGGACGAAACCTTTTTAAGGGAGGTAGAGTTGTAACACCCCAAAATTTCATGACTTAAATTATATACGTGTGCTATATTTGTTAAGTAGCTGAAATATATGTGATATAATATATATACGTATAATAGAGAAACGTCACGATTCACGTACGAATATTCGACACGACATTCGAGGAAACGTCAAGAGACGAATTTATAGTATATGTTAGATAACGAAAAATAAAGATCGTGGGCGCAGACGGATCTTAGATCCGAGTCATAACGAAGCAGGAAAATGCAAAATAGTGATTTAGGCCCGGTTTGTAATAACCGTAATTAAGACACGAACGTCACTAAATTAACACCGAGGCGAAAGTAAAATATCAGGTATTGTTAAATACATAATTTATAATCGTTATAAAATATATTTGCGATGTTCGGCACGAACAACGGTGGAATTGATAACCGTTGTTGTTACTCGATAATAACCGAAATCAATTCGGTTAGCCGCTCGAGATGATTATAACGCCTCGGCAAAGTATAAATAATTACTATTATATTTATGAAGAATTTCAGTCAAAAAGACATATTCGGTCTATTAAACGGCTGAGGTCGCGACACTAATTAGACGCGCTTTCTACAACGTAATTAAATAAACAATTATCGGTTTGTGTTTCAACCGAAGAATATATATTACGATTAGTACTTATTGGACCCCCGTAATATTTTAAATGTTTGGGAATTTTTATAAACCGTTTATAAAATTTTTACACGGATACAGAATAGGGGTATAATACCTACTCATTAAATATTATACCATATTAAATTTGCTTGTTCCTTAGGGTGGGCGGTATGGGGGATAAATTTTTTAGGATGAGTAAAATGGGATAAGTTGATGGACCAATAGGAGAGTGACACAGGAGAGAGAAAAAAGTATATGTCTTTTTTGTTTTTTGAAGTGGTATGGGTGGGATAAGTTGGGTAGGATAAGTTGAATGTTTATTTGTTTTTTTTTTTTTTTTGCTTTTATATTATATTATATTTATAAATCAAACAACAATTTATTAAATAAAACATGACGATTACATTACTTAAAACAAACGACAACATTTTTATTTCAAAGCTAGAACTGTTGGTTTATTTCTTGCTCAGTTAATACGACCTCCACGTTTTGCTCGATGTGCTCCGTTATGTCTTGTCGTAGCCTAAAATGTGTCTCAGCGTCGCGTAACTCATGCAACACAGTTTCGTCGATATGCGCTTGTACCGGAGGATCACGAATGTGTATCGGTGATATTGCCATGCCTTCGTCTTTAAGTATCATGTTCTGAAATATCATGCAAGTGTAAATGATGTTCTCCATTAGATCTTTAGAAACCGGACGCCCTTTGCGATTAGTAATCGCCCACTTTGATTTTAACATGCGAAACGCTCTTTCAACGTCTTTTCTTGCACTCTCCTGTATTTTCTTCATTTTCTTCTCTTTGATCTCGTATGGATGACGGAAGGCTTTCAAAAAGACTGACCAAGTAGGGTAGATGCCATCAACCAGATAATAACCACGTTTATATTGTCGACCGTTCACAACAAAAGGACATCTCGGAGCAACGCTATGTAACTCGTTCGCAAACAATGGTGATTGGTTAAGAACATTTATGTCATTGTTAGCACCCGGTACACCGAAGAAAGCATGCCAAAACCACATGTCCTGTGATGCCACTGCCTCGAGAATGATCGTTGGATTTGCGTGATCACCTCGATGATATTGCCCATGATACTCCCGTGGACAGTTCCTCCACTCCCAGTGAGTACAATCGATGCTACCGATCATGCCAGGAAGACCGTGATATTGCCCATGCGCCTCATATAAACGCTCGATATCATGGGAGGTAGGAGAACGAAGAAACTCATCTTTATAAAGCTTAAGTATAGCATCACAAAAATTTATCAAACATTCACGCGTTGTTCTTTCCGACATCGAAAAGGTTTCATCGTACTCGTCGTATACGTTACCGGTCGCCAGTTGGCGAATAGCTACCGTACACTTTTGTAAAGGGGAGAAGCTTGTCCTCCCCCTTGCGTCTTGACGTAATTGAAACCATTCAAAATTTTGTTCAATGTCGCTAACAATTTTTAAAAACAACCTTTTAGACATTCGAAAACGGTCTTTAAAAATACCTTCGTTGAAACGAGGATGATCGGCAAAATAGAGTTCCACCAAACGTTCATGCCCTGCCTCACGATCTCGACGTATACTTCTCCTTCTCTTCGAACGTGCCGTATCCTCTTCTTCTTGTGAAATTATGGCTTGGTAACAAGTTTTCATAAACATCAGCGCCTCCGTGTCCGAGTCACTAGAACTACTAGACGAAGTCATTAACTCAGGAGGGAGGATTGGAGGCATGTTGTAAAAATTAGAATGATGAAGTGAGGTAGTGTGGAGAGGATAGAAAATTTGTGTAGATGGTGGTGTAAAAAGTTGAGTTTTTTGGGGTTTATATAGGATGAAATCTTGTAAAAATATCAAAAAAAAATAAATAAATAAATGCTACTAGCCGTTGGCTAGTAGCCAACGTTAAAAAAAAAACGGTCGAAAGCCTCGGCAACAATCGGCAAGTAAATACCGAATTTTACAAAATGTTTGCCGAAAAAGGGGTTTGCCGAGATGGTGGTATACATGCCGAAAGTTTGCCGAATTTTGCCCTTGCCGAAAACCTCCTTGCCGAAAATTTTCACCCCCCATACCGGGCACCCTTACTCTTCAAACTTCCACCCGTCGAATGTGTTGTATAATTCAGCAAATATTTTGATTACTCATTAGCATACGTGTTCAATTCCAATCGTTCCTTCTTTATGTCATTATTCTTCATTCAGTAGTATATATACTACATGTATATGACAAACCAATTCACAATTAAAATTCAAAACATACATACATGAAATCAGAAGCGACAAAAGAAACATAAGAGAAATTAAAGAAAGAAGGAGAGAGAAAGAATACAGCCACCGTACCCCTCCCCTCTCTCTCACTCGATTTTCCGGTGACCCGTCTCCCTCCTTTCGGTATTCCGGCAACAGCAAGCAGCAACATGGCTGCAGTCTCGTCGCAGCTCCGGCGACCTTCTGCCGGTGTGCTGTCGTACGGCGACGACCCAGCGCCCTCACTCCCACCATCTTCTTGTTCGTTTTTCCGACGAAGCCCAGCCCCTGGTCTCCTAAACTCCGGCCAACCTGCAACACCGATGAACCCAGCTTGTCCCTCTTCTCGCCGTTCCGACGATAACCCCAGCACCACCTCGTCACTTTGAACCTGCAACACCCGACGAACCTCCGTTCGAAACCCACTTCGCAACCCTCCACAGCTCCGGCGACCTTCGGAACCGACGAACAAATGATGATGTTATGATAATCCGGTGACGATGGCGGACCAGCAAAGACAGCAAGATGGCAGCGGGTCGGTGGTAGTGGTGGTTGCGGACTGAGATGATGAAGCAGACACGGGACTAAAACCCGGTAAAACACGACATACCGTCCTCTCTTTCGGTTAAGATTCGGTGACGAGCGGTTGACGACGGGTGACAACGACAACGACGGTGAACACCCGCGATGACGGAGAATGGTGGCGGTGGTTGGCGGTTATTAACGGTGGACGATGGTGGCTGTAGTTCGAGTTAGAAAAGAGGGCGTTGAGTAGAAAACCCGGTTTACCGTCTACACTTTCGGACGATGTTTCGGTGGCGTAACGAGGTCCAAACGACAAACCGACAACGGGGAAATACTCGTGACGAGAAGATAGTCGGGAAGGACTATTCGTTTGTCAAGAACGGATAACTTTATTATTTGGTTATTATTCGGACTCGTTTCACGACCCGTCAAGAGGTAATCACGATATATATTTGTTATTATTACAAATATTACTGTTAAGTTAAAGTTTATATGAAATCATAATAGAACGGGATAAATGAGATAAATATATATTTAAGAGGAATAAATATATATATGATTATTAATCAATTTTAATTAATAAAATTGATTAAAGGAATATATTTAAATATTAAAGATATATAAAGGTATATATTTAATATAAAGGTTAACGATAATTATAAAGAAATTATCGGATTAAATATTTAATATATATTTGAAACATATTTAAAATATGTTAATATATATTTTAAAGTGTTAATGTTGAAATTAGGGTTTTCTAGACAATGTTCTGTCAAACCCGAGTAAACGGTAATGAACCAAGCTTTAAAATTTTAAAGCATGTTATAAAATGATATAACGGATAATACCCTAAGTCAGTTTTGAATGAAAATGGATTTTGATAAAGAAATGAGAAAAACGGGAAATTAGGGTTTCGGAATATGATTGTTTAATAGAAAATAATCCGAAGGGTATGGAGACTTGATTTTTGACATGGAACTGTGTTTATATATATAATAAGTATATATAAAGTTAAATTGGATAAATGAGAAAGTATTTAAAATACTAAGTTAATCGGATATTTAGAAGTTCGCGCGGACCGTAAGGGTAGACGCCTGTACACTGGGATTTCTGGCAAAAGCGAGGGTGTCGCATAAATCCCAACTGGGAAATGGCATCCCTCACTGGGCGATCCCGGAGTGAGCGTTTACTTATAGGAATGCGTGTCTTCATAATTATCAATAAAATATAAGGATAATGGCCTAAAGGGCATTTTGGTCATTTTGACCTTTTAAAAGGAATGAACTTAATAAGTTAATATTATTAAGATAATGAAGTATTAAAATAAACATAGGAAGTGTTTATTATATTAAACCTTGCGTTAACACCGTACAATACGCGATTAGGTTTAATTGGAAGGCATAGCAGAAGTTTTCTCTGAATTAACTGCTTAAGAGAATAAGGTGAGTTCTATGAGCCCACTTTTAAATGTTTTAAATGTTTTAATATTTTCGGGCCTGATATACATGCAATGATATATATATTCAACTGTTTATTTGAAAAGTATTTGAGATGCCTTTACTTATTTTGTGTTGATACACATACGTGGAAAAGTTATAATACTTATAACTGTTTTAAAGTTATTATTACCTATTATTACTTTTTCGGGAAGGTTATAATAAACGGGTAATATAAAGGATGAAACTTTTATATAAAGCTTTGAGAAATGAAAAATGTGAATGTTTGGTCTAAGCCTATGTATAGGACTAAGTGTCGGGTAAATATGATCTTATTAGCCTTGTTATGCAAGACCCATAACATTATATTTATGAAACGCTTATTTACATATACGGGTAATGGACTGGTGTTGAAAATGTTATGAGTCCAAACACAGTGGTTATTTGAATGGACTTTTGAAAAGGATGAAAAGGTTTAAAAAAATTGAAAAGGTTTTAATCTAAGCGGATATTGTCTAGAGAAAAGGAAGACTGTGGTTGTACAACTAGAAGCGGGGAACGACGGTTCTCCGGGGTAGCGACGGCTGCTTACTTAGAAAACGTATTCGGGTGGCGACGGTTGCCCGAGGAACTAACGTGGTTCCAATAGACAATGCTTAGTAAGTATATAATGACTGCTTATAATATTTCGTATAACTCTTTTATGTTTATACCTAATTATTATTTGCACAAGAGAGGGTCTAGGGGACCCAGAGTACTTTGAGTACTAAATGATTAAATAGTTAAATGAATGAATGTTTGGTATAATTCTGTTATGTCTTATACCTGATAAAGGATAAAAGTTTTGGTATAAATCTGTTATGTTTTGTACCCGATGACTGTTTATAGAAAAGGGGTCGTTAGACCCAAATGTTTGAGGTAAACCTTTCAAGGAAAGGTAAAGTTTTAAAATACTTAGAACTCACCAGCGTAAGCTGACCTTTAAAAGCATGTATGTCAGGTATCGGTGATGTTTAAAGTAGCAAGGGAAGGGCTCTAGCAAGGGCAGATTAGATGGGCAAGCTATCAGGAAAGACTCGGTAGTAGACTGGCATAGCTATAGATAAGATCTAGTTATAGATTATGTTTTTATCTTCCTTACTGTTGTAACTTGATATATTTATAAATGAAAAGTTTTTAATTTCCGCTGCTTAGTTATCTCTGTTGTACCATTGTTCATGAGTAAATCCGACACGTGACCCCTCCTGGAGCCAAGACTGGGAGCGGGCGTCACATGTATGTAACCAATAAGTTGTGTTTAGGACCAATGATGGCCCAATAAGTTGTGTTTAGAGGAAATGAGGCTCAGTTGCGACTAATGAGTCCCAATAAGGTGTGTATCTAACCAATACGTTGTGTTTAAGACCAATGATGGCCTAATAAGGTGTGTTTTGGGGCAATGAGGGTCAGTTGGGACCAATGAGTCCCAATAAGGTGTGAATGTAAACAATAAGTTGTGTTTAAGACCAATAATGGCCCAATAAGGTGTGTTTAGGGGCAATGATGGTCAGTTGGGACTAATGAGTCCCAATAAGGTGTGTATGTAACCAATAAGATGTGTAAAACATAAAATAAAAAAATGGGATTCTTTATATAAATGAAGCATGTCAGTTAAAATTACAAAGTGGTTTCTAGATTCCTCAAATGCATGTAACTGAGTAAGAAAAAATCATATGGTCTTAATGGGTTTCAACCAACTGATAGAAGATTAACACTTTCAAATTGATAAGCCACTAATAGAAGAATAGTTTATCACTCCTCTCGTAGTATATTGTCAACTCAAGAGCATAGAAGATTAACACTTTCAAATTGATAAGCCACTAATAGAAGAATAGTTTATCACTCCTCTTGTAGTATATTATCAACTCAAGAGAGACAATGGAGATGATTGTTAGTTAAAAACGCTTTTGAATCAAAAAGCAATTAGTGATACAATTGACATGCCTATAATATGAGATAGTAACAACAATAATAATGTATGCAAAAGAACATACCATTCTCTAATTGACATGCCTATAATATGAGATGATATTAATGTTTTTTTATTAATGTTTATTCCACAAAGAACCTAGAAAAATATATATTTTCTTTTTGAAACAGCAAACCATTCATAAATAGGTGCAGCTAGCCAGTGGCTAGCAAATGTACAAAAGCAAATATAGTAAGCCATTATGAATACAGTTTCAAACAAAAGAAGAAAAATGAATAACACCAATGGCCCTCAACCAAGACACCAAGACTTAGCCTCACTCAAAGAAATGTAGCCCAGCAAAACAGCATCACCTACATCGAGCTAACACCAGCAGGTCACACCACAAACTAACCTATTATCCTCAACTTTCACTCAAAAAAATAACACCATTAATCCTCGTATCCTTGCCTAATAATCTTGGAAAATCACGAATTAATATCTTGGTATTACGTCAATTTCCACCGCCATAACCCAGATTCCATCCCGATTTCAACAAACAATTCTTTCTTTTCTTCACACTTTTCTAAAACACATCACCCATTGAACATCATGACTCTACATGAAATGATTCCAATACTTCCTTTTGAATCATGAATCCAGCCCCGAATAGACCATCCAATCAGAACTCATTTAGCACCCATTCAAAAACTATTTACTTGTCACCTGAATTAGAAACATAAAATTTCAGTCAAGTTTACATGAAAATGTGTACAGTTTTTTTTTGCTTTTTTTTTTGTTTCGGTTTGTTAAACACCTGTATTTTTGTCTATGACCAAAAAAAGACCATGGACTAAAGGTTATATCTTTAAAAGCATGTGCAAACCATAAAAGTGGGATGTTTAAACCTGTGAAACACAACAGTATATGCAATCTTCCACAGTTACTTCTCCAGGATCTGCAGCTACCATTACACTAACAAAAAAAATAATTACTATCCAATAACTACATAAATTAAAACTATAAAATTAATAAAATCAAATACATGCAATCATCAAAACCCAACTTGTAGCTGTAATTGATTGAGATAGCATTGCTTGCAGCTGTTTTGATTAAAACCACAAAGCATTAATCACATATCTCTAAAACTGACTTTGTAGCAGTATGCAATAACTCTAACCATAATGTAAATAAGAATGAGTAATTAAAGAACCTAAAGAAGAAACAAATAAGGGAAGAAGCATACTTACTTCCCCTTTGTCACCATTAAAAATCCGTGACATCTCTTATCTAATCGCTGACAAATTAGACCCTGCAAAACCAGTGGATGACATATACAAATACATTATAGAGATAAAGGCTAACAAAAAAAAGATAGGCAACAATTAGAAGTGAAGGATTGTTTAATTACAACATGCCAACAACATAACCAATATGAAGCTTCTTCGCAGGCTCCCCAATCAAATCAGCATGGGTTGCTTCAATGTGCATGTGTAAAATCCTCTATGTCAGTCCTCCACACAAACTCTCCCCTTTCAAATTGTTTCTTTACTAAATCAAACCTTCAATAATATTGTCTTTATTGCTCAAACTCATAAATTCCTAAAGAAACAAATAAAATATTAATATAATTCTCAATTGAGAAACAAGGCAAGGAATAAATACATAAACTAAAAATATATACTTACAACAGGTACCCAATAAATCAACTCACTACACATCAAAATAAAATTCATGCTCATATAAATTTATAATTAGCATATAACTTAGCTTGAGGAAAAGAGAGACTAACAACTTGTTCACTGTTTTCCAAAATCAAATAACCAAAAGAGACCCACTAGTACTAATTAAAGTGCTAATACTTTAACTAAAAAGAGTATTAAATCTGATCATAATGGGTTCATTTTCAACATGTTTGACCCATTTAAACTTTCTCATGTCATTAATGTATTATTGTGACTTGTTTGGAATAAAACAGAAAGTGTTGCGATTGTTGTCTAAAACGTGCCTGCTGTTGTTTAAAAACCTGCCTACTGCTCCGTTTAAAAACATAAATTGTCACACAAGTGGAAGCATGGCAAACACAACCGAAGTAAAAATAATCAGATTGTTTTCACCCCGTTTAAATAAATTTAAACTCTCTCTCTTTATTAATGTACTATTAACCCATTTGAAATAAAGCAAAGCTTGTGTTATGAACTAATAATACCCTTTGTGCGACTTTCAACCTGTGTGACATGTTCCCTTTTTAGCTAAGGATTTTATTCGACATATGTTTAATCCAAGAACAAATAAAAATGGAATTATTATGTCAGGAATATTTAACAAACATTTTACAGAAGTATAAACAGGTGATTTTATATTATCCAGCCGATAATAAGTTTTCTTCCATCTTTTACCTTGTCATTCTTTGAATTTGGCTTCAATAACCCGTTTGAACGCCAGCCCCATCACTTTATCCTTTTATCCTTTTGTCATAACCACCTATAATGACTTGACCTACAAAAAAAGATAACTGAATTCAAAAAATCTCAATACAAAAGGAAAAAAAGAGGCAGGTGTATTAAAATGTCAAATATGACTGTTTTTACGGCATGTACCCATATTTCACATCCACCACTTACCTGACAAATAAATAGTAGCAATGGTATGAATTAGTTTTACCTTCATAGCATGATAACTAAACATGAAAGCCTTAACAATCTAAAAGAATTTCTTAAAATATTTTCTTATATGACACGTATCAATCAAATTAAAAGGATTTATTAATATATTTTCTTACGAGGACTCACATTGAGTACCAACTGCACAATTGAAAATCCATCAGATCATTTAGCTAGACCCAAGTGCCTATATGACTTTGCAACAATCCTTGATGGCTATAGGTGCTGCCTCACAACAATATAAATAAGAAAAATGACAAAAATGATCCATAAGAAAAATTGATTTGATGTTACATTTTTTAAGGAAAAATTATCTATGAACAGGATCACCAGGTTTCTACTTAGAAGCCTCTTGACACGATCAAAAACGAAACCTTAACGTATAACAAATAACTTGCTGACAATCGTCCAAAGAAAAACAACACGGCCCAACATAGCCGTAGGGAAGTACTTTTTATAGAGAACCTACAATGATACAAAATGATCTTTTGCATATCTTCTAACAAACAAAACAACCATTTCACTTACCGTTGCATATAGTAGTGAAAAGAAAAAAGCTCGTGAATCCCAGGCAAATCAACAACAAATAATAATTTCAGATAATATAAACATATAACATATTTGTCATAAATTTTTGACGTATGGAGTTCTTATTTGTTTGTACCTGTATCTTTTGGATATGAAGCATATAGAGAAATAAAGCCAAGACCAAATTGAGTTATTTGCTCATGTCGATAAATTCAAATACAAATATCTATAAATGGGTCAAATGATTAAACTTCAAGAAGAGACAAATATCATTAGTATGAGCAAGCCCAAAACTAAGTAGACAAACAAAGAAAAATAGCGAATAAATCATAAAAGCTTACCAAAACAAACGCAACTGTACCAAACAAACTCCAATGAGCAAACCTGTCCATCAAAAAATCTACTACAAACAAGTTGGAAAAACTAAACAGAAAACAAATCATACAGAGTTACCAACACAAACACAAGAAAGTCCTAAAAATTGTTAGTCCACCTTAAACATCTTCCATAAAACCCACAACCCACCCCTGTGATACACAAAATCAAGAAAATAAAACAATGTCGGGTTTACCTGGATAATGTGAAGCACATACACAAACCGGAGTTCAGAAATCAAACTTTTTGAGTTGATTAGGTTCAGGAAGATGAACAAATCCTACAACAGTTTAGAAATCTGTTAGTTTAATGATTCTGCGGGTGATGTAAAAGAAATTTATACACTCAAATCAACCAAATGTAGACAAAATTAGTGAAATTTTAAACTATAAAAATTAATCTAAACATTGAGCGAGGAGGAAGAACCAAAACCGAGCTCAGCCACTCATATACTACTAAATTTAATATAAGGTATTAACTTGTTATGAATTTAATTGATTTAAGTTTTCTTTTTTGCTTCAGCATCTGACCTTGAACCTAAAACACAAAACCCACAAATAATTATACAAAATTTAAGAGAAAAAATTAACAGCTGAATAGGAAAAGTTGAAGATCTGCAACCCAAAACACAAAACCCACAAAGTAATTATACCTATACTGAGATTGAAAGCGGTAGAAGGGGCTATATTAGTTGAAGATCTACAAAACATCATAGCTAAATTGTTGTAGAAAGAAATAACAAAAAAAAACCAATTTAAACAAAAAAAACTAACAGAAATCAAAGTGGTGACTGGTGAGAGTTATCATTTTGAGCCCTGCAACCATATCTTTTAAACGATATTCAATTGAATGGGAAAATTTATTCCTAAATAACTGAATTTCCAGTTTTAGGCCTACAATATCATATGGCATTCAAAGTAAAATAGTACAACATAATCAAACAGGTTCGCCTATCCTATATTGCTGCTAACGGTCAAGAATAATTCAATACATGAAACATTACACAATCTCAGATGAATCGAACATGTAAGAGAGTAACTGTAAGGCTGCCATAAAATTCATTAAAAACACAAATGGAAATTTAGAGGAAACAACTAAATCATACCCTGGAGTGTCCTTCGTTGTTGGTAGCGATCTACAACACCTGAAATCTCACAAAAATGAACACCAAAAATCATAACATATCCAAAAACCAAAAAAAAAAAACGAATCTTTAACAGCAGAAAACGAACCTTCTATATGAAGAATCACAAAAAAAAAACCCGATGAGGATCAAACCCAAAAAACTGAATGCGGGAAATGGATTGAGTTTTAGAACATACTGTGGTCTTGATTTGAAACACTAGTCGCCATGTCAGCCGTCGCACGCCACTCGCCTCTAGAAATCTCGTCAGGATCTTGCTGAAACCCTAGCCGCCATCACCGGAACTCGCGACTGTAGTCACCACTCGCGCTACCAGGCCGGTATGAGAGTCGTGTGGGTGGTTTTTAGCGAAGGAATGGTTGAAATCGCCATCGCCGGAACTCGCGAGTGGTTAGATGCGGCGGCCAGTGGTCGGCCAACCTAAGACTGTTTCATCGGAACCGGGAAGGTGGACAGGATGGTGCTCGAGAGAGAAATATACAGACACTGCAATGGTGAAATGAGATCAAAAGTGTTTATATACCTAGGGTTTCAAGGGTTTCAATAGTGTTTGCTTGCTTTGAAAATTGTACATCATGCATAAAGGCTTGTACATTTCTTAAATTTTCAACTTTTAACACCCTTTCTCCAATATTTATATTAAAGTATTAAAGATAACCGATAATGTATATATTACAACACACTGAAAGATATATACATGTGTGTGTGTGTGTTTGTGTGGTGTATCTGTAGTACTTGACATCTTTTTTTCATGTTAGGTTTATAAATTCATTAGGATACAATTATCATTAAATTTATTGCTTAATATTCCATTTTACATTTAAAGATCATTTTAAAGTTATGTTTAGAATACTATTATATATATGTCTGGAATTAATTGAGTTTATATTAAATCTGATAATTAAATGTTGTCACGTCCTTATTTGGTGAGATGCTTTCACCCGGATCGATCATATTGGTCCCCAAATTACTTCCCACCATTTTTCAAACTTCCCCAAAATTCATTGATCAGTTCCTATTCCCTCCCACCAAAATTTTATCACCAAAACGATTCATCACTCTCTTCTTCCCTATCACGAAAAATTCCTCTACATGATTCATCACACTATCATCTTCAAGAGATCACTACCTAATTCCTGGCAATGTTAATTTCACTGTCATCTTTAGGAGATCATTTGTCTCATCACAATTATTTCATGTAATTAATTATTCCATCGCATTTATTTCATTCTTTATTTATTTCATTTCAGGATTCATCTAGCTCATTTAACAATGGATCATGAAGGTGGAGCGTTAAAGGATCTTAATGACCATACATATAATAGTGAAGGCGAATGCAATGATGATTATTCTTCACAAGAGAATAAAGAAGATGAAATGGATAACAATGATGATCATTATTCACAAGAGTGTGAAGAAGATGAAATGGATAACAATGATGCCCAAGTCGACAATAATGCCTAAGTTGAGAATGAGGAAGCCACAACCTTCACTCCCCAAGCAAACAAGAGGGGGTTGATGCGGTTGGAAAAGTGGTGTGCCAAATTTGAGAAACATGGTGGGGAAAAATGGCTACTGACATTTGATGCGTTGGGAAGGATTGGCGGGGAGCATAAACCAAAATTTTCGAGTTTTATGGGAGACATAGCAAGGTCAGAAGTTGGATTGAGGTATCTACAATGGAGGAAGGTGCCAAAAGAGGACAAAAACAAGATGTGGGCAGGGATTCAGGTTATGAAACAGATTAAACATTTTCTCATATAAAGTTTGTTAAGTTATTAAATTCCATATATGTAACTAAAAATCCTGTCATATGTTATTTTTTCAGCAATTATTCAAAATTGATGATTGTCGAAGGGGTCCTATAATGGTACGGCTTGGAGGGTTGCTAAGGAGTTTTAGAAGAAAGATGTTCGAGAAACACATTCGTCCCACCTAGCAAAACCCACCGTGCTTGAGAAAGTTCCAAAGATGTATCGCGCTATTGTGAAAAAAGAAGACTGGGACAGATTTGTAGCATTTACTAAATCTGAAGAATTCAAGGTTTTTATTTAATTCAAACTACAGATTTCATTAATTAAGCTAAGTGTTAATTAATGATATTATAATTATACATCCTACTGTTCTGTTGGAAAGGTTGTGTCAAAGAGTGCAAAAGAGGTTCGAGCACAGTATGTTTATGATCATACAATGGGATGGGGAGGATATGTCTATCTAAAAGAAAAATGGTAATAAGCTAAGTGCGTTACACCCAGTCATGGTTAAGAACGTGCAATGTATGTTTCAAGTCTGATATATATTATTATTAGAATACAAGGTACAAAATAAAGAAATTGCAGCCGATGATTCCCCCTCTCGATCATTTATGTGGAGGAAAGGAAGGGTAAATAAAGAGGGGGAATACAAAACGCTTATGGTGAAGGGCGTAGTAGATGATATAGTAAGTTTTATTGCTATATATATACCTAATTATTTACATGTTAAAAATTAACAGCACCTCACTACATTAACTAAATTAATTATCGCAGGCGGAGAGTGAAACAAAAATAAATGCGGGATCCGTGACGGTAGAACGGGGAACGGGTGCCCTGACATTGGTCCTTGGCAAGGAAAGGGGTGGATACCTAAAAGGTATTGGGTATGGAGTGACTTCCCGTGGATATTGGCAGGGTGCTGCAAAAGGGCGATCAAAAGAACGGATCGAAAAACTTGAGGCGGAACTCAAAACTAAAAAACAACTGCGTGAAAAAAAAGAATCAAGAGGTTGAGCACCTCACTGATATGGTTAAAACACAGTATGAAAAAATTGACAAGCTTACAGCGTTTATGAACCGCATAATTCAAGATAAATAAGTTGATAAAGTGGTAAATTCTGTAAGGGACAAATTATATATATATATATATATATATATATATATATATATATATATATATATATATATATATAGGGGAAGGATCATGTAAAAACAATATGTTATTGCCAAAACAAGAAAACACAACTAAATGAGGGGTATAATTGTCAGAGTACATAATTTTTTTCAACCTCAGATACTTAACCTAGTGTATCAGAAAACGATGGAGACCACGTTTTGGGGTACTTCTCTTGGAGGACGACCAGTAACAAGGAATCGCACATCCCTAGTGACCTGGCAAACCTAATTGATCATCATCTTCATCGCCATCTTCCCCATTTACAGCTGCAATATCCGGCCAAGGTACGAAATTTGTTTCTGAACCCCTTTTATCTTCTCTATTCTCCATGGCTTTCTAGAAAAAGTCGAACTTTTTAGTTTTACAAACTCTTTTTCCGTCAATCAATTTGAGATTATTCCATTTTCATCTCCATCATCCAACTCTGTAAACAACAATCCGTGTTTTTTGAAGACTCCTAGTTGCTCAATTTGACTATAATTAAGTTTTCTTAAGACTCTTAATAGTGCACGCAAGGCGTTTGATGAAATGCCTATGGGAAAATTGAGTACTTTTTATTTGTTTTTGTACCAATCTTGATGTTTTTTTGTTGTGTTAGGTGTTTAACTAACAAAAGACGTATACAAACGACAGTTCTACACATAACAACTGTGATGCTGCACATGTGCAATAACGTTTGTAGGTTTGCTACACATGTGCAATAATGTTCGCACGTGTGTTTTTTAAACTTTTAAACTATTTTATATAAGTATTTTATATGTCTAATATGCCTACATGTGTTTAACTTCATTAACACGTTGAATTTCATATGTACTACACATGTGCAATAATATTGAACATGTGCAATAATCTCAAATAAATGGCACCATGTAATGGGATTGCACATGTGCAGTATAATCATGTCATGAATTATAATAATATTGCACATGTGTAATAATCTCTAGTAATGGTATTATGTCGTGTATGTAATATTGTCATGGGTTATAATAATATTGCACATGCGCAACAATCTCAAATACTAATGCACATGCACTATTTAATAGTTTATATGTTTTTCATCGTATTGCAGGTGACATATTAGAAAATACACGCCTTCATACGTCTATACACATGCTTTTTTTGGAATATAGTAATTGACACACCGATTTATGAAGAAAAAATAGGAAGCGGTTATGGATGATTATGGTTTGACCGAGCAAGCTTGGTTGAGTGATAAGTGTGTTATACATGAAAATTAAATTCCGGATGCTTTAGAGTTTTCTCGATGTGCTGTTTAATGAAGATTACATAAAACAATTTATACTTTTGATTTTATTGCACATGTGTACTATTACGATGTTTTATATCTTTTTAAGCTGTTTATTGAATGTATTATGCCTAGATGTATTAAAGTCACTAAGCAATTTGTACATTAAATGATGTCTTGTGCCTAAATGTGTTAAATTCCGGATGCTTTAGAGTTTTCTCGATGTGCTGT
Source organism: Deinandra increscens subsp. villosa (assembly GCA_039602395.1). Classification (NCBI taxonomy): domain Eukaryota; kingdom Viridiplantae; phylum Streptophyta; class Magnoliopsida; order Asterales; family Asteraceae; genus Deinandra; species Deinandra increscens. The sequence goes on along the minus strand of JBCNJP010000024.1, from coordinate 17,860,279 downwards.
TTGATGAAGATTACATAAAGCAATTTATACTTTTGATTTTATTGCACATGTGTACTATTACGGTGTTTTAAATCTTTTTAAGCTGTTTATTGAATGTATTATGCCTAGATGTATTAAACTCACTAAGCAATTTGTACATTTAATGATGTCTTGTGCCTAAATGTGTTAAAATCGCTAAAAAGTTTACACGTTTGATTTTATTGCACATGTGTATTAATCTTTCATAATTTGTTCCAACAACTTGTATGGAATATCCACTACCTTTGTCATTGTCCAACAAGTTGTAATTCCATTCAAATTCATAGAGAGTTCATTGAAGCTTCTTGCATTTCAGTTTTTCATATGTAGTGCACATGTGCACTAATATGAAATTCACATTGAAGTGGAAATTCATATGTATTATCTAAATGTCAGCTGTAATTTACATGTGCATAAATGAGATGTTCATATATATGCTTATTCATATGCATGTTGTACATTACAGCTTTAATACACATGTGCATTATACTTATAGTTGCCATATAATTCGTACGGTCCTGAAAACATGTAACAACCATTCTGGATAAACATGTTGTAAACATTAATAAATATAGAACCGTAAACCAACATATATCCATACGAACTCTCTTACAATCTTACCATGATCATAACAAAATAAAAATAAAAACAGATAACACTTTCGTGCGTTGTGTCCTTTTTGCTTCTTCCCAATTGCTTGTTTTATCATCCTGTTTGTGGCTTCTATCTCAATTAATTCATTTGACAAGTATATGATTGCTTTCGATAGCATGATCTTTCTGGTGTTCCTTATCCTTAGTTTCTTCATATGTGTGGCTTGCTTTTGTGTTGTCATCAATGAACCTGTAACTAAACCCTTCAGTTTGTCCATTTGATCTTGAAACAAGCACGCATCTGTGACAATTAAATATTATTGCACATGTGTAGTAATGTTTAACAGTCCCAATATTAGAATCAGTAATGCAGTTTTAATCACATTTTAAGATTACTGCACATGTGCACCTATATTTACAACCCTGTTTTTTGTAATTTATGATCATCTCATATGTGTGATAATATTTTAAGATTATTGCACATGCGCAATAATCCTAACAGTTACACTATTTGTGTATTTACTGTATTTTTAATCACATTTTAAGGTCACTGCACATGTGCACCTAAATTGACAACCACATTATTTGCAGTTGAAGATTATTGCACAAGTGCAGTAATCTTAACAATTCCATTATTTTTTGTCACTAATGTAGTTATAATCACTTTTTTAGATTAATACATTGTAATGTAATGATTATTGCATATGTGCAATAATCATAGCATCATCAATTTTTGTACCAGTAAATCATTTGTATTCGTAATTAAAATTTAATGCACATGTGCAATAACATTCACAATACCATCATCTGCAACATCTAATGTGATTATTGCGCATGTGTAGTACAGTTTTGTTTCATAATTCAATATCATTGCAAATGTTCAATAATCATAACATTACTAATTTTTGTACCACTAAACATTCACAATACCATTATATGTATCATCTAATGTGATTATTGCATAAGTTGAACAGAAACATTCGATTTTAGGGCAACCACACGTACAAAAGACTCGTATGTAAGCTAATCGTTTCTAGTTAATAATCGGTGGGTAGTTAAAGGAAAAACATTGTGGATGTTTTGAGTATGTTTGTATGGTCGGATGACAACAAAGAAAATATATATATATATATATATATATATATATATATATATATATATATAGTATGCGTATGTTGATTGGTCCCTTGTATCGAAAATTCAACCATCGATCGATCTGTTTGGAAGCAAAGTGGGTAATGGCGACAGAAGGTGCTCGTGGTTGTGGGGAATCAGATAGAAGCTGAAATGCTCATTCCATAGTTATCTCCTTCGGTTGGCTCCGAACTTTCCTTCGATTTGCTTCGATTGGATGCAATTTGGCTTCGATATCTCGCGTAGGATGATTGATGAGAGTTAGGGTTTCTCATTTGGGGGTTTTCTGTTTGTGAATCTGCTTTTTGTTTAGAAAACAAACAATTGTCCTTTTGACATTTAAACCCCTCCGTGTTTTTTAACATTGTAAATGTTTAAATTACAATTCCAGTCCTTCCTTAAAAAAACAAGTTGTTTTCGCGTTTTCGCAATAAAAGTTGTTTTCGCAGGATCCTTACCCTATATATATATATATATATATATATATATATATATATATATATATATAACTATAATTATTATATTATATACTTTACTTTTTATCAATTATTTATTATAAATCATTAAATCATTTTGTAATTAAAGTCCGCGGAGGCGCCTCTTACTACAACTGTAAGATCTAAAAACAGTTGTAATCAGCATTCCAATGTAAATACAATGGTAATTAAGTATAATTGCTGATATGATCGATCTCCCTTGAGCGCATATTAAATAATTAACTAATTGAATTGTACGTAGGAAATGATCAATTCCACGCATAATACATCGCGGAAACAATCTACTTCATCAAACTCATCTCAAAGGTAGGCCGTTAAGGTACGGATTTAAAACATTATTGAATTTGAGTTGATCTGGAAGATTCTAGTTGATTTGGATGAACATGCGTCTCTAGTTATAGTTCATCCGGATAGTTATAGCTCATCCGGTTAGTTAAAGTTCATTAGGATAGGTATAGTTCATCAGGATAGTTAAAATGTCATCAGGATAGTTAGAGTTCATCGAGATAGTTAGAGTTGATCCAGAAGATTCTAGTTCATCAGGATAGTTAGAGTTCATCTGGATAGTTAGAGTTGATCCAAAAGATTCTAGTTCATCTGGATGAACATGCGTCACTAGTTATAGTTCACCGGGTTGGTTATAGTTCATCCGGATAGTTAAAGTTCATCAGTATAGGTAAAGTTCATCAAGATAGTTAAAGTTCATTAGGATGGTTAGAGTTGTTCTGGAATATAATAAATAATTAAATGTTCCGTCTATTATAAGTTTTTACTTCATCCGAATGGTTATCTGGATAGTTAACTAATGTTTAGCCGGTTATGATCGATTTGATTTTATTAATTAATTGAATTGTATTCCTCCATCTACAACAGCGTACGGACGGGCAAAAGGAAAGGGTAACTATATTAATTTACACAATTGTGTACTTCCCTTATAACTAATTGCTATATGATCATTTAATAAAATGTTGATCATGCTGTCTTTAGGGGGAAAAGAGACAAAGAAGTACTGAAGCAGCTGCAGCTAGGGCATCAGAGCAGGAAGTGGTATATATAATTAAGGATTTGAAAGATCGCTTTGACGTTATTGTTCATTAATATATATGTTACTAATAAGTTAATTACATGGTGTCAATTTAGGAAAACAATAAGAGACATGCAAAATCAGTAAACCTGCAGCTCGTAAAGTACCTGCTAAGAAGAGTGATCAGTTGGAAAACCAAATAATTATGATGCCATTGCAGCTCCTATCGATCAGCCAGTAATCCTAGAGGTATATATATTAGTATATACCACAATTTTTTTATTCTATTTTTGACTTTAATTAATTAATTGTTAACATATATATACTATAGTTAATATTATTATTATTATTATTATTATGTCTCTTCTGATCATGAGTGCCAAACTGCGACGTTGCACATGGAGGGGAATCCACTAAACGTCGTGGGAATGGCTAAATTATTACCAAAAGAAAAAGATGAGAGGATTCATGGAAGTCCATTACCTCCTGGTTGCCGTAAAATTATAGTTTATCAGGTCAATAAGGGTGCAACATTTTTACCATTCTCGTTAGATAACAAAACAATGCTTTCGGAGGTTGAAAATAATTATATTATTGCATGGCCGATGAACCGAATGATCCTTCATTCAAATAACACATCAGATAAATCACAGCATGTTGATCATTCTACGGTTCAAAAAGTACTGGAACAACCACATGTAATTAC
>JBCNJP010000024.1:17816747-17855807 GCA_039602395.1 Deinandra increscens subsp. villosa | reverse complement strand
GTGCGATATTTGCCATTGGTTTGGAAAGTGATCTTAGGGATAGAGAAATCGGCTTGTATGGAACAGAGTGTTCTTAGCCACGAAATACATAGGACTATGTCCGCTCCTTCGACTGGAAGAACGTAAAATGGAATTGTAAAGGTGGTGTCTTTTAGTTTTAATGGAAACTCTGGGCACGAGTCAGAACATTAGATAAATTGCCCATTACCGACCATAACCAAGAATGGGGTTATTGGCTTTGTAGGACTATAAAGAGAGGCAACAATGCGAGGTTAAATAATATTATGTGTGCTTCCTGATTCGACCAAAATCATGACTTTCTGCCCCTATAAAAGCCCGGGGATACGTAGTGTACGTGGAGAGAAAAGGCTAAAATATTCCGCATTAGAGAGGGATAGGAAACGTGGTTCAGTGGTTGAATCAGGTAGCAGTATGTGATTGTAGTCCACAATGATAATGAATTATAGGGGTGAACTTGTGGCCGATAGTGTTTCTCTAAGGAAACAAATGCAAAAACCCTGTTTTTACGTTGTTTTAATGCTTTAAGGGAAATACGGGTTAAAGGAAGCGGTATCATTAGTTTTGGAGGAGTAGGAACTAGAGGTGGTGTGTTAGAAGGTGGCAATGTGGTGGGTTTCGGTAAAGATGGAATGGCTGAAGGATGGGGACAAAGAAATGATGGAAACCGAGATTTGATTTGAGTAGACAGTTTGTCCTCTGTTAGCTTAGCCAACCCATATGTTTGATGCAAAGTTAGAGGGTTGTGCAGGGCCAATTCAGTCTGGATATCACTTTGTAAGCCAGAGATGAAGCAGTTGCTTAAGAGATTCGGAGGGCCTATTACACAATTACCAATGCGCTCAAATTCTGCTTGATATACTGCCACGGTTATAGTCTGCCTCAGTTTGAAGAACTTGGCATGATGATTTTCAAAAGTGGACGCACCAAATCTTAGTTCGATGGCACGTACGAAATTTGACTAAGTAGTTAATAGTCCATTTATGGATTTGTGCTTATACCAGCTTAGTGCTTCTCCAGTGAAGTATAAAACGAACAATTTAACTCATTGACTAGTGTGAATGTTGTAACACGTAAAGTAGTTATTAGCTTCATGTAACATCCCAAAATTTTAATAGTTAAATTTTCCGTTAACGCCTAGTTAAACTATATTTCGTAGCCAAAAACAACCTCATCTTCTTAGAATTGCTTATTTAAGAAAATAATGGGGTTATAGTTAATTTTAAACTAAAGCTGAAAATGGAGGGGCCAATTGTGTAATTAGTCAAACTAAAAATAATCAAAACAAGTGGAATGGGGGTGGAGGTCGTAATCTACGACCTGGAGCTCATCTCAACCCTCCTCCACCTCAAGAAAATCGAAATTCTGCAATTACAAGGTTAGGCTGCGATGTTTGGTGCATCAAATCAAGAATTAGGAGTGAATTCTAGCCCTAAACTCATACTTGGAGCAAGTAAGTAAAAACCCCTCTATGTTGCATGCATAGGTTAGGGTCTCAAATCTGCAAATTCTTGATGTATTGTGAATCCCATGGTGTTAGGAACCTTAATTGTTGCATAACTTTCTAATTTGATAAACAATTGGTGAAGTAGTCACCAAATTCTTACACTTGAACCACCATGTAGATGACTACTTAAGAAAGTCATGGAATCGGTTCTAGTAACATGTTTCTAACTTGAATTAGATGATATATGATGAAATGATGATGGGTTAGAGGTGATTTCACCTAAACCATGTAAAATGGTTACTTGAAGGTTCATGGGATTGGGTTATGTGTGTGCATATAAGTATGCACACAAGGTGTTTGATAAAATGCCTAAAAGAGACAAAATGTGATAAATGCAACAAATCGGCTAGTATTGATGTTAAATGATCATAGGGAATGCTATGTTCACTAAATGACCCATCTTGGATGAAAATATAAACCATGACAACATTTGATGATGAATGCTTTAAACTCTAGAGCAATGTTATGGAACCATGTAGCTCGATGAACACTTGATGCAAAAACTTGTTAGAATGCTTGATTTCCATCTATGTGAAATTGTAAATATGTGTGTGTAGCATAGAAATCATGTTATTGAAAATGTGGTAAAATTCTACTATGATTAAGGTCCTAACATTGTTAGTGACCCATTAGGCAATAAAGGAGATCAAGGGAATAACTCCGGAGTTGGTGGAAGCGGTGGATCAAGCTCTAAAGGTAACATTATTTATGTTACATGTAGTAAATGTGTAATTACATACAAATGGAACAAACTATGAATTATGTAAACGGGTGACGAATGGTTCTAGGAACCGTGAAGCCCAGTGCCAAAAGGTTCTCCAATGACCAAACTTGACCATAGGAAAGATTCGGAGGAATCATGTAACGAATGAAAGTTACAATGGGCGTAAATAGGCTTATAGAGCCTATGCCAAGTAACAAGAGAAAAGGAATCACAAATGGTTATAGAACCATAGATTCTAAGGCTTATATATGTTCAAATTAGGCATTGGGGTAAATCAAAGGCAAGGACCCGTCTTAACGGGTCAAATAAGAAACACGGGTCATTCGGATATCAACTAAAATGATTAGATGAACCAATGACAAGTAGAATGAAATTATATGAATTATGTCAAAACTAGGTGTATTAGTAATGTGTTAAGCTCGACACATAACGAAGGCGTATTACTAGTTGGGTGTATGCATACAAACGTTATGAGATCATTTTGCTTGCATTTATGTTCATAGTTGTAAAACATATGTGTTGGGTCAATTCTGGATGGTAATCTTTGGAGTTGCCACCAAGATATCCCTTAATAGGTCAAACGGGTCGTAGAATCCTGTTAGTGCAAATCATGACTTTAATTCGATCAAGGTATGTTTACGAGCCTAAAACATGTTTTAGAAGTAATTTATAAGTGTTGAAACACTTGATATGAGGTAGGAAAACTGGGTTGCAAAATCTGGGCAAATCTGGGTAAGAAAGCTAAAAATTTGGCTAAGTATGGAACTGGCAGAAAATAGCCAATATTCTGTCAAAAATGGTCCTCCGCGTACCGCCCCAAAATGATTCACTTGGGGCGTACCGCCCCAGAATGAAAAACCAAATTTTTATTGTTTTTCTTCATTATTTGATATTGTAATAAATGGTTATGGAATAGAAACTAACTATTGAAAGTGAGTATGTTGCAGGTAAGGGGAAAGCCTAGTGAGAGCTCATTAAGTCATAGAAGAACCGATCACGTCAAAGGATGAACAACCCATTGTATTTTGATGAAGCAACTTTTGTATGAGTTGATTAACACTTTTGAATGTCAAACTCAATTAGGGGTATATTTTGTAAATGTTATATCACAATGATGGGTTTTATGATTATTAAACCGTGTGTGTGTACAAAATTTTTCTGGGACCTATTTAAAATGAAGTAATTGGCAATGTTTACATAAAATTGTATATGGGTGTTACAATTTGGTATCAGAGCCATGGTTTGAGAGAATTAAGTGCTCGGGGAGTACTTGAACTCAAACCTTGAGCTCAGGGGAACAGGTAAAGTGAATCGGTTCGAGCTTGATAAAGCATCCGGGTAAGGTACACAATCATATATTGAAATGCTTATAGTGTGTTTAATAGGAATCATAGTTCCTATATGTCGGTAAAAGCAAGTTAGTAGCTATCACTCGGGGAAACGCACGGGGAGGTGTTTCACACCTGAACCGGGAAGTGCGTGAGTGAAGTGTTCCAGGTAGAAGCGGGGTAATGCTACGGCTAGAAACCTCGTATAAACCTGTCGGGAGATATTGGCCATGACCAATATAAAGTATGCGCGAGTAAAGTGTCCCAGTTAGAAGCGGGGTAATGCTAAGGCTATAAACCTCGTATAAATCTGTGGGAAGTTATTGGCTATGACCAATATAATGTATAAGAACCTTGCTGCGGGCAAGTGTATATAGAAAGTTGTTGAGCTAATGAAAAACTTTGTTCTGTAGATCAATGGACCATGATGGCGGTGATCTTGCAGAGGAGCAGAGACAGTGGGCTTTGAAGGCTCAAATCTCTGAAGAGGTGGGAAATGCCATTCAGGCAGCTATTCGCGAGTATGTGCATAAGATCCAGGAGGATCTGCTAAGTACCTTGAACGAAAAGTTCGAGGAATTAAAGAATGCCCTCCTGAACAAAGGGGAGGCAAGTACGCCAAAGAAGAAGGGGAGCTCCTTCAAGGATTTTATGGCATGTAAACCCCCTCAAAAGAAGCCATTGTGAGGCTGCAGATTAAGTTATCTTTGCTACGGGTCTACTAGTAGATCGGGCAAAAGATTGGTGGGACGCAAAAGTCCTAGAAAAAGGGCAGGAAGTGACAAATGCCCTAACTTGGGCAGAATTTAAAGAACTGTTTCTTGAACATCACTGCCCACCCTCTGCGGTCAATGAGTTTAAGCAAGATTTCCTCAAGTTAGAGCAAGGGGAGACTTAAACCGTTGATGAAATCACTGGTATTTACCTGGACAAGGTAAAATTCTGCTCGGATGTGCTAACCACTGAAGGGGCACGGATGTTCTTCTACCACAACATGTTGAAGGTAAAGATAAAGAATTTCATGCCTCTAGATCGGTTCACCACAGTGGAATAAATGATTAACGCCGCTCGGGCGCGAGAAAATGATATCAACCGGGAAGAAGCCCGGGAGGCCAGAAAACCTACCGGGGGAAATCCGAATCCCCCTAAAAAGCCAATGGTGGGTGACCCGTCCAAGAAAAAGGACGCAAGAGGAGGTAGCTCCAGATGCAAGGTTTGCGGAAAAGGGCACTCAGGGGAGTGCATATTGTGGAAAAAAGGGCCATGTCATTTCCAATTGCCCGTCTACAGAGCCACGGTGCTTCAACTGTTACCAGACTGGGCATAGGAAATCTGAATGCCCAAAACTCAAGAAGGAGGGGCAAGAAGTGGGACAAAAGTGGAAGTGCCGAAAGCTACGGGCCGGGCATTCCAACTCACGGCCGAAGAAGCCAAATCAGACCCCAACGTGGTGGCAGGTACATTTCTTGTTAATTCCATACCTGCTCACGTACTATTTGATACGGGAGCTAATAGATCATTTGTTTCATGTGATTTTATTAAGCATCCTTCGTTAATAATTGAAAAATTACATGTACCCTTAGAGGTAGAAATAGCTAATGACAAAAGTATTCTTGTTTTTGATGTATGCCGGGGATGCAAAAACTCCATCGTTAACGAAGAGTACTTGATAGATCTCATTCCAATGGCAATGAGAGAGTTCAAGGTGGTGGTGGGGATGGATTGGCTATCCCGCAACCATGCAAAGGTCATTTGTGACCGGAAGGCGATAGAAATATCTTCACCAAAGGGGAGCAAGGTTACCATCTATGGTGACAAACAAATTGCTCCAATTCTTTGCACGATGATGGAAGCTAGAAAGCTCATGTTACACGGGTGCCAAGCCTACTGGACTATGGTGGCGGATACTAGAATTCAAAGTCCCGCATTAGATGACTTACCCGTGGTGCAAGAATTTAAAGATGTATTTTCGGATGACTTACCGGGGTTACCACCCGATCGAGAGGTGGAGTTCAAAATTGACTTAGTGCCAAATGCTAAGCCGGTGGCTAAAGCTCCATATAGGTTGGCACCGACGGAACTACAAGAATTGATGACCCAAATCCAGGAGTTATTGGATAAAGGGTTCATACGTCCGAGTGTCTCTCCGTGGGGAGCACCGGTGTTATTCGTGAAAAAGAAGGACGGTAGCATGCGGATGTGCATAGACTACCGGCAGTTAAACAAACTCACCGTGAAGAATAGGTACCCGTTGCCCAGAATTGATGACTTATTCAATCAACTTCAAGGGGCAAAATGGTTCTCGAAGATAGACCTACGTTCGGGGTACCACCAACTAAAGGTGAAAGAGGAAGATGTTCCCAAAACAGCCTTCAGCACAAGGTACGGACATTATGAGTTTTTAGTGATGTCCTTTGGACTCACTAATGCACCGGCGGCTTTCATGAACCTTATGAACCGGGTGTGTAGACCTATTTTAGATAAGTCGGTGATTGTGTTCATCGATGACATTCTGGTATACTCCCGATATGAAGCGGAGCACGCTAAACATTTACAGGAGGTACTAGAAAGATTAAGGGAGGAAAAGCTGTATGCAAAATTCTCCAAATGTGCTTTCTGGTTAAAGGAGGTGCAATTCCTAGGCCATGTAATTGGTGCCGAAGGGGTTTTGGTGGATCCGGCAAAGACTGAAGCCGCCACCAATTGGGAACCTCCAAAGAATCCGACGGAGGTGCGGAGTTTTCTAGGGTTAGCGGGCTACTATCGGAGATTTATACAAGATTTCTCGAAGATATCTTTACCCTTGACAAAATTAACCCGAAACAACACCAAGTTTGTATGGGGTGCCAAAAAAGAGGAGGCTTTTCAAAGCCTTAAATAGAAATTGACGCAAGCACGAGTTTTAACCCTCCCGGAGGGAACAGAAGATATGGTGGTCTACTCTGATGTGTCCAAATTTGGCCTTAGTTGTGCTTTAATGCAACGGGGCAAGGTGATTGCCTATGCTTCGAGGCAATTAAAGGTGAATGAGCAAAATTACCCAACTCACGATTTGGAGTTGGCAGCGTTGGTGTTCTCCTTGAAATTATGGCGACACTATCTTTATGGGGTGAAATGCACCATTTTCACCGACTATAAAAGTCTCAAGTATTTCTTTGAACAGAAAGAGCTAAACATGAGGCAAAGGAGATGGCTCGAGACCATCAAGGATTATGATTGTGAAATCCACTATCACCTGGGTAAGGCCAATGTGGTAGCGGATGCCCTTGGTAGAAAAGGGGATTACGCTCCTATAAAGGTGCGGTCGATGAAGTTGGTGGTAACTTCCGATTTAATCACCAAGATCAAAGAAGCTCAAGTAGAAGCTATAATGGTGGAGAACCAAAAGAAAGAACGGATTGTGGGCCAAGTGAAAAACTTGGTGGATGAAGAAAGTGGGCTCAAAAGCCAATTCGGAAGAATCTGGGTTCCAAACACTTGTGAAGTGAAAAAGTTGCTACTGGATGAAGCCCATAAGTCGCGGTACTCGATTCATCCGGGGGCGAAAAAAACATACCATGACTCAAAACATGATTATTGGTGCCCCGGTATGAAGCGGGACATAGTCAAGTACGTGGGGAAATGTTTGACTTGCTCACAAGTCAAGACGGAGCACCAAAAGCCTTATGGCAAGCTCCAACCATTAGAAATTCCAATTTGGAAATGGGAGCACGTAACTATGGATCTATTGACGAAACTACCCAAAACACCCAAGGGTTATGATGCTATATGGGTAGTGGTTGATAAATTAACCAAAAGTGCTCATTTCATACCGATTCGGGAGACTTACTCTTCCAAAAGAATGGCGAATGTGTACATCAATGAGATTATATCGCGCCATGGAGTACCCGTCTCGATTGTGTCCGACCAGGATACCCGATTCACCTCTCAGTTTTGGAGAGAATTACAGGAGTGGTTGCGTACAAAGCTTTTACTTAGTATCACATACCACCCACAAACGGATGGACAAACTGAAAGAACCATCCAAACACTTGAGGATATGTTGCGGGCGTGTGCCAATAACTTTGGCGGGCGTTGGGATCATTACCTTCCTCTCGTCGAATTTTCTTACAATAATAGTTACCATTCGAGCATCGGGATGCCGCTCTATGAAATGCTATATGGTAGAAAATGCCGAACACCCGTGTGTTGGGGTCAAGTTGGCCAACATGAGCTAGCTAGTAAGAAGGTTGTTAAATTGGCATCTGAGAAGCTCGACGTGATAAGGGCTCGCTTGAAAGCACATTTGTGGAGCCCAGCCCCGTAAGGATCAACATTTCAACTGACTCAAGCCAGCCCTCAGTTGTTCCAAGCTTCCGTCCATATCCGACACTTATTGAGGAAAGTGTTCAAACTGGTGATCTCCCTGTGGACCTTCGGATAAGTGCTGATCCTCAAATTAACTTCCTTTTATCACAAAACAGGACGAGAGAGGGAGAGATTAAAGAACTGAAGGAAGAAAACAAGAGGTTGAAGGAGAAGGAGAGCAAAAATGAAGCCAGTATTGGATTTCTGTATGCAGGATATCTTGAACTGAGGAAGAAGTTGGAAGATTTGAAGGGAGCTGATAGTTCAAACATTCAGAGTTCTTCTCAAGTTGCTCAAACTGATGATGCAATGCAAGAAGATGAAGGTGATGACACCATTGAGATCTCTGACTATGTTCGGGGAGCAAGATTCATCTCGAAAGCACCAGAAAGTCATGAAAATTGGTTCAAGGATTTCTTCCAGGGACCTCCCCCTAAGCTGTACTCGATTGATGTGGGAGAAAGTGAAATTGACAAAAGGGGGAGTCATGAACCTATCATGTGCTGGCACTACGATGCAGAGAAGAAGTTGTTTGCTGTGATCAGAGATGGCTATAGTCCAGTGCAGTATTACAGAACTCGCGGTCAATTTCACTCCTGGACTGAGATAGGGATGAGAAATTTGCTGAGAGCTCCATTTATTAACACATGGATGAATGCACATGGAGACCTTGTTTGTAACAATCTGATGAGCTATCTTGAAGAAAACTTTGCTAACTTTGATCTCAAGCAAACAAGAGGGGTTCAGACTGGAACTGATCCAATTACAAATGAGCCTGTAGGTGAAGTGAGGCTACCACCCACCAAAAGAACACGATTGATCAACATGTTGGACAAGATTGAAGATGGTATGCTTGTGAAGAATTTTGATAATTGGTTTTATGATCCAACAACTCATGAGGTGGTGGTGGTCTGCAAGAAGATGCGAGAATTTCGCTTCTATGATCCGGTCAATTTGCTGAGGTTTGGAGAGCGCGATATCAAACTCCTAGCCACCCAACCTATTTTAGGTGATTAGCTTGACTTTGAGAATGCTATAAGGGTGGGAATCTTTCATGGTACAACAAACTGGACTATAGAGCGTGAATGGTGGTCTAGGAAGGAGTCTCACACCTTCCGATTTGATTTGCTTCTTTCGTAGACTGTCTAATGATTCATGCCTAGGGGAAGATTGTTGGGCTATACATTATGAGGCATGAACATTAGACTTGGGCTTGCATCATGTTGGGCTTAGTAGGGTTTCCAATTTGGGCTTGTTGGGCCGGTTCCTACTTGTGGGTTTACGATTGTAGCTATGGCTTGTGTAAGGGTAGTATATAAACCCAACTAGTTTATGATTCTAGCAGTTTTTGTGATTATGATTTCCAGCTTTCTCCCTTGTATTCACGATCGCAAACTCGTTTAATAGAATATTGATCAAGTTTCATTCAAGATTTGATTGTGTTGCTTTGTTCTTCATCTCATATCAAGTCTATTTCATCATCTTCTTGTCGAATCACTCACAAATAAGGATTCCGCACTTGTTTGTGTTTACGATATCGTGAACGATTGTTGTTTTGGGACCAACACATGATAGTAAGAGAATGAATGCGCCAATGATACAACCCTTAGAGCGGGTCAAACTCTAAGAACAATAGAGCGGAGGAGAGACAATTTGTGAAGCAATTTACTGATGCCCTTTTTCATTCAATCAAAACAAGTTTTTATACAAAATAAAAGGGCATAAAATCAAGGACAATAACATTAGAGATAACGCATAAAAATAACATAAATCATATCCTAAATTTTGGCATAAAATAAGGAAGTGCCGAATCTCTTGTACGTTGAAATTTACTAATGTTTACTAATTGAAATTTATACACCTAATGTTGGAAATGTGGAGAAACCCATTGTATTCAAGGAGCTAATGTGTATTGATGCATAAGGCCATGATGTATAGTACCCCCTGTGACCTCTTGTACGTTTTCACAAATCTCTGACATCTCGTAAAAGTCCTTGGTTCAAAGTAGTGTCAGGAGAAATCATTACCATTGTTTAGGTGAGTTATGATCGTTCCAGTACCGAATCGCAAGTGTATCAGATGCTTCACAATGTTTATGAAGGAGTCAACCTCTATATAATCGTAACCCTTGATAGGACAGAATGTGTGCAGCTGAATCTTGTTCTCTATGAACCTTATGTCCTTGCGACCATGTAGGACCGCCTGTATTGTATGGCTCTATAAAAACTTATATCTCTAATGATTTTAAAAGGGTGGATTAATCTAAGAAAAGTTTGTATTAATTATCAAAAGCTAGTTTCAGTTAGTAAGATATTAAGAGCAAATAAAATTAGATGGCTTTAAAAAGATGAACAAAGTCATATGCAGAATCTATAACCAAAACATAGCAAAAACATATGCACAATACATTCTTCTAGAAGATAACAACTAATATTCTCTAACACCCCCCCTGAAGTTGGAGAATATATGTTTATTGATGAGGATGGGTCAAAATCAGATGCACTTGGACTTGGAAGTGCACATAAAGGATCAGCAGATGCTGATGAGCGAAGCCCATATGGAAGTGCAAGTGATACAACTCCGAGAACGCAAGCGCAAGTGTCAAGAGGCAGTTACAGCTAAGAGACTATAAATAGGCATTTATAGGCTCATAATAGAGGATCCCATTTTTTACACCTTTAACTAGGTGTTTTTACTTAGATCTCTTGTACTAATCCTTTTCACTTGTAACCTTGATTCAATGGATGAAATATAACATGATCTCGCTCTTTCCTCTCCAATTCTCTTAATCTCTCTCTAATCATTGAAGGATCGAATCTTACCTCTACGGTGGGATTTTATTCTTCATCAATTGGCGCCATCCGGTAGTTGACACGAACTTTGTTTTTCCTTTGGAGATTTAAGAAGATTTTGGTGATGATGGAGCTAAGATGTTTCTAAAGAACATATTTGCTGAAATTTAATTGATTCAAGCTCTTATGGTGATTTCTGGATGGTAAGTTTCTGACCTATAATAATGGAGCTTCTTTCAGGTATGAATTCCTATGTTTAATCAAAATTTCTTCATCTTATTCTCTGAATCTAGTTTTTAAATGAAAAACTTCTGCTAGAATTTGATCGAACTTCTTAAAATTTTGAAGTATCATATTAGAACACAAATTTAATTCAAATATGTATTTAGTTATTCATGATTATCTATCATCTTCATTTTTTGTTTAAATAAAAAAAAGAGAAAGAGATATATATATCTGTTGTACGTACGTATGAATGTACAAGGAAAAAAGAACTTCAAATCATTATAACTTTTTCAGTTTTTCATGAAATTTAAATCTGAAAGTATCCTCATGATCGAAATGGAATTTCGATCAAAATGAGATATGGATTGAAGTTGTTTTATGACGATCTGGAAAATTGATGATGAACACGGTATGACGGAAACGAGATTTGAGATTTTCAAATCTATCAAGTAAGATTGAAACTTAAATCTCAATGTAGCAACGAGCTCGTAATTAAATGTTGAGTAAGAAGAGATCAATTCTGAGTTGCTGCTAAGAGTTTTGATAGATCTGTTATTGATGAACACTTACAAGCTCGAGAGAAAGCGATGTCGGCGATTTCATGATTCAACAAAACTCAACAGAAATTTGAAATTGAGAATAGGAATGATCTAAAAAATCAAAAAATAAGTAGAATGTGAGGATTATATATAAGTCACTTTGAGTTTTGTGGATTCCGATCAAACTCAGTGATGGAAAACGAAGGTGAACCAGGTGGGCTTAATTGAGCATAACTTGTTCAGAGCTAAGCAAAACACGAAATTGAAAGTACCGGTGCGTGCGAAATCGAATGACGATTTGGAAGAGATATGGTTTGAGACAGTTTAGTGAAATTTTGGAAAAACCGAGATCGAACACGAAACGAGCAATGATGAACTGTGATTTTGGGTACAATCTGAACTCTATCAAATCACAAAATTAACGATGTGTATATCCTCGGAATTCAAAACCGAGTATAGTGAAACCAGAATTGATGTGTAAGTTGGAGATTTTGAAGATTCGAAAGTTGAATAACCAATGGTGCACGATGAGGACGAAGAACTGAGATCGTGATTTTGATTTTTAATTCATTAGAACCAGAAATTTGTAAGGGAAATGATTGGAACAAGGAAAATAAAGTAGTTGAGATCAGTTATGCATACAATGATTACAGTATGCGAAAGCTGCCATGGATGAGCCTAAAAGATAATGAACCGTGATTTTCGTGACTTTTGCTCCAAATTTGAAATGGATAGCAGCACTACCGTGATTTTCGTGACTTTTTCCGAGTAAGTTACACTTGCATCGGAAGTGTCATGATAAGACCTCTCAAGAAAGCATACTAGACGAAGACTTCCGAGTAAGTTAACACTTGCGTTGGAAGTGTCATTGTGAGATCTTTTAAAGATGATACCGATCGAAGGTTTTCGAATGAGTTATACTCGCATCGAAAGTGTTACAACAAGATCTATCAAAAGAGATACTAATTGAAGACTTCTGAGCAAGTTGCACTTGCGTCGGAAGTATCATTATAAATACCTCAAATAAGAGGCTGATATGATCGTTTCCGAGTAAGCTATGCTTGCTGCGGCTGTAATACACTATTAAGACCTTTCTTCAGAAAAGGCATTGGTGATCTCATTTTGATCTAAGACCTTTCTTCAGAAAAGGCATTGGTGATCTCATTTTGATCTATGGTCCTCGTGTTTTCAAGAACACCGGACGCGCTTGTGCTCTACTTTCCTGCCTCCATGTGAGAACACTCCAAATTTGAAGACTGGATCGCAAATGCTAAACTACTGGCGAAGCTAAAAATGATCACATCTTCCTATGCATATGCACTTCCGAGTAGCATACATTTGCCCCGGAAGTGCTTCGACCAAAGCCTACATAAGAGGCCTCGCATATGCATTTCCGGATAATGTGCATTTGCATCAGAAGTTCTATGATAAAAGATTTAGATGAAGTATAATCTTCAGAAAGCCCTCTTGATAAGAGGCATATGATCATGAATTACTTTGCCATGTGCAAGCAACATATCCATTTTGGATTTTTACTACTATAGAAAGAAGCCCTCGATAGAGGTATGAAGATACGCTTTCAAAGAGTCGGAAGTGATAAATGAGATCTCAAACGAGATCATTTGCGAATAAAAAGCCCTCGCAAGAGGTATGATGATTCACTTCCAAGAGATGGATACAAACGCCAGAAGTGGTCAGCAAGTCTCAATGAGACATTGCTTATGAATAAAAATCCCTCGAAAAGAGGTACGAAAGTTCAACTTCCAAAGGGCGGAAATGAATGCCGGAAGTGATAATTCAAGCCTAAGACCTTAATGAGACGTTGCTTGTGAACAAAAAGTCCTTAAAAAGACATGCAAATTCATTGTGACAAGAAGAATCTTTGCTACTACAAGTATTTCGGAAGTAGTTATGCCTTATTTCCCAGTATCAATGCAAAAGCATTTAAAGCTTATCAAATTGAATCACCAATCAAGGTAGAATCCTTATGAAGGATGAACTAGCATTCTCAAGTGCATACCTAAAAAAATAATAATAATAAAAAAAAATGAAAGAGTATGAGCATATGCATATGCTCATGCATCTGTTGACGAAGAGAAACGAGTATGTGCATATACATGTGCACATGCATCTGTTTAAAAGATCTTCACATGTACTTACTAAAGCCCTCGTGAGAGGTTAGTATATGCACTTCCGAGTAATGTACATGTGCATCGGAAGTGCTATGATGAAAGACTGAAGAGAAATCTAATGCTTTTGAAAAGCCCTCTTAATTAGAGGCATGACAACGAATTCCTTTGCCTTACATGAATTATGTGAAAGCCCTTTCTTGGAAAGGCATAGAAAGTCTCATTATAACAAGTGGTCCTCGTGTTTTCAAAAACACCGGACGAGTCTGTGACTTACTTTCTGATCCTAATTCAAGGACAATACAAAGCGGAAGTGAGATTCCATACGGATCGCAACTGCCACATTTCCGAAAAAATTGAAGATACCAGCATATGTAAAGAAATATTGTGGATTATCAGATCCTGATATTCACATCTTCAAAACTGCAAGATTGGACCGATGGTCTGAAAAAACTTGATGCCACATGCTAGTGCAAAATTTTACCAGACCTGCCAGAGACTGGTACGGTTCACTTCCGAACACACAAATCAGCAACTTTGAGGATCTAAGAACCAAGTTCCTGAGATGGTTCAGCCAACAACGGAAGTGTACCAAGGAAATGACGGAAGTGTACAGCATCCGAAGAAGATGTGATGAAAGCCTTGAAAATTTCGTGATACGCTTTAATAACGAGACTATGAAGATAGCTGAAGCTCAAGACCAGCTGCGAATATCTAGATTCTGCCATGGTGTTCACAGACACACCTTGTTGAAAAATTACATGAAGATCCATCGAAAACCATGAAAGTGCTACATGTGACGTCGTAAATGAAGATTGCAAGGAGAGATAGAAAATGAAACTTTGTGATCTTATCTTTATATTCATGATCAATAATAAGTTCTATAAAAGAACAAGTGCATTTGTTCCCTTTGCCTATTAAGATCAATGCAAGTGCTTATTTCCTTTCCATGAGAAAGCTGAATAGAAATGTTTATTTGAATAAGCTATGTACACACGTGTACACATGCACATGCAACGAAAAACGATAAGACTCCTTTTCTAAGGGAGCATCTATGCCGAACAAATGAAAATTTCCTTTCTAAAGGAATTCACATGCGAAACATTTCGCTTCGTACAACATGGTTCATGAGTCACTAGCGGGTGCATCGAAAAAGGATCACATGCCGATTCCTTGATGCAGTATCGCTGTTACTTCTTTATTCATAAAGGGTAACCCAAGATAAAGCAAAGGCTTTTCTTGTCCTCAACTGTCTCATTGGTAACTAAAGAGTGCATGTTGGGAAGAGGTGATCAGGCCGGACACCTTGTTAGTACAACGGTTGCTAACAGAAGCCCGAAAGAGAGATGGCCAAACTTAAGTGGACAAAGGCATGTTATGATTATTAATAAAAGATCCAACTTAAGCTCTCTAAGGGTCGCAAGTGCTACTGAATAGCTAATGTTATGAAGTGGTCTTGTGAGTTGATCATTCAAGAAAATGGATCAACTGAGCCTTACCAAAGGATGTAAG
Source organism: Deinandra increscens subsp. villosa (assembly GCA_039602395.1). Lineage (NCBI taxonomy): Eukaryota > Viridiplantae > Streptophyta > Magnoliopsida > Asterales > Asteraceae > Deinandra > Deinandra increscens. The sequence continues at coordinate 17,840,686 of JBCNJP010000024.1, read as the reverse complement.
GACCTTTTATACCACAAGGAAAAGATTTGAATTCAAAATAAAATAACTTAACTCTTAAAGTGGTATTGACATCGTGTAGCTAAAACCCTTTGAAGGTGGACGCATCTGATAGGGGGAAACGCATGTGTCAGCTTTCTTTAAAGTTTTGCTAATTTTATTAAGGATCTTATCAAAAGTACTTGTGAAGGAGAACTCATGAAGTTTCTCAGAAATTCTAAAGAATATTTGCAAGAGTTAAGCAAAGATCAATGTCAATAGCCACAATATGAAAAGCCCTACATGACAAAGGTAGTGTATAACCGCTTCGCAACTGCAAGTGTAAAAACAGTGCACTTCGACTGCGAGTGATCTACCTTAGGCATATCGATATGACTCATCTTATGTGAACCATGAGGAAAATAATATCAAAACATGGCAAAGAAAGAAGAAGTTCAAACAAACATCCATAAGCATACATAAGCATTCATATATTCAAGACTGCAACATATGCAGCTCCAACAAAGTCAAAGTTAAAGTATCATCAGTCATAAACAAAAGTAAATTATTTAATGCCACAACATAAGTGGACTTTGGGGAAAGATTGTTTATAATTGTTTCAACACAATTTCAAGAGAAATTACCTACTGGCTTAATCAAAAGCATCTGTTCCAGAAGTAGAAGGAGCATCCGCCTTTTGAGTCGGAGCTGCTGCCTTCGGAAGTGGGATTGGCTTTAGCATCTCTTTCATTGGCTCCATATCAAACAAGCTTATTCTTTGCTACTTGATCAGTCGTATCAAGCTCAACTTTTCATTTAAAAGATCATTATCAGCTTACGTCTGCTAACGTTCCTCAGTCATAGCCTTCACGATCTCCTCCTGGGCGATAATCCAAAAAGGACTAGGCAGTTTGTCGAAGAAACGACATTCGATTCTGAAAATACTCTACCCGGTGCTCGCTTGAAATAACATTGTATATTGGAAACATTGCATTTACTAAAAAAATATAATAATAATTTCTGATCGTGAAAGTTGATTTTCGATACTGAAAATCCTTGATAAATGACCGATTATCGGTATGATGATTTGTTATATTTAATCTCCACGATGATCTAATGATTCAATGATTTTACGAGATCATTTTCATTGAGCCTCCGGAACTGAGTCATCAACAACACCTTCAATGTCTCTCTATTTCATCCCAAGAGACACGCATACGTACTTCCGAAATATGAGTGTAAATATTGGAAGTGTTAAATATCCAGAAAGATCTCAAAATAAGAAGCATATCAGCACACTTCCGAATAGCGCACATGCGCAATGAAAGTTGTCAGTGAAATTAAAAAGAATATTATCTGCAATGAAAAGACCTAGTAAAGGCGGGGAGAATTTTTGTGATGAAAAGACCTTTTTGTTGTCGCAATGACTCTTGGACCTACACTTACAAATGCGATTTTGCAAAGCCGACATAACTCGTCGCACATGCATTCTTCTCTCCAATGCACATGATCTAGTCCTTAGCCATTTTTCTCCAAAATAGCATAAGGACTGGGGGACTTGATGACCGGTTCTTCAAAGTCATTGAAGACTGATAACCTGCCTATTAGATAATTTTGAAAAATTGTTCCTTCGAATTGAAGCACGATGCGTGTTGCACTCTTTTTCCCTTGGTCCTGGTTTTTTCCCACGGGGTTTTTTCCGGACAAGGTTTTTAATGAGGCAACAAATCAAAAACGCATGTGGATTTAAAAGGTTGGTTAACAAACCTTCATGACAGCCGGAAATGTGACACATCCTTGATTTCTAGTCCATTATCATTGTTTAAATAATTAATGGACTAGGGGGACTTGATGAGGATGGGTCAAAATCAGATGCACTTGGACTTGGAAGTGCACATAAAGGATCAGCAGATGCTGATGAGCGAAGCCCATATGGAAGTGCAAGTGATACAACTCCGAGAACGCAAGCGCAAGTGTCAAGAGGCAGTTACAGCTAAGAGACTATAAATAGGCATTTATAGGCTCATAATAGAGGATCCCATTTTTTACACCTTTAACTAGGTGTTTTTACTTAGATCTCTTCTACTAATCCTTTTCACTTGTAACCTTGATTCAATGGATGAAATATAACATGATCTCGCTCTTTCCTCTCCAATTCTCTTAATCTCTCTCTAATCATTGAAGGATCGAATCTTACCTCTACGGTGGGATTTTATTCTTCATCATTTATCATGCTCAGCTTGTTGCAGATATAACTGATTGTAGATCCAGGTAACATTTTGGTAAATACATCGGGTAGTTGATCTCCACTCCGAACACGAGGTGTTGCAATTGTTCCATCTTCAAGTTTCTCAAGAGTGAAATAACAATAAACTTATATGTGTTTCATCCTTTCGTGGATACCGGTGTTGTCAATGTGGATAGTTACTTCATTATCACACCATAGATTCAAATGTTTAGTTTAAGTAAACCCAGTCTCACAAAGGAGGTTCCGAATCCATACTAATTCACAAGTGGTCTGTGCAGTCACCCTATATTCTGATTCTACACTTGAACGGGAGACCACACTTTGTTTCTTGCTCTTTCACGATACTAGATTGCCCCCTACAAAGATGCAGTACCCAGTAGTAGATCGTCTACTTGTAGGATCCCCATTATAATTAGCTTTGTAAATCCTTCAGTCGTGTGATGATCATTGTTTTAGTATAAGATTCCATGACTTAGAGCACATTTACGATACTTGAGAATGTGACAGACAACTTCCCAATGTGAGGTTCTTGCAGATGACATGAACTGACTTACCACACTTACTAGAAATGTGATATTTGGTCAAGTAATGCTCAAATAATTCAACTTACCAATGATTATCCTATATTTCTCTAGTTCCTCAAGAAGGTCACCTTCATGTGCTCCTAACTTCATGTTTGGTATAATCTGTGCATCACAATAGTTTTCCTCAATGATTTCAGACTATCTTAGTACATCCAAACAATATTTTCTCTGTGACAGAAATGTTCCTAACTTGCTACGTGAGACCTTGATTCCTAGAAATTATTTTAGTGTGCCAAGATCCTCTGAAATTTGCTTCCAAGAACCGATTTTAACCTCTAGATCCCATCTTTATCACTCTCGGTATCACTATGTCGTCTACGTACACAGCGATTGTAAAATTCAACTAGAAGCAGATGGTGCAAAGAATACCGAGTGATCATAAGCGCTTCTTCTTAACCTAAACTCTGTTACGGCCGTATTGAATTTTCCCAAATCAAGCACGAGAATATTTCTTGAGACCATTCAAGGATTTCTTGTGTCTACATACCTTCCCAAACTCCCCCTGAGCAATAAACCCATGCGGTTGGTTAATGTAGACTTGTTATTTGAGACCACCATGGAGAAAGGCATTCTTGATATCGAGCTGATAGAGACCCCAGTTATATGTGGCAGCCAGAGAGACAAAGAGACGTACTCATGACATTTTTGCCATGGGAGAAAATATTTCTGAGTAATTCATGCCATAGACTTGAGCATAACCTTTAGCCACTAAATGGGCCTTTAACTAAGCCATTGAACCATCTAGACTAATCTTAACCGTGAACACCCACTTACATCCGATTTCCTTCTATTGATAGGTAAATCTACTAGGGTCCGAATATTATTATGATCAAGTGCCCCCATTTCCAACTCGCTTTCTGTTATTTGTTTATTGTTCTTACGAGATAGGGAAACAAGATTTGACTGGACAAGATAAGTGAACTGACAAGATACTGAAAATAGCATAATATAACTGGAAATAATAGTATTTTCAGATATGATTAGTTTTCAAAAAATTCTGTGACGACTTTTATAGATTTCTGTCATGGTCAGGAGTTAACAGAGTTCTGTGATTTAGTTAACAAAGCTCTGTGACTTTAGTTGATAGACTTCTCTGAAGAATTTTAAGAGGTAACATAATTTATGTGATTTAAAATTCGATAGAACTGTGATTCATGAGACAAGATCAAAGGTTTTCGATTACTGAAATTGACAATGCATATAGACTCAGGGGAGTCCGACGACCTCAGTCGAAGAAGCACAACCATGTTCTGGTGGGCCACGCACTGTCACGCATAGGCAAGTGGTAGACAGCGATGGCGCGTCAGAACTTTTCCGGCAACAAAATCTTCAGGGGTGACAATTCAAGGGGCAGTGAGTTCAATGATGGCTAAAAAAAAGAATTTGTAGTTGAGGTCGAGGTCAAGAACTGTGTGAACAGAGTAGAGCAGATGGTTTCAAACTAATTCTGGAGCTAGATTGATTCTAGGCTCTGATACCATGTTATTGGTAATCAGACAAATTTACGAATGTAGAGAATAAACACTAATGAACTGAACTTGTTGTATTCACCCAATACATTATAAGACACATACATGATATTTATAGAACGACTTGGACTACTGTTTCAGCTAACTTGCGTAAAAGAACTCCTACCCACTTATCTACTTGTATACATATATTCTTCTACAAGATAACAACTAATATTCTCTAACAAAACAAAAGAGAATGAGAACTATGTTTTGGAGGTTAATATCCTTCCTTTTGTGATAATAAAAAAAGCTAGAACTATTTTCTACAAAGAGCATTATTACTGGTTTATAAAATCTAGGGTGTTAGAATTTGATAAAGATCCACCACTGAAAGTGTATTCAAGAAGGAAGAATCAAGCCACATCTGTAAAAGTGGCACAGCTGAATTGTATCTTTAGAAAGTGACTGGATCCTCTCGATCAAATCACTGGATGATAATATGCAATCAATTTAATTATTAAATCTCTAGGAAATTAGGGTGTTGATTTATGGCCTTAATTCTAGTATTTGAATAGTATAAACAAGAGTCTAGCTTATTATTATAGGAGGCAAACTGTTTTGATATTCTTGTTCTTGTAATCGGAGACCGTGCCCCTCTCAAATCGGGCCACTATCCTTTGTTTCTAATAAAATCTAGCCTACTTTCATCTCCATCAATTCTATACCTATCATTGTGGTTCCATTGCCAGGAAATTAACATGGTGCAAACCCGGAGTAACTCAAGCGACGAAAGTAATCCACACGATATCATTGTCGTTCAATTAGCAGCCATAGCCACGGAGTTGGAGCCGATTGACACAATGAACACAAAGTTGGAGTCGATTGACACGAGGTAGGAAGATATAGCAAGTTTGAGGCAGGAGAACGATTCCGAGGAGGCAAGAATGATGAAGGGGAAAGTTCTTGAGGGGTCGACAACCATAGGCCCTACAATAAAATTGAAATTCTGATCTTTAGCAGAGGAGACCCTCGTGGGTGGTTGATAAAGGCTGAAAAATATTTCAAATATTATCAAGCACCTGATGAGGAGATGGTAGAGGTAGCTTCAATGCACCTAGAGGGTGATGTCCTTGACCTCTACTCTTGGCTCTCTAATGCTCAGCCTATTACTTTTTGGGAGGATTTTGTCAAACCCCCGCAAAACCACCAGCGTAATACCCACGAACGGAGGCATGAGCCATACCAGGATCTGAGTCGTTAGACACTTCGAACATTTTACATGCTCGACTCAATGTTTTAAGACCACGTTTGGATACCAAAGTATCAAAAGATTTATCAGAGTTACAAAAGTCTTAAAGTTTTAGCGGAAGCATTTCACCAAAATTTAAGCAAGTCGTAAGCGGAAGCGACAATCATTGGAAAATAGTTTGAAAAGTGTCATTTCACCCAAGGCGACAAATGTTATCATGTAGATACAAACCATGCAGAATGACCATATGAATGATCCTAACATGCTCTATAGCTACTCCTAAGGACCTGAGAAGAACATACTAAAAGGTGTATCAAAACAGTTCATTAACCAGTAACCCTCAATGAGGCATAACCCAAGCAGGGACTCCACCTTGAAAAGGCTGATATTTATACCCGTGGGTAGCTAGCCCATAATATTTTTATAACACCATAGGGTTCGTGACACCATTACTAACAGCTACTTTGCCTTCTAGGCGTGTTGTTGCAAGTATGACCGTGCTAGAGACAATATAATACCCACCCCACTTCCAGCGGTTGAGTAGGGTTTGTCAGGCCCAGTAGATCTACCTTATAATTCCCCGTTGTAAATTATTCATGGTTTACCTCGATGGAAGGACTTTCAGCAAACGTTTCATCCATGGTTTATAAAGTGTTGGTATAAATAGTTTTAAAACAAGTTACCGTATGTCTTCTCCTCGGGTATAAACTCACCTTAGGGTGCAATTTAGTATTTCCAGTAACCAACCAAACGATAGGAGTGAATCTTCTTAGTCTACACCTACACTACGTCAAAGTGTGGCTTTGGCCACGGTTTTTTTTTTAACGCATAGCCACTGTTTTGAAAAAAAAAACGTGGCCAAAGGTAAGAAATACTAGTTTTAGCAACACATATTTTGTACCCATGGCCACATATATACCCTTTGGACCCTTTTAGTCACGTATTTTTTTGTTTATGTGACAACAACAATCAGGGGCAGTGGCTTTAGCCACTGTTTTACAAAAACATGTGGCACTTATTTGTCACACTTAAAAAAGAGTGGCGAAATGCACTAAACGGCCACGGAATTTTTATGATTTTTTATTTGTGTGACCAAAAAGGAATGTATGGCCACGCTTAAATAATGTTGTGTGATGGAAGAGTAGATTTTATTACTTAGTAATTAAAAAAACAAAACTATTAAGTATATATTATGCGTGGCTAAATGTGAGCAATGGCCATGCTTTGTACTTAGTTATGTGGCTAAAAGCTAGTACATATGGCCACTGTTATTAGGTTGTGTGACTAAATAGTAGGTTATGAGTGACAAAAATCTACTACCTATGGCCACATATATTCACCGTGACTAAATGGTAGGCTGTGAGTGACACAAATCTATTTTATGGTCACGGTAAAATATTAAATGCGTGGCGAAAGTAGACAAAAATATATTACCTATGGCCACATATATTAACCGTGACTAAATAGTAGCCAATTTTAATTAGTTATCTGTGGCGACGGCGGATATATATCATTACTAGAGGTCAAATATTTATCTACCACCTCGAGTTTCGGATACAAATCATATAATTAATTAATTGTCGATCATCACCATATATGTTGTTATCTCTCTCAGCTCTCTGTGTTTTGTTTTATCACCACTCTCTGAAAATGTGGCATTTGCGTCCTCTGAATGTGGAAGATAGCCCCGAATACGGTAAGTAATCATCTAAATGATTGAAATTCAATTGCTTTAATGTGGAATTCACGTCTCTGATTTGGTTATTTTTCTTGAACATGGGAAGAAGATTTTAAGTCTGTTTACTTTGGTGATCTATCACCTGGCCGTATTTTGCGAGCCTCAATGGTCGGATACAATACATCGATGGGATGGTTCGCTACTTCGACGAGGTGGACATTACCTCCTTCTCGTTCAATGATCTAGGTCAAATGGTGTATGACCTAGGTTATGACTTAAACGATTTCGACCCCTACCTGAGGATCCCAGGGTTGTATCTGGATTATGGACTGGTTCCATTCACTGATGATCCGAGGGATGTCAAGGCCTTAGCCCTGCACATCAAGGACGAGGAGGTCATATCCATCTACCTCGATGGAGATGTGGAGGTGTCTTCCTCCTCCTCCTCCTCTCTATCTGAAGGTAGCTACCCATGGAGAACATGCCTATGTGAAGATTCATACAATTTCTCTAGTGGAAGCATGTTTTAAGTTTATGGTGTTTTTTTATTATATATATATTTGTAATTAATTAACGGATATCACATCTTTTGGATTATATATGTAATTAATTGTTTATGTGTATGCATTAGATGTGTGTTTTGACTCTTCTTTCTGAAGAATTCTAGTTCATCTGGTTGTCTTCTACATATATTAGGTTGTGTTACTAAATATCAGTGTATAAAGAATTGTATTCAACCAGAATGATTTTAGTTCACTAAATAATGGGTTTAAATACATGGGAATATCCTATAGACTACAAACAGAAATAACAACTTTGGTTATTTATAGTATATATAGTTCATCCTAAATAACTCTAATTTATCTGGTTCATCCTGAAGAACTCTAGTTCATCTTGTTCTATTACTGAATAACTCTTGATCGTGAAGAACTCTAGTTCATCCGGTTCTATTACTGAATAACTCTTTATAATCCTGAAGAACTCTAGTTCATCTTCTTTCAATCCTCATGAACTCAGTGGGTAATTCTGACTTTCTTCATTTAACTTTGACTTGTTAATTTGATTACCAGAAAATCAAAACATTCAACAGGATATGCAAAGAGAATGAAGAGGAGAACCAAACCAAGGAAGACCTCTTGTTCGTTGCGTTCGAACTCTACTTACATGAAACCGGAGACGATTTAAAGCTTCTATTGGTGTGGGAAATGATTAACCTCTTTAGGGTTCCGGATTAAAGAGTAATTGTAATGAATTGATTTTTAATTTACAAGCTTAAGGCTGATGTTCTGAAAGAGGCAGTTATTATCAACCGTATGGCCGATGAATACAACGGAACTCCTTGAAGAGGGGGTTGTGACTTGTGAGGGTCAAGTGTTTAAACCAAATATTTGGTTTTATTTTGTTTCTGTAATATGTTTAACCTTTATATTTATTTCACTTAATTGTTTGTTAATTCTAGTCAATTCATCCGTTTCTGTTCATCTTCTCTAAATCCGGATGAACTCTTCTTTCTGAGGAATTCTAGTTCTTCCGGTTTTGTTCTTCTTCTCCGAAACATTAGTATTTTAAGAACGTATGAAAGTAATTTCGGATAATTTCGGATCGTGTGATTAAAATTTTAGTGATTTTTTTATAACGTGTAGAAATTCAGTTTAACTTGGAGAATGTGTGAAAGTAATTATAATGTGCAGTGTTCAATAAAATCAGACATTTGGTATACTCTAGTGATTAGGCATCTAAGCTTAGGCATACTCAAGTGATTTGCACATATAACCATACCACCTGATCAGTAATCAGAAACTTGTCACCGTCATTATCAAACCCATCTCAAAATCCTTATCAAACCTTTTCTCAAAATCCTTATCAAAACCTTTCTCAAAACCCTCAAATCCTTCTTAAAATGGCAAACTTGAAAAGAAAAGTTGAAAATTATTTGCATATAAAGATTATTGCTACCCTGGACCGGTACGGGGTGATTATCACGGCAGAGAGACAGAGTATCTTAGATGGGTTGGACCTGCTCAACCAAGTACTTACAAAGCCACCAAGTCCATCAAGATACCAGATGGCAACTTTTCTGGTAGAAGAGATACACGTCTCCAATGCCAGGAGAAGCTATGAGTAGGCATTTGGAGTTGATGGAGGAGATGGAATCTAGGTTCCCGTGAACCTCAACCCGCAACTGCTCTGTCTTTTGTTTTTTTAGGAATGAACATCTAAATTTTGAAACAATTTTGTGTATGGCATTGGAATCAGTAGTATGAAATCCACTTTTTGTTATATACTTGTTTGTCTATCTTTGTTTATGAAATCAATCAGTTAAACAAAAACCCTAATCCTTGAAAACAAAGACGGTCAACAATTGCAATCCGATCAACAACTGATGCATAATTTTAGGTAAAAATGTAATATGTTCGCACAATCTCCATTCCGTTAACAAAAGCCCTAATCCTCGAAAACAAAGACGATCAACAATTGCAATCCAATCAATAACTGATGCATAATTTTAGGTAAATATGTAATATGTTCGCACAATCTCCATTCCGTTAAACAAAAACCCTAAAAACAAAAAACAGAACGGACCTACAAAAACCTTAAGTTTTGGGAAATTATAATTCTAAATAAATTATATCTTAAAGAATTAAGATAAAAATTAATTAATGGGTCAATTTGGGGTCAAATGGGTCAATTAGATGTGTTTAGGACCAATGATGGCCCAATAAGGTGTGTATATAACCAATAAGCATGTTTAGGACCAATGATGGCCCAATAAGGTGTGTTTAGGGGCAATGAGGGCCAATTGGGACCAATGAGTCCCAATAAGGTGTGTATGTAACCAATAAGTTGTGTTTAGGACCAATGATGACCCAATAAGGTGTGTTTAGGGGCAATGATGATCAGTTGGGACCAATGAGTCCCAATAAGGTGTGTATATAACCAAAAAGCATGTTTAGGACCAATGATGACCCAATAAGGTGTGTTTAGGGGAAATGAGGGTCAGTTGGGACCAATGATTCCCAATAAGATGTGTTTGTAACCAATAAGTTGTGTTTAGGACCAATGATGGCCCAATAAGGTGTGTTTAGGGGTAGTGAGGGTCAGTTGGGACCAATGAGTCCCAATAAGGTGTGTATTGTAACACCCCAAAATTTCATGACTTAAATTATATACGTGTGCTATATTTGTTAAGTAGCTGAAATATATGTGATATAATATATATACGTATAATAGAGAAACGTCACGATTCACGTACGAATATTCGACACGACATTCGAGGAAACGTCAAGAGACGAATTTATAGTATATGTTAGATAACGAAAAATAAAGATCGTGGGCGCAGACGGATCTTAGATCCGAGTCATAACGAAGCAGGAAAATGCAAAATAGTGATTTAGGCCCGGTTTGTAATAACCGTAATTAAGACACGAACGTCACTAAATTAACACCGAGGCGAAAGTAAAATATCAGGTATTGTTAAATACATAATTTATAATCGTTATAAAATATATTTGCGATGTTCGGCACGAACAACGGTGGAATTGATAACCGTTGTTGTTACCCGATAATAACCGAAATCAATTCGGTTAGCCGCTCGAGATGATTATAACGCCTCGGCAAAGTATAAATAATTACTATTATATTTATGAAGAATTTCAGTCAAAAAGACATATTCGGTCTATTAAACGGCTGAGGTCGCGACACTAATTAGACGCGCTTTCTACAACGTAATTAAATAAACAATTATCGGTTTGTGTTTCAACCGAAGAATATATATTACGATTAGTACTTATTGGACCCCCGTAATATTTTAAATGTTTGGGAATTTTTATAAACCATTTATAAAATTTTTACACGGATACAGAATAGGGGTATAATACCTACTCATTAAATATTATACCATATTAAATTTGCTTGTTCCTTACTCTTCAAACTTCCACCCGTCGAATGTGTTGTATAATTCAGCAAATATTTTGATTACTCATTAGCATACGTGTTCAATTCCAATCGTTCCTTCTTTATGTCATTATTCTTCATTCAGTAGTATATATACTACATGTATATGACAAACCAATTCACAATTCAAATTCAAAACATACATACATGAAATCAGAAGCGACAAAAGAAACATAAGAGAAATTAAAGAAGGGTGCTGCTAATTAAACATCTATATACGCTGCGTATAACCCAATACGCAGCGTATATAGAACTAATTAATATGACAGACATTCCATACGCTGCGTTTTACGACATACGCTGCGTATGGAATGTTGTAATCAAGACATAATCATTTCCCAACCAGGATTAGGGTTGCGTAGGTCTTATACGCTGCGTTTTTGGCAATACGCAGCGTATACATAATTTTTCTTTCATTAAAAACTACAACTTAAAAGAAAACAATTTAAAAAGTTCTTTCATTAAAAATAAAATAAAAGACAACAAAATAAATTAAAACATTACAACTTAAAAGAAAACACGAACGCCTATATATAACGATTAAACGTGAAAATAGGATCTTCGGGGTTGTTGATGTATGGCCTCAAAAAAGCCCAAACGCCTGCGTATATAAAGCTCTTGCCATTTTCAGTTTTGTACTCGTTCAACGACCTTCGCAGCACTGAGCTTATACCCTCCGCGCCATATTGTCGCTCGAGTCGTACATAGATATCATTAAAAGTTCGTGCATTCGATTGCAAGGCGCACCATTTCGCCCTGATAAAGTTCCCGTTTACATCTTCCACACCACGTCGCCGTTTGAAGTCATCAATCACGGCAGGCCAAAACTCGTTTGGCGGGCGTCCATCATTCCAATTGTGTGCGACGTTAACGAAAGATTGTGCCACCGCTACGTCGTCTTCGGACTTCCAACTACGCCTATTCATTGTGAATGCTTGTGAAAGTTTATAAAATAGATGGGGTATATATAGTAGAAGAATAGAAGTAGAGAGGGAAGTAGAGAGGAGTTGGAGTGGTGTGTGAGATGTTTAAAGTGGGGTATTTATAGGTAAAAGAGGGTTTAAATTAAAAAAAAAAACCCTCAACGGTAAAAAATTTACGGTAAAAAATTTAGCCGTTGAACGGCTATTTTTTTTATTCACCTCATCTTCTCGGCGTTAAAGGGCTAACGCCCCTCGCCACCCTCTCCTCTATAACGCCCCTATAACGCCCCACCGTAGTTTTTTTAACAATTTAAATTCTTAACAATTTAAATTCTTAACACAAACACAAACACATTAAATTCTTAACAATTTAAAAAAGTTATCCCTTTAAATTCTTAACAATTTAAATTCTTATAACGCCCCTAAAACACAAACACATTAAATTCTTAACAATTTAAAAAAGTTTTTTTGTTGCCTTGGAGCTTGAGGCTTCCCATTTCACCCGGGTCTTCCGGTAGTCTTTTTCAGTCTTTGCTCCCAGCTCACTGTCAATGACGTAGACGTCAACACTTCTGATGTCTTCATTTATGAAAGAAATAAGACGACCAACGTCCATGTTATTTGTTAACGGTTCGAGGCCACTGTCAAGATTAAGATAAGGGTTCCTATAATAAAACCACATGTTGTTTGTATTTTCATACCCCAGATGTGGCATGATTAGACTCATATCATAGAATCTAAACTCATTTACATCGCAGTAATCCGCCAATGTACAGCAGCCTTCCACGTATCTCCTGCCCGGTGAATCAGTAAAATGACCGTAATGATATATATTTAAAGTGAAATATCTTGGATTACAGTTGTATGCATCATCCACGATTAAACCCAGGTAACTTTCGTTAGTCGATCGAATCGTCCACGATCTGGTTCCGAAACTCATGCTGTATTTGTGAGGTACATAAGGAGATTAGGGTCGTTTTTTATAAACGGTATATATTTGGTGATGTATATCTCTGCTGATAGCCACTCTACTTATAATCACCGGTAGAATTCAAAAAATTGACATATGCAGCGTATTAGACAATACGCTGCGTATTGCTTTAATCATGCATGCCATCCTATCAGACTGTGCATGCACAGTAAGCTTGCAGGCGCACCAGAGATATTATTGGAAATTATACGCTGCGTATGGGCTAAAACGCTGCGTATAGGTGTTCAATACGCTGCGTATAATTTAATACGCTGCGTATTTAGTGGGGGTGATCATTGATTCCCTGCCGACGAAACCGGTGTAAGATAATTCGATTGATATCGAATCTTTGCATTTCGTCGTTTGGAAATACGAAGCAAACTTTTAGCTATATATAGAAATGCAGTACAATTGCAGGACCACCAATATTCAGTCGGTATTTTAATTGCAGTTATCATTCAGGTTGTTTAAAAACTACAAATTTTGTTATTATAATGTCGCTTTGGAATATATTCGGAAATGGCGATGACGAGCCTCTCGATTTAAACCATCCGCCACAAAACGTAAGCGATTTTATATTCATTTTAAACTCTTATTTTTATAATGTTCTGTATAATACAACGGAAATTATATTTTTGAAGGATGAATACGCGGTTCAACCGTATCAACGGTCGTATTCCCAACCGCCTATCGATCTTAACCAGGCAAGAGTTAATATTCGTACTTAATAATTATATTTACCCTAATATATTTTTTACTTGTATTAATTTTTCTATTTATCAGGAGCCACCTCAAATAGAAAGCCATTACCCTTCGGTTTCGGAACCGACGCTTGATTTAAACCAGGCAAGCAGTGGGGTTCGAAAAATAGTTATTGTATTTATAATTTACTCTTAATGAAAATAATTAATTCGATATTTTATTTTTATAGATACCCGAAAGTTATTACGACACTCAATATTCTAATTTTTACGGTGATCACTCGTCATTGCCTCTCCCTGCCGTTTCTCAGTACGATAATCAGTATCATGGAGATGCCTTCCATGAAAAAGACCCTGAAATTGTTAAAGATGACTCCGATACAGATGAGTACGATGAGTTCGGTGTACGCAAAATATTTCCACCGGATGTCGACTACAGTACCGACCAGGTAATTTATTAAATTTTACAAAATTAAATCGGTCAAAGTAATTAACCTCCTACATATAAATAACTAATCGTATTTTTTTTCAATTATGTTTTGTATAGATATTTAAAACCTTTGACGACCTCTTCGAATGGGCTTTTCAAAAAGGCAAAGAAAATGGTTACGGGCTAAACAAAAGACGGACCAACCCCAGTAAATTATATGGTAATCTGGCTAAAGGGTGGATAAAGTGTGATCGTTCAGGCATTCACAAAACCGTGGCCAAGGTAAAAAAAACCGGTAGTAAAAAATGTAACTGTCCTTTCATGCTGAGTGGCGTATATAGTGGTTTCCATGCCGGATACGAGTTGGAAATTGTATGCGCTTCACATAACCATCGGCGGACCCCATATCTTGAGGCTCTTCCTTACGTAAGGAGATTAAGACCTAACGAGAATGCCTTGGTTGGTAACCTTATGACCCAAAACATGCCACCGCGAAACATTTTATCAGCGATAAAGAATGAATATCCTGATAACGTTTCGACGTTAAAAACAATCTATAATGCTCAAGATAAAATAAAGGCGAGCAGACGGCAGGGTCAGACACCTATGGAAATATTCATAAACAATATTCACAGAAACAGATACGTGTATCACATCCGAGCGGACCCAGTAACCGACATAACGCAGGATGTTTTCTTCGTTAGTCCATTGGGTTACACTTGTTGGCGGGCATTCCCGCATGTTCTGATTGTGGACGCCACCTATAAAACAAACAAGTTCAACCTTCCGCTAGTTGAAATGGTTGGCGTAACATCCACCGGAAGCTCATTCTTTTTCGCTCATGCAATTTTAAGCAATGAACGCGAGGAGAATTACACATGGCTCCTTGAGTGTGTAAAGGAAACGTTAACGGATGTGTACCATCCATCGGTTATAGTAACCGATAGAGAGTTGGCTCTTGTCAATGCCTGCGATAATGTGTTTCCTCAGGCAAGTCACCAGCTTTGCCGGATACACATATGGGAAAATATTTCTAAGCATTGGCAGGGTGTCTTCGGTAAGTGCCAAATCTACACCTGGAAACGTTTTCAGAAACATTGGTGGTTTTTGGTTGACTCTCCGAATGAAACACATTATCATAAATTTTATGACAAAATCTATCGAAATCTTAATGCTGCTGACCGACTCGGTAAGCAGCCTTACCATATATTTTATTTAATGAACTAGTTTGCTTTTGTGATAAATAATATGCATCGTTTTTTTTTCAGAGTGTTTGAAATATCTAGAAGACCAGTGGTTAAGCAACTTCAGGTCCCGGTTTGTAACTATGTGGACTAGTGCTCGTAGGAATTACGGTGAGAACACAACGAACAGAGCCGAGAGCGAGCACCACGCCCTGAAATCACATCTCAGACACCGTAGGGCAACGCTTGATCAGTTGGTTGGGTTTATTGATCAAGCGCAAAAGCTGCAGCTAGGTGAGCTAAAAGCTAAATTAGGCACTTCTAGAATAAAGACCATGTCTCATCATGCGAAGATTCGTTTGTTCGACCGTATAAGGGGTCGGGTGTCTATCAAATGCCTGGACCTGTTATACAATGAGATCAACAGGCTGCATACAGTACTGAAGGTGTATAACTTTTCCTGCGGTCATCAGCTATACACCGGCTGTGGGATCCCATGCGCATGCCGGCTTGAAAAGATGCTAGACATTCCAGGTGTGTAAAAATACAGTACCGTTATACGATAATCTTGTTTAATTAATACGTTGGAATATTTTTTTAATTCCTTATTTTTTTTTCTTCAGATTACGTCATTCCTTTGGAGTACATCGATCCATTTTGGCGGAAGCTGGATTATAAAAAACCTGCGTACCCAGGAAAAGATGACGATTTTGAAGGGGGAGACGGGTTTGATCCGTTTAAAGACGACTCTAAACAAAACGCAGACACGCAACCAAAACATGAGCAGAGTGGTGCGTTTGATAAACTTAAGAACTTTTGGAAGAAAACAACGGGGAAGTCACAATATAAGGAGCCCGAAGTTAAGTTAAAAACCCGTGGTCGCCCGTCCACAAAAGCAAAGGAAGCGAGGGATGATCAGAGGTCTCAGGATCAGGCCAGGCATAGTTCGTATACCGGTCCGACAAATTCAAATATGGAGTCGGCACGATATAGTTCGTATGTCGGGTCGCAGGAAACCGTAGACCTAGGCCAAAGCTCACAGAAAAAAAATACCCAAACAAAAAAAGGTAGAAAAAAGGTAAATACAGATAGACCAGACCTTAGTGAATACAATTACCGTATATACGGTAGAGATATACCAGGGTACATAAAGAGGCATCATATAAGAGCGATAACAAATGTCGACGGTGACGGTAACTGTGGATTTCGTGCCGTTGCCATAGGTCTAGGATTTTTTGAAAGCCTATGGCCATACGTCCGGGAAGAACTATTAAAAGAACTGACTAATAATAGAGAATTTTGGACAAATGTATATAACGGTAACGCATATACCAGAGATCAGCAATCCGGAGACTTCATAGATCAGTACGGTGAGCTACGCAACAGCCTAAATCATTTTGGGACTGGACCGGCTCCGGTGGAATGCTGGATGATCATGCCGGAAACCGGGCTTCTAATTGCAAAAACTTTCAGTTGTATTGTCCACAGCATTTCACTAACCATGAACAATACATTCTTCCCGATAGATTCTGGTCCAACAAAAAATCCTCGAGTGATATCGCTATTACACGCTGGCGGGAATCATTTCCTCAATATTGAATTACAGGGGGACGTACCATGGCCATACGTTGATCCCCATTGGCGCGGTAACCGAACTGAAGAAGCTGCCCCATGGGTTGAAGTATATAAAGAACAGCTAGATAGATACCTTGATTACGTTCAAGCCAACAGAGGCCAGCCCGGTTTTATGGACCTTGGAGGTTGATAACTCAAATTACCTTTCAGTCGACATGTTTGTCTAAATTTTTGTGACTCGACATGTTTTATTCTAACCAATTTAATTTATTTTTTTTATTCAACCGTGTATTCTATTTTTGTGGGAAAAGATTTCATATTCTTGTGACTCGACTTCTCCTACGAAATAATGGCTTGAAAATATGAAAACACTTTTCATTAGCAAAGGTATCCCATTTCGGATAGTTTATAGAAATACACGCTATGCGATTGCAAGAACAGCAAATGACTCGTCTCCTACGAAAGCATTGCTTCTCACCTACTACTCATTAATTTTTTACTAAAAAAAAAATTATGTTTTTTTAGTAAAAAAGACACAAATATCTAGCTAATATAGCATGTTTTAAAATGAAAAAAAAAATCAAGTATTTTTAATAAATCTAAAAAATTCACATTACCTTGTTATGAACCTTCCACTGCCCAAAAAGACCAATATTGACCAAAAAATAAATAAAAAATTTATATATTTATACGCTGCGTATGTCCCAATACGCAGCGTATTAAAATCACAGAAAATGCCCGGACTATAAATCCTCTTACAATCCATCTATATTCTTCACATTTTCTTTCAATCTCCTTACTCCAGCTATAATTTATTTTAAATATGTCATGGAATGCGGAAGAAAAACTTAGGTTGGCTCAGGCTTGGTGGGAGACTTATCCCGACTACTTCCAGCGCAACCCTCAAGCTACCATAAATAGTTTTTGGCCGGATGTTGCTGCAAGATTTCACGTTCTAATGGGTCGTGACCCATACCGAGAAGGGCTATCGTGTAACTTAAAGTGGTACAAGATGCTCAGAAAAATAACAACGTTCCACACTCGCTACAACGAAGCCGTTAAAAACCAGGCTGAAAACGTGATGGCGGAGGCACTCCAAGCATATCGTGAAACAACCGGAAAAGACTTTGATATTATTCCGGTTTGGGACTTCCTAAAAGGTCAAGATGCGTTTGTTTAGACTACTTTGGTTTTCAACTTGTGTTTCAACTGTTTTTATGTATTTTGATATTTTGTAATGTGTTATGAATAATACCAATGTCGTTTTTTGTTTTAATAAGAGTTGAATCATACCGTGCGGTTTTATTAAAAACGGCTTTCGTTTTTTAATTTAATCTATTTACAACTTTATCTTAAAAACAAGAATAAAAAAATAAAAAAAAATACAATACGCAGCGTATTGTACTATACGCTGCGTATAGGGTTCGCGTATAACTATCTCCCAGCCGTCTGCAGCCATAGATACAAGCAAAAAAACTAAAAAACACAACCACTAGGCGAATCAATCAACAAGTCTGCAATCCGATCATCCAGACTTCGAAAGGTGTATGTTTCCTATCAATTCTATCACATTGTTATCAAATATTATGTTTATCGAATACAAAATTATATATTAATGATTTTACCTAAAAGAGTTTTTTTGGGGTTTTTTTTTATATTTTGAGATGTTAACACGGATTTATCTCCTAATCTGGTTTAATTGAATAACCATACACAGCCTCTGCTAATACACTACACGCGTGTAATGGTGATCTGAGCCCAGAAATTTATAAATCAGAAAAACAATACGCTGCGTTTTGTTCTATACGCAGCGTATTGTTCTTTATTTTTTGTATTTGCCGGCGTGTAACGCTGATCTGAGCTCAGAAATTTATAAATCAGAAGAACAATACGCTGCGTTTTGTTCTATACGCAGCGTATTGTTCTTTTAATTTTTTAATTTGCCGGACTTAGATTCATAATTTAATTGTTGTTTGTCGTTTTTTTTTATAGCTACAATGGCTGGCATAGACACTCACCCTTGGCTGCAGTTCGACGTCGGTTCGAACGAGCATAGAAGACTAGAGAGGCTTAGGACATGTGTGGTCGGTAAACCTTTTTATTTGGACGAGGATGTCCTGACCCAGTGCGAGGGTATGGTTAGATACGACACTTATGTTGGGCAGGGTCCCTGGAGGCGTTTGTTCGGGATGGTTCGACAGCATATGTTTTATTTTTTGGTTATGGAGTTTCTGTCAACATTTTTCTATACACCTAGGAAGAAGAAACAAATGGTCCAGGGTCCTTTCAAACGCAACGAACCTGAGACAAAACAGGTCCGTTTTAAACTTGGCGGTATCCAGTACGAGCTGACAATGAGAGAGTTTGCGGTTCTGTCAGGTTTATACACGGACGATGAGATCAACACTTCGTTGTATCGTGAGGCGGTTTCGGCCGTTAACGAGAACGTACTGGTGGGATGGTGGGACTCAATTTCGTTTGAGGCGTGGAAACCGAGACATCAGGATACCAACCGTATTGGGACGTGTCATGATTGTTTCTGGAAATTATTTCAAAAGTTGATTGCTAACTCGATCGCCCCACGTGTTAGGAGTCAGGATGTGGTTTCACTCACGGATCTGTTTTACTTGTATTGTGTGGGTAACAACAGGCCGTGTGCACTTGCACACTGTCTAGCAGAGCTTTTTAGCAGTCAGGTGAGCAACAAGGGGACTAATATTTGTTGTGCAGGATTCATTACTACCATTGCCTATAATCTTGGTGTTGACCTGTCTCAAGCTGATCTGGTCGGCCCAGTTACGACGCCTCGCAAATTGGATTACAATAACCTTTGCCAGATTTCAGTTGCTCAGAAGTTACGTGGAGATAATGGAGAAGATTATTACCGTGTGTGTCATCCGCAACCGGTTGGACAGGGTGTTGGGGATGCTGGAGGGAGTGGGTCTGGTGCGCGATACGATTACATGAATGACCCGGGAGTGGCACACTCCCAGAATGAGAGACGTCATCAGTACCCGGCGCTGACGCTACCTGACCTGTTGGCTGACAGGTTACACCCCTTTTTCATATTACCTTTAATAATTATATATTTTTTTTTTACTAATCACATTTTAATAATTTAATTTGATCTACAGGTTGGACCGGATTGATATAGGCGTCAACAATATAAGACAGACCCAGTACAATGAGTGCGCCTGGAACCACCATTGGCAGGATTACCAGACCCAACAGATGAACCAGTTTCACGTCCATATGGGTTACACTAACTTTCCTCCTCCGCCTCAGCGACCGGAATTTGACTACGGGCAGAATGATGCGCCGTTTGACTATGACTACACGCGGTACAGGCGGGATGATGATGAAGGCGGGGATGACAACTGATCCCTTATGTTTTTTATTTCGTTTAAACATTTGTGGTTCTTATCGTACGGGATGTTTTTTATATGTTTGTTTTCAGAAACATTTGTGGTTGTTTGATTTGGACATCCATGTGAACTTTATTTTTTTCGTGTGAGCATTTGAGGTTTCTTCAGAATATTATAAAGAAAAAAAAATTATATTTTTTTTTCTATATACTTAAGTCATTAGAAAATAAATTACATATTTTTTTATTATGTATGACTATATAAATTTTTAAAAATTAAAAAGTTAGCTAAAAATAAAAATAAAAATATCTAAAATAATAATTTTTTAAAATAAAATATCTAAAAATAAAAATCAATTTACGTACTGAAATTATTTAAAGAAAATATTTATAAAATAAAATATTTTTCTGTCATGAAATATCTAAAATTAATTATTAAAATAATAAATAATTGTTCCATACGCAGCGTATGTTTACATACGCTGCGTTTTGCCTCCTTTATATACAGAATGGAATTCCCTTTAAAAACACCTCACAGCTTATTTGCCTTCCCCCACTAAAATTTCCTATAGAGATCGTAATGGCTTCCACAAACCCACGTTTGTATTCAATCCGTTCGCCTAGTGATCATGAGGCCGGGTTACTCGTTGATGCTGTATATGCAGGCAACCCAGATTATTTCAGCTTAAAGATTCACCATGGAGGTGAGTTCACGGATGCACCGGGGAGAAGATACGTGGGCGGTGTGTGTAGTGTTGTTGACTACATACACATGAATAGGTTTGCGTATTCTTATATGTCGTTAATCATGCAGGATCTCGGGCATGATAATCGGAACGAAATTTGGTTCTATTATAAGCCCGATGATAGTCGAAATCTTGACAGTGGCTTACTGATGTTAGGCAACGACTTGGACACATATTGTCTCAGTTCCTGCAATAGTGCGGATAACAGGATGATGCAGGTATTTGTTGTGCGATGTCCGATAGGTGCGAAGACCGGGAAAG
Source organism: Deinandra increscens subsp. villosa (assembly GCA_039602395.1). Lineage (NCBI taxonomy): Eukaryota > Viridiplantae > Streptophyta > Magnoliopsida > Asterales > Asteraceae > Deinandra > Deinandra increscens. The sequence continues at coordinate 17,819,392 of JBCNJP010000024.1, read as the reverse complement.
ACTACTTACGAAACAGGCACCCATACCATCCCGGAAAAAACCAGCCGCCTAAAAGAAATATCATGAAGGACTTTATGGAACGATCTGGTTGAGTGGGTTTCGGTTATAAATAAAGCTGTTTGAATTTATATAACTATTGAGTTTACGTTTCTATCGTGTTATTTTTTTAAGTAATGTCCGATTTCCTTGTGTTGTAACCATGTTTCAATAAAAGTAGTGATTTCATTTCTCCAACTGGTATAAAATTTAATTAAATAACTATATAAATTACTGATTACTTTTTATTTATTATTTATTATTTATTCAATGATAAATATAAATCAAATAATAATTATTATAATAAAAACTTCAATGATAAATATAAATCAAACTAAATAAATTGAAAACTATAATATATTTTAATTAGTATAATAAAAACTTAAAATAAAGTATAGATAGAAATTAAAACTATGATTCTAAATTAAATATATATTTATGGGAGTAATTTATTTAAAAAAACATTGATTTAAAAAAAAAAATTTAAAAATAATATACGCTGCGTATATATCTATACGCAGCGTATATTCATGCGTAAAAACCCTAACGCCAGCCGACTTCTCCCAAAGAACAACAAAAAAACCCTAAACAACACAACCGCCGTTTCTGTCACAATTTCGCCGGAAAAGAAGGTTTTCCGCCGGAGAAGAAGGAAAGAGTACATACAGATTCTGTCGTTCAATCCCCGTACACATACCGGTATGTATTACGAAAATTATTGACTATATTTACTTAAATCTTGTGTTTTAGTGGTTACTTAGATCTTGGCACCTTACATTAGTTATTTATGGATTTTAGACTGTTTTTTCACTGTATGATCGAACATAGAAGTAGAATTATCGAATACCCATGTTTCTGTTTATCAAAATCGGCCAAATTAATTGCAGAATTGTTCAAACCAGAAGAACAATACGCAGCGTAATACCTAATACGCTGCGTATTGTTCATCTGGTTTGAATAATTAATCCTTATTTATTATTTGTTAGTTGTTAGTTATTAGTTATTAGTTATTATTTAATATTTACTATTTATTATTTTTTATTTAATATTTATTATTTATTATTTATTAGCTATTATTTATTATTTATTATTTATTTGTTATTATTTATTATTTATTAGTTATTAGTTATTATTTATTATTTATTATTTATTATTTAATATTTACTATTAATTATTTAATATTTAATATGTATTATTTATTATTTATTACTTATTAGTTATTAGTTATTCTTTATTAGTTATTCTTTATTAGTTAATATTTATTATTTATTATTTATTATTTATTATTTAATATTTACTATTAATTATTTAATATTTAATATGTATTATTTATTATTTATTAATTATTTTTTAATATTTAATATTTATTATTTATTATTTATTATTTATTATTTATTATTTGTTAGTTATTAGTTATTATTTAATATTTACTATTTACTATTTATTATTTAATATTTAATATTTATTATTTATTAGTTATTATTTATTATTTATTATTTATTTGTTATTATTTATTAGTTATTATTTATTAGTTATTATTTATTATTTATTAGTTATTATCTATTAGTTATTGTATATTATTTATTGTTTATTATTTATTGTTTATTATTTATTATTTATTATTTATTATTTATTATTTATTATTTATTATTTATTACTTATTACTTATTAGTTATTACTTATTAGTTATTGTTTATTATTTATTATTTATTATTTATTATTTATTGTTTATTAACGTTTGACCCTTCGGTTTTTTTTTTTTGTGTAGGTGTTATGGCTGATTTAGATATAGATGGCTGTCAGTATCTCCAGTTTGCCCCGGGGACGAGAGCACTGGAGAAACTTCGCAGGTTCAGGGGGTGCAAGATTAGAGAGTCGGATGTAGTTGACGTGCCGTTTTTGACAGAGATTCAGGCCGGTGAGAGATACGACACGTTCGTACCGGCAGATACTCCTTTTAGGCGTCTTTTCGATACAGCCGGCCTGCCCACGTACCCGTTGTTAGTTCTGGAGTTTTTATGCACTTTTTCTTACAGGCCCATTGACGGAGATTTTCCACAGGCCGCACACGATGTCATGGTAGCTGAACCCATTGCGGTTACTTTCTCACTTTTCGGGGTGGAGTATAGGTACACGCTACGTGCCTTTGCGGTCTTGTCAGGGTTATACACCGAGGATGAGACACTATCCGAGATATACTATGAGGCCGTAAAGGCCGTTCCCGAGCATGATCTGGAGCAGTGGTGGGTGTCGATCGCCGATAGACCAGTAGGGTCGACTGAGCGCCGAGCTACAGAGATTAGGGACCCCCTTTTTAGATACCTGCATAAACTCATCAGTACCTCCATTACATCACGTGGCTTTAGCAAAGAGCACGTCACGTCGACAGATTTATTTTACTTTTACTGTTTGATGCGTCGTAGGAGTGCCGCCCTAGCCCACGGCCTAGCTATATTTCTGGGGACGCACGATAGTAGGAAGAACGGGAGTGGTATTTTTTGCGGGCCATATATCACACAGATTGCATCCTCGATAGGTGTCCTCCTTGATCACCAGCACGAGATGCCCGCACCACTACCGGCGAGGAAACTTGGTAGGCCGACCATGAG
>JBCNJP010000024.1:17751357-17816247 GCA_039602395.1 Deinandra increscens subsp. villosa | reverse complement strand
CCGTTTTAATATGGCTAGTGTAGGTTAAAGTCTAAACCACATGATATCACATGATTTCTAAGGATTGCCTTATAACTGAAAAAGTCCTCAACTTAATTGTACCATTAATTGTAAAGCGAGGGGATGTTGGGTAGATCTACTGGAGTTTGACAAACTCCGCCTCGTGACACGGGAAGTGCACGGAGGTACAATATCAGCCTATCTGACCGTGGTCCCGAGAGGACACGGGGGAGGCAAAGCCGCGATGACGTAGGTCCGCAAAACAAAATAGATGATGGCGCTGCCACTACAATTATCAGTCAGCTTTGGTACAAACTTCCTTAGTGCATGGAACAACGGATTAGCTAACCGCGATATCGGTTGAGCACTTTAACTATACAAAACTAGTACATACCCGATAACGTATGTTACGGACAATACTTTTATTAAACCACAATGCTATGATTTTGGATATCACTAAGCATTGCTTTTCACAAATGAATACTTCATAAATATATGTTGACACGATTATGATTATGAGACCGGGCCACTGCATGACAAGCCCACCGTGAACTCACCAACCGTTAGGTTGACACTTGCGTGGTTTAAACTTTTTGCAGATCGCTGAGGAGTATCCGGAGCGGGTTGGCATGGCACGAGAAGACAAATATGTTTAATCCTATTTAGACTTAATTGGGAATTTAAAACACTGATTTGTAAAGCACGTGGTTAGTGCTAAGATAATATTTTCCGCTGCGTATGTTGAGACTCTAATTTATGATTTAAATTTGGACTATCTCTGATTCGTTTAGTATTTGTAACTAATGGTTGTGGTCCTGGTTTGCCCGCACCCCTTTAACGGTATAAACCCCGTTAGTGGTTATTTGGGGGTGTGACACATGTGATTTGATTTAAGTTAATCCATTCATTCGAATCATGCCATTTGATATACCACTTGTAGACCATTTGCTTATCATGATTAGTCTTTGTGCTATCGTTATCCCATGTTCTTATGATCAAATGTTTTCACTATCTCATACTTTCATGTTTTCACTACCTCAAGTTTTCATTATCACAAATTTACATATTTATCATTTCCACATGTTTCCACTATTTCATATCATCATTACTACAACTTACACGCTTTCATTATCACATGACCAATGTTTTCACTATTGCATGTTTTCATTATCACGTGTTTTCACTATCACATGTTTTACCAACCTTGCTAACCAAGGCTCATACGAACTATAACCGTCAATTGTATGTAATACTAGTTAACCATGCGATTGATTTTGGGTCATAGCCGTGAGGTCTTGTCGTATTAGCAAGGAATTTGTTTTGTTTTGGATTTCATCTAGACCCCGCGCTTCGAGAAAGGTGGACTGGGTGTGAGTCGCGACACATCTAGTTCGTCAGAATCGAACGCGTTCTCTTGTTTGAAATCCGACATTCTTTTATCAGTTATATTGATTTCAATTTTGATGGATAAATTCACTTACAATAATTTTAATTAATCAAGTTATCACTTTCAAATGGATACATGTTAACCCCTCAACCTCATATTCTATCCTCTGCCTCTCCTCGTTTGGATATCCTAAAGTAGGGGAGACTGTGGCTTTCACTTTACTGATTAAGTTGTTTGGTCAAATCATGCATTCTCGTCTTCGAATCATTTATGATCTTTGATTCTCGACATGGTACTCATTCCATGCCTGTATACCATTAAGCATATCATTATCAAATGTATCCCATGTTATATATTTTTACGTCCGGATCTTGCGGTGTCTAGTATTCCAATATCAAAACCTTTTAAGTACTTTTGAATTGTGTGAGGGAGCCTCTCCGTAGGTAACTAGCATGTTTTTGAAGTAGCAACGATGTGGTGGGTTAGATGCGGTACACCCTATATATAAGCATTGGTGGTGCTTTAATAGTTGGCTAGGTGTCGGACGAAGAGTTGGCCCTGGTCGTGTGTCAAAATTCGTGTCACAAGTTTATATCACTATTTCAAAGGAAACCTTTACAATTAACTTTTTTTAAGTATAAGTGTACCTTTTTTGGTATAACATCTAATTATCCTCATACCTTTTTCCTACAGTCTCTACTAACTAAATTTCGGGACGAAATTTCCTAAAGTAGGGGAGACTGTAACATCCGTATATTTCAAAAACTCAGAAACTCGACCCGCATCAAGATCCAAGTTTTAAGCCCAATTCTCAACACCATAAAAGTTGGATTACTTTATTCTATATGATAATACTCTGAAAATGATGAACGTGGGCGAAAACCGCATGCGAAACCGAGTTATAATGAAGCGGGAATCGCGAAAACAAGTTTGATGTTTGTTGTTGTGTTACTAGTCGCGAATTTCGTCCCACATTGCCCCACCAGCGAAATTTTCACTCCTTATACACCTATAAATACCTCTTCTAGGTCCCTTATAGCTTCCAACTCCTAGTTTGAGTATAAACAAGTGGAATAACCAAATTTTGGTGGTTCCACAAGTACAATACCCCTTCGGGTGTCGTGCTTAGTAGTTTTTTATGCTCTCGGAGAGGAGGTGCTGCCCTTCAAGCTTGTCTCGTTTGAAAAGATTCTTTGAGGTAATTCTTCTTCTTTTTCTTTCTTTGTTTCCTTTCTTTCTTTCCTTTCGTTATTCACTTATTTATCGCTTTATTGGTTTAATTAGTTTAGTTTAGGTTCATAGTTAGTTGCTTTAGGCTCGTTTAGGTAGCCTTGCTAAGGCTCGTTCTTAGAACGCCTAGCATTGTTAAGGCCTGTCCTTTGGACGGCCTAGCTTTGTAAAGGCACGTCATTAGGAGGTGTTGCTTTGCTTAGGCCGATTTAGGCTTATTGTAGCCCTTGTAGAGGCTCGTTAGGCCCAACGAGTCTAAACTATCATGTCCAATTTCATCTATATTCTTCTAATCGAAAAGTCAACGTTTTTATGCATGAAAAGATTGGGGATTAAGGCTTGTTCTTCACACATCAACAATTAAACTAATTTTTAATCATTCTAATATGTAATTCAGGTTTTGGAACATAAACTCATTTTTAAGAATTTCAAATAGATTAGAAATCGATCTCTGTTTAACAACATATTTAGTGATGGTACTTGAGACGCGAATGACATGTAGTAACTGGAAGGGTGAAACCACCGGTAGTTGGGGTCTCTGTCAAAAGGATAAGTGTTCGCATAAATCCCATAGTCGGACCTGGATACTTACCCGGGATGCCCCGATGAGAGTGTCATAACCTATTAGGCCAAAGCATGTCTAGTAACGTTTAAGGTATTGTTACTCTTAAAAGTTAACAGTTTTTTCAAACTTCAATATATAACATTAAAACTCATTCCCCAAATGAATTAGAGCTTAGAATCCCATATTCCAATATTCAAGTTGTCCCCCTCTATTATTTTAGGATGAATCTTTGGGACTAATCCTTTCACTTTCACTTTCACTTTTCACTCCGTGGACTTAACTTCTGATCCAAGTGAGTAATCCTTGCCCCTTTTCTCTTTTTCTCATTTTTTGGGTTGCAACATGTATCCTATTTCAAAGTGTTGTCTTTCAAGTTTATCATTTATCATGCGTATGTGATCTATGTGTGAATTATGTGTTATGTGACTTCTATCATGATTTGTCAATATGTGATTTTCAAAGGCTTTCATGTTTATCAAAGGTTTTCATGTTTATCATCAGATGTCAAGTATGTCATGGTTGTCATGTCTTTTATTTGGCATAAACATTAACATAAGGCCTGGGGTAACAAAGGTAGATCTATCGGTTGACAACCCACTCAACTTGACCGGTTCGGCGTTAGGTGTTTGGAGCCTATTTCATTATTTCATATAGTCTAACCTGCGGGTTAGGGAATCTTTCATATGTCATTGAGGTTTGTTTATGCCTATTATTTCATTTTGTCATTTTATACCAATAATTTTGGTTATGCCTAGTCTTTCATCTTGTCAATATCTTCTAGCATGTTATATTTCACTTATTCTATCATATGACACGTAACGCATGTTTTTCAAATATATGTTATGTATTAAACTTGTGGTTACTCACCAACTATTTATAGTTGACCCCCTTTATTTTATACATGTTGCAGGCTATGATGTTGATGTTTCAAGATGCTATCACATAGGGCTTTTGGACCTAGATTAACAAATAAATTGTATTTATTATCAATATGTGGTGCATTGTTTTATCTTTCAATGTTATCAATGAAATTCATTATTTAACTATTGTCACTAAATTAGTTGTTATGAGCTTATGGGCAATCTAATCATGCCCCGACGTTTCCGCCGTCGGTTGGGGTGTGACACTTCATACAAACCTGTTTTAAGAACAGTACATGCTACATTCGGTACCTTCGCAAGGGCACTCCATTCCAAGTCCTTGGAATGACACTTCCGTCATTGTTTCCTAGCACATAGGACCCCTTATCCAATACTTCCATAACCTAATATGGTCCTTCCCAATGAGGTGATAGCTTACCACCTGGCAACACCCTACTTTCCTCATTGCTTCGCAGTACCAAATCCCCTACCTTGAACTGAAAACTTTTAACATTTTTATCATAATATTTAGCCATACTTTGCTTATACCTTGCCTCCCGAATTGCTGCTATTCCCTACGCTCTTCCAGAACATCCAAATTTTGCCTTAACTTCTCCTCATTATTACTCACCCCCATTACCCGTTTTGTTGGAATGCCAACCTCCATAGGAATAACTGCCTCCGTTCCATAAGTCAAACTAAAGGGTGTCTCGCCATTACTTGACTTAGGCATAGTTCTCAAGGACCAGAGCACATGTAACAATTCATCCACCCATCCTCCTCCTATCTTTTCCAATCTCATCTTTATGCCTTCCACAATACTCCTATTCATGTGCTCCACCTACCCATTAGCTTGAGTATGGGCCACTGACGTAAACGTCTGCAAAATAGACAACTCTTCACACCATTCTCGGAAAGGGTTATCAACGAATTTGCTTACCATTATCAGACACAATACACAAAGGTAGACTAAACCAGCATATTATATGCCCCCAAACGAATTTCTTTATCTGTTGCCCAGTAATTGAAGCCAACGGTTTAGCTTCTACCCATTTTGTGAAATAATCCATAGCAACAACCAAAAACTTTACTTTTCCAGCAGCTTCTGGAAAAGGCCCCACTATGTCAATCCCCACTTTTGGAAGGGCCACGCAGACATTACTGGTACATCACATGTTTAGACTTCAAACTCACGGAAGCATGTCTCTGACACTCTTCACACTTCCGAAGCTCATCCGTAACAACCTTATGCATCCCTGGCCAATAGTAGCCCAAACTTACCAATTTCGACACCACCAATCCTGCGCATGTATGACTTCCACATATTCCACTATGCACCTCTCTGGTCACATGTAACGCCTCCTCCATAATTAAACATCGCAACAGTGGTCCCAAGAAAGTCTTGCGATATAACATACCATTCTGAAATTGATACTGAAAAGAGTTAACATATACCTTCCTTGCTTCCCCCTTATCGTCTGGTAAAACATTATCCCGAAAGTATGTGACCAGAGCATCCATCCAAGTACCTTGCGATATCTGTACATCCGTCATTTCCGCCATAACTACAGATGGACTCTCTAATACTTCTACACGCACTTCCTTGGCTAAATGTTTGAATGCAGTTGAAGCTAATTTAGTAAGCACATCCGCCTTTTTGTTCTGAGACATTGGCACATATATTACTTCGCAACTTAAAAACTCGCCCATCATCCTTTTTGATTGCGCCAAGTACAAAGCCATATTCACACCTTTAGCTTCATAATTCCCATTGACCCGATTAGCCACCAATAGAGAATCTACGTGAGCTAAAACTCTTTTAGCCCCTAACTGGTTGGCCAAACGCAAACTTGTTTTGTAAAAACACTTCCCTGTTAATTATAATTTTTTTTTAAGAGAAATCATCACAAAGTTAGCAAAATGGACATAATTATAAACCTGCTAAAAACACCTCATACTCTGCCTCATTATTAGAGGTGTCAAAGTTAAACTTTAACGCATGTGTTAACTCATCACCTTCTGGACTTACCAACATTAAAACTGCATCCACATTGTTTTAGGTCCCTTGTATTTCAAATAAAATTTTAGCAAATATCATATATCACCTTATACTACTGCACTTTATCATAAAATTTACCTACACCGGATCCATCACTTCCAGCAGATCCACCCGTGTACAACCTCCATAAGGGATCAGTATCTTCAGTACCTTGCGTCACAGATCCACCCTCTTCACCATGTGGGATTTTCGCTAGGAAATCCGCCACAACGTGCCCTTTTACCGAAACCCTTGGCTTAAAGAAAATATCAAACTGCCCCAATTCAATAGCCCGCATCGCTAATCTTCCGGACATTTCTGGTCTCCTTAAAATTGGGTTTATCGGAAAGGCTGTATATACTTCCACACATTGTGCCTGAAAATACCTTCGTAATCGTCGTGTTGCCACTACCAATGCTAAAACCAACCTTTCCAGAGGAGGATATCGCCCTTCATAGTCTTTTAACACTTTACTGACATAATATATACGGACCTGCTTTTTACTCCTTTCTGCCAATAATACTGCACTTATCACTCCATCAGAGGTTGCAATATACATAAAAAGGTATTCCCTTCGAATTGGCGCAGTAAGTGTCGGAAGTGTTGCCAATACCTCCTTTAACTTGCTAAATGCATCTTCCGCCTCCTGCGTCCAACAAAAGTCACCCTTCCCTGAACAATCTATTAACACCTTCATAAATGGCAAGGACATATCCGCAACTTTCGCCAAAAATCTATGTAAGGCCACCATTCTTCCATTTAACACCTGTACTTCTTTTACCGATGTCGGAGATCGCATGTTAACTATTGCCTCTACCTTATCCTTGCTAGCCTGAATCCCTTCCTTAGATACAAAAACCCTCAAAAATTTTCTAGACTCCATCCCGAAAGAACACTTCTTTGGATTCAAATTCATGTTTACAGAGCTCAACCTGTCAAATGTTTCCTTTATATCTAAGATCATCGCTTCTTGTGTCTTACTCTTAATGACAATGTCGTCCACATATGCTTCCAAATTCCATCCTACCTGTGGCTGAAACGTTTTATCCATTAACCGTTGATATGTTGCCCAAGCATTTTTTTTTATCCAAAAGGCATCTTCTTATAACAAAATGTGCCTTCTCTAGTTATAAAGGTTGTCTTATCCTCATCTTCTACTGCCATTTGTATTTGATGATAACCCTTATAAGCATCTAGAAAGTACTTCCAACTATAACCTGCGAACGCGTCAACCTTGGTATCAATTTCTGGCAGAGGGTAACAATCCTTGGGGCATACGTTATTCAAATCTTTAAAATCAATGCACATCCTCCACGACCCATCCGGTTTTTTGACCAATACCGGATTGGCCAACCAAGCTGGATATTGCACTTCTCTTAAAATTCCTGCTTCTACTAACTTATCTACTTCTTCCTTTACCACTGCTGCCCTTTCTACATCCATTCCTCGCTTGTGTTGATGATACGACTTTCTACCCGGATATACATTTAAACAATGCTCAGACAGCTCTCTGGGCACCACCCGTCATATCCAAAGGTTGCCACACAAAAACACCAACATTATCCTTTAACAGGTCGAACAGACGCTCTCGCATAGGACCTTGGACAACCTCCCCCACTTGTATTCTTTAATCCGGAAAATCATTATTTATTGCCCATTTTCCAAGTAGTATTTCCTTGCTCCTTGCTCTCTGATCTACTCTTGGAACAAGTCTTCCTTCATCCTTTTCTGCTCTTACCTTCATTATCCTTATACACGCATCAGAGATCATTGTGGCAATTCCTATGGGAGTAGGAAATCTTATCATTCCATGGATAACCGAAATTACCGCCCCCAACTTTTGCAACAACGGCCTTCCCAGGATAACATTATGAACAGATGTTTCTCTTACCACCAAAAACTTTACATCCAAAGTTCTTATACAACCTCCATGTCCCAACGTCATGGTCAAAGTAATTTCTCCCATAGGTCTAACAATTTCCCCTGCAAAACCAATTAAAGGTGTTCTAGACACCACCAACTTTCTCTGAATATCCGAATTAAACTGTTGAAAACAAGACTCATATATGATCTCTACAGCACTTCCACAATTGACATATACCCGATGTACCCTAAATCCCCCATTTTGAGCAGTTACCACCACAGGCTCTTCAGTTGCAACATCCTGCCTAATTGGCGGAAAAATTATCTCCTGACACATCCACCCAGGCACATCTATTACCTTTCCCCGTACATTTCTCTCCACTGAACTTTCCTGTCGCAAATTGACCATATGTATTACTAGTACCACCTTATCATCTTGTTTTCCTCGTTGAATAACCTTCACCAAATGCCCCAATTTTCCTGACTTAACAGCTTTATCAATTTCTCTCTTTAAGACAAAACAACTATCCGTAGTGTGAGCTTTGTCTCGATGATATGCACAGTACTTATAGAAATTCCTGTTCGACGCCGGACGCTGCCTTGCTGGAATTGGAAGGTCCACCTGCTCTGTAGCTAACATTTCACTTGGCGTTTTTATCAATTCCACATACTTCCCATACTTGTTATTGTTAAAGTAATTATTCCGCTGTTGATAACCGAATTGACCATCCCCTCCACCTGGTGCTCTATTCCATCGATTCCACGTCCCACTTCGCTGAGTACCCCGCATGGGACCCCTATTCTTGACATTCTGGGTTACTAAATTATTTTTTCCTTGGAACTTCCGACTCTCTATTTCCCACATATTGCTGCATGCATTTTTTCCTCTTACAGAAGCCCTTACTCGATCCATTAATGACTCCATAGAAGTAGGTAAATCTTCATGTAATTTTTCTACTAACTGAGAATTTCTAACCCCGTGACAGAAACCAGAAATCCTCAACTGATCACCAGCTCCCACAATTCTCATACTTTCTTTGTTAAAACGAGAAACAAAATCCTCAATATTTTCATTATCTCGCCACCGTATGTTATGAACTTCCGTTGTATCCTTAATACAACGTTTTTGTTTACTAAACTGTCTTAAAAATTTAACACAAAAATCTTCAAAATTCATAATTCCCCTAGGCGGAAGTGCATCAAACCAAACCCTAGCCAACCCTGTAAATGTTTGCACAAACATGTGACACCACGTCTCTTCTGACCATACCTCCAACCGTGCCGCCGTATAGAATTCGAAAAAATGATCGTCCGGATCGGCTAAACCACCATACTTACTAACCGTCGTCGCATTTTCATTTTTTTTCAGAAAATTAGCCTCAGCGATCCATCTCGCTGATTTAGATTGTGATGTCATGGACACCGGTTTATACGGGATTACTATATCTGTCAACCATTTCTCACAAAGAATTATCACATGAAGATACATAATTAATCATAAAATCTCAATAAAAACATACATATGTATTATTAATGTGTTTAACTAAAAGATATTTGTCAATCGCATTTTATTTTTAATAAAGAAGGATAATAAATAACATACCTTGAGCTTTTCCTTTTTCCAAATGTTGTTTATTAACGACATAATCATTCTAATAATCATCATCCTCCCGTCGTCGCTTTGTTTCGAAGTTTGTATTCCGTAAATCCTTATTCACAGGTTTAGCATTGTCCTTGTAAACAAGTAAACGTCCTTTGTCGGCATCAAGAGGTTTCTTCTAAACAGCTCCTGTTGTTTCTTTAACGATCTCAACAAGTCTCTATTTCGTAGCAGAAATTCCCGATCAAAATCCGATACCTCGTCGGCGTCATTTCTGCTCGTCGTACCATACCGAGCAGATTTATCCAATCGCATACCTGGAATCGAAAATTTTGAACTCGGCGTCGTAGCATCCCCAAATTTAGATCCTGCCACAGAAAACGAAGGTACTGAACCTTTCAACTGAAAATCAATGCTAACTTCATCACTATCCTTCTCCGTCAATCGTTCAGACTAGCTCGTCTGTTTTTGTTCGCTCTTTTTCTCCATCAATAAATCCATCTAGACTTCATCAACAAAAATAGTCCACAAGCGGATGGCGCCACTGAAGAAACAAGTTTCCTCTCTATAATTTGTCGAATGTAATCTAAATGGAAATTGAATGATTAAATAGAGATGAGTGAATCGTAATCAGAGATTAGGTGAATTGTATCGATATAAGCACTTCCGATTACACATAGTTAAAGGTGAAAAATGACAACTCCTTAACTTTGTCAACTATCGCCCTATTTATAGGAATCTTGTGCCCTTGCACCTTGGTCTGCCCATTCGTCACTTGCTCCGCAAGTGACACTCTTCCAGTTCCTGAGCAAAAGACATCCTTGATTCCTGGCTGTTACCTGCGACATCTCAATAGGAAGGGACTTAATTGAGGTAGTGTCGGATGTGAATTACATCCGACACTTATATAATATCATCAGGTTGAATTATGTCTTTAAAGTTAGTCATGAATCTTAGTTTCCATGTCTTGGGTCAAAGGATTAGTATATTGCATATGTGATGGTATGTGGTTTGATCATAAGCGGTTAGTCTATCATGATTATTCAGAAGATGATTGGTCTATGATCCTAGGTCTGAGGTCATGTATTTAATGACTTATAGCTAAGTCATTGAATTAGTGGATACTTTGTTGTGGCTATGGTTTTAATTGTTGATTCAGTCTCTAGCGATTCTGTATCCATAAGACAGTTAAGTTGTGATAAGTCAAGGTCAGGTTTAGGTAATGCTAGGTAGTGATCAGTTTTAGATGATATCTATTTTCTCATGTCTAGTTTCTATTATCATTTTCATTCTATAATTATATTTACTTTAGTCATTAAAAATTGTGACAGAATCTTGATGATGTTTAATAGGTTAGTTGTGATTACACCATTGCTTCCTTAGGTCTGTTAGGACCGATTTTCACTTCGAGAATCTCGATCTTGAGCAAGAACGAGTTCGGATGAGAAAAACTCAAAACAAATGAAGAAGATGATGGTGATGAATCATAGATAATCAACATAAGAAGAAAGATGAACAAATCGAATGAATTCATTAATCGAAAGATTACAATCAATGAATCATGAAGAACACTCTCTCTCTAGAATCCATGACTCACTCTCTCTCTAGAATGGAAATCTCACACTCTACAAGAAATTCATCATCTCTCCATTCGGAGACTCTTTTACTTGTAATGGGCACCCTCACTATATATAGTAAGGGTGACTAACGACAGAAAAACATAACGAATTAACAGAAATTACAAGTAAAGATAAATAACATAAACTGTTAATTAAATCAAAGCTGATTAAATTAATCCGAAGCTTGACTCGCTCGAACCGATCTTCCGTTGACTTTTACGTTGACCGTTGACCCGAACGGTTGACTTTTCCGGAAAACGGTCTTCGGTCCAATCTCGCAAGCCTCGAGCATCACAACTTAGTCTCTAAATCGATTCACATGGATTCTTCAGTCGAATGCTTCGGTAAACAGATTTGATGGCGTCAGTCACATAGATTTTTGTTCTAACAATTTCCCCCTTAACTGATGCTTTCAAATCTGTTCAACTGCTGAAGAATCGCTCTGCCGTACATCTTCAATGAGAAACTGATAAACCGGAGACAATCTGATGTAGAAATTCCCCTTCTGAATAAGATTCTTCCTTTCTTGTTGCTCCAGTTCGAGATCCAAGTGTTCCGCTCACTCGGTTCACACGGTCGGGTACAATACTGAGAAAATGCTACATCTCGGAGTCAAAACCGCAACAAACCGAATCAGATAAACCAATCAAACACTGAAAATGCTCTAACTCTGGATAATCGACCCGATATCCAAATTCATAATAATTCCTCCTATTTCTCTAAAACTCCCCAAAAACATCAAGTCGGAAGCGTAAAAACAGATGCGGAGAGTCGAACCGTCGCGATCGGTTGCCTAGAGAAACCAGATAAACAATCTTGGAATCGGACAATCTCGCGAAAAACCGGAAGCCGGATGCTGACAGTTGTGAATAATCCGTGTGATTGAGGTTGGATGCGAAAATAAAGTAAACTGTTAAATTTCTTCAAAAAAACGGTCATCCGAGAGATTTAGCCGGATAAATTCCAATATTAACTGAGATTCCAGTTAATCCGGTTAGTTGACATCGGCACTTCGTCAGCTAAACAACTTAGAGTGAGACACATGTCACACGATTCTGCAGGATCATCACTGAGATGACCACTAAGAAGATTCGTCCAGATACTGGCGACATCATAAGGAAGATTCTGCACTCTTTTCCTTAAGAGTTTGCCTCCTATGTCATCTATCTGATTGACAGCACTGATCTCCTCAACGCTGATTACATGGACATGATTGATAAAGTTCGTGATTATGAGGTTAGAGCAGTTGAACGCACAGGAAGGTCACTAATGGGCAATGTGACATCTAAGGGTTCGTCATCCAATGCTCCTAATGCTACGTTTGCTGCTGCCATGTATGAGGATAATCATCAGTTTTCTCAATCTTCTGGTCCCAGTGTACCTGTTCCTGCCTCTACTCCAACTCCGACTCCGATTCAGCCTGAAGTTCAAGTATCTCATGCAACTCATCAACCATCAAGTGTGTCATTTGTTCAAGCTCCACCCTCTGGGTATTATGGTCAATCGTCAGCTCCAGTTTCTTCAAACTCCACTCACATGGATCAAGATCTGTGTAATGCTTTCCTTGCCTGCATGAACTCTCAGATGTCAGGCAACATTGAGACTATGACTGTGTGTCAAGAAGATCTTGACCAGATTTCTGCTGATGATCTTGAAGAGATCGATATTAAGTGGAAGATGGGAATGATTGCTGCCAGGACAAGAAAGTTCTTCAGAAAGACTGGAAGGAAGCTGTTTCAACCTGCCTCCAATGCTAACATCGGCTTTGATAAGTCTAAAGCTCAGTGTTTCAACTGTCAGGAGCTCGGTCACTTCGCCCGTGAATGTCCTAAGCCCAAAACTTGGAATGTTCCTATCAACTCGGGTGGAAGCAACCACACTTATCAGAAGCAGGGTGGAAATAGTAACCAGTCATACCAGAAAACTGGCAACTCTTCCTACCAGAAGCCACAGCATACCACTTCAAATGTCTCTCATCAAGGATCGTCAAGCTCATCGTCTGCACAAAGAGTTGATAGCACTGGAAAAGATTTAGTATCTCTCGAGGATGGGAACTACAATTGGACGTCTTCTGCACCATCTCATTCTGCTAACCAGCCTGATTACGCTCTTGTGGTGGATTCTGACGGAAAAGAGGACTCTGAGTCTGTTGTTTTTGACCCTCTTTTCCCCACCAACTTCTGTCTGATGGCGGGTATTGATGAAGATTTTGATGGATCTTCTCCCTCTGCTGGTTTAGCCACTGCTGTAAGTCAAAATGAGGTCGAATCTGAAGCTAGCAAAAGACTTCTTGAACTCCAACGTGGATCCATTCCCGATGAGGTAAAAGAAAATTTATGTTCTGAAAATTGCCTTGAAACTGTCGCTAGATACTGCACATACAATCTAGAATTGCATGCTAAGGCCGCTGAAAGCGAAAGTCAGGTTGAAATCCTCAAGGCAAATGACGAAAAATTCCTTGAGAAAATCAAGTCACTTCAAGATGACATTGAAATCATGAAGCACACAGAATCAACTTTAAAAATTCAAATTGAGGATCTTTTGAAAAATCAAACCTCTTTGAGAAATGAATATGCTAAAGCTCATGAAGCTATTGATTTAATGAAACTTAATCCTGGTAACTTGGGTAATGCTGTTGCTAAAGACATCATGGCACGGCTAAGAACTGGTTTGGGTTTCTTAAGGGAAATTTGTGATAGTGCAGCTGAACATCCACTAAATCATAACTATTTGACTATCCCTGAGTTAACTAAAATCAACCCCAAAAGTCATATTAAGTTCATTGATCCAAGCATGATTCCAAGTGCTCCCGCCGATTGATGAAACTTTTAAGTTTGGTGACTTTGAGTCTTTCTCTGTTAGTTCTGTTGAATCGCTTGTTTCTGAAGCGTGTGTGCAAAAGGCTGCTGAATCTGAGTTTCTAAATGTTTGTACTCAAAATGCCTCAAATGGTCAATCATTTTTGTTTAATGAAAATTTTGATGTTTTCAAAACTAATGAAGCTCCTAAAAGGATAAAAACTGTTCGGAGGCGTAAGCCCAAAATGAGTGTTGAAAATGTGAAACTCGATTCGCAGCAAGTTGTCGATGATGATGCGTTTGCGAAGGCATTCGCAGAAATGGCTTTAAAACATGGTAAGACTGTCATGCACACACAAGCCGGTCTTACAATCACCGATGGTAAGGTGACATCTGTTCAGAAAAGGCCTCCTGCTTCTGTTCCAATCGCAACGTCTCCAGCTGCACAAGCTGTACCTCAGCCATCATTTCTTAAGCAAAAGGGATCATCTGCTCATACTGCTTCCAATGAAGCTGGCACTTCATCTGTGATTTTTGTGAAGACTGGGAATACAAAGAACAAAAGACCTCAAAGTGATCCAGTTATCACTGTTCCACATGATAATGAAGATCAGTATCAGTCGGTTGAGCAAAGTGAGCTTGTTTTGAACATTTCTGAATATGAAACTACACCAAAGAAGAAGAAACAGACAGGGAGACGGAAGAAGAAGCCAGTTGCTGAAAATGAAAAGGGTGAAGGTGTTACCTCAAGTGAGCCTCAACAATTGGCTCCTCAGTCTGTTGAACGATCTGCTGCAATTCCTGCTAATGGTACTGTCGAGAATGGAGGGTGTTCTGTCTGTGGAAACCCGCATCATGATGCCAGGGTTTGTGTCTACAATACGGGATACTCTGACTTCAACAATGCTCCAGTGCCTCCTGCTCATTTCTACCAACAACAGCAAGTAGGTCCGCAAGGAAACCAATTGGCTCCAATGTATTATGGGAATTATGGGGAAGATTACGTGGATTAGCGTCTTGACACCATGTTTCAACAGTCCTACCCAAATCAGCCCTACATTCCAAATCAGGCCCCGTATGTGCCACGTGGTCTCGGTAGGGGTGTGAATACGTTCAGGCCAAACGTTCAACAACAAATGAGAATGGCTGCACCAAACACTTTTCCTGTTAGGTCTTGGACGCCTCGACCTAGGCCGGGATTCATTCCTAGGCCTCTCATGGTTCAACAACCTGTCATGGCTCCTCGACCATCTGCTACATTCAAAGCTGCTCCATCTGCCTCTCCTGCTGCTGTGAACGCACCAACTGCTCCCTCCACCTCGAAAGCACCTAAGAAGAAGGCTCCTGGTCAATTTGGCCAGGGTCCATCCTTGAACTAATCACTTTCTTTTTCATGTGCAGGGAACGGCCCGGAGTGCTATGAACATATGGTACTTGGACAGTGGCTGCTCTAGGCACATGACAGGGAACAAGGACCTGCTATCTGATGTCAAAACGATAACTCATGGCGGTTCTGTTGCCTTTGGGGGTGATGTTCGTGGTGGTAGAATAATTGGAAACGATCTTTTATCAAATGGAGAAATTTCGTTTGACAAAGTGAATCTGGTCTCTAATCTGAAGTTCAACTTGCTCAGTGTATCGCAGATTTGCGACAACAAAATGCCGATGTTATTCGATGATAAGGAGTGTTATATCCTGAAGCCGGGATTCAAGGTTCCCGAAGATCAAATTCTATTTCGTGCAAAACGAAACGGGAATATGTACGCCTTAGATATGTCTGCTGCAAGGCCGACTGGTTCAGTGGCGTGTTTCTTGGCAAAGGCTTCGGAAGATGACTCAACCTTATGGCATAGGCGAATGGGACATGTGAACTTTCGAAACATGAACCGCCTTGTAAGAGGAAAACACGTGGTCGGTGTGCCGGAGAAGGAATTCATCCATACCGATAACTGTGTGGCGTGTTTGAAAGGAAAGCAGCGCAAGACGTCTCACAAGCCAAAGCCACCTGGAAGAACGACGGCAATTCTTCAACAACTCCATCTCGACCTTTTCGGGCCAGTGAACGTCTGCAGTTTAGGGGGAAAATCGTACTGCTTGGTTATTACCGATGATTACTCCAGATACTCGTGGGTGTTCTTCCTGAGAGAGAAGTCTGAGACAGCTGAGATACTGAAGGATTTTGTTACGCGGATTGAGAATCGGTACAAAGAGCGAGTTAAAGTCATCAGATCAGATAAGGGGTCAGAGTTCAAGAATCAGACATTTGATGCTTTCTGCAATGAAAAGGGCATATTTCGACAGTTCAGTTCACCATACACGCCTCAACAAAATGGCGTTGCAGAACGGAAGAATAGAACAATCATTGAGTGTGCCAGAACTCTACTTGCTGATTCCAACCTTAAATTGTCTTTTTGGGCTGAAGCTGTGAATACAGCCTGCTATGTTCTAAATAGAACTCTCTTGGTTAAACATGTTAACACGACGCCTTTTGAGCTGTTCTCAAAAGAAAAACCAAACTTAAAACGTTTAAAACCGTTTGGATGCGCTTGTACTGTTTTAATCCAGTCGGAACAGTTAGCTAAATTTGCCCCTCGGGCTGATGAAGGCTATTTTGTTGGATACTCGATGAGCTCTCCAGCATTTCGAGTGTTCAACAGAAGAACTCAAGTTATTCTTGAATCGTGCAACGTTACTTTTAACGAGCATGCTCAGAATACTAGAGATCCTGCTCCTGATAGCATGTATGACCTTGAGACTTTTTCTTCTACTTTTAACATGCTTGAGTCTGATGTTGCAGGTAATTTGTTAAATCAAGCTGAACAAGTAAATGAAGAAGTTCTTCCTTCTGTTGATATGTTTGCTCCAATTACTTCGTCTATCCTGGATTCCATCTATTCGGTTGATACTTTGACGATATCAAGGGGAGAACAGTCAACACCATCAACTGATGTTACTGAAGCGACAACTACAACTTCTTTACCTGATCAGCCTTCTGTTCAGATTCTCGAGCCTGTAATTGTGGAGAACGAACCAGCACAAGCAACAACTGAGGCAGAAAACTTAGTTGGAAATGAAGCTGAAACTCATGAGTCAGATTCAGATGACATATCTGAAATTGAAACTGGAGAGACCCCAAGCGACGATCTTCAAATTGGGAACCTTGACTCGTCTATTCCAGCACCTGCTGTTGAAGAGACTCGAATTCATAAGAATCATCCCACTAGTCGGATCATCGGTCCTGTTGATGTGCGTCTCACTAGGAGTAAAACAAAGGATCTGCACACATGTCTGTTTTCATGTTTCATATCACAAGAAGAGCCTACTACTGTTGTTGCTGCCCTTCTTGATGAAAATTGGATTGACGCGATGCAAACAGAGCTTCTTCAGTTCAAACTGCTAAATGTCTGGCATTTGGTGGACCCGCCAGAAGGTATAGAACACATTCCTGTCAAATGGATTTTCAAGAACAAAAGAGATGACCGTGGAATCCTTATAAGGAATAAAGCCCGATTAGTAGTGAAAGGGTATAAGCAAATTGATGGCATTGATTATGACGATGTCTATGCCCCAGTCGCTCGTCTAGAGGCAATCCGGATTTTCTTGGCGTATGCTGCATCAATGAACATCACCGTCTATCAGTTGGATGTGAAAACCGCCTTTCTCTATGGTGAGCTCGACGAAGACGTGTACGTAGACCAACCTCTGGGGTTTGTGAACAAATCTTTTCCCAAGAAATGTTACAAACTGGATAAGGCTCTTTATGGTCTACACCAAGCCCTGAGGAAATGGTACGAGACATTATCAACATATCTGCTGTCAAATGGTTACAAGAGGGGTGTCATTGATCAGACTCTTTTCATTCGTCATGTTGGTGAAGACAAGCTGTTAGTACAAGTGTACGTTGACGACATCATTTTTGCCTCAACAGATGTTGCTCTCTGTCACGAATTTGAGGAACTGATGAAAAAGAAGTTTGAGATGAGTGCTATGGGTGAACTGACATTCTTTCTGGGAATTCAAGTGAAGCAGACACCAGATGGTATCTTAATCAGCCAAGGGAAGTATGTCAAAGAAATCCTGAAGAAATTTGGTTTCAATGATTCTAAGGGTTTTTCTACACCTGTCGTTACGCGTCATAGACTCAATCAGGATCCGGAAGGAATTTGTGTGGATGAGCATCTCTACAGGTCAATGATAGGTTCTCTCATGTATCTGACAGCCAGCCGTCCCGACATCATGTATGGAGTGTGTCTATGTTCCCGATTCCAATGCAAGCCGAAAGAATCGCACTTACTAGCTGTGAAAAGGATTTTTCGATACTTGCGGTCCAATTCAAACAGAGGACTCTGGTATCCTAAAGACCCGTCCTTCGATCTTCGAGCCTTCTCAGATAGTGACTATGCTGGTTGTGAACTCAATCGTAAGTCGACAACGGGAGGAGCTCAGTTCTTGGGTAACCGGTTAGTTTCATGGCAATGCAAGAAGCAGACAACAGTGTCAGTCTCAACGGCTGAAGCGGAATACATTGCTGCCGCATCGTGCTGCTCTCAAGTGCTTTGGATTCAGAATCAGCTTCTGGATTACGGTTTGAACTTCATGGGTACCCCTATTCATATAGATAATACTGCTGCTGTTTCTATTGTTAAAAATCCTATTCAGCACTCTAAAACTAAGCACATAGAGATTAGATACCATTTTATTAGGGATTGTGCCGAGAAGAAGCTAGTCACTTTAGTCCATGTTAGCTCCGAGGATCAGTTAGCAGACCTATTCACAAAACCCTTTGATATGTCTAGGTTTAACTTTCTGGTTAGTGCAGTAGGCATGATAAACTATGACTAAGCTTTCTACATTCTCTAGTATGTTAGTATCTTAACTTTATAGGTTTAGCTGCTTAGAAGTGTTATCTCTGATTTCTTTAGTTACAAATTTTACTTTTATCTGCTTTTTGACTTATTTTATCATTTGACCCTGATTTGACCTAAACTTTTTGTTTGTGGTTGTCTAGTGTCAATTTTGTCTGTCTTAAAAGATCAAAAAGATTTTTATTGTTTACTTATGTTTTTGTGACTATCTGCCGTTCCTGCATTGTGGAAGATATACCAAAAACATTTAATTTTTTTTAAATAGTGTTATTTCTGTCTTCAAATAAGTGTTTTTGAACTCAAGTCAACAAGACTTTTGAGGATTGGCAAAAACAATGGAAAATCAAACTTTTTGGTCTGTGGTCGGACAATATGTGATGAACATGATATAATTCTGGTCTTGTCGATCTAACCATAGGATATGATCCAATCGATCGGTAATTCTATCATTTGATGTGTCGGTAGGCTCAACATACTGAGAAGTAAACAGCTCTCTGTGATTACACACTAATTTCACTGAGAAATGTGGACCACGGAAGTTTAAACAGTCGCATATTCTTTAAATTAGCCCGACTCAGTAGTCTTAGTAAGAAAACTCTAATCACACATCCTTTGTTTCTTCAGTATTAAGTTGACTTATTTCAAAACCGAGCACATCATCTGTCCAAATTCCTAAAAGTGTTATTAATACAAAGGACATTTGATGGCGCTCAATGAGACTCATCTGCTGAGGAAACTCTGACCTTGAGTTCTCATCCGCCATATAATAATGCTAAGACACATCTGCTGAGGAAACTCTGACCTTGTGTTCTTACGCGTTCATTCCATCAAATAAAGTGAGAGGTCATCTGCTGAGGAAACTCTGACCTTGACGCTCTCACACCGCAAAACATCACTTTTTATAGTCATGAAAGAAGGGTTATCATGATTTCATGACTATATCCATGAAATAAGTCACTTAACACTAAAGAAAAGGGGGAAAGATTACTTTTAAATGTGTGATTGAATCTGAAAAGCTACTTGACGTTAGGTAGAATACTGTTAACTTCCAACCAAATAAGGACCCCACAAAATATTTCTCTGAATCGGACCAAAACATGATAAAATCACATCACATGAGAAAAGTTGAAAATTACCAATGTTTGAGCTTAAGTGGATAACAATACCGACAATCTGACTTAGGTTACCTGATAGGAAAGGTGATTTGAATTATAAGTGTTATTGATCACGTAAATGGCCGGTTTGATTCTAAACATGTCTGACCACGACCATTCAATATATGTGAATACTCTAAGCCAATGTGCTTAAATTTCCAAGTTTGGTGAAAAATTGACCAACTTGTACTATAACTAATCTAGGTATTGGTTTGAAATTTACCAACTTGAAAGAAAAATGAATTCTTGAGTTCGGGTGAAAAATTGACCCAATTCGGATAATTTTGGAAATCTTGAGTTCGGGTGGAATTTTGACCAATTAAAGTCAAAACTTAGGTACTAGGTGGGTCATCATCAAAATTGTTGAAATTAACAAGTACTTGTCTTTTAAATTCAAAATCTATCTTCCTGGTAGGTTACTGGTGGCAGGCATGCATTTCTGATTTAAAATTTTGGTAAACTTTAAGACTTAGAATTTTTCTTATGATTTACAAAATTCTGGTCTTAGCGAACTTGTTTATGCCTTAGCGAACTTCATCCTAGGGCAAGTCCGCTAAGACCAGTCAATAACATTGATCACAGGTTTGCCCTTAGCGAACTTGTTTGAAAGTCTTGTAAATTTTCTTTAAGTTTTTCATGAAGTCCGCTAAGAACAAAATATTCTTAGCGAACTTAATTTGTTAATATATATTCTCCTTTTGAGTGAGAAGTCCGCTAAGTTGAATTTATCCTTAGCGAACTTCTCCTGAAATTTTCTTATTTTTGGATAAGTGTGTGATGAAGTACGCTAAGAAGGTTTTTGCCTTAGCGAACTTCTCCACTTTTATTTAAAGTCTTCTGAGGCTAAACTGTTCTTAGCGAACTTGTTTATGCCTTAGCGCATTTGTTTTTACTTTGAAAATTTGTTGGTGTCTCAAGTTCATTTGGCCTTAGCGTACTTGTATAAGCCTTAGCGAACTTCTTAACCTAGCGTACTTCATTTGGGCTTAGCGTACTTGTTATGCCTTAGCGAACTTCATGGGTTAGCGAACTTCATTTAGGCTTAGCGTACTTCTTTAGGCCTTAGCGAACTTGTTTATCTATTCTCCCTTTAGCGTATTTGATTTCAGTTCGCTTACACTTAGCGAACTTAGAGAAAGGATTAGCGAACTTGTTTAAAATGTTGAGATATTTGTAAGTTCGCTAAACCCTATACTATATAAGGGGAGACTTAGCCATTTTTCACTTTCACGCATTCAAAATCACTCGCACCCGCTCTTATACTCTCGAATCGGCGAAGATATTCTCCACTGTTTGATCGAAAACCTCCCAATCTCACTCGAATCTGTCGGTCTGTTTGCAATTAGGGTTGATACGCACACTCTCATTGCTATCACAGGTTTGTTTTTGAAGCATATGTGTTGTTTTTGATCTCGGCGATGATGGAGAGCCGTAGGACCGATTTTCAATTTTTAGGGTTCTAATGACTTACTTTGATGAAATTACAGATTTGTTGCCACCTTACTTGATTCTAGTTCACTTGTGCTCAAGATAAAGGTATGCGACTCGAATCTCTCAAGTTTTCATTGTGAATCCGAGAAGGTTTGGTTCAGGGGTTCGGTTGATGTATTTATTTTTTAAATCTTTTGAGTATTTTATAATTGATGGCTGCTAATATGTTCATGTTAATTGGTTTGAACCATAAAATGGGTTTGTATTGATAAACAATGAACTGTAATGGACATAGCCTCTGTTATTTGAATACTTGGGATTTTTTGCTTGATTTGATAACTTTTGGAACCTTGGTTAGTTAATTATAACTCAGTGTGTCTAATGCTATCTCATTTTGGAGTACCTAAATCTGATTGTGAGTATATGCCTATGAGTCTCTAATTGACTACTTAGATGTTCCTATTCTCTTTTTTTTGTCATGATTGGATTGACTTAATGAATTCCACATTGTGTTGAAATTATCTAGTCTCCAGTCAAAATATGTTATTCTGTATTGTTAATGTCTAAAATTGATGAGACCTAAACTTGGAGAATCTGCTGATAACTGTTGATTAGCATAGTCACACATCAGTTTGATTGTTTAAGTTTAAATTTCTCAATTATGTCTTTTAAATTCAATTTGAATATATGAAATCTGTGTTTGTCCACTGTTTTGATGTTTAACTTAGATTGTCTGATCTCATAAACAGAAACAGTTATTGATTGATCAAGACCATTGCATCTTTTCATTGTGATCTTAACACAAATTAGATCCTCAAAGAGGTATGATGCTCTAAATATTTTGACAATTGAGTCAAACTCAATCTTGGCTACACAGGGGCAATTCTTTACTTTTCTTTGGTTAATTGAAGCAAACTTGATTTCTAATATAATTTGCTTGATCCCAGCAGATTATTCACTGAGACCATTGAGACATTACTACATCTTAGAATAGATATTAGTCTACATTAGATCTTCACAAAGGTATGTGTGTCTCAATACAAGCATTTATGCTATTAATCAGGTGGTGCATCAATTGTTTAATTTTTTTTATATGCCTGTGTGTCATTCTCTGTGAAAACTATTATCCAATTGACCCTAACACTGGTGGTTTAGACTGGTTAAGATCCACGTGGGTCTGAAACAGGTCATAACTCAGGTGGAAGGATCTTGGACACTGGTAACACTAAGATAGACATAATTTGAATGTCTTGACCTAACTAAGTTAAATTGACCATCTTTGTGACTAATTGAGAGCATTTATACATAGGATGTGATCTATGACGCCTCTAAGGTTCATATGAACTATCTTAGGTATTTAAGCTCTGTATGGACACTCATTTGGTCATTTTGACTTTAATAAGTCAAATCTTGCATGAAATTGTTTTTATGTGACTTTTGTGACTGTATTAGCTTAAATGTGAATTTGGTGATTTGGGTATGTGATTGTTTGGTCCATACATGCTTATATTTGTGTGTTAGGATTAAATGTAACATGTGTCAGTCCCATCTAATCTGTTAAACTTAATCAATCACAGTTTGTCCTTTAAATAATCATATTGAAGCTGTTGACCCATTATGACTTCTCACTTGCTTATGAGTGTTTATATGACTTTGTTGCATCTAGACAATCCTTGTTAATGTTGATATTTGATTTACCTTTTTCTTGATTTTCATCTCTAAGTATTGTGAATTTACATTTGAATTCATTCTGTACTTAGCATACTTGAATTTACTCCTTAGCGTACTTCTTGTTCTGCTTAGCGTACTCAATTTGCTCTTAGCGAACTTGTACCACTGCTTAGCGAACTTGTTTGAGTTCCTAGCGTACTTGTTCACCTCTTAGCGAACTTGTTGAGTTTAGCGGACTTGTTTGTACTGCTTAAAGGACTTGAGTCAATTTACTAAATGTTTATATTTCCAATTCACTAGGATTGCTCTAAATGTTTGACATGTCACTGTTTCACTTATTGCATGCATCTGATTGGTCTTTGATAGTTTGTCTTACATTTGAAGTGTTGTTTTAACAAAATTTGTTTCTTGTCTAAACCATAAGACTTCAATTAAAGGAGTTCACAAGTTCGGGTGGAACCAAGTCCCAATGTGACTTTCCCTGAACTGACTTGGCAGACTGGGATATCACAACTTCTAGATGTTGATCCCAGATTGCCAAGATCACCTTTGGTTGATGTCTCTGACTGCAGTTGAGACCAAGTTGTAGAATTTTACTTGAAATTCTCCTTGACTCTTCAACAAATCAGATTTTTGCTAACTCTATCTCATTTGGGTTACTTTTTCAATACTCATGCAAAATCATTCATTTAAGTCAATATTAATGGAGATTTAGATCTGGCTCCTTGTTTTCCAGATTTTCATTACACACTTGTTAATATTCAAGGTCACCTGGTGCTTATCATTGTTAACACAAATTCATGTTGTATCTATCCATTATGAGGCAAATGCACTGTGTGATTCATCCTTGTAACTTTGATATTCAAATGAAAAGCTCAGTCACTATCACGAGTCTAGTGTGACATGACATTCATTAAGTATCAAATTGATATAATCCTGTTGATCTATATGTGCAGATGCCTCCCAGACAAGAGTTAACATATGGTAGATTACACAACGGAGTATGTGTTTTCAACAAATTCTGGGAAGATGCTGATGAGCAAGCTATTGACCTCATCTTGCAATCAACTTGGGCTACAGCAATGATCATCAACCCAACCATCTACCGGATCCATATTGAATCATTCTGGAATACAGCTCAATCTGTTGAACTTGATGATGGATCCAGTGTGATCAGGGCTAGTATTTTGAACACTGATGTGGAGATAACCGAGGAGAAAATCAGAACAACTCTGGGATTGCAGGATGCTGATTTGCCTAAATCCTTTCCCAGGGATGAATGGCAAACTACCATCATGAACATGGGTTATTCTGGCGTGTTACTCCCTAACGTCAGCAACAAAATCAAGAAGACTCTATTTCCAGCTAACTGGAGGTTTTTGATCAATTTCTTCACTGCCGCTTTCTCTCACAGAAAGGCTGCTCCTGATGATTTCGTTGAAGAAACCGCATGTGCTCTGCACGGGTTTATCTCAGGACAGGGTTTCAATCTATCCCATCAACTTCTGAGATGGATGATTGCTAACTTACACCCAACTGGAAGGGCAGTAAAGTTCTTTTTGTACCCGAGGTTCATACAGGCTATCTTAGATAGATATTATCCTAATTTGCCGAAGCAAGGTGATGTGTTCAGAACAAGCTCAATGAACTCCGGTTCTTACAGCAAATTTCAGCAAGGTAAGTATCAAGGTGCTCCTGTACCTTTCTTTCCTGAAATGATTGCTCGTTTAGCTCCCGCTGATGCCGAAGGAGATGTCCATCATGGGTGAAGCTGCAGTTGAAGCACAACCTGAACAAACTGATGTGGCTCAAGTCCACCATGCACTGGACCTGAATGCCCCAGTTATACCAGATACTGCTACTGCTACTGAAGACCTTGGGAATCTCCAGGGTGACAATGTTGATGCATCTGAGCATGCTGAACCGTCTAGTCAAGTGAATGTGTTATCTTCTGATGCTGAGAAAGGTGATGACACCGATGATGAAGAATCTAGCTCCTCAAGCTCAGATGACACTCCTGACCAAGCTGAAGCAATTCATCCAAGGAAAAGACAGAGGACTGGAGAATCTTCCAGGGCCTCTATGACACAACCATCATCGTCGGATGACAGCTATAAACCTTCAGAGGATGATTTTGATGAAGATGAGACTTCAGTCTCTCTCGATCAGGTGGATCTTTCATATGATCCTGCAGCTGAGATTGAAAGTGCTCCTAAGTCTCCTCCTAAGTTAACCTTACACAACCTTACAATTGTTGCTGATGAAGGAAATCAATCGTCTGAGTTACTCACTATAAGAGCTGTGAGAAGCAAGTCCTGCAAAGAGAAACTCCAAATTAGAAGAAAACCCGGTTCCTCTGATGAATATGAAGTTGTTGGTCCTTCAAGCACTCCTCTTGAAACAACTTTGGCTACTGCTTCTGTCTCTCCAACTCCTACCGAGGGGATTGACATGGATATGAGACCTCTTGTCGTTATAGCTGAAGATGTTGTTGTCACCACTGATCCCGTAGGTACTGTCACTACAAGCCCTACAGTTTCAGAAGATGAAAAAGTATTGGAACTGCGAGCAGAGATTGTGAATCTTCAGAGTCAAAACGATCATCTCAACTGTTCTCTACAAGTGGCTAACCAGAAGATTGCTGATCAGTCACAAGTAATTGCTGAACAAGCTGCAGAAATCCAAAGACTCAAGGACTTATTAGCCAAATCCAATGAAGATAAACAGCTCAGTGACAAACCAGATGGAGATGAAGCTGGTGATAATCAAGAAAGTGAGTTGCCGAAGGACCTGCCTCAAGCTAATCCAGAAACCGATGGTGGCAATACTCTAGAACCAAATTCTTCAACAACCATGCATACTGGCAAAGATGCTATTGGTGCTTTTGACTCCTCGAGCCCACTACATGACAGTGATTTTGAGCTTGATGCTGATATGTTCACTGAAGGAGATGGACTAAACTCTTCAGATGATGATGAATCTTTCGTCAACGGTCTCCTTCATGATGAACCTGTAGATGAAGCCTTGGAAGCAATCAAGAAGCTAGCTCCTGTACCTGTAAACCTGAAACTCCCAAGATTTTCTCAGGCAACTAGTGTACTTGCTATTGAGGGAACTCCTAATGATGAGGCTGCTGGTGCATCTAGTTCAGACCTTCAACTCTCTCTGGTTCCCTCTATTCTGACTACAACCGAAACATCCACTGCTCTTGTTCCAGCAACTGAAGGAGTCCGTCACATGCACGTTGACCCGGCCTTCTTAGATTTTACAATGGCCAACTTCAGGGAATATTACGCAGAAAAGATCTACTCGAGAAGAAATTCTTGTGGAATTCTTATTGAGTCAATTGAAGATGATACCGGTGATGTCACATATGAGGAACATCCATACACTGTAGATTTCGGAGATGAGGACGACATGAATGAGTTACAAGAACGAATGCATGTGCTCATGAATGAAGCCAACCCTCTGAATTACATTGCTTTAGATCAGATTGAGAGTGAAGATGATGAAATGGAACCTCTATTTCCCACTCCAATCCAAGTGAAAAAGGAGGTGGATGACGTATATGTACAGGTTTCACTTTCTGAACTATTGGAGTCCTCAGCTAAAGCCTCTGCACTGGATATAGCTCCCCATGTTCCAAGTGCTATTCCTACAGATGCAGAAATCATCAATCTTGAATCAAGCGCTGCCCCGGAATCTGCTAGTCAAACTGTTCATGCTGCTTCTTCTGAGCAAAGTTTCCGTGATCAAATATTTGAAGCCTCTTTTGTACATTTTTCTTCTGACTCTGATACTGAGGAAGATGAACCAAATGTAACTGCAACTCAAGAACCAGCTGTTTTAGAGCAACCTGGTCCTTCTACTAAGGATAAGGGAAAGAGAACTCTGACACCTGAAGAAATAGCTGAGGCGCAGCTAAAAAGGGAAGCTGAGAAAGATAAATCACGTCAAGCACTTATTGAAGAAGCTCTCTATGAACAAAATCGACTTCGTGAAGAAAAGGCTGCTGCACTGAAGCGATATGAATCTAATCGTCCTCCTGCTGTTATGCATGCTAAAGGATCAAGCTCGTTACCAGAACGTTCAGAATTAATTAGAAAAGATGAACCATTAATCCGCGTTGTCACAAATCTAGAGGGAACTGATGTTGACGCTGATGACAATTCTGTTGTAGCCAACATGGTCAGGACTCTGATGAAAGACAACATCTCTTTAAAATATCTGTTGAGTCTGACTGAAACTGAGTTGACTAAATTATATACCGACGAGAAGAGGTTGAATTCTCACCTGCCTCAAAATCAAACAGTTGAAGCTGAACCTGAAATCATTGCCGATATCTTTGCTGATACCACAAAGACTGTGGAATTCCTTCCTATCCGTGATCATCTGTCTGATCTCATCCTTGATATTGGCAACTCATACATCCCTCCTCCAGAAAACTCATCTGTTGACCCTCCTGATTCTGAAGCTTATATTGAATCCACTACCAACAGCATGACGTCTGAAGCACTCCGCAACTTCTGCAAATTTAAAAACATTGATAAGAAGGCCTATTATAAGAAGAGACTTCCAGGCCTACAGAAGTTTGTGTGTGAGTACAGAAAGACAGAACGGCTGGCCAAGTTGGAAAAGATAAGAATCCAGGAAGAGGAACGGGCTGAGGCACTCAGGAAACAAGATTATCCCCCAATCTATGACGAATGGGATAAGCTAACTCCTAACTTGAAGGCTATGCAATTATTTGCTGCCAAAAACTTGAGGAAGATGCCTAGCAACTCTAACGTCAATCATGGGATGAAGATCTTAGGATGGAAATATGATGAGGCCTCTGATGCATTCATGGTGAAGAGGCGAAACGGCTTTGTCCAAATATTTGGAGACTTCAAAGCTCTCACTAGCTTATTCTCCTGGGAACTAAAACAGCTCAAGTACCTGGACCTAGTGAATCATACTAACCATCCAAAAGGTGTAAGGGCTGCTGCATTGATCCAATCTGCTTATGATGATAAAAGATTCAATCAAAATCCAGAAGCAGAGAGAAAAGCTCAGTTGGCAGAGGAGAAGAGAAGGCTTCGTGCTCCTCACCGTGGAATGTTCAAGAATGTTGGAAAGGAAGTGAAGGCAAAGACTATCCCGGGAAATCAGAAGAATGCTCCTATGATAAGTTGGTATTATAACGGGATGACTCATGAGTTAGTGAATGAGAGAAGTGGTGCTGAAGCTATCAGATTATTTGCTGCTATTGAACTCCGTCTTCTCTCTCGCTCATACTTGAAGATAATGTATTATGAGAAGATGCGGACTATACCTGTTCAGCTGAGACCCTATGAATGCTATGATGCCAACTACTTCTTAATTTTCTTAAACTGGTGGTGTGAAAGGCTAGCTGGATTAGGTCGACTCACTCTTAATTCTGAACTTCTGAGAACTGCAACTTGTTGGGTAATTGAAGAGCATGGTTCAAGTGTCATTCTTGATGGGGCAAAAAGATTGGTTGAGCTGAACAACTTTAATGGCATGAAGAAGTTCGTATGGCAAGATCTCTTTAGGCTGTATGACATGGGTATTCATGTGCTCTCTGACAAAGACAGACCTGCAGCCAGAGAGAACTGGAGATTCCTGCTGAAGCTAACAGGTCAAGATGCTTGAAGCTCACGAGTTTGCATTGCCAACAAGGGTGGAATTGTTAGAACCTTTTTGTTAGCAACACAAACTCAGTTTTGTCTTATCATTGTAATTGATACTTTGTTTTATAATTCTCTTTTGATATGTACTTGGAGAACTTTGTGTATTTGTTAACAAACTTGTTTTGCTTCTTAGCGTACTTGTTATTCATACTCTTAACGGACTTGATTGATTAACTCTTAGTGAACTTGTCATTGTACTTAGCGTACTTGTTTGTTAATTGTCCTAGCGAACTTGTTTTGCTCCTAGCGAACTTGATTTGTTCCTAGCGAATTTAAATTGTTCCTAGCGTACTTAAGTTGTGCTTACGTACTTGTTTGCGGACTCGTTTATGTATAGCGAACTTGTTAGCGGACTTGTCAATGCTTAGCGAACTTCTTAGCGAACTTCACAAATTCTAGCGAACTTGTTTAATTCCTAGCGTACTTCTCTTATATGCTTAGCGTACTTGTTATTCTGTTAGAATATTTTGCTGAATTCTAGGTAATGATTGGTTTGTGTCAAACATTCTATTTGTCCCAGGCTCTGTTGTAGTATAAATACTAAAGTGAAAACCCTAAAACGTGTTCCTCTTGGTTATTTCTACAAGAGAGCCTTTGTGTGTGTGTTCTTGGTGTATTTAGTGCGTGTTTTTGAGTTTCAGAGATCTATGGGGTGAAATCAACCAAGATTGATCATCACACTTGTTTTCCGTACATGTGTGATGAATCGAATGAGAACATTGTGCTCAAATCAGGTCCTAACAAGGTCGACCCCGAGTTCTTTTTAATACCGTTGTACGATAGGTCCGCTTTCCTATATGCATGCGTAGAAAGATGATTTAGGGTTATAAATTGTAATGGTCATATTTGCAGGCAATCGATATACATCTCGCACACATCAAATATTTTTTGGCGCCGTTAACGGGGAAGCAAGTCATCATTCCTGACCTAGTATTTAGTTTAGTTAAAAAAAATGCCTTTAGTCTTTGCTTTTTTATCTTTCAAAATTTCAGAAAAACCAAAAACGTTGAAAAATCCAAAAACTCCAAAAAAAAATTCTTCGTCTATTCTACTCGTGCAAGTAAACCCATTCTAATCCAACCTCTTCAAGAGCCCGAGCACATTATACACCATGCAAGGAGGATGGGAGATCAAGCACCAAGAACAATAGCAGATTATGCGAAGCCAACATTAAATGGAGGCCAATCGAGCATCTCTCGACCCGCTGTAGCAGGTGAATTCGAAATAAGGCCTGGCGTCATCCATATGTTCCAAAGCGCTTCCCAAT
The DNA here is from genome assembly GCA_039602395.1 of Deinandra increscens subsp. villosa. NCBI lineage: Eukaryota > Viridiplantae > Streptophyta > Magnoliopsida > Asterales > Asteraceae > Deinandra > Deinandra increscens. The sequence goes on along the minus strand of JBCNJP010000024.1, from coordinate 17,786,206 downwards.
TTCATGATCTAGTGGACGAGTGTCCTCACTCGCATATCGACACATTCCTAGAAATGTGCGATACTTTCAAACCTGACGGGGTTAGCTCCGATGTTGTCCTACTCTGTCTTTTCCCGTTCACATTGGCTGGTAGTTCCAAAACATGGCTAAAGACTCTATCGGCGGATTCCATCACCACTGGGACCAGTTGGCTGATAAATTCTTAGTCAAGTTCTTTCACTTATCGAAAACCACTCGTCTCCGAAATGACATCACTATATTCTCTCAAGGAAGGGGAAGGGTTAAATGAATCCTGGGAAAGGTACAAGGGGCTACTTCGAAAATGACCTCATTATATCATGGATGAGTGGCTCCAAGTACAATAGTTTTGTACAATGGGTTGAGAAATATCACCTGTATTCATGTTGATTCCTCATCGGGGGGGGGGGGGGTGTCAGTTCCAAACAAAACTCCGGTTGATGCCATTGCTTTAATCGATAGTCTAGCTACCACCAGCTATGACTGGCAACCCCTGTGTAAAACCACGGAACGGATGTTACTACTACATGATTCGGTTAATCAATGAACACGGATGTAAATAAAGCTTTGCTTTATTGATTCACTTAGAGGTTACAATGTAGAGAGAGAAACACACTCAAAACACACAGTTAAGAAGATGAAATGACAGAACTAATGAACTTTCTATAACATGAACTAATTATAGTCACTTACAAACTGGCCGACGTACCACCTGGCGGACCAGCTGGTACGCCCGTACCAACTGGTACAGCGGACCATATGGTACGGCCATCTTGGTATGCTGACTATATGACTCACAAAGACGCTCTAGTCTTGATACAATACACGAGACACAACGTAGCATAGGAATATGCTCTAACAAACCCCCTTAACATGTAGTATATCAAGCTATCTATCTATCTAACAAAACTTCAGTCTTCAATCTTCAGCAACGTTGCGTCCAATCCTCAAATTGAAATTTTGTCAGAAATAGAGCTTGCATGGCTAGATCAATCTTGGACCATCTTTGAACTTCAAGATCCACTTGTGAAAAGTATTACATACTCCACTTTCACCATGCTTGAGTCTTGTCACACAAAAACCTGCAATTTCAGAAGACAGAAACGCGGCTTTCTTTTTCTTTTGTAAAATAATTTAATCTTGGCGAAAACTTCTCTTCAAGAATCCAAGATATAATTTTGAAATCAGAATTTTTGAATCTTGTATCGATCGATTGAAAACAAATAAGAAACAAAATCTTTTTTGGCTTTTTGTAACTTTATATCAAAACACACCAAAAATCCTTTTGACTTTTTTTAAGTTTACGCTAAAACACACCTAAAATTGTTTTGGATTTTTCAGATGAAAAACATAAATGCAATACAGAAATAAAATACTGAATCACGCACTATTTTTGTATTTTGCGAGAAAGATCACAACTTGGGATCATACTGGTCATGACATGCTGAACTACACTTCAATTTCAATTACTTCAGCACACAAGTCATGTTGATTGCTGGTATAATTTGTCCATCTTAAACTCAGGCACAATCATACTCTTAACATCTGGATATGTTATTGTATTGATTAGATTTGCTTTGACCAGTGTACCCCACACTATCAGAGATACTCAGATATGTAGTTTCTTTTATATCATATTTTATGATTTCATTTGTGATTTAATCACATAATGATTGAATTTATGATATCATCAACTGTGTTCAATGCAAAAAGAAATAAGAACGTTAAATCGTATACCTTAAGGTCGATCTTTCGATACGGAGATAAGGCCTCGGATTTAACAAAATAAGAAAATAAAAACAAGTTAAAATTGTATAACCCAACAACAATCAGGTCGGTACTCCCGTACACGTAGAGAAAGTCCGATGAGTTATACGAAACACCAAAGAAAATAAAGCAGAACGTCAAACGAACAACAATCAAGTCGGTCTTGTGGACACGTAGAGAAAGTCCGATCGTTTGATAAAATAAAAAAAAATCAAACAAGTTTAAATTTTTTCAAAATGAACACATATATACACAGTGACTTCTCATTTTTCTTTTTCCACATATCTTTTTTCTTGATATCATGATATATGCATCAATATGTTATTCACTTGGTCAAGCATTAGTATTTTAATGTATATCACATTTGAAAACTTTCTGATTTAATGTCGAGCCTACCAAGCACATCAAGCAATGATCTTATGGCTTTTTCATCTTTTTTACCCATGAGTCAGACACGTAAGCCAATGTACCATCATTTCCCAAATATGTCAGATACAATTTCTTATTTTTCAATGTTTTTGAATTATTCTGTTTTTCAATGTTTTTGTATTTTCCTTTTTCTCCCCCTTAAAATGAAAACTCTATTTTTGGATTTTCATTTTAACAAAAACACAAAGACACTATTTTTGGTTTTTTAATTTTCTCCCCCTAAACTACATACGAAATGTAAAGAAAGAAAATTGACCAATCGATACTGATACCTTAGCAATTTATAGCTTTCAGAAAAACATTCATTTTGAAATATGGAGCATTCAATTTAAGTTAAGCAGGAGACTCCACTATCAGTAACTACTTGAACAATCACCGAGAGGTCTTCTTGAAGAAACATGCACACTGGTTGTAAATGAATAGTACTCAAAAGACCCAAAGCACATAGCTTCTGGTCGACCAGTGTCTTCCACGAAATCAGAAGTAGACGTGCTGACCACTTTAGGTCGCTACTACATTTTTGCAGGTGCAGTTTTTACTGAAACATCATCTTGTGATGAATCACCAACACTAGAATCACTTTTAAAAACTTGTTTATTTTTCGATTTAAAAAAAGAAGGTGGTGAATCAGTAAATATTCTGCCCGATTCATCAATTATCGTGGCAATTGTTACAGAAAAACATTCTTTTGGCAGTTACATGACAATCCTGGGCCATATGTCCCTTTCGGCGACATTGTCAGCACAAACGATATGACCGTTTAGAGTGTAGCTTGTCCTGAACTGGATGACATTTATAAGTGAACTCAATATCATCAGAAATATCATCAAAAACTTGAAATCGATTAGAATGTACCAATTTAGATGTAGGACTTTGAGGTGTAGCATTAGAACCAGATGAAGAAGATTCTTTTGGAAAACTTTCAGACGGAAACTTCTTTTTTGCTTTCTGAACCTTCTTTGACACAATTTTCGGTTCTCTCTTTGCAACTTTCTTGCCTTCACTACCCAAACCAGCTTGTTTGTAACCAGGCAGCTTGGATAGATCAACTTGAGAGCTTGAAGGTCCACCTTAGCAGCCTGGGTAAATTTAGCTTTAATATCCTTCAAACTGTTAGCTCTACCAAATTAGCAGCCAACTGTTCATCAGAAACTATCTTTTCATCTTTCTCTACCATCTTGTCATCAAACATTTCTTTATCAACTATACCAGTTCTGCCAGAACAAATTTAACAAAGGTTAGTGCACCAGATGCTGAATATTCCATTTTCTTGTTGAAAATCTTTGAATTCTTCTTCTACAATTTCTCAGACACACATTCAGAGTAATCGCCAGTAATATCAGAAGAATGAATATCAGCTAAAGCATCAGATTGAATAACTGGATGCGGAATTTGATTGAAATCATCGCCTCTAAACACCTTCTTGAAATTATTGTCTTGACACAAATAACTTGCAAAAGAGTGAGAATTTTTCAAATTATGCAATTGACGATTTAGATCCAAGATTTCAATATTCAAATCTGCTATGGTCTTTTGAGCTTCAGCAACAACCTTTTCTAATTGAATCAATTTCTCAGATGTGTTGTTAACTAACGATTTTTTCTCTTCTCATACCATCATGAGCAGCATGCACTTGTTTTGTAATGTTATCCACTATTTCCTTATAGATCTCAACATTTTTTGTTAACAAAATATTGTCCTTCTTCAGAGTAGCGATCTTATCTTGTAATTCGGACTGAACAATTTGATATTGAGTTCTTTCAGCAGTAACCACATCTAAAGTTTTATAAAGTTCATCGTTAGATGCTTTAAGTGCTTCTACTCTTACTGTGGATTTTTGAAATAGATTCTCGAAATCTTCACACACATCTTTAGCTTGAGACTTATATTCTTTAGCCTCCTTGACCAACTTTTCATTAGCAGAAGTTAACTTGACAATTTTTTTCATGAACTCATCATTCTCATGTTGAAGTTGTGACTTTTGGTGATCATTCTAAATACAACCTTCTGACAATTTTTGTTGAATATCGGCTAATTCTTCCAACAATACACTCTTTTTTTTAGTAGCTTCTCATTTACTTTGCAAAGTTCATCAAATTCTTGACATTTCTTGACATAATTTTTCAATTCTTCATCCTTTCTTTTGAGTTCAGCAACTTGACCTTCACTTTCCTTTATCAAATTTTGAATTCGAATATCCTTTTGTGAACAAAATTCACACACGGACTCATAACCACTCACTTCTGAATCAGAATCACTTGATTCTACTTGCACAGCGGCAATAAATGCAGATTCATCATTTCGAAAAAGAGCAGATTTGTCCAGAAAATCTTTAGACCAATCATATCCTTCATCAGTTTGAGATATCATAGCTTTAGCTTCTTTATTGTGAACATTCTTATCAGAATTACCCTTGTCAGATGACGATTGAGAACAATCCTGAAAAGCATATACGGATCGATTCTATGGTAGATAATATCGAGACGGAAGTTCTGTCATATATCGTGTTGAATGATTACATAAACCGAAGGAGTATACAAACGATTACGCTCCGGGGGAGGTTGGACAGAACCTCCCCTCTCAACACTTGAACTGGACAGACTCTGGACAGAAACTTACAAAGAAATACAATGATGAAACTATTTATACTATTCATTTTGTCCGAACTGGGCACCTCCGAACCTTGTCCGAACTCCATCCGAATTTGGAGTTCGGCTGTGGTTCGGATCCCAGTCAGTCTTCCATTTAATCCAGTCTATTTTAACAATTCGAACAGTAACGACCACACAAGGTTCATGCATCAACAAATTGAAAATGCGAGAGCAATGGATCGTCTACTCAATCTAGTTAATTGGAGATTAAAACTTAATTAACCGATTGTTTTATTGATCAAAGATGCAATTACAATCAGTCAAGCACTTAGAAATACAGACACAGAGAAACACCTTAGAAACACACACTTAACAGAATCTCTCACGCTCAGAACTCGTACCGATTACAAAGAACAACTATATATAGACACTGGCCGAACTCCATCCGAACTCTAAGTTCGGCAGGTCCGAACCCCAGGTTCGGACCAGGTTCGGCTTGTGAACCTTTGACTTGAACTTGTTCTTTGACTTGATGTAACTCGATACTTCACACGACGCATATATCGGGTATCAACAAATTTGTCACATTTAAAACATTTAATCATTCGTTTATCCAAACCAAGCTTTCCTCCTTGAAGAATAGATGTCTTGCCATGTTTCTTCATGAATCTCCTTCCTCTCTCCACTACCATAGCAAACTGCCATTCCAGGTCGAGTTTATTCAATTGATCTTCATCCAACTGATCTAAATCGTCTCCAAACAATATAGATTGACCAATTTGACTAAAAATTGATCCAGACGAAGATGATATGAAAGCAGATAACAAAGCAGCTAGATCTTCGGTTGCTTGAGCAGGAGTAGACTTAGTTGATGATCTATCAAAAATCGTAAAACTGCAACCTGAAGAGTAACCAGATCGTTCAGACTTTCCAGCTAGAAAAGCTATTAATGGTGGATTAACACTTGAATCAGAATGTGATTTTGATTTAGCATTCACAGTGGCTGAATTATCTCCATAATACAATTCTGGATTCTGATGTAGAGCAGGTGTAGATCTTTTCACCCTCATTTCTAACTCATGAGCTTGCAACTTTCAAGTTAATTTATGAAAGGACCATTTAGAATATTCATTATCAAGTGTCAGTAACAGAACATAATTCTCCCAGCTATTCGGCAATGCCTCCAAAAACTTTTCTTTCAAATCCTCACCATCTTTGGTAACTTTGAGCTCTCCAAGTTCACTAACAAGATGTGAAAATCTATAAACTAGGTCTGAAATACTTTCATTTTCACAATGCTGAAAGTTGTCGAATTCTTTTAACAAAACTTTCTTTCGACTTTTCTTATACTGATCGTTTCCTGCACACCTATCTTTTAATGCATCCCACAAAGTTTTAGAAGTTGTGTAAGTTTAAACTGATGCAAAAGTTCTCTTGGTAATGCCATAGTGAGATTTGCATACGTTTTCTTTTCTCGTGCATAAGCTTTCCGCTCATCTTCATCAAGATCACTTCACATAACCGGTTCTCCATTTTTCTTAGGATACTTGTATTCTTGTTCAATTGGTATCCAAAAATCAACATCAAGTGCATTGATATATGCTTCAAACCGTTGCTTCCAGTTGTGATAATCTTCCAATCTTAACAATTTAGGAACTTTCTGATTTGTTCCGATTTCATTATCGTAGTTCAAAAATTTTTCATTGAAGATTGAATAGTCGAAAACGCTTGATAATCACTCATTTTGAACTTATGCTACCGAACACAAAAACTTTAGACTAAAAAATGGAGGTCTTCCAACCAGATTTTGGTGGTCAAACTGGAGGGTACTAGCCGTTAGGCGAATAAAAACATAGATCTCGCCGAGACGCACGTTTTGGCTGGTAATAGCTCTCGTAACTCTTAACGGTTCTCAAGTTATGTCAGTTTTAGTGAAGAACACTATTCTGCCAATGTACCAAAAAATCGATCTCCGTACCAGAACAAATTCAGTGTACCACGTTTACACCTGTACCACACATGGACTAGAATTCTCAGGCGTACCACCTTCGGACCAGGTCAACTCAGCGTACCATAATTTGTAGCGTACCAGACCAGTACGGCGTAACTGCCAGCGTACCAAAAATAACCATCGCGTACCAACTTTGAAGATTGTCTAGCGTACCAAAGTTCAGCGTACCAGAAACTTATGAATATTGCCTTGCGTACCAGTAGCGTACCAAGGTGTTCTTCAGGCGTACCAGTGGCGTACCAACCTGAGATCGATCAATGTTTCGAATTCTGAACTATTTGAGCTGGAAATTAAACCAGTTAGGTGCACAAACACACTAGGAACGCTTAGATTTCATTTTTGACCTTAGAACCACTCGGAATTGGAAGACTTTGATGAAAAACGACTCAAACCCAAACTTTCTCTCTCTAAAAATCTGAAAATTGACAAAAAACGTAGTAGTAGAGCAACCAAATGCTCTGATACCACTTATAAAACCACGGAACGGATCTTACTACTGCATGATACGGTTAATCGATGAACACGGATGTATATATAGCTTTGCTTTATTGATTCACTTAGAGGTTACAATGTAGGGAGAGAAACACACTCAGAACACACAGTTAAGAAGATGAAGAATGACAGAGATAATGAACTCTCTCTAACATGAACTATTTATAGTCACTTACATACTGGCCGAAGTACCACATGGCGGACCAGTTGGTACGCCCGTACCAACTTGTACGGCAGACCATATGGTACGGCCATCTTGGTATGCTGACTATATGACTCACAAAGATGCTCTAGTCTAGATACAATACACGAGACACAACATAGCATAGGAATATGCTCTAACACCCTGAGAGGTTGGAAGCAAAAACTGAGGCTCTTACAAGCCAAGTGAATCGTCTCTCCACTAAGTCTAATGGGTGTGATGCCTGCGAAGGCGCACATACTTTAGACAAATATCATGTTTTTGCCACCACTCTTATTGAGCAGGTTAATTCTACCCACAATTTCTATAGTCGTCCGTCTGATCAATCCAATTGTCAACCCTATAATTTGGATAATAGAAACCAATCTGGTGGTTCTTGGCGAAATTTAAACTTCAACAATTCTACTCAGTCTAATCAGCCATATTGACCGCCCCATGCTAATCAATGCGAGTCGTATAAACTGGATAAGCTAGAAAGACTAGTTCAGAATCTAGTCAATGCTGATAGTAAACATGAAACTGACTTAAAAAATCAGCAGGCTAGCATCCAGGATATGGAGAGGCATTTAGGACAAATTTCCAACCTCCTTTCTAAAAGAAACAAAGGAGAGCTACCGAGCAACACCGAAGTTAATCATAATGCTATCGTCAACATGATCTCTGCGTTTGAAAAAGACGAAGACTTATATGAGAAACATCTCATTCAGATTTGCGATAAGTATTATAGATTTAAGGAGCAATATTTTAAAGAGTACTACGAGGAAAACAAGGCCGACATAGAAGATGAGTTGAAATATGAGAACTTCCTTGAAGTCGTCCTTAATCTTAAACCTGAGGCAGAGGGCCTAGGGCATCCCTTCGATGCCTACGCCTTAATGAATGCCTATCTTAAGTACCTTTCTTCAAAGCGTGATATGTCTAAAGCTTCCTTGGTAGTTCTAACCAAGGAAATTTCTGAAATGATAAATAATAAGCTACCGGTCAAAGAAGAAGATCCAAGTAGTTTCATCATTTCCTGTGGAATTGGTCATTCACCATCTGTGGATGTGTTGGTCCTCACTGATCTTTTACAGTGCAAATGATGATGTTTTTGAGAAGAAATCCAAAGAAATAACAACAAAGATGATTTCCAATAGCTAGAATGGATTTCTAGTAATAAACAATCACAACTTGAACCAAGATGATGATAAGAAATGATAACAAGCTACAATAATGTTATAAAAAGCTCCTAGCCGTCACCAAACTTACCAAAATGCAGATTTCTTGTATTAGGGTTCAAAGGTTTGCAAAAGTTACAAATGGCTGCACAATGGCGCCTATTATATACTGATCAGTAGGTAGTTTCGCTGGCAGTTTCGCTGGCCAAGCGAAACTGCCACTGAGACAGTCTAAACTAGGTACCGAGCGAAACTCAGTTTCGCTCGGTAGTGTCCCTAGCTACCAAAAAAGACAAAAATACAAGATAAACTAATCTAAACTAGCTATCTAAACAAAACGATGAATTCCTCCCTACATTGATCTTCAATATTCCCCCTAGGGAGGGATTCAGCCAATTGATCTTCACTCTTCAACTCCGGCTTCATTCGGGCTTGGCATCTTGTTCAGATCAGTTTCCCCCAAAATGTTTGACTCTTCAGCAACGGGAATTTCAGTCTCTGATTCCCCCACAACATTTGTTTCAGTATCAACGGGGACCTCAGCAGGCTTCACAATCTTTTCAGTAGATTGGTCAACAGTGCTCCATGATCTATTCAATCGGTTTGCCAGGTCTCTGTCCTCTTCCATTCTGTCTTCACCTGCCCTGACCTTCTCTGCTAAATCCTGTATTTCCTTGACAATTCCCCGGGCTTTGTTGGCTACCCTCACAAACAGGTTAGCTTCTTCAACAGTGTCGTCTCCTGCCCCACATCTGATAGGATTTTCACATAGAGTCTTCAAATCATCATTACTGAAGGAGAATACTTCCATGGGGTCAAACAATCTAATCTCATCATTTTCTCCTATTCTTATCACAGCTTCCCCAGTTTGGTTGTCGTAAAACCACTTTTTGAAATTTTGCAGCCTTGACGGTTCTTGATCTGGTATTCTGATCCTGCTCATTGTCTTTGCTGGCTTGAATTTAAGATGAACTTTGGGCTTCCCTGTTGCCTCATCAATTTCAGTCTTAGACTTAATTCTTTGAACTTTCATGTATCCAAAAGACACGAAGTCGTCTTTTGCAGCTTGCTGCAAATTTTTCTGCAAGTTGCCAGCCCTTTCACTTTTATCTGCATCAATTAAGGGAAGCTCAGACAACCTTCTTAGATCCCATCTGGGCAGGGTCTTGAACTTATCACGTTTGTGAAGATATGAAATGCTACCCCCCCTTCTCTTAATCATGAAAGCACGAACGACTGTATTGAATTTCCAGCTTATTATGTGACGATCAGACTCTTTTCTTCTGGGTTGAGAGATGTTTTGAAATAAAGGAGTCTGATCCACAAGCTCAGGTTTTGTGAACCATTCATCTCTGTTCAAGTTAATAATTTCTTCACTGACCGAGCTGATCTTCGCCTGATAAGTAAGTGAGTTTTCTTTCAAATAATAGTCTGCAGGCTCGGAAAGAACATCAACTTCACCCTCTTCATCGCTTTCGTCAATAAGATGGAGAAATTTAGCCTGGACGATCTCAGGCTGTGGGTGCTCTGTTTCAACACTAAACAGATCTGCATCACTGACATTTATTGCATCCAAATCTTCAGCATTGGGGGCTCCACTACCATCATCCTCATTCACTCCTGATCCACTTCCACCGGCTCCACCAGATCCACTACCTCCTACTCCACCAGATGTAGACTTTTGGAAGTCAGTCATTGAATCGATTTCGGCTTCAGTCATTTGGTTTGGCATATCCAAGTGCCTCTTGATTTCATTCATCTCAACTAGCAGGGTCTTGATCAGAGAAGATTGTTTAGCGATAATCTCATTCATGTTCTTGATCTGTATATCCTTTTCCTTCTCTCTAATTTCAGAATTAACCAATTTGGTCTTAATCATACCCAATTCATTAGCCAGGGAGGTATTTACACCTCTGATTACATCTTCATCCAGTTCAGCCCTGGGGTCAACCCTTCTCTTCTTGACAGCCGGCACTTCTTCTTCAGCAGTAGCAGTACGTTTTTGCTTTGATCTTCTTTGGAGCTGGGCCATTTCTTCAATTTCGTCTTCAATTTCATCAGCTGGTTCCTTTGTCGAGCTTCTAACGTACTGCTTTCTTTTTCCTTTTACATTTTCACTTTCCTTACCATCAGATCTTCTCTTTTTCTCATCTTCAATCAGTTTTTTGATGTAATCATACCTTTTCTCAGGATACATATGTTTCAGCAGGTAAGTGGTGTACCCTGAGAAATCAGCTCTCTTTACCGCACAGTCGGACAGGATTCTAGGATGCATAGGATTAACAATGAGAGCCACACTCTGCTTTGGCAATTCTGGCTCAAGATGTTCTATAATCATTTCCAAGAACCTTGGATACAGCAGCCATCTAGACTTCTTTAGAGCTTGAATATTTGCTACCATAGCGTCAAAAATCCTTTGAGGAATGTTTGCCTTCTTGCCTCTGCAAACCAACAACATAGCTTCAGCCCAAATCAAGTTTAAACCGTCTGATCCACCTTTTCTGTCGTCAAGACAAGAAATGAAGACATGGGCAATGTATCTCCATTCCTTCGACAACAAGGACTTCTTGATCTCCTTCTTATTTTTCCACAACTCTCCTCCTTCATATCCCATGTCACGTTCAAAACCTCTCAGCACGTCCAGATCTGTCATCTTAGTAACTTCACCGACATCTTTTTCCAGTTTAAGCACTTCAGCTATTGTCTTCATTGAAATCACTATATCTTTCTGCATAACTCTGGCCCGGATGCATTCAGGTTTAGCTCTAACGTCATACACGGCCGTGAGCCAGAATTCTTTAATGTGTCTTTCATCGATGATCGGCGAGTAAGAAATCGCATGAAATATGCAAGACTGTTTCAACCACGCGATGCAGTCTCTAAATCCAATAGATTTGTCAGTGCTGTCATCCAGATATGCCGTGACGTTGCTCCGAGGATCATGCTTTAAATCTGACATTTTTCTGCACATGAAACCGAGAGCTTGTAAGTAAAACCGAACTTACATTAAATTAAATTAAATTTAAATTTAAAATTAAAAAAATGATAGTTTCGCTGCGAAATTATTGTTTCGCTAAGAGGCCACAAAGTCGCACACGGCGAAATAAACAGATTCGCGACAATGATCTCGGCGACACTGACCAGGTCAGTTTCGCCGAGACACTGCAGTTTCGCTGCGATACTGTAGTTTCGCCGAGGGCGAAACAGCAGTTTCGCTGGCAATCACGGCGACACTGTCGGCGAAACTTGGGCATGATCGCTGACAGTTTCGCTCGTGACTGTTGAACTTTCGTTCAGTTTCGCCGAAAGAACCATAGTTTCGCTGGTCGCGACTTTTGAAATTCAAATTTCCGAAATCGATTTTAAGCACCAATTTTTTGCAATATAAACCACAAAGAACTTATAAGCCACATAAACGAGTGTAATGCAGGTTTCCAACAGTTTCTTAACATCAGTTTAAGGGCCGAGAACCAATTTGACGATTTGACACAAAAACCCCAAAAAAATTGTAAATCTGATGCAAATACGGGAGCGATAAAGCGATTCCACGACCATAAGGTACACGAACCTTTACTCGAAATCGGTTAAGCGAAGAATCAAGTGCAACAGTTAGGGCGAAAAAGGAGTTTCGCGTGACCGAGGGTTTGCAGGTTTTACGGCTAGGGTTTCGGTGAAAATGACCGGAAATCTCGATCAAGGGAATATATACGAGGGCAGTTTCGCCCGTAGTTTCGCTCGGGCGAAACAGTAGTTTCGCCTGAGCGAAAAAGCATGTTCGCTCGAACCCTTTGATCAAACAGATTAGTTTCGCCGGTAACAACAGAGTAGGTTCGCTGAGAGCCCATGCGGCGAAACTAATCGGGCGAAACACAGTTTCGCTGAAACCCTAATTTTCAACAAAATGACTTATTTGATATTTAGAACTTTTGAAAAGCCGACAAACTCACACAAATCACCAAATTATTTACAAAGTATCGATCTTATCAAAAATAACGCAGAAAGAAAAATCTTTTTGAATTTTCAAAATGGGAATTAAAAACAACTATACAAGCAAACTCTAATTTTAATTTTTAGAGAAAGATCCAGACATGAGATCATATCAACCAATACGCATCATACACATTTCAATTTCAATTTTAATCAGCATGCAAGTCAAGCAGATCCCGAATGCATCATATTGATATTAAGCATGCACTAATAGTATTTAACATTTTTGGATATGCTTAAGGTATATTAATCATGCACTGATCACCCAGCCTCACTCTATCAAAGACGTTAACAAATCATCATATTTATCATGATTTTTCTTTTAATTCTTTTTCAAATGAGATAAGCGTTCATGATGTTTCATGCAAAAATAAAGCAGAACCCTAAGTGAACAGCAATCAGGTCGGCTGCTAAGCACGCAGAGAAAGCCCGATGCACTTAGGAAAATAAAAAATGAAAAATAAAGCAGAAATCGTATATATCAACAACAATCAGGTCGGCTTGTGGGCACGCAGAGAAAGTCCGATGATATATACTAAACACCAAGAAAATAAAGAAGAAACTCAATCAGCAGGTGATCAGGTCGGCCGCCTAGGCACGCAGAGAAGACCCACTGAGTCGAGTGTAAAAATGGCATAAAGCCTTATTTGCAAAGCATGCGTACATCAGAACATCTCTTAATATCAGAATCATTGCAACACTTATCCAGAAATGAAAACTAGAGCAAATCAGGCAAGCGTTATGTTTATATCCTACTCATAGATATCATATTAGGCATACACACCCAAAAATCATACAAGCACAATACAGCTTTTATTTTTACTCTATCCATGGCAGATAACGCAGGTTGATATACTATCATTTCTCACAAGGTCGGATCAATTTCTCATTTTTGTTTTTGTTTGAAATTATTTATATGCCAAATTTTCTGCAATGACATTCAATTTTCCCCCAAAATCCACAAATATTCTATTTTTGGATTTTCAAAACAAATGAAGAATAAAATAAAAGTGATTCGATCGATACTTGACACAAAAATGACAGACGCTTGAACGGAGACACATAGTCGAAGAAAAGTTTTGATAAGGAAACCGCTTCGAATGCATGAGTGAAAGGAGGTGACTTGAGAAAGATTTTACAAAGTTTAAGCAATTTTAGTGTGGTTTACCCCCAATTCCCACACAAGATAACAGTAAGGACATCAAAAAGCAGTTATGAGAAAATTGCAAGGTAAATGGAACTTTAAGTACTCCCCTGATTATATTCAAATAATAATTGGCCAGAAATTATTTGAAGGGGACGGCGTGATCATTGATTTCTTGATTTCAACAAATTCAGCTGCAACAATCACCTGATTCAAGATAAAATGAAATTAGCATTCAGGTTTAAATAAAACGAACTTAAGATGAGATAAAGTTAAAAGAATATTTACGAAAATCTAATTGTTATCCCCCCCCCCTTTTTTTTATACATTTTTTTTAACAAAGTTTTAAAATGAGATCATGCCCAGCATTTTGATAAGCTCATAAAATCGGGGTTTATCAAAAGTTTTTGTGAAAATATCAGCTTTCTGGGCCTTGGTTTCAATGGGGATAACATCAATGAACCCTTTTTCCTGAGCATCTCGGATTGCATGAATTCGTGTTTCGATATGTTTTGTTCTGGAGTGGTGAATCGGATTCTTGGAGATTCCAACAGCAGCTTCGTTGTCACAGAACAACGGTGTGTGGAGAAAGTTGATTCCATAGTCCATCATCTGGTGTTGAATCCACAGAACTTGACAGCAGCAACTGGAGGCGGCAATGTATTCGGCTTCGCCTGTAGATAAGGAGACAGTTGTTTGCTTCTTGCTTTGCCACGAAACCAAACATTCCCCCAGAAACTGGCATCCTCCAGAAACAGACTTTCTATCCAGTTTGCATCCTCCGTGATCACTGTCTGAATATGAATTAAGCTCAAAACTTCCACCCTTAGGATACCATAATCCCAATCTTGATGAGCCCTTCAAATAACGGAAGATTCGCTTGACCGCCTTTTCGTGAGATTCCCTTGGATCAGCTTGATAGCGAGCACAGTAACACACAGCAAAAGTGATATCCGGACGACTGGCTGTGAGATACATGAGAGACCCAATCATTGATCGATAAAGTTTCTGGTCAACCCGCTTTCCTTCACTGTCGGGAGTCAAACATGTCTGAGATGTGAAGGGAGTAAGTTCAGCTGAGGCGTCGTTCATCTTGAATTTCTTCAGAATCTCCAGAATGTACTTTTCTTGATGAATAAGAATCCCGTCAGGCTTTTGTTCCACCTGCAACCCAAGGAAGAAACACATCTTCCCCATCATACTCATTTCGAATTTTTCTTTCATCACTTCTTCAAACTCGCGACAAAGCTTCTCATTTGTTGAACCAAAAATTATGTCGTCTACATATACTTGAACGATCAGCACTTCACCGTTGACCTCTCTTGTAAATAACGTCATGTCGATAGATCCACGTGTAAAGCCTTTTCCCAAAAGATATTCAGTCAAAGTCTCGTACCAAATTCTGGGAGCCTGATGTAGACCATAGAGAGATTTATCGAGCTTGTACACTTTGTCAGGAAATTCATGATCTTCAAAGCCAGGAGGTTGATTCACATAGATTTCTTCATCAATGTCCCCATATAAGAAAGCGCACTTAACATCCATCTGGTACACCTTGAAATCCTTGTGTGCAGCATGAGCCAGGAAAATGCGAATGGCCTCAATACGTGCAACAGGTGCAAATACTTCAGTATAATCAATGCCTTCTTCTTGATAAAAACCTTGAACCACGAGTCTTGACTTGTTTCTGATTACAATACCTCTATCATCTGGTTTGTTCCTGAATACCCACTTTGTACCAATTGGAACCTTGTTTTCTGGAAGATCCACGAGTTGCCAGACCTTCAGCTTTCTGAATTGTTGTAGCTCAGACTGCATAGAGTCCACCCAACTTGGATCTGCTAAAGCTTCCTCTACATTTTTAGGAACGATCTGAGACAGAAAACACGCGAACAAGCATTCATTTATCAATCCAGACTGATGACGAGTCCTCACACCATCCGTAATAGAACCAATGACGAGGTCATGTGGATGATCTTTTATGGTTTTGAAATTTGAGTCAATGTGGAGGGGTGCGGGTTCGGAGGTTTGAGGTAATTCATGAGATGAAGATGGACAGTCGGGTTGATGCGTAGGTTGTGAGGGAGAGGATGGATAGTCGGGTTGATGCATAGGTTGTGAGGGAGAGGATGGGTTTTGTTGAATTTCGGAGTGAGGGGTGATAACGACAAGAGGAGGATTATCATTTGCTTCAGCCAGAATAGGAAGATTGAATGACTTGAACAGAGTGTCTGAATCATAAAACCATTCTGGTCCAGATCCGGTGTTGGGAGTGTTTGATTCTTGCCAGTCAACATAGTAGGATTCCTGCACAATGCGAGTACGTTTGTTATAAACTCTATAAGCTTTTTGAGAAGAAGAATACCCCATAAAGAAACACTCGTCAGAGACGGCTCCAAATTTTGTAATTTGAGCTTCGGTATTCAGCAGTGTGCACGAACATCCAAATGGCTTAAAGAAATCAATCAGTGGCTTCCTTCCATGATACAGCTCATAAGACGTCTTCATCTTATCTTTCACGATTAAGACGCGGTTCAGCACATAGGACGCACAGTTCACAGCTTCAGCCCAGAAGATAATCGGCAGCTTTGATTCTATCAGCATGGTTCGAGCAGCTTCCACGAGTGTGCGATTCTTTCTTTCAGCAACTCCATTCTGCTGCGGTGTTCTTGCAGCACTGTATTGTCGAAGAATCCCTTTGTTTGCGCAGAAGGAATCAAAGATCTGATTACGAAATTCAGTGCCATTGTCGCTTCTGATTGCCTTGACTTTCTTGCTTCTGGAGCTTTCCACGGACAGGATAATGTTCTGTAAAGCTTCAGCCGTGTCGCTCTTTTGCTTCAAGAACCTAACCCAAGAGTACCTGGAATAATCATCAGTGACAACAAGACAGTAAGATCTTTTTCCCAAACTTGGGACACTAATCGGTCCAAATAAATTAGTATGGAGCAATTCTAAGGGACTTGAAATGGAATTTTCAACTTTTGACTTATGTGGCTTCTTATGTTGTTTTCCTTTAGCACATGAAAGACATTTTTCAACGACAGAAAAATCTTTGAATGGAAGACCCCGGACCAAATTGTTTTTGACAAGATTATTTAAAATTTTGAAGTTTATGTGTCCTAAACGTCTATGCCACAGGAAGCACTCAGATACAGAAGCTTTCGAAAGTAGACAAGTCATGGACGAAGAGTGAGATGCAGTGGATTTCATATTCAGCAGATATGTGTCATTGATGCGAGGTGCACGCATTGCCACCATCTCTTCGGGCACTTTGAATCCCGGCTTCAGAAATAAGCATTCATTGGATTTGAATAGCACAGGAATATCCTTGTCACAGATTTGTGACACACTTAGAAGATTGAACTGCAATTCGGGAACATAATTGACTTGCTCCAAAGTAAGAGATCCATATGTCACATCTCCTTGACCAACCATCTTTCCACCCCTCTTATCACCTGCAAAAGAAACAACTCCACCATCCACGATCCTGTAATTTGTAAGCAGGTCTTTCAACCCAGTCATATGCCGAGAGCATCCCGAATCAATATGCCAATAGCTATTTGGAGAGTTCTTCGGGAGTGCCTGGCAATACAAGACAAGAAATTACTTAATAACTGGTACCCAGACTTTTGCATTTCCGGGATTTGTGACTTTCTGTTTTCCCCCAAGGAATTGTTTTACAAAACTGGTTACCTTGTGGCCAAAGGATCTATCATGGTTTGTTCGATTTAATTTTTCTTTGCAGTTTTTAACAACATGATCATCCTTACCACATCTGAAACAGTGAGATTTGTGACTTGTGCAGGAGGAAGTTTCTGAAAGCCTTTCCTCCTCACAATCTGATGTGTTAAAATCAGAATCACTGTTGGTTTCAAAATCCATTTTAGTTTT
The DNA here is from genome assembly GCA_039602395.1 of Deinandra increscens subsp. villosa. Lineage (NCBI taxonomy): Eukaryota > Viridiplantae > Streptophyta > Magnoliopsida > Asterales > Asteraceae > Deinandra > Deinandra increscens. The sequence continues at coordinate 17,768,514 of JBCNJP010000024.1, read as the reverse complement.
ATCATTTGAAATCTTTGCATTAGTTTTCAACGATGATTTCTTCTTTTGAGAAACATGAATTTCTGTAGGTTTTGAAATTCGTATTGGTGTGAAAGAAGGAATTGGATTAGAAAGAAATTTGTTGAAGCAGTTTTGAGATGTACTTGCATGACATTGATCATTTTCATTTGAAACAAAACTTTCTTGATTAACAGACGCTGACTCATCACTATCACTATCTAAAGAAGAGCAACTACTAGCTACACTACTGTCTGAGCTAGACTTCTTGGAATTCGAACTACTACTTGAAACAGACTCCTTAGAATTTAGACTACCGCATCCAAGCCCACTTGTGTTACCATATCCATTATCATAATCCTCCCTGATCTCCTTATGGTTCACTCCTTCTAGACCTGCATGCAGACTGTTAGCATCACTAGGAATTAAATCATTTAAGGGATGAGGTTTCGGAGTAGGTGAATAACAATGCGTGCTAGGAGGAGGATAAACCTTAGGAAACACATTCCCATTGTTCTCCATACCTATTCCGGTTTTTATTTTAGCTCCTCGTTGTTTAACGAGCATCTCTTCAACTTTCATTTGTGAAACGGTCCATCTATCTAACTTGGTCTGAAGTTGAGAGGTTTCAAATTGGGCTAATGTAACTCTTTCAGAAAGCATGTTTATTTCAACATTTTTTGCAAGAAGTGTTTGTTTTAAATGTTCATTTTCATGCATTGCCTCATTTAATTTCACAAAATATTTTGCTTCATTTTCTTTTAATTGGGTGTTCATGGTTTTTAATTCGTTGTTGGTGTCAATCAACAATCGATTGGCCTTGTAGATGCCGAACAAACGAATTCTACAAGGATGAGAGCACATATCTTGAACAGATTCATATGAAAGATCCATTATAACCTTTTCTGCAGCAAGAGCCTTTTCACATGTGCACGCGGGTGTGCTTGCCGTTTTCTCATTCGTCTTCTTCTCAGCTTCTTTCTTCTCACAGCTGTTAACTGTGTGATCATTGCTTTGTTCATGAATTTGAGCTGCAAGAGCTTGATTGATGGCCTCCTCAGCTTCAGAGACCTCCGAACTCCAGTCAAAGTTTGTCAGAAGAGCCACTTCTTTGGTAGGCTTGGCTTCTGCTTTGTCAGCGATAGGGATGACTCGAGTTGCAGGCTCAGGGGTCGGTTCAGTAACAATTGGACTAGGGCATTCTCTCTTGAAGTGGCCAAGTTGCTTACAGTTGTAGCATCTAAGCTTAGCCTTGTCGAAACCAACTCTTCCATTTTGATTCTTGAAGGTGTTTCTCCCAGTGCGTTCGAAGAATTTTCTAGCACGAACAGTCAACATGGCCATTTGCCATTTTAGGTCAGTTTCTTCCAAATCATCTGGATCAACTTGGTACATATCCTCAGCAGTCAGAGTCGAACCTTGAAGTTCTCCAGCAGCGAAAGCTTGATAACTGTTAGTAAACAATGAGAACAATCCCATGTATTCGGGTGAAATCTGGGATGTTTGCTGAGTAGTGGCGGAAGCAGTTGAAGATGAACCAGATCCAAGATGTAAAGATTGAAGTTGAGATAGGCCTCCTTTGGGTGTGACGGCTGAGATGAAAGCAGAATTCGGAGAGTAAACTTTAGTAGGACCCATGGTTTGATTGTACTCTCTCCTTTGAACATCCAACTCAAAAGACTTAAGCTTGTTAATTACATCCATAAGCTTGTAATCGGAGAAACCTCTTTCTTGTTTTAGCATGCGAACCTGAATGCTCCACTCGGGTGGAAGAGCATCCAGCAGCTTCTTGATTTGTTCAGAGTTAGTGAGTTTCGCATCATATTTCTTCAGATTGCTTGATACAGTCAGGAAGCGGTTTGTCAAATCAACTAACTTTTCATTCTTCATGCTTGTGAATGAATTGAATTCTTTAGTAGCTTGGGCTTCCTTGTCCTTCACCAGGTCTTCATTGCCATCATAAAACTCACAAAGAGCGTCAAACAAACTTTTTGCATCAGTGTGCTCAGCAAAACGATTGTAGATTTCTTGCGACAGGCATAGAGAAAGAGCACCAAGAGCCTTTTGATCACGATCAATGAGTTTCAAGTCCTTCTCAGAAAAGGAGGACGGCTTGGTGTTGATCTGGGTTACTTCACCAGTAGTAATAGTTGGAATATGAGGTCCATCGACGATTGACAACCATTGATTGTAATCGGTGTACAGAAAGAACGATTTCAGACATCGTTTCCAATCTTCAAAATTGTCTCCGTTGATCAGCCTTGGTGGTCGGTTTGGAGCAATACTTTCAGTGTCAGCAGCATTTGTACCTGACGCCATCTTAAATCAGCCTGAAATAAGAAAGACACGAGCAAACAAAGAACAATACAATTTGGTTAGTTTCGCTGGGAGGAATAGTTTCGCCTAGCAATTTCGCTCGGAAATCCTGAACAATTTCGCTGGAACTTATAATTTCGCCAGCAGTTTCGCTTGGGAACACTGAACCAATTCAGCAATTTCGCCAACTAGTTTCGCTGTATGCACGGGCAGCACTTTCGCTCGGAAGTACCCGATGACACACAGTTTCGCTAGCTAGTTTCGCTGGAAACTGGTTTGAACTTTCGTTCAAGAAAAATGTCGATAGTTTCGCTTCGGATTTACGGCGAAAGTATAGTTTCGCTCGGCAGTTTCGCAGAGAAACTACAAAATCGCTAGATAGTTTCGCTGTTTGAAGGCACAGTTTCGCTGGATAAACAGCAATTTCGCCCAGAACAGAAAACCCTCTTTTTGAAGAAGAAATGATCAGAAATCAACCCAAATCACTATGGAGTAATGATCGGTTGATTGCATAGTCTTCAGGACATCAAAACACACAATATTCAATCAATTTCCAGTCCAAAACAATGAGATTTCAGAATCAAATAGATTTTCAAAGTTTTACCCAAAAACACTCAAAAACACCAAAATCAAGAGCACAAAGGCTCTGATACCATATTGTTGGTCCTCACTGATCTTTTACAGTGCAAATGATGATGTTTTTGAGAAGAAATCCAAAGAAATAACAACAAAGATGATTTCCAATAGCTAGAATGGATTTCTAGTAATGAACAATCACAACTTGAACCAAGATGATGATAAGAAATGATAACAAGCTACAATAATGTTATGAAAAGCTCCTAGCCGTCACCAAACTTACCAAAATGCAGATTTCTTGTATTAGGGTTCAAAGGTTTGCAAAAGTTACAAATGGCTGCACAATGGCGGCTATTATATACTGATCAGTAGGTAGTTTCGCTGGCAGTTTCGCTGGCCAAGCGAAACTGCCACTGAGACAGTCTAAACTAGGTACCGAGCGAAACTCAGTTTCGCTCGGTAGTGTCGCTAGCTACCGAAAAAGACAAAAATACAAGATAAACTAATCTAAACTAGCTATCTAAACAAAACGATGAATTCCTCCCTATATTGATCTTCAGGATGCATTGGCCGATTTAGGTTCAAGTATTAGCATCATGCCATACTTAGTCTATGAGAAACTTGAACTTGATCAACTGGAGCCAGTGAATCTTACCATCCCACGGGCTGATTACTCTCAAGTCCTGCCTAAGGGCATCATTAAAAATCTGATAGTCGAGGTTGGGAAGCCTATGTTTCCGACTGATTTCATTGTCATTGACGTTCTAATCAATAGTTATCACCCTCTTATTTTAGGATGTCTGTTCTTGGAAACTGCCAGAGCGCTAATTGATCTATACATGAAACAACTTACCCTTCGTAGTGGTGATCGAAAAGTGATAGTCACTCCGATCGGAATACGTGGCTGCGTCTACATGCTGTTCACAAGTGGTTTGGCTACATCATTAATTGGGAGATTACGGTTTGGATTTCTTTGATACTCCCATATACTGTGATAATCCTGCTGCCTTGCAAATTGTTAAATATCCTGTGATTCATTCGAAAACTAAACACATTGATATCAAAACGCACTTCATTCGGGATTGCTATGAACGCTAGCTCATTCACTTAGTACAGGTGCCAACAGATGATAATGTGGCGGACATGTTTACTAAACCCCTCCCTTCTAGAAATTTTGAAATGTGTCTCAAAGGTTTCAGAATGATAGCCTTTGGTGAGTAGTCTGATAACTTCTATCTGCATACTTTTATTTAAAAAAAATCAAAAATCATTAAAAATTCCAAAAATAGTGTCTTTCTTTCTGTGTGTGTGTTGAAAAAAATCTAAAAGAAACGGGAAGATATAAAATGAACGTCTTGATATTTCCCTAATAAACGTCATGATGTTTCCCTTAATTTGTATGCTTTTAATTTTTTTTACTGGTTTTGTTGACCAGGTTGGGAAGTGATATAAATTTCCAGGTTTTTTATGACTAACACGTGTAAGGTGGATGTGAAAAGCAGTGATTCATGGTTGATATGCTTGGTAGACTCTGCTGTCAATTAATCAAAAGGTATGGTTTGTCACAACACTTGAAGATAACGTATGATGCTTGATAGGAAACACACACTTAGCTTAGTACAACCTCTATTTGACTGTGTACCAGGAATACAGAAACACACGCCCGATTATGAGTTCTTTGACGTCATGCTCAAAAATCCCATCCCCTCTGCTTTGTGAAAGCAATGACCTGGGGATGTAGTACGTGAAACAGGCCTCCTCTGTTCTGCGATAGCAGAGACCTAGAGTCTCCCTGATCCACGTACATCTTAGATCACATTGTACAGTTTTGATAAACCCAAAAGATGCTTTTGTGCACAACCAAAAGAGACCCTCAGGCGTCCAAAACCCTCTGCCTTTGTCACTGATGAGAGCATTAAAAATGCTTCAAAAATTCAGTTGACTTGTATATTATCCACAAAAATCTCCGTGATCTATTCTTTCTTTCCTCAACCCAGTCTGGAGCATGATGTTAGGCTTAAGGAAAGGTGTCGTGAAAAAATGTTGTACAGAAACAAGGCATACTTGATAGAATGTACAAATTATACATAGGACTTATGTGTGTGGCCTGGATAGATGTTCATAATTAATAAACCCTAAAAGATAAAATATGTGACAAAACTGCCTGAGTAAGCGAAAGTGGCACGAGTTTAATTTGGAACAAAAGGCCGGCAATCACCTGAACACCCGAAGTAACAGAAGATGAAAAGGGTTCCTCAGTCACAAAGTATCTAGTATGATCCCTAATATGCCTTCTCACTCAAAGTTCAGTCTGTCAACTGGTAAATAAGTTTTTATTGTTTTGTTTTATATTATTTTTTATTTTTATATAATTTTTTGTTTATTTCATTTTTACTAAGTAATTATTTAATTTTTTTTAAGTTGTCAGACGTGAAACTCTTGGGTTTGAGTTCAAGGGAAGTATGTGTTTGTTAACGTTTTGTGTCAAAGGTCAGGTTCACAAAGTTGGAGGGGGCATTGTGTAATTTAAAAAAGAAAAGGAAATGAGGAGGGATAAGGGGACCGATCGGTCCCCCTTCTCCCCATCTCTTCCTCCTCTTGTTTTCTTCGTCCTCTACGCCAAAACCCTAATCACCACCACCATCATCACTGGCGATCACCACCACCTGACACCACCTCCGACGTCGCCACCCTCACATGACCTCACCACCACCTCCCTCATCAGAAAACTCTCATCGTTTCATCCCCATTACCTCCGACATCACCGATGCCGTCTCCAACCAAACCACCACGGTCCCCTCCGATTGTCACTATCCGACGCCACCAGGGTGGTCGGATTTCATCATTAAACACTCGCACGATGTTGATTTTGCGTTCTAAGAAGCTATGGCGCCTCGTTTGAAGCGATCCGCAAAACCGCCAAAAGAGAATGTCGGGTATGTGCTGTTTTAGTGTTTATTTTTGGTAAAGACGGGTGAGAAATCGTGTTTGCTGGGGATTATAGTTAAACTCGAGTGTTAAAACACTCGAAAGTGGGTTATATGTTTGAGTTGCAGGTTACGCTTGGAGAAGACGAGCTTTTCAATCAACCAAAGGGCTTTTCGATTAGCCCTGGAACTTTTCGATCAAGGGTTATCGATAACCCAGGGGCTTCTTGATCGAAACCTGGGTTTTCCGATCAAAATATATGCTTTTCGATAGGCAGATTAAGCTTTTCGATTAAGGTCCTCGGCGAGGCTATACTTTTCGATCGGATGATTGGCTTCTCGATCAGGGCTTCTAGAATCATAGACTTTTTGATTCAGGCCATTGGTTTTTAGCAGTTTTTCGATCAGAAGGATGCTTTTCGATTGAAAACCCTGTTTTTCGCTCGAAAAGGTACCTGATGATGGTTTTCACATGGATTCGTCATATTTTAAGCCGTTATGCTGCCCGTTTTTCGAGAAAATTCAAAAACCTAAAACTTTAAGGGTCGGATTATGTCATTGTGTATCTAATTAATATTTGCTTGTTTTGGTTGTCTTTTGTGTGATTGCAGGGACTTAGAGTTTGTAAAGGACCACAACATTGTGGCATATCTACTTGATCCACCCGCTGACTACAAGGTGAAGTACAAATCATTGATCGAAGGTTTAAAGAATTGCTGTTTGAATTATGCATTGAGTGCTAATCCAGTTATTTGCAAAAGGATGCAGCAAGAATTCTGGAAGACTGCTGAAATTCAGAATACAAGGGTGATTCTGACTGAAGAAAACTTCCGACAGGCTTTGAGACTGAAAGATGAAGTATCGGATCCTATTGCTCTGGATAGAGAGACTGTGAACCAGTGCTTGAGGGAAATGGGTTATAACACTGAGTCTCCACCAACCATGAAAGCTCTTATCCCGCCTTACTAGAGAATGCTGGCACACTATCTACAAAAGTGTGTCATTGCGAATAAGAGCTTTACGGATCAACTAAACCAAGTACACACTCATGCAATGGTGTCACTTGTCAGAGGGTTAAATTATAACTAGTCCCCGATGATTTTTGAAGATATCAAGGTTGTTGTGAAGAGGGACAAGAATTTTGCTGCAGTGCCAAGATTTATACAGCTGGCATTGGTACCAGATATCTGAATCTGAGAAAGCCTGGTGACACACATGATACAAAGCCTATGGGAATTGATATTTTCCCAATGGTCAATCCCAAGAAAAAGCTGTCCGATAAGGTCCCCTTTGGAAACAAGTTTGGGGAATTTGCTGAGATTTCCAGAGAGGAGGTCCCGCCTCAGAGATATGTTGTAATTGAAGAAGAACACAACCTGCCTGCTTCAGAGAAGCCAGTTACTGAATTTTCTGATAGTGATGAGTGGGCAGATGAATTTGACTTAGAAAATGTACAGATTGAAGCTCTGCAGTTTGATGATCATGATGCTAATATCGGCTATGGCACATATCTTGATGATATAGAAGTCGAAGAAGAAGAGATTGAAATTATTGAAGAACAACTGACTAGAAAACGGAAAGCTACAGAGGATCCTCCCTTCAATATGTCTGTTACAGAAGATATGACTGAACATATCAAGGTTGCTACACAACACCAACTGAAGCCTTAAATGACCCAAGAAGAAGGCGATTGGATCCAAGAGTGCTTCTTACTACTAGCACTGGAGCTGGTTAATCATCTTCCTCCACACAACCCTCAGATCAAGATAAAGGGAAAGCAGTAGAAACAACAGAATATAGGCCTGAAAGAGAGCTAAAATCGAATGCTATTCATCTTAAGGCTTATTTCATGTGAGAATCCTGCTGGGATTCCCAAGGATCTTCTTTACTTCAACATAAACATGTATGTCCACTATTCCAATTTCATTTAATTTTTATTATTTCCATGATATAATACTGACTTAAGCATCGGAGTGGTGTTAGCGAGGCTAACACCCACCCCTCATCAAGTATTGAGTGTTTTGCAGATGCTAAGAATCCTGATAAATTACTTTGGGTATATCCCAAGTTAGAGGTTGGCCACCTATCCTTCGCTTAAGGTATCCTGCATACCTTCTAAGGTTTGAGAGGCTATCTCCTCTTGTACATTTGGGTAATCTCCAGTAGTGCATGAACCTCGCCGGTAGCACACGTTATCCACTGGTATACTCAAGGTGGCCGGATCAGTCCATCCTAAGTGGTGGCTAATAATCTTTTCATTGTAGGCTGCTCGGTGAATTCTCAAGGTTTTTAATACTTATGTGTTAACAAAGGTTTTGACATTTACATATCACTTATGTTGGCTTAGTCCCAAGAATCCGGGTATATCCCCAGTTTGGCTTAGTCCCAAGAATCCAGGCTCGTCCCCAGAATTGGCTTTGTCCGAAGTATTTTGGGTTTATCCCCAGTTTGACTATATTTCCTAACTTATTTTGAGTTCAAGAATCTTACGGGTAATATTCTAAGCAAATTGCCACCATAACAGAGGAGATTCTTGTGGAGATCCCAACAGGGATGCCGAAAAGAATGTTAAAGGAATTGCCTAAGGTGAAACCTAATGGTCAGGTATCTAATATTTTCAAACTATACATTATTGAACTCTAATCAGTGACCTTACATCTTTCCCATTTTATTTGGTTATAACTTCTAATATTCTAAATTACTTTGCGAAATTATAGTTACACTTAAAAGATTTTTACAAGTTCTAATGCTCGAAATAATTCTTGCAAGCGAAATTGGAAATCAAAGTACGCCGCTGTAATGACATGTACAGATCTTACTACTGCATGATTCAATCGATACGATAAATGAGGATGTAAATAAACCTTTGTATAATTGATTTCAATAGGATGAATACAGGGAGATCTAGAGAGTGAAACACCAGAGATTACACATAGTTAAGCTAACCTATTCTCACTCATCTACTATAAACAAAAGAAACAAACCTATTTATAGTATACTAGCCAGCGTACCAATTAACTCAACGTACCATTTGGTACGCTGCAGCGTACCAACTGGTCCGCCCCATGGTACGCTGGAACCGGAACATACAAAATTTACAAAACGAACAACAAACACCTAGACCTAGCATTAGACACCAAAACTTGTTCTAACAAACTGTTGGAAATAAGGTGTCCTGACCCGAAGAATTAACGAACCCGACCGATATTGACCCGTAAGAGTTACACCCGGGTCAACGGACTATAAATCTAATTACCAGATTAATTAGTATTAAAGTTACTGATTGGTGAATTAAATAAATACCTGATTATTTATTTAATCCTACGACAAAATTAATTCAGTTAAAACGCTCAAAAATAAATTAAACGAACTGATCAGTTGTTACCGGATTAACAGACTGATCAGTGTGGTGGACTAGAGAAAATCGCGACCGGGCCCAGTCCGTCAGAGCCCCGGTCCGCGATTTTAATAATAAAACAGGGAAAGAGAGTGGATTAGAACACAAATCAGAAAAACCCTAATCTCCTCTCACTCTCTTTCTCTCTGCATCGATCTCAAGCCGGCGCCACCCTAGCCGCCGGCTTACTTCGTTCGGCGCCACCACCACAACCATGATCCCTCGCGATTCTCCTTTGGATCCCTGTCTTGCCAGCATTTTGCCCGTCTCGAGAAAGAAGCCGCCACCGCCCGAGCCGAAGCCGTAACTCGAGTCGAAGCCGAAGCCGCCGCCGCTGCTGCGCTGCCGCCGGATCGCAGGCCGGTGGTTCTTGCACTGCCGGCGCAGCCAAGGGCACAGCGCCCCTTCCCCTCCTCGTGGCCTGCGCCGCTATACCATCTGGCCGCCGCCACTGCGTCACTGCCGACATCCGATGACGAGATCATTGTGGGGTCGGTTCCTGTCACGATCCCGGCCGAGAGGATTTTGTCACCGCCACCGGTAGTCTCAGTACCACCGCCGCCACCGTTGCCGCCACCGCCACCGATGGTCACCACCGTCTCAGTCGACGATCTGACTCGCTGGTTTGAGTCAGACGTTTCAGTTCATCCTAGTGCGAGCCCGTTGAATCCAGGTGTCTCGAACGGTTGTTCGAATCCCGTCAAGGTATATCTAATTTACTTAGATATTTATTTTATTTGTTTTAAATAAAATAGTTTCTGTGTTTGTCGTGTACCTGTGATTGATCCTGTTTACAGTTATATTCGCGTGTTTTGTTTAAATCGTTTCCGCTGTTAAATTAATCTGGTAATAATTTATATTAAATCGGTATTAATCAGATAAAAATTAATAACGATAACCTGGATATCCACTGTGAATCCCAAGACAAACTTCCCCTTGTCTCATGCTAGTCTTCAGAAACTTTTGCTACAGTCTTCTTCCAAAATCTGTGTCTGTTGTTCCGAGAATGTATTCCAAAAGCATAACAAACTCGTATCACCTTTTGAAATTGTAACGCTTGATCTACATCATCAACATGATATAGAATGTTGTTGTGATAGAGCTTGTCAATGTCAGCTTCGGATAGATTGATCAACCACATTGGATCAAAGATCCAAACCACCTTATTATCTTCCTTGATCACAATCACTGCTTCTCCCGTTCTTTCATCATAATACTACCACTTCAATGTCTGAATGAAATTCTGCTCTATTTTCTTCAGTGGAATGTTCTTGAGTTGCACTGGCCTTTTGTATTCAATACTATCAGTGCCTTTCCAGTCTTTGAATGGAATTTAGTCGGATGTTCTTCAAACTTCAGCCTCTGAGGCTACAAGAATCTGAATCTTCCTTGGAATTCCTCATGTAACCTCTTCTTGAAGAATTCAACAAGAGCGTTTTGACCATAATTCAGAAGCGATTTTTTTTGTCAATTCCCTCACATGACACACTGGCAAAGTATTAAACTTTATTGCATTTCTCAAGTAGATGATACCAAACTCTTTCTTGATTGCATAGCATTTGAGTTGTGAGTCATAGATCCAACTGATTATTTTCCCAACAGCTTCACCTTTATTGTCGAAGTAAAACTTTTGCTTTACAGGCTTCACTGAAGGTACTCTATTCGCTCTCTGCTCTTTCATCCATTCATCAAACAATCTTCTCTTTTCTTGTTCTTCTGAGAAGCTATCAGACTCATTTGTCTCAGTCTGTTTCTGAGCCTCTTTCTATTTCAACTCTTTTTCTATTTCCTCCTCATCGTCTTTCCAAAAGAAGTTGAATTCTGCAGAATTATCATCATCCATGAAATTTCCATACATTTTCGGATCATTCGGGTATTCTTTAGCAGTCATATCTTCCACTTCTACATGTTCCTCCTCAAACTCAACATCATCATTCGAATCAGTTTCTTTATATGGTTCAGCAATAGGAACATCATCAACTTCTTCAACATTCAGAATATAAATTACAGCAATTTGTTCCTTCGTGTAAGCATGAATAACTCTCCCTCTTTAATCACGCTCTTAGATATTGGAATAACATCATATTCATCTCCTCCCACAACTCTCTCCCCCTGAGATGCACCAGCTGTAGAAGTACCAGCTGAAGTAGAAGTTCCTGAAGTACCAAACCTACCAGTACTAGCACCACCTACACCTACACCTCCCTCCGGGTCTTCTTCGTCATTTGAGTATTCCAAACCGTCTCCTTTGCAAGTTTCTTCAGGACCAAGATTCATCTCCCCCTGAGCAGGTAAAGATTTTAATAGAAAGCCTAGCTGCTCACCCAGAGATTGAGAAATTTGCATTAAACGACCAATTTCCCAAACTTTAGATAGATCCCTTTCTTTCAACACCTTCACAGTATCCCATAAGTCTTGAATTTCTAAAGCTCGTTGACGATCCGTCTCTTGCAACGAAGTAACTTGACTTGTAAGTAACGCAAGCTGACGATCAACCGAAACACTTACAGATGAAGTTATTTGAGAAGTTGTTGTGGTAGCAGGAGCCTTGAATGTCATTTTTCTAATCTGAGCATGTGGATATCCAGAACTTGGAGTATTAGCAGCAATGGTTGGTGTTGTGGTTGTCTTTGGAACTAAAGACTGTGTGCTTGAAATCTTTTGCTTCTTGCTAGGTGAGTGCCTAGCAAAGCTCTCCTTGAATCAGCAAGGAATGTACCACGTTTGACTAACATCTTTGGCCTCGATACGGTCTTTAATCTTTTTCTCGTCGCTTGCATAGGAGCTTTACCTTTCCCGGTAACATCAGCTCTCGAACCTGATTTGTCCATTTCTGTAGCATATGAAGGATCAGTATCAGTCTCAGAATCATCAGGCTAAGCTCTAGGTTGTTCATACATGGACGTGTCTTGTTTTTAGACTTTAAATAAGCTATGTGCTTCTTTGAACCTTTCTTCACCAGAACACCTCTGGTATTATGCAAAATCTCAACATAATAACGAGAATCTGAATCAGTGTCGACGAACTATCATCATCATCATGATCAAAAATATCAGCATCAACATCCGCCATCAACTCATCATCCTGAGCATTAACAGCTACATGCTCAACCCCCTCATCTTGAATAATTGGATCTTAAATAATTTCCTCTTGATTTTGTTGTTGCTAGACAGGTTCTTGAACTACTGGTTCTTGCACGACTGGTTCTTGATTTTGCGGTTCTTGATTTTCAGCTTGATTCTGAACAACTTCAATTGGCTCACAGTTATCACCATATTCCAACTCATCATCTGAACTATCATCATGATGTTGAGCCCCATTTTCAGGAGCTACATAATCTGGTTTGGCAAGATGTCCAATCAGTCTTTTAACCGGTGGATGTATATTCACTCCTTTACGCTTTTGATAAACTGGCAATTTACTAACATCAAATTCATTTATGTGCTTTAGCTCCATAGCAAATGCTAGTTTCTTTGGAAGTGCCCGGATATGAAGCATCAAGTATCATCTGGATAAACCTTGGATACATCAAACTTTTCTTCTGCTTCACCAATATGTTTTCCTTCATGTAAGCAAAAACCCAACCAGAAAAGTTGAATTCTCTGTACGTCACCAGGGCTGTGAATAATGATAGAATCTTTATATCAAACACTTCATGACCACTCAATCTATTCCCAAAACACCGGATAATCACAAGTAGCAGATACTTGTATGGTGGGCATACATTTAACTTGGTAAACTATTTGGTAGTCAAATTCCCATTATATTTAATTTGTCTTAATACCCTGAGAAGATCTGCTTTATCAAATTCCACTGTATATGCAGCTTGGTCATTAAATTGAAGAACCCGACGAATATCATCTTCAAAAATAACAATATTAGTCTCATGTATCCTAGATCTGATAATCGGTTGAACAACTATACAATCCACTTGAGCCGCATTCCCGAACGTGTTGAGAATATCCTTGTACGGTGTATAATCACGTGTTGCTGCATAATAGATACGCGATATTTGCATAAATTAAAAAAATATTCCCAAACTAAGATCTCCATTAAGCAAAAATGTTGTGATCTAAATTTGATGGTAACATAACAACCATTTCTGAAATTCACAAAAACAAGTAACGTTAAATTTATGTTGAATAATCAAAAACGCTATCAATTGACTCAAATTGGACTCGAAACGCTTGAACTTTTAACTTTGTGAAAAATCAAGTCAACGTACCAACTAGTCAAACATACCATTGACCATACCAAATTAGTCATCCATACCACATTGGTATGGGCGTACCATTGAACCAAAAGACCGTTGACCGTACCACACTGGTACGGGCGTAGCAGTGGATCAATCATACCATTCTCCGTACCACTTTGGTCATGCGTACCATGTTAGTACGTGCGTGCGTACCACCTGGTACGGCGGAAGAAAAACAGTCGAATGATCTTTTGGTTTTTTAGCACACATGAAGCAAGATACGTGAAATCGGTCACCGTGGTTTGATTGTATACCAAAAACTGAGTCTACCGGTACAAACCGAACTCATTAACATGTTATAAAACCTGTTGAACCGAAGTATGTTAAAAGTTTTGAAAACCCGAGCCGTTAATTATCAAAAATCACAAGATTTAAAGAACCAATCACAAAATCAAGACCATTATACAGTGCGAAATTCGCTTTCCTACCCGTAGCAACAAAAATCACGAGCTATAGTTCAGTTTCAAGAGAGAAATCAAGGAAAAACGAGTAAGAGGTTTTAGGGTTTCGCTCTGAGAATTTTGGATGTGGTACGGTGAAATGAACTACCGTACCACATCACCCTTTTTATATGCACAATGGTGCTGCCCAGTGTACCACATGGTACGGGCGCACCATTGAAAAGTTACAATTTAAACCCCAAACTTTTCTGTTTTGATAGTTTTTACCCCAAAAATCATTTTTTTTCAATTTCAATCACTTTTGATGTTGATGAGCTGATTTACGCTTCGATTATGGTTCAAAATCACAGAAGTTTGCCATTTTCCATATTCAGTTGATCGAAAATAATACAGAAACAAAATCTTTTTCTATTTCAGTAATTTTATATCAAAACACACCCAAATCTTTTTTATTTTTCAAATTTATGCTATAACACAAAAAATCTTTTTGTGATTTTTTTCAAATGCAATAAAGCAAAAGAATAATAATTATATGCGATAAATTATATTTTTGTGAGAAAATCGCAACATGAGATCATATCAGTAATATGTACCATAGTCACTTCAATTTCAGATTAATAAGCATGCAAGCTAAGTTGTGCATGAATACCACATTTTCATGTTTATTTCAGCCAAAACAAATCAATTTCTATAGCATTCTGATATGACTTAGGTATTCATTTATCAGGCACAGAAATCATGGTACCCACACATTCAAGTAATTAATAACCTGACTTATTATATTTTTGATTTTCTCTTATTCATCACAAAATTTATATACAGAGACAAGTTGTTCATAGTGTTTCATGCAAAAAGAAATTAGAACATTAAATCGTCTACCTTAAGGTCGATCTTTCGATACGCAGACAAGGCCTCAGATTTAACAAAATAAGAAAGAGAAAATAAGTTGAAATTGTATAATTCAACAGCAATCAGGTCGATACTCCCGTATACGCAGAGAACGCCCGATGAATTATAAGAAATACCAAGAAAAATAAAGTAGAACCTCAAACGAACAACAATCAGGTCGCTCTTGTGGATGCACCGAGAAAGTCCGATCGTTTGAGAAAATAAAGAAAATCAAACAAGTTTAAATCTTTCAATATAAAGCATGCATACACTAGAACAATCTCTTATTCTCTTTTTATTTATTTTCCAGATAGTATGAGCATTATACAAAAACAAGAACAGTGTATCACCACAGATTTCAGGCTAGCTTTATCTTTATATAATACTTGCATATATCAGATTTGATTAGCACACTCAATGACACAGACAAGTACCTACATCATTTGTTCTTACTCTATCCATGGCCAGTATCATACACTAGTGTACTATCATTTCTCATAGGGGTTGGATCACATTTCTCAATTTTTGAATTTTTCAATTTTTTATGCTTTTTCATTTTTTAACAAGAAATCACAATCTTTTTGTATTTTACATATATTCTCCCCTACAAAAGCAGAATAAACAAAGAAAAATAAAAGTAAAATTGTTCAACTGAATCAGATTACTTGGCAGGCAAGCAAGTAATGCCATTGATTTGCAAAATAAATTAAAAGCGAGTTTTATCAAAAGCTTTGGTAGAGAAATCTGCTTATTGAAAAGTGTATGGATCGTTAGTTCTTGTTGGTTCGGCTAATTTGAAGGACCGATCTCGTACAAGTAGATATAGATCGGGAGGGTTATAAACAAGTCGGTTTAATCTCATTTAATTAGATAGACGAGTTATGTTAATTTAATTGTGTTAGATTTGTATTGGTCCCCAAGCTCAAGAGGAACTTATAAATAGATGTCAGGTACGGTATTTTATGGTGCTGACAAATCAATAAAGATTTTGAGTTATTTTTCTAATATCTGATTTCTGTGTGTTCACCAATATCGTGTTCTTGATTTAACCGATCGGGACTTGAGTTCTATTAGAACGGTTTAGTCTTTTTAGCCTTTGTAAAATGCGGTTAAATAGTTATTATATAAATTATTTTTAATAAAAATAATTTAAAATTGGTATATTAGTTTTTTCAATTATATATGTAATTAAGGTTTTGGGACTAATACAAACACTTGGACTCGATGCATAAAAATTAATTGATTAAATAATCTAGATAATTGAATATTCAAACTATTACTGATTGACGGTTAATAATTCATTTTATGATCAATAAAACTCTTAATATTCACTCTTGATATCAAGAGTGATACCAATAATATAATCATTATATATTTACATATGATTAACACTTTATTTTGAGGTTTTTTAAAATGAAAATTCAAATCATTATATATTTACATATGATTAACACTTTATTTTGAGGTTTTTTAAAATGAAAATTCAACACGCCTCTTATTGGTAGCACTACAAAAAAAAAGTTATAACATTAATTACTAGAAACGAGATGTTTACCACTCCCGCGCGTTGCTGCGGGGTTGAATTCGTATACTGAACAAAAGTCAAAAAATTAAGTAGTATTAAACGTAAAAGTTTAAAAGTCTCATGGTGAAAGTATAAAACTATAGAAGTATATTAAAATCGAAAGTTGAAAAGTTAAAAGTTTCGTGACAAAAGTAGAAGACAAAAAAACTTAAAACAAAAATAAAAACTTTAAAAGTTAGAGGGTTAAAAAGTTAAGGAGTATAATACGTAAAAGTCTAAAAGTCTCGTGGTGAAAATATAAAACTATAAAAATATACTAAATTAAGGGGTATAAAACGTAAAGTTTAAAAGTCTCGTAGTGAAAGTATAAAACTATAAAAGTATACTGAAAACGAAAGTAGAAAATTTAAAAGTTTCGTGGCCAAAGTAGAAGACAACAAAACTTAAAACAATTTTTTTCTAAAGTTAGAGTGTTAAAAAGTTAAGGGGTATAAAACGTAAAATTTAAAAGTCTTGTAGTGAAAGTATAAAACTATAAAAATATACTAAAAACGAAAATAGAAAAGTTAAAAGTTTTGTGGCCAAAGTAGAAGACAACAAAACTTAAAACAAAAAAAAGCTTTAAAAGTTAAAGCGTACAAAACGTAAGATGATGAAACATATGCGACTAAACTATGAAAACCAAAAGTTTACTATTTCGTTAAAAAACATTTAAAAGTTTAAAAGGTAGAACTATCAAAACCCCAAAGTTTTGTGGCAAAACTATAAGAAATGAAAAGTCTCCTATCAAAATGATAACAAATATTAAAAAAAAGGTGACCAAAGTATGAAATAATAAAAGTATACTATTTACCATACAAATTTCATTGTATAAT
>JBCNJP010000024.1:17634905-17750857 GCA_039602395.1 Deinandra increscens subsp. villosa | reverse complement strand
GTCCGGCGGATCATGTGATCCGGCCAGATGACTAACTAACTCACACAGAAGCTCTTGACTAGATACAATACACGAGACACAACGTTAGCATAGGAATATGCTCTAACACATAGGCTTCTGCTTCAATCCATTTGGAAAAGTAATCCGTCATGGCAAGCATAAACACTTTTCCTCCGGGAGCCTTTGGCAGCTTACCCACAATATCCATGCCCCACTTCATGAATGGCCATGGGGATACTATAGGATGCAGATGCTCAGCGGGTTGATGGAGGATATTGCCATGCCTTTGACAAGCATCGCATTTCTGTGAGAAGCTCGCAGCATCCTTCTTCATAGTTGGCCAATAATATCCGAACCTGAGAACTTTAGAGAACAGTGCCCTGCCCCCGGTATGGTTCCCACAATCTCCACTGTGGATGTCTTCAAGCACCTCTAGAGCTTCTGACTTCTCTAAGCACCTTAAGTAGACACCTGCAAGAGATCTTCTATATAGGATATTATCAATTATAGTATAGGGTACTACCTTTGTGCGAAAAGCTCTGGGGTTTTCGCCCTTGGGAATCTCCCCATCTTTGAGATACTTCCGGATCGGGTAGGTCCAGGACTCTTGAGCATCTTCAGGATTCTCAACATCTGCGCCTGCATTATTGTCAACAGCCTGAGCTTCCTGTAGAACTATCGCTGGCGTCAAGATGTGAGTTATTGGAATTTTGACATCCTCAGGGATCCTGAGCGATGAAGCTAAGTTTGCCAAGGCATCGGCTTCTGCATTATCTTCTCTTGGTACCTGGGAAATGCTAAAATTTTCGAAAAATAGAGACAATTTTTTAACAATCTCAAGATATTTGATCAGATTCTCCCCTCTCACTGCATAGGAGCCATTAAATTGGTTAGTTAATAAGAGAGAATCAACAAACACTTGTATAGATAGGATTCCCATATCCCTAGCCAGCTGTAATCCAGCAATTAAAGCCTCATATTCAGCTTCATTGTTGGTAGCCTGGAATTCACAGGATATGGATAGAGGTATTATGTCCCCCTGTGGCGATTTTAGCAGGATTCCCAGCCCTGTTCCTCTGACATTTGAGGAGCCGTCAGTATAGAGGATCCAGTCTTCCTTGAGCTTCTCAAGCTGCTGGACTTCCTTTTCAACTTCTGGTTCAATGTCACTGCTGAAATCCGCCACAAAGTCAGCTAATGCTTGGGACTTGATTGCCGTTCTTGGTTCATATTTGATGTCGTAGGCACTCAGTTTGACTGCCCACTTAGCCATCCTTCCTGACATTTCCGGCTTCCTGAGAACTGCCTTGATAGGATAGTTAGACATCACAATTATAGTATGGGTTTCAAAATAATGTCTAAGTTTAGTGGAAGCCATTATAAGAGCTAGAATTAACTTTTCAAGGTGAGAATACCTGGATTCTGCGTCTAGCAGGGTTTTACTTACATAATATACCGGATGCTGCTGATTTTGATAGTCTTTTACCAGGACTGCACTGATCGAGCTTCCGGAAACAGCGAGATATAAATACAGCGGCTCCCCATCTTCTGGTTTCATTAACAACGGGGCTGCTGACAGGTAGTCTTTTAGGCACTTCAGAGCTTCTTCATGCTTCTCAGTCCATTCGAATTTCTTATTTTTCCTCAGTATATCGTAGAAATCCTTGCTTTTTTCTGAGGATCTTGAAATAAACCTGTTGAGTGCTGCGATTCTCCCTGTCAACCTTTGTACTTCTTTAACATTCGATGGGGACTTCAAATTTAGGATCGCTTTGATCTGCTCTGGACTTGCTTCGATCCCTCTTTCGGTAACCATGTAACCTAGGAATTTTCCAGCTCGTACCCCAAAGTGGCACTTAGAGGGGTTGAGCTTCATGTTATACTGATCAATGATATCGAAGGCCGTTTGGAGATCCCTGACATGATCTTCAGCTTTTTTGGATTTCACTACCATGTCATCTATGTAGACTTCCATCGTGTCCCCCAGTTGCTTTTTGAACATCGTATTGACGAGCCTCTGGTAGGTGGCACCTGCATTTCTCAAACCAAAGGGCATAGCAGTGTAACAATATATACCTGTTGGAGTCATAAAAGCCGTATGCTCCTGATCGCATGGTTCCATCTGAATTTGTTGGAATCCTGCCGAGGCATCCATGAAGGTGAGCATCTCGTGACCAGCCGTAGCATCTACCATAGCATCAATATGGGGAAGTGGAAACGGATCCTTAGGACAGGCTTTGTTCAAGTCTGTGTAATCAACGCAAACTCTCCACTTTCCATTCTTCTTCTGGACCACCACCACATTTGCTAGCCATCTAGGATACTTGACTTCTCTGATCATCTTTGTTTTGAGAAGCTTGTCGACTTCCTCCTGGATGATTATATTCTTCTCTGGAGCGAACTTCCTCCTTTTTTGCTGTATAGGCCTGAAAGAAGGATCTAAACCAAGTTTGTGAGTATTTACATGTTTAGTATTTACATGTTATCAGAGCTAAAGCGTGAATGAGTTGTGTGTTCCTATTGATCGAGTCCTCGTTTATATAACAAACTAACAACTAACTAACTATCCGGGATTCTCGGGATCTTCTTTCCCCACTTCTCTTGACCGTTGAAGGAGGTGCGAGCCACTTTTCCACGTGCCAGTTAGTTAAGACCGAGTCTTCAGGAGGCGGTTAAGCTCTATAACGTTCCTGAAAACAAATAAAGCACATGGCAAAAATAAAGGTTAGTCGATAATAAATATTCAGGATACCTGACTGGACGGGATTCCCAAACCGTAGCGAGATTCCTGGTCTTATGTAGCTTTTCTGTGAGCATCCTGAAATCGACCCCTAACAGCAGTCGTGAATAAAATGGTATCCTCAATGTGCTTGGTCTTCGAATGTTGCACGGGGTTTTTCGTGATGCATGTAGCAGCTGAGTTATCAATAAAGATAGGAGTGGTCAGAAATTTCAAACCGTAATCGCACAACTGCTGTTGAATCCACAAAACCTGTGAGCAGCAACTAGAAGCATCAAAATATTCCGCCTCCGTAGTAGACGTCGTGACTGAAGTCTGTTTCTTGCACTGCCATGATACAAGCCTCTCCCCCAGAAATTGGCAACCGGCGGTAGTGGATTTGAAATTATTTTTGCACTCGTCGTAATCTAAATCTGAGTAGGCTGGTAACTTGAACTTATTATCATTAGGATACCAGATCCCAAGATCCGGATAACCCTTCAAGTAAGCCATAATCCTTTTCACTGCCATCAAATGAGAAGCCTTGGTGTATGCTTGATACCTAGCACACATACAAACGGCAAACATTATATCAGGTCTAGAAGTAGTAAGATACATTAAGGACCTAACCATGGCTCGATACAGTGTTGAGTCAACACTGTCACCAGACTCGTCTGGCGCAAGACCATGATTTACCTGTATGGGAGTATTGGGAATGCAGACATCTCCAATCTTGAATCTGGCCAGGACATCATGAACGTATTTCGTCTGATGCAAAAAGATGCCCTTCGCTGACTGATTCACTTGAAGACCCAAAAAGAAATTCATTTCTCCCATGGAAATCATCTCAAAATTTGTTTGCATTACAAGCTCAAATTCCTTACAGAGCTTATCGTTTGTACTTTCAAAAATAATGTCATCAACATAAACTTATACTAAAAGCAGATCGTTCCCCATCTTCTTCTAGGAAAGCGTGCAGTCAACCTTCCCGCGTTTGAAACCATTTTCAAGTAGGTGAGTAGATAAAGTCTCATACCAAGCCCGTGAAGCTTGATGAAGACCATACAAAGCTTTATCCAACTTGTAAATGCGCTCAGGGAAGTTAGGATCATAAAAACCAGGTGGCTGCTTGACATTAACTTCTTCACGAATCTTCCCGTTCAAAAATGCACTTTTAACATCCATCTGATACACCTCAAGTCCTTTGTATGCTGCAAAAGCCAAGAAAATAAGAATCGCTTCAATCCGAGCTACCGGAGCGTAAACTTCATTGAAGTCGATCCCTTCTATCTGAGAGTAGCCTTGAACCACCAATCGAGCTTTGTTTCTAATGACGATGCCTCGATTATCCTTTTTACATTTAAACGCCCAACGTGTCTTGCAAGGTTCTTTGGAATTTTCGGGTAAATCAACAAGGTACCAGACACCCAATTTCTGGAATTGTTGCAATTCCTCCTGCATTGCCTCCAGCCAAGAAGAGTCTTGTAATGCTTGGTCAACAGTTTCAGGCTCAACTTGAGATAAAAAGCAAGAATGAAAAACTTCATTTTGAATTCCGAAATCACAAATTTCAGCAATTAGTGCATCGACTGAACTGGATATTTGATGTCGTGTGTGAACACCAAAAGTAGGATCACCAATAATATTGTCTTGTGGATGTATGTTATAAATTCAAAGAGTAGTAGTATCGGGAACCACAACATTGTCTTCAAGATTAGTGAAATTCTCTTCTGCAACCTCCGAATTAGAAGGATCATCAATCGGTAATGTATTCGGAACAGAAGAACTAGTGCTCGGTAATTTAATTGGATCCTCAATCGGTCCCGACTCAACCTCATGAAAATAACTTTCATCATAATCAGCTTTGGAACATTTGATCCATTCCGAGACATTGTATGATGAATAGTAGCAAATATATCGTCTTATGAAAGTTCATCATCAGAAGCACTGCTTGCTGTAGAGAAAGAATTATAGAAAGCATCATAATCAAAGCCTCGACTGAAACCTGTTATTGCCGGTGTAAAATAATGTCGTTGACAATCAACATGCAGACAATTCTCAATCTTCTTGGAAACATGATTATAAACTCTTTTCATCGGATGTTTGTATCCAACAAAAATGCCCTCAAATACGTTTTCATCAAACATGTCAGATTCTTTGAGAACGGTACACTTACACCCAAACGGTTCCAAAAAGTTTAGATTCGGCTTATGACCATTAAGCAAATGATAACTGGTTTTATCCAGCCTTTTGACTAAAAGAACGTGATTGAGCACATAACATGCTGTAGCAACAACCTCAATCCAAAAGTTAATCGGTAACTGTACATCAGCTAACATGGTTCGTGCTGTTTCTATCAACGTCCGATTCTTTCTCTCAGCCACTCCATTTTGTTGAGGAGTATATGGCGTACTAAACTCTTAAATAACACCATTTGCATCACAGAAAGCTATCATACTTGCATTTTTGAATTCGGTTCTATTATCACTCTGAATGCGACATATTCTTTTCTTGTACGCAGATTCAAACTTTGACAACAATTTTTGAATTATACCACGAGTTTCATCTTTCGTGTTCATAAACACCACCCATGAGAAACGAGAAAAATTATCCGTGATCACCAAACAATACTAATTACCATCAATGCTACAAACATTCAAGACCGAATAAATCCATGTGAAGTAGCTCCAATGGTGTAACAATAGTATTGATACATTTGGAAGGATGTGATTTCTTTCGTTGCTTTCCCTTTTTGCAGGAAACGCACACATCATGAAATGTAAAACGATTCTTTGTAACACATTCAACCAGATTAAAATTCACCAAGTAGTTCATTTTCCGGTAATTAATGTGTCCCATACGGCGATGCCACAAAATAGACTCTTTTTCAGTGGAATTTGAAATGAAACATGTTGCAGGAATTACAGACGAACACTTAGAATTCTTATTCAGAACATAGAAATCTCTAAATCGTGGTGCAGCATCACTATCCAGTCATCCGGGATTTTGATTCCAGACTTCAAGATCAAGCACTCAGAACTTGTGAAAGCAGTAGTGAACTGTTTGTCACAAATCTGAGACACACTCAACATGTTGTGTTGCAACTCTCCAGCAAATTATACTTGATCAAATGTGAGACTCTCATTCCCCATTTTTTCTTCACCGGTAATTCTGTCGCCTTTATTTCCAGCGAAAGTAACATTCCCACCATTAATTGGTTTCACTTCAGACAGCAGGGAGATGTTACCCGTCATGTGCTGAGAAGCTCCACTATCAACCATCCAAAAGTTGTTGAAATCCTTTTCCCGAGCTCCCTACACAAATTAGCAGATAATTAGTTTAAAATCTGGACCCAAGCTTTCAGCTTTGGGTCGACCGGTGTCCTCAGAAAAATCTTCAATGGCTTTAAATGTCAACTTTGGAAACCACTTCTGTTTCAACAATGGAATAGATGAGTCAGATGTGGAAGCAGGATTACCAAAAGTACTTTGATTATGTTTGAAAAAAAAATTCACTTTTAAAGTGATGCTTGGTAACCACCTGCTCATCTACCATATATTCCTTTGAAATAGACTTTGAATCAGAATCAGAATTTGTGGATTTTTTTCATTTTTAACAGCGGAAGCTCTTTTTTTAGCAATAAGAGGATACTTATTGCGTAAGTGACCACGTCTATAATAATAACAACTCCTTCGATGATCACTAATGATAATAGCAATGGGATTTCCAAATTCATTGGTAGTACGATCATCAAGGATAGGAGAAATGATGTCCTTTGGTTTACGGGCCTTAAACACTATAGAATGAAGTTTGGGAAGTGGTTTAAACAATGGCCCAATAACCAAACTCATTATAAAACCCATAATCATCATAGTCTCAATTTTCTGAATAACGTTTTGGTTTGATGGATTTGGTGGTAGATGGATCAAAATGTTTTTATGATCAATTGTAATCATCACAAAGACCATACGATTCATACTCAAATGAATTTGTTTTTAAAGAAATCTGACCATCAGAGTTATAAAACTATTTGGTGAGTACTTTGGTGATTTTGATTTAGATGTAGATCTCTGATAATTTGATGATTTTGATCAGGATTGAGATCTCTGATCATTTGGTGATTTTGATCTTCGTTGAAATCTCTGATCATTTGGTCTGGGTTTTGACTTAGGTGGAGAAACATTTTCAACATCAGATACTACTTTCACTCCAGGTGCAACGTTGAAAACTTTTGCAATTCGTGTTGGATCAACACAACATATAGGAAACATTACAGCTGAGAAAATAGTATCACTTCCTTTCAAACAATACTTTTTCTGAGTGGTAGAAGTTTCACCAATCCAGAGTTTCCTTTCAATTTCTCATCACTTTTTCTCAGCTTTGGTGGCAAATGAATTGATACTTTTCTTATCAGGCTTCTAAAATTTCTGAGATTTCGTCTGATTGACCTCAGAACTTTCAGCATTGTTTGATCCAAAGCCAATTCCACTAAATTTAGCTGATTTAGGAATAGGAACTGGAATTGTAGTAACATCAGGTCTGGTTTGATTACCTTCATTTATATTGTCTTTTTCGTAAAACAAATCAAGACCTTTAGCAAAATTTTCTTTTTCAAATTCTTTCATTTTCTTTTTAGTTGTTACAATTTTCATTGCAACTTCTAAAGGTGTCTATTTAACACCAGTCTCAGACTTAATCTCAGTGAGAGGTTGAACAACCACAGGGTCACTAGTTTCTGATGATTTGGAAGCAACATGATTTGGTTTTGATTCATGTTTTCCAGGCTTTTTCTTATATGTGCCCTTGTGTCGGTCAGATGACCCAAGCAAGTTCTCAGTGAACTTTGAGTAATAAAAAACAATAGATGGCTTGCTTTCAGTCTCATTGGGTCCCAAACCATGAGAAATTAGTGGTGGAACTGAATTACACCTAGACTCTTTAAACACTTCTTTCAAGGTTTCATCTTTGCACAAATAACATGCAAAGGAAGCTGAATTTTTTAAATTCTCAATCTGTCTTTTAAGATCCAAGATTTCAATATTTAAATCAGAAATTTTAGCCGTAGCTTCTGCAAGCTTTTTCTCAGAAAAAATGTATTCCTCAGTTTTATTATTCAATTCAACTTTAGTGTTAAGAGTCAAAGCATGTTCCTTTTTCAGTTCCGTTTTAACAGCTTCCCACCTTTGTTTGAATTTTTTTGTATTTTCCTCTGCTTCAAGTATTTGTCATAATACTTCACTTTCTCATCAGAAAGTTCTTTTAATTTATTAGCAGTTGAAGCACAATGATCAAAAACATTAGAATCAACCTGTATATCAACTATGAATGCTTGATGAGCATCTCTAAGAAAATCATCTCCAGGAAGTTCAGAATTTTTTCTAATCACCACATTTTCAGCTACAGAACTGCACAAGAAGGCAGATTCATCAGGAAAATCAGCACCCCAATCATATCCTTCACAAGTTTGAGAAATTAAAGCTTTAGTTTCTGAACTTGAAGCATTAGCATTTGTAGTAGAAGTAGAAGGATTAGGATTACTCCCTGTATTCTTTGAAGCATATTTCTGATACAACCGAGAAGTTTCTTGCTTTTTAGCTTGGTTGCATTCTTTTGCAAATTGACCATAATTTTGACAATTTCAACATCTGACTTTAGCTTTATCAACCCCAAGCTTCCCTTCAGGATTCAAATCTTTTCTTCCTGTTCTTTGCATGAACTTCTTTCCTCTTCGAACCAACATTGCCATTGACCAGCTAATATCAATTACTTCTAGAGCATCTGCATCTGTAACAGCCCAGACCCGTCGCAACCAAGATATTGTCCGCTTTGGCAACCGGCATGCCCTCAGGCATCCGCCCGTCACGGTTTTAAAACGCGTCTTGGTGGGGGAGGTATCCACACCCTTATAAAGGCATGCTTAGTTCCCCTCCCCACCAATGTGGGATGTTACAATCCTCCCCCCTTAGGGGACCAGCGTCCTCGCTGGCACACTGGCCGACGACTGGCTCTGATACCATCTGTAAGAGCCCAGACCCGTCGCAACCAAGATATTGTCCGCTTTGGCAACCGGCATGCCCTCAGGCATCCGCCCCTCACGGTTTTAAAACGCGTCTTGGTGGGGGAGGTATCCACACCCTTATAAAGGCATGCTTAGTTCCCCTCCCCACCAATGTGGGATGTTACAATAAGAACTCAACATGAGGCAACGTAGGTGGGTCGAATTGCTAAACGACTACGATCTAGCAATAAAGTATCATCCAGGCAAGGCCAACGTCGTGGCCGATGCCTTGAGTAGAAAAGAGCATGTTAAACCTAGAAGGGTTCGAGCTCTTGAATTAACGATCCATACGGGGCTACCAGAAAGACTCCGGGATGCTCAGAAAGAGGCCCTGAAGGAGGAGAATTTTGGGTCCGAATCATTACGTGACATACATGGAACTTCAGAAGTTAAGTCTGATGGACTTCGTTATTATAATGACCGTATATGGGTACCTTTGCATGGAAACCTTAGAGAACTAGTGATGGACGAGGCCCACAAGTCCCGTTATTCGATCCATCCAGGTTCAGACAAAATGTATCAAGACATAAAAGGGTTATATTGGTGGCCCAATATGAAAGCTGACATCGCTAGGTATGTTAGCAAGTGCTTGACATGCGCAATGGTCAAAATGGAACATCAAAAGCCAGCAGGATTACTGCAACAACCTAAAATTCCTGAATGGAAATGGGAAGAAATATCGATGGATTTCATCACGGGATTGCCCCGTACTTCTGGCGGTAACGATATGATTTGGGTTATCGTTAATCGATTAACAAAATCCGCTCATTTCCTAGCTATCAAGGAAAGTGACAAAACACAGAAACTTGCAAAGATATACCTCAAGGAGATTGTCAAGCTTCACGGAGTGCCTTTATCTATTATCTCTGACTGAGACCCTAGGTTTGCTTCAAAATTTTGGAGATCCTTACAAGCAGCGATGGGCACTCGCTTAGATATGAGTACCGCGTATCATCCTCAAACAGATGGACATACTGAACGTACCATCCAAACTCTAGAGGATATGCTTAGAGCATGTGTGCTCGACTTCGGGAAAAATTGGGAAACGCATTTACCGCTGGTAGAATTCTCCTATAATAACAGCTACCATACGAGTATTGGAGCCGCTCCATTTGAGGCTCTTTACGAACGAAAATGCAGATCGCCGGTCTGTTGGGCTGAGGTCGGTGAGAGCCAACTCACTGGACCTGAACTAGTGCAAGAAACCACAGAAAGAATCGTGCAAATCAGAAACCGCATGAAAGCGGCGAGAGATAGACAAAAGAGTTACGCAGATAAACGCCGAAGGCCGTTAGAATTTGAAGTTGGCGACAAAGTACTACTGAAAGTCTCGCCTTGGAAAGGCGTCGTACGCTTTGGCAAGCGCGGAAAGTTGAATCCCCGCTATGTAGGACCATTCGAGATCACCGAAAGCATTGGTCCGGTGGCTCACCATTTAAATTTACCCCCTGAATTGGATGGAGTACACAACGTGTTTCACGTTTCAAACTTGAGAAAGTGTTTAGTTGATGACACTCTTATAGTTCCATTAGAAGAACTGCAAATCGATGAACAACTGCGATTTATTGAACAACCCGTGGAAATCATGGGACGTGAGGAGAAAACCTTGAAACGAAGTAAAATTCCCATCGTCAAAGTGAGATGGCAATCTAAACGTGGACCAGAGTTCACGTGGGAACGTGAAGATCAGAAGAGAAAGAAATATCCTCACTTATTTGATCAGGCCTCAACATCTAATTAAGGTATGAGTTAAATTTTGGGACAAAATTTCCTTAACAAGGGGATGATGTAGCAACCCTAAAATTTTTCTTTTCCTTCCACAGAAACCGTAGCAACTTAAGGCAATTTTCGGGACAAAAATTTCTTAACAAGGGGATGATGTGACAACCGCTAATTTTCCAGGTTAACTCCGTTAACAACTTGTGTTATGTTTCGATAACGTCCGTTACTTCCGTTAACTAGAACAGTTACACGAGTGATGCACATGAGTCTAGACGTCGGTTAACTTACTTGAATAATTATATTTTATGATTTTATGTGAATCATACTTTATGATTTCACAAAAACGTTTTGTCATTTTATGTGGCGATTATATCTATTGTTACGTGGTATATATGCATATATATATATATATACGCACGTCGCTTTACGATTTTATGTGACGATGTGTCACGAAATCGTATGAAACGGTCCTATAATTTTATAGGAATTTAAAGACGCGTAGTTACGGAGTTATGACTATGATTTTATGTGAATTTAATCTAATAATTAGAGAATATATCCATGATTTTATTTGGTCGTTTAAGTTTATATTTCTCATAAACGCTACACATTATACGGTGTTGAGATGCATACACTCGTTTGATCATCGTTTACGTTTTTCAATTACCCTCCGTTAGCCTCGTTATCCTTCTATTAAACTGAGGGACTATTCCTGCCAATTGCTAAATCATTTTTTCTTTGATAAAAACTTGAGTGGCTCTTTATGCAATTACCTCAAACCTTGTGTCACACTAGTAAAAAAAAAGGACTGAATCTGCCAATTGCTTAAACTTGCTTAAGGGACGTAACACACAGCCACGATCTCGACTGTAAACCCTAACATGGTTCAATTCCTGTAACGGTTCATCATTCAATCCCGATTAACTCTCATTTATGTTTGCAATTGATGGTATTGATTAACCCCTTCACCTCATCGTTGAATCACATTCTCACCGAGTTCGTCCCTGTCGCTCTCGTTTCCTTTTCTTTTCTTTTGTTTCCGGCGAACTCACAGATTCCGGCCAACCGACCATATTTCACCACCATTCGCACATCACGGTGGTCGCCACCCACTGCCGAGCAAACCAGTAGCAACAATTTTGGGAACGGTGCACTATCGGGAAGTTCGGGTGGAGTTTTTCGGTTTACTTTCGGGCTCAAAAACGCGTCAAAGCTAATCACGGATTTGAGGTAACGACTTTCCTATGCTAATCGCACATACTCCTCCATTTTATTTCTGGTTTCGCGATTTTCCGGTGACCGGAATAAAACTCCGGCCACCGGAGATTTGGGGAAGAATGGGATGACGGGTCAGGAGGATATATAATTGTGTTAAACTGATTCACATCGTGTATGGATCTCTAGCGCAGTTGGTTTGCGCTCCATCTTGAGACCATGAGGTCCCGGGTTCGACCCCCTCTCGTCCCAAATCTTTTTGTTGTTGTTTGTTCTAATCCCTTTATATCCGGTTCTGTAGCCATGTGATTAAAACCAGCGGATCGCGAACCTGTTAACAAACCCAGCTCTAGCCGAGTGGCTAGGGCGCTGTTCTGTAACCTCCAGGTCACGGGTTCGAGTCCTGTGACCCCCACTTTTGTTATTTCAATTCTTTTTAAGTGTTTCCAAGCATTACTTGGTCCAAAACTCTAAAACTACTAATACATGTTTATCAAATCTATACTCGTGATATTCGTTGAACTTTTATATTATGAAAACATTATTATTTATTTAAAAGAATTAAAATTGTATAGCCTCGTTATTAATTATAAAAAAATATAGTTTTATATATGAGTATATACATATATATATATTTGATTTATGGTCATGCAAACGTTTTAAATATTTTCTTTAAACTCTCAGAATTTTTACACGACATATAAATATATATTTAGGTCGCTTTATTTTTCACCCTTGTGACTACGCCTCGGTATTTATATTTACGAATAAATATACATATATATATATTTATTTATTTATCCGATCATCTCTACATTTTATTATTTGGAATAATATACGCGCATTGATTTTCATAAATCTTTGTGTCCATGATTTACGTCATTTTTGACTGCTTTCGAATAAATGATTTTTATCACGTATTGAATTTGTCACATGCGTCATAGTTGAAATTACTTGATAGCAAAACCGTCGTCTAGGCTATGTTACTCATGTGCGGACACACACTTACGTATGTAAAATTCGATAGGTGCTCGGAAGTTACGCAAGACTTGGAGTCTTACTAAATTGTAGCAGCGCACCCTAAGGTGAGTTTCACAACCTTTACGTTACGTCCGGTTTTGGACGATAACACACGCAAACACGTTACACCCGGGTTAGGGTGATAACACGACAACGTTTATGTATGATTAAAGTAGAAATCCAACATATATCACATGTTCACGTAAAATGCTTATCTTTGAAAGTCCTTACTTATCGAACCGTTAATAGTTTATAGCGAGGGGATATTGGGTAGTACTACTGGGGTCTGACAAACCCCACTCAGCGGGCACGAGATGCACCACCCGACTGGCGGTCGGACTGAGGACAGTGTCAGCCTAACTTACCGTGATCGAGTAGACACGGGGAAGGCAAACCACGTAAGGAATTATTCCTACAACTAATTGGTCAGCTTTGGTTGTGAACGTTTTAGTGACATGAACTTAGGCTCGCTACCTACGATATGGATTGTACTCTTAATATACATGCTTACATACGAATAAAAACTGTTGTATTCATACTGCATAACTATACTAGTTATACTTATGTGCTTATGTGAACTCACCAACATTAGTTGACACTTGCTCTTAAACTTTAGGCACGTACGCTGGTTAAACTTTATTTTTGGGAACTTGCTTTTAAAACCTTTATCTTGAACTTTATTTACTTGTCGGGCGCTTGTTTTGCGCAACATAACTTTTATAAGCTTCCGCTAAACTTTAAACTCTGGTTTGATATTTCCCGTTTGGAAATATATTTACATTTTGAACCCTTAACTTATGTTTGATGTAACTAATGACTCGGGTCCTGGTCTGGTTCACACCCCACACGGTAAAACTCCGTTAGTGGAAATTGGGGGTGTGACAGCATCGATCTGTTCATAATCCTCATCGGTCAACTCAGCACTTGTTAACTTTCCCGCAATCACACCATCATAGGATGACACCATGGCAGAGAATAATGCCATAAAATCATTTGTTGTTTTTTGTAGAAATGGACTTTGATTTGATACAAATGCAGATTGGCTTGAATGAACTGGATATGTAACTGCAACATTTTGACTATAAGTTCCCATGGATGGTCCTCTAGGCACATTTGAATACCCAGCTAAAGAGTTTTTCACATACAAAACAGTAGGAGCTGGATTTGATCTTGTTTTCACCTTTGCATGAATAGCAAAAAGCATTTTCTCCAAAATAGACATCCAGGTTTTGTACTTGTACGTGTTGGTAATGTTTTAACCCTCATCATGTATAAGTCTCTTGCTAACAAATTCCTTGTCAATTCATCGTAAGATACTTTATCAAAGCCTTTGTCATGAGTTAACAATTGAATGTAACCTTCCTACTTAGCTGGTAAAGCATCTTATAGTTTTTCCTTCAACTCATTGGCTTCTTTCTTTACTCCGACAATCTCAAGCTCGCTTACCAAGTGTGAAAGTCTTGAAACTAAATCATTGATTGTTTCATTTTGAACATGACAAAAGTTATCATATTCTCTCAATAAGACCTTCTTCTTGTTCTTTTTGTACTGAGCATTACCTTCACACCTGTTACATAAAGCCTCCCACAAAGCTTTAGAAGTCGTATGCATTTTGAATTGATGAAGAATGTCTTTTGGCAATGCCATGGATAATATAGAATATGCCTTTCTTTCCAATTTAAAAGCCTATTTTTTCTCTTCATTCATCTTACTGGTCGGTTTGTCCTCACCATTAATTTTTGGCATGACATATCCATCCAACATTGGTGTCTAAACCGTTACATCAGTTATTCCAATGTACGACTCGTATCGTGTTTTCCAATTATGAAAGTCTTCAAACTTTATCAATTTGGGAACCTTGTTCATAGTCCCAATTTCGTTATCGTAATTGAGCAAAGCTTGAATAGACGTTGACATAGCAACGAACGCTTGAAACATATCCGTTTTGAAATTTGTTAAAACTGACTAAGCGTACCAAATAGTCAACCTCCGTACCAATCAATTTCACTGTACCAATTACTTCAACCGGAGAAATGGCGTACCAGTACTTTCAGGTATACCAACAAATGGACCAGACCAATCGGTGTACCAAAGAATGTAGCATACAAACATGGTACGTCTTAACTGCCTGCGTACCACCTAGTAATCGTCACGTACCACCGATGAAGATTACCTTGCGTACCAGAAGATATATGAAGAGGCTCTTGCGTACAAGTGGATCGTCGGGCGTACCAAGATATTCATCCGGCGTACCAGCAGCGTACCATTGTGTAATCGACAAATTTTTTGAATTTTGGACTTTTTGAACTGGAATTTTGAACAGGAATCAACTAAAACACTCTAGGAATCTTTTCGAATCATATTTGATATAAAAAACACTTGGAATTGAGAAGAAATGATGAAAAATGATCCAAAAACCTACTTTCTCTCACTAGAAATCACAAATCGATCAAATCACAACAGCAGAGCAACTTGGATTGCTCTGATACCACTTGTAATGACACGTACTCATCTTACTACTGGATGATTCAATCGATACGACAAACACGGATGTAAAGAAAGCTTTGTTTTGTTGATTTCAATAGGATGAGTACAGGGAGATCTAGAGAGAGAAACACTAGAGATTACACACATTTAAGCTAACCTGTTCTCACTCTTCTACTCTAAACAAAAGAATCAAACCTATTTATAGTATACTGGCCAGCGTACCAATTAACTCAACGTACCATTTGGTACGCTGCGGCGTACCAACTAGTCCGCCACATGGTACGCTGGAACCAGAACATACAAAATTTACAATACGAACAACAAACACTTAGACCTAGCATTAGACACCTAAACTTATTCTAACAGCCACGATAAGACAAAAGCCAAATCATTATATTATTAAAAAAAAAAGAGGGCAGGTTAAGCTCCCTTTGTTTCGTCCTAAAAACCTCACGATCCCTCTGCTTGGGGTGTTCATTTGGGATCCGGGTTTCGTCTTGTAAAACACAAGATCCCTCCACCTAGATCCCTACCATTGTTTGTTTGGATCAGGAAACCAAAAAAAAGAGTTAATTGTTTCTACAACCACCACCATTCAAACCTAACAACATAAAAAACTAGGCTCAAACCGTTGCCTTATCTTCATCGCACGTCACCTTCATATCTTCCCCAAGCTTATCACTCTCGCCAACCTTCAACATGTAAGCCTCCGTCATCGCCTCTGGAGATTTCGAAACCAACTTCGAGGAGCATCCTTCGTTCCCATCCTTCCCAGTTTCTGCCATCTCACCATCGCCTCCTCCCAGGGATTCAAGAATCGATCTCCAAGCCTCAGCATCCCAGCTAGGAACCTTAAAACCAGCCTCTTCATCTTTGCCCGCCATTTTGATTCGGCTTTCCAGGATGCTTGGGTAGCTGAGAGTTTGCCAATTTCGGCATCCGAAGCTTTCTCGGCTTCAAAGGTCAGGTGCTGTTCAGTGAGCTTGTGCTCATAATAGCGGGTCTTGCCCTTGGCAATTTTGGCTTGGGTTTTTATCTTATCCTTGGCCTCGGCCAGCTTCTGCTCCATTTCCATAACGTAGGTGCTGAGTTTCTCAATGCCCTGCACAGAAAAACGGGAATCCTAAGCAGCAGCTGCAACATGTAAAAGAACTAGTGTATATTTGTTAAGTATCTTACCAGGTTCATCATCGTTTGCATCGAGAGCAGTTTGTTGCTCACCTTGGCAGGAGCCAGCCTATCGAAGTTGTCCACGTACACCAGGGCTTAAGTACCTTTCCTCTTTTTGGAAGTAGAAGACTTGGGTCGGCTGGCGGGTGGCTTAGAAACGAGATCCTTATGCATGGAGTCGAGATCCTTGAGGGAGAATGATGAGCTGGACTTGGGAACTGTGACAAAGAAAATAGGTTATCAACATTTGGGATTCTCAAATAAAGTGTACAGTTTGGAATCCTAAAAAGCTTAGCAGACATATCAGGAGTGTGGTTGGCTGGGAAACTTGGCTCGCTGGCTGCTGCTTCGATAGCGACGACTCTGTCGGCGGCCGGAATCTCAAGAAATCTTGTAAGCTTCTCAACGGAATCTTAGCCCACAGCTACAAGCTTCTCGAATTTGACAGCTATAAAGATAAGGAAAAACAATCAATATCAGCAAAATTCCGAATCCTATTCAAAACTAAAAGACGGTATCCTACCCTTTCCAACTCTAACGCTCACTCCCAGACTTGGAACCAGGAGGGTCACTCATCGGATTTACTCATGAACACGTGGCACAACAGAGATAAGCAGCGGAAAATTTAAAACTTTTATTTATTATAAAGCCAAGTACGTAAAGTAACTAAGATAATTTACAATCTATCTATATAGTGACTAACTGTAACCGTCTTTATTTATCTACATCTAAGCCAGCACGTCCAACCGCTCCTCTAATAGCTTGCCCGATCTGTCTCTTATCATGAGAGCTCCGCCCTTTGCTCCCAGACGTCTCACCTTCACCTGACATACATGTGCTTTGGATAAGGTTTGCTTACGCTGGTGAGTTCTACATTTTAAAAAATTACCTCGTTCGTGAGGTTAAAACCTTTGGGCCTTCATAATCCCCTTTTACAAACATTTATAAAGTATAACACATAACAAAATCATACATAACATAACATCATAATTAAACACGTTTCTCTAGAAAACATCTACCTTGATAACCTTTAGCTCCTATGACCTAAATACCATGTACCTCTATACCTTCTAGTTTCGAATACTGCTCAGGTGAATTCATTTGGAAGCCCCCAACCTCAGTACCGACAACCGTTCTATTTCTTTTTTACCTTCTCGGTCTCAAATACTGCTCAGGTGACTTCATATGGAAGCCCCCCAACCTCAGTACCGACAACCGTCCTACATTCCGTACTTCCAGTTTCAAATACTACTCAGGTGACTTCATCTGGAAACCCCCAACCTCAATACCGACAACTGTTCTCGTAACCTTAACTCTTAAGACGTTCTATTCTATCGAACATCTCCTTAACCACAACAGTGCTACTACCCGCCCCTAGTTAGATATCCAGATGACTCACGTGTGCTAATAAACATAATAATGTACTCATATACTGCAATAAATGAACATCCCCTAATTTACCTAGGTGTATGTATACAGGATGTACCAGCGGCGTATCCTCCACACTTTCGATATACCGGGTAACTATACTACCATGCATGTATACAGGATGTACCAGCGGCATATCCACCACATAATAATATAGCAAATGCATCACTTGTTCTCATATAATCATACATTCTCACTGGTGCGTTTATTAACAAACCCTTATTATTTAGATACCTAATTTCAAAGAAAATATAGCACATAACCCTAATAATCATTTCATATGCATTATTCTTATCATAATCATTTCATATATATTACTAACAGGTATAATCATTCATAAGCATCTTCATAACATAACAGGTATCACTTCAAACAGTTCATCAATTTATCAGTTAAGATAATCAAACTTTCGTATAAAAGCATTTAAATGTATTTTCATAATACAGTATGTATATCAGCCCGAAAACATTAAAACATTTAAAAGTGAGCTCGCAGAAACTCACCTTATCTCTTTACTCTATAAACTCGAACAGTACCTCCGATAGAATCCTCGGGTAACCTAATTCGCGTATCGTATCACAAGGTTTAACATTATAAACATATCCTGTGTTTAGTTATATCTTATATTGTCTTAATAATATCAAATTATTAAGGTTTACTTCTTTTAAGGTCAAAATGACCAAATTACCCCTATAGGTATATTATCCCTTTTTAATTGATAATACGAGGACACGCATTCCTATAAGTAAATGCTCGCCCTGGGATCGCCCAGTGAGGTATGTCAAGTCCCAGTTGGGATTTATGTGACACCCCCGCATTCCCAGAAACCCTAGTGTACAGGCGCTTACCCTTCTGGTCTGCACGGACTTCTAATATATGATTAACTCGGTATTTTAAATACTTTACCATTTATCAATTTTAATTTCATATATACTCATTATATATATAAACATTGTTCCATACCAGTAATCAAGTCCCCATACCCTCCGGATTATTTTATATTAAAAAATCATTATTCAAAACCCTAATTTCACGTTTTTCTCGTTTCTTTATTAAAACTCATTTTCTTTTCAAACCAACTTAGGGTATTATCCATTATAACATTTTATAATATACTTTAAAATATCAAAGCTTAATTCAACACCATTTACTTAATTTGGGCAGAACAACGTTATGAAAACCCTAATTTTGACCCGTTAACAATACCTTAACCAAACCTTCTTTAATTATGAAATAAACTTAGGGCTTTCTTAAAACACATTACTTTAGGATTACCTACAAAAATTCAGACCCTAATTCCCACCTGATTATCCAATTTTGACAAAATAAGCTCAAGAACCATAATTTTTACATAATTTTAAAAATCATACATAGAGGCAGTATTATCAAAAACTAAAAGAGGTTATTTTAGACATACCAAGAGTAGCTCAACAACAGAAATTCAGCCTTTAACTCCTCATCGTTTGAGAGGATTTGATCGATGAAGTTTCTGGTTTGAACTAGGGTTTCTAGGAGAAGAATTTGTGAATTGGTGATCAAATCTGGTGTAATTCGACCTCTATATATACCCATCACTTGCGCCTTGATGCCTAAACACGTACGCTAGTGACTAATTGTTTGAAAAGAACGCGTGGATTGCTCAATCGTGAGCTCCAAGTCGAAAACGTGGACCATTTTCGAACCAAACATGATTCTGGTGCAGAAAAGGGGCGGAGATTCGCGACAGTTTTCAACCCCTCCCTCGCGGCCCGTGAGGAACTTTGGGGTTTTGGCAATTTTAGTCCATGTACCTTATGTTTACGTTTTAACCCCCTGAACTTCTACCTTTCTATCATTTTATGCACCAAAACATTATGGGACATATTTATAAAGGTTTCTAAGGCTCGGGACACGCTCTATGATATACGTATACATATGTATATATCTATACTATTATATAAAGCATATTGGTGTCCATGGCAAAATTGTAATTTTAGGCGTCTTAATTTTAAGACGCTTTCCTATTCTGGCCTTATTTTAATTCTCTTTTGAGGGTTCAGAGAAGAACAACCATTTTGAGAAACCCTCCATCCAGACCGGTCGTTCATCCATTGCTTGACCTTTCGAATCGGCGACCAAAACTCAAAACCCTTTTTGCTTTTGCAGAAGCAAATCTCCTCTTTGAGGGTAATATCAGTCTCCTTTCAACGCAAGCAGAAATTCAGAGACCCCCTTTGATGCAACCATTAATTTAAACACCCCTTTCTTCGATTTTTTGACCTGAAGCATGAAACACTTAAAGGAGTCCTTCTCATCGGTTGAAATCCGCATACCCCTTTCATCTGATGAAAGTCGCTTACCCACTGAACCAAATGAAGCCCTAATTTCAAAATCTATCTGAAAAACACAGAACTTGCAGTACCAGATTTCGGAAAGGGGTTGTCTTTTTGATCTTGAGAGAGCAGAGAAGAGATTCCGCTCTTTCTTTTGATATTCAGAGTTGATGCTGTCCATTTGAGGTAGAATTTCGAAATCAGCACTGATAATACATGAGATGGCATTTTATTTCAAATCTCATTTTCAAATTAGTTCTATAGGATCACACTTCTCCCTTTCAACTCACTTAAACATCCATTTGAGGTACATTTTCGTTTTGAATTCATTTTCGTGTTAGGGTTTCTTTGAATTAACATCCATTTGTTGTATGTTTCTTTCAGTTGGGTTCGTATAGTAAAGATTCATGTTTTGTTTTGCTTTTGATACGGATGCTATTAAATTTCGTTTCATTGACAGGTTTGATGTTAGCTTCCACGTTTGGGAGATCTACCTGCTGGTATAAACCTTCCATCATATTGAACATAGATAATCCTGTATTTGTTTTTTTTTTTTTGTTGATTGTGTTCAACTAGGACTCATATGTATGAAACAACCTACGGATAATAAATCACGGTAAGTTTTCAACTTCTAAAACCCTAAATGCTTTACTTGCATCGTAAATCTAATGCTTCTTTTTAATTTTTGCTATATATGATATGATGATTAAAGTTTCCATCTGGGTTTTATGTGGGTTTGTGAGTTGGTCGTCAACTATCCAGGGAGATAGAAAGTTTAGAGCCCTAAATCTGCTATCAGTAACTTCTACCCTACAACTGGCTAAGTATGACGATTAAAGTTTCCATCTGGCTTTTTTATGAGTTTATTAGGCCTATGTGTTTCGATGGTTTAAACGACGATACTAAATTGTGGTGTTTTCATGTTATTGGCTTGCAGGTTGTAGGTATGCAGACTTTGTGGGGTGTTTGGTATGTTTAAAAGTTCAATTTGAAAAAAAAGGAGCTATATCAATGAAATTAGGTACTTTTTTTTCAATTTATCAACACCTAATGAAGGTTGTAGACCTATTAATCCAATAAGCTACTAAATATGGTTTCCTCAAACAAACCTTTTTTTGGTGACTGTAATCTACATACTATTTCTAAATTTTGCTTAGTAAAAATTAGTTTGTACTGAGGTTTCATTTCATTTCAGTCAAAAGGATTCCAAAAAGTTTTATTTCCGTTAATGTTTTAAACGTGGAGGGTGTAGGCCATTTTGTACAAAGACTTCTTAAAACTCCTTGGTTGATAAAAAAAATATTACAACGGGTTCCACCTAGGCAAGTTTATGATGGTTTTTGAATTAGCTATTTGAAATGGAGGTTGTAGGCCTATTGAAGATTATTGATAAAAAAATATTACAATGGGTTCCATTCATGCAAGTTTATGATGGTTTCTGAAATTGTTGTTTGGGCTCCTATTAAAGAGCCATAAAGCTGCTATATTTAAGAGGTACGTTATTGTTCATATCTTTTCGTAGTCATACCATGGTTAGAACTTATTTGCTTTATTCTACACTTTTTCTTCCCAATACTCTTGGAAGGAAACGTGGAATGAGAAATTACACCATTCATCCTCATCAAAACAAGAAAAATCCTCTCTGTATTTCATCCATAAAAACAACAATATTCAACCCGACTCATCCGTTTTACCACACAGGAGTTTTGAGGCAGCCAACCACCACCAAAGTGATCTGTTTTTACCCAATTGTTCGTGTAGAAAACAATTATTCATTCATGTGTCATATAACTCTAATAGCTAAATCATTATCTTTTATCTTGGTTTTCTAATGGAACATTCAGCTGATTACTTATCTATGATTCTTTATTTTGCAAGGCTCTGCTGTTGAGTCTTCATCTGTGGTTAGTGAGCGCTTTATAAGGGAAATAATGTCTCTCATCCGTTCATCATACATATTATACATCTTTCATTTAATTTCTCCACTTTTATGTCAATAAAATCACTGTGTAGCAGAGGCCAAGACCTTTGCATTGTGTTCTATATCATGTGCCTACACATTTGGTCACGTATTTTGGAACAAAAGTTTACAGGAATAAAAGTTCTATCTGTCACTACACGAGGGATGTTATACAACCGTATAAGGCTGGGAAAATGCAGCCATATAGTGTTGTGAAAAGCACATATTCAACAAACTGACCGCTGCTCTTTCATCTAATTGTCGACATAGTTTCCTTTTTTCTAAAACAGGTATTCTCCTTAGCTAACATTCATTTCTATGTTTTAGGGTTTTTCAAGAAAGCCAGTTCAACGAACCAACCGCTGCTCTTTCATCTGATCGTCATGAAGATCTGTTCCTCCTGATTTACATTAATTACTTGGTAAATTTCATCTGATCTCGATTTTTAAAACTAAGTACCCATTTTCCCTCATTCATTTCTAAAAAAATCTCTACAACTATGAGTGACGGTCTCCTGGCCTAATGCACATGCTATTTCTTCAAGTGAAAATGTGAAGCAATAAATCAGATTTATTTGTTTGATTGTTTGCACATGTTATTCCTATGCCTGGCCTAATGATCTCTTTGGGATTCCTATGTCTGATGAACTAAAAATTTACTTATATATAATCTATGTACATGAAGCAAATATATAAACAAGTTGATAAGAAGGAAGCTGGCTCTTTAAGTTTATTTTTGTTTCTAATATCTTGTGTCTACTAGCAATTCAGTTATTTATTTATTAATTGCAGGAGAGAATAAACATATTAAACCTCCTGAAAAGAGACCTACAACTGAACAGTATAATATGAGGTGAAGTAGATTAAATTGAGTAGTGTGCGTTATGAATTAGTCATCGATGGTTAATCTATTGTATGGATTAAAGTTGTATAGCATAACCAAAAATTATACATTGTTTTCTTATGTTGACTTCTACTTTGTTAAATGCTTCTTTTGTAGTATTAAATTTTTATGCCATTTGAGGTGAACTCTCATCATGTGTATTGCAATTGATATGTTGAATTCATGACGGTGAGCAGGAGACGCAGGTATTGAATATCAACCATTTTTACTTTTGCTCATTTATAAAGTTTGCTTGACATCTAATTTACTAATTGATCATATGTTTATTAGAGAAGCAGGGAAAGATATTGTTGTGTCCCAGGTATAAAGATCCAATTTCAAGCTACTCTGCTTTTCAGGAATTTTCAACCTAAAATATGGAGGTATGATTTTTCTTTCTGATGTCTAAACTAAATATTTAGTCCAGTAGAACATAAACTTGGGGAAAATTCATAAATTGATTTGGGATTTTAGGGTTTTTGTTGTATACTTGCATGTTTTGACACACAATGTTTCTTCGTTTGCACGCAATTAAATCTAAAACACACAATCAGAGGTCCACTGGTGGTGTGTGTTAACTGCTAAGCATCTATTTTCCCTATTATTTCAGAATTCTAACTTGTATAACTCTCATTGCTGGGATCTAAATTGTTGTTTTCATCACTATAGAAGAACACAATGATCAGTGACGCAATGACCAAAGCACTTGTATCAGCAGCCTGTAGCTCCTCCAACTGCTCAAATAGCTGATGTATCTAATGTACCCGCTAATATCATTAGTTCTTTAATGGGCTTGATGTATTGAGTGATGGCAATGCTGTTGTAATAAGTCACTTGGAGGAAGGTTTATCAATTGTCATGGTAGAACCTTACAGTAATTCATATCATTCATCTACAAAACCAAATAAAGTATGTTCCCCTAAATGGTTTATTATAATTTCTAATAAAGATCTTGTTGTTCTTTGAACTACAAATCTTAAGTGTCCTTGTGATAAGCAGACAAAAAAAAGCCCTACAATCTTTAGGGCTACAACACAATGGTGCATCTTTGGAAGGATCTAGAGAGGCTGCTATGGATGCTATTAATCAAGTTACTTAGACTCCATTTGAGGTACGAATATATAACTCTTACATAAGTATTTCATTTTATCCTGGAAACCTTTTATTCCAGGATTTAATTGATTAAAGTTCACATAATTTATTAATTATTAAATTTTGAATGGGTAGCGACTTTCTTTGCATTGGCAATAATGGAAACGAATCAGAAACACAATAAAAATTCAAAACAAGATAGGAACACATATTTAAACTAATTCATTGGCAGCTGTTAACTTATTCGGGAAGCTGGCTGTTTTGGGGCGCCTTCCTACGAAGGATGGTTTGGCTCATCGGAGGATTGTCGTGTCGTCTATTGCGTGTCTGTTTTGTATGGATATCAAGGAGTGGGCTAACCATATTCTAACTGGCTGTTTTGTGTCATTGCATGTTATACAGGCGGTGTCATATTGGTGCAAAATTGACCCGATAATTGCCTTCTCTATCAAGGACTTGATGGTGGTTCACAAAAGGCTAGCAGGAACCATAAAGGTGTTGGTGTATTTGGAAGGAACGGAACATAGTAGTGTTTAACAACTCATCATCTTTGATTCCCATAATCTTGATTTACATAAGGAGTTGCTGTCAACTTTGGGTTAAAAGTAGGGTTGAGTGCTGGATTGGAATTTTTGTAATATGTAGTCGTGTTCTGTTGTTTTGGGGGTTTTTGTGAATAAAATGTGTGCAATTTATTTTAGTTGAGTGACTGGCTTTTGGTGAATAATATGACATGTAAAAAACAAAATCGTTGGCGGCTACAGGATTTGTGTTTGTACATGCGTGCAATTTGTTTTTTAAATTGTCACGGCTAGATCTAATTTCAATGAAGATATTATTTATTAATCAATTTGTGAATTAGGATTATATCATCCATACTAGGTTTAGTGCTTTTGTGTCAACTACGAGAACAATTTATTTCTTTCAATGGATGTGGATGTGCATACAAATTTATGTACATTATACATGTAAAATTAACATGTAGTGATCCTTCTAATTGCTAATCTCAAATTTATGAGGTCAGAATGGTTTTTCTTTTAAAAAATATCAACAAATCAATCATTTTATTTTTTGTATAGGATGCTTCAAATAGGAAATAGGAAATGTTTGTACTCTATTGCGTTGTAGATTCTCATCACCGCTGAATATGCGAACAAAAGACAAATAACATGCTATAAACTGTCGCCGTCGCATCGCGATGTAAATTGTTGCGATGTTGTAACGAGCGAACATAAGACGAATAACACGCTATACACTGTCGCCGCCGCAACGCGCGGGCACACGGCTAGTATATATTTATATATTTATATATATCTTTCGCTAATTTACGTTCTAGCCCCTTAAACTTTACAATACTTATCATTTTATGTTATGAATCATATTAGGGTATATTTTTACTAATTTCTAAGCCTCGGGATACTTATAATAAATATAAATACATATATTATCGGTATACATTTATATCTTTACATAAATTATGCTTTTAGCCCCTTTACTTTTCTGTTAACTATTAACACACATATTTACATGTATATATCTATCAATTCACACATGTATCATCATGTTATTCACATAAACACATATTCATCTCATATTTTAGTTTCTTTACTGTTTAACACATCCGTTTATGCATATTTCATAATGTTAACCATAGAAAACGTATTTCTAACACATGCAACATATCTAATGCATAGTTTGCCACATTTATCAATTAAGCTCACATATTTATAATATAAACACATATTCACTATATATAAATCATGTATCTATGAAATTTGGGATGTTACACCAACCTATCTCAACGGAAATTAAGCAACCCCGGGAATGGAGTCACGCTTGACGAAGAAGAATTTCTTCTTCTAATCGTGGTCATTGTGCGAAGAACAGGGTATCATTGGGATTTAGAAGAGCGGGCTTGGAGGATGAAGCGGCTACTTCCGTGGGTTCTTAGCTAGTAGGCTGAACAGACCTCAGGAATCCCCATGTCCAGATTCCTGGAATGGTTCAAACTATTAAGGGAAAACACAATGTCGGGGAAGGGGTATGACATTCCAAGACAGAACGGGTAGAAAAGAAAACATACCCAGGTGGTGGACATACAGTCGGATTTGATTCGGGGTTCGAATTTGCGAAAAATGGCGGAAGGGTGGAACAATCCAGAGTTACTCAGGGCTTTAATGTCATTATTATCAAAGGTGTAAGCTTCTTCTTCACATGGAATGATATACCCCTGGTAATGGAAGTCGTCGACCATCAAAGCGATCAATGAAATAGACGAGCGGGTGGTTTTCTTGGCTATCGCCGAAAACAGGGGAGAAAGCTTAAAAAAGAAGAGAGGAAACTGACTTGAATAGCAGAGGAATCCCTAAGGGTTTTCAGAAAAAGGTGAAAGCAAATAGGGGTAATATGCTTTTATTTAAAAGGG
Organism: Deinandra increscens subsp. villosa; assembly: GCA_039602395.1. NCBI lineage: Eukaryota > Viridiplantae > Streptophyta > Magnoliopsida > Asterales > Asteraceae > Deinandra > Deinandra increscens. The sequence goes on along the minus strand of JBCNJP010000024.1, from coordinate 17,724,367 downwards.
TTAATGATGGCTATCACATCGCATGGAGGGCCGTAAAAAACGTCCCATCTCAACTGAATTCACCGTCAAGACGCCGTGCTAACGGGATATTCAGATTTTGACTGCTGTTGATCTTATCGACATCTGCCAAAATTCAGGGGCAATTGTTAGGGGTTGACTTTTAGGATACTCACCAGGAAGCTCAGACAGTTTAGGAATCCGAAATGAATTGGGAATCCTGCCAGTTCAAGTATCCTGATTAAATATTATACGCTAATCCCTACTTTTTCCTTGTGCTTAATTGATTGCAGGTAACGTTAGGCTCTCAACTAATTCATGAAGACTCGGTGTAACCATTAAAGGTCATGGAGCAAGTAGACGCGTAACACTTTAATGGTTAAGTTAGTTGGAGAATAGGATCCCGGGAATCCCGGATAGTTTGTTAGCCGTGTAACTGTTATATATCAGAGGTTATGATCTAGATAGGAACACACAATTCACTAACATTTTTAACTCTAATAGCAAACAATCGTTGTAACACCTAGCTTGATCGATCATATCTCCTAAACACTTGTGTTTTTCAAATTCTTATTACTAAAAAGTGCTATGCAGCAGGCTCTACAGGCCGGCTCCCGCGGTTTTTTGCCAGGATTCCTAGAGGAAACTAGAAGGATTCTGGATTTTCCCTTGTTACATCCTCATGTCAACCATCTTTTTTGTTTTTGCATGCAATTTACCCCCTTTATATATACTGGTAACCTGATATCCCTAACAGTGCTCTTGGTTTCACCACTGAAGCCAACTAACACTTTCTTGAGCACGTCAAGTCGGATGATATTTACAAAGCTCTCGTCATCTATCAGGATCCTACGAACGAAATGGTTAGCAACATATAAAGTTACCACAAGACTGTTGTGATGGGGATGCTGGACGTTGCAGTGGTCACTTTCATTGAACGATATCACTTTATCTTGAGTTAAAGTGGATTTCCGGACAGGTCTGTCAACCTGTTCAGACTTGGATTCCTTGGTGTGCTTCTTGTTTGATGAATATGAGGTGCCACAGATATCTGAGCCCCCTGAAATAAAGTTAATAATCCTGGCATCCAAAAGTGTAAAATCACGAAAACGGATCTTACTACTGAATGATTCGGTTAATCGATGAACACGGATATAAATAAAGTTTTGCTTTATTGTTCACTTAGAGAGATTACAATGTAGAGAGAGAAACACTCAAGAACACACATAGTTAAGAAGATGAAACTCTCATGACTCCTAAGCTCTCTCTAGCTAGAACTATTTATAGTCACTTACATGTGGTTGACGTACCACATAGCGGACCAGCTGGTACGCCCGTACCAACTGGTACGGCGGACAATATGGTACGGCCATCTTGGTATGTTGACTATATGACTCACAAAGATGCTCTAGTCTAGATACAATACACGAGACACAACGATAGCATAGGAATATTCTCTAACAAACTCCCCCGTAACGTGTAGTGTATCTAGCTGTCTATCTATCTAACAAAACTTCAGTCTTCAATCTTCAGCATCGTTGTGTCCGATCCTCAACTTGAACTCTTGTCAGAAATAGAGCTTGCATAACTGGATCAATCTTGAATAATCTTTGAACTTCAAGATCCACTTGTGAAAGATATTACCTACTCCCCCTTTCACCATGCTTGAGTCTTGTCACACAGAACCCGCAATTTCAGAAGACAGAAACGCGGCTTTCCTTTTTCTTTTTGAAAATTAATTTAATCTTGGCGCAAAACTTCTCTTCGAGAATCCAAAATTAATTTAATCTTGGCGCAAAAATTAATTTAATCTTGTCACACAGAACCCGCAATTTCAGAAGACAGAAACCCGTTGGTGATTACAAAGTTGCTGATGGAGGAGTATTCTGCGTTTTTAAATTAAATTACATGTGATATCATATTTCAAGACTGAAATTTTCTGAAAGCTAAACCTGACAGCTATCAGTATTGATTGGTCAATTTTCTTTCTTTCATGCATTTTGTTTGTAGTTTAGGGAGAGAAAATTGAAAAACCAAAAATAGTGTGTTTGTGTTTTTTTTAGACGAAAATCCAAAAATAGAGTTTTCATTTTAAGGGGGAGAAAAACAGAAAAGTACAAAAACATTGAAAAACAGAAAAATACAAAAACATTGAAAAACAGAAAAATAAAAAAATATTGAAAAATGAGAAATTGATCCGACATGATTGGGAAATGATGGTACATTGGCTTACGTGTCTGACTCATGGATAAAATAGATGAAAAAGCCATAAGATCATTGTTTGATGTACTTGGTAGGCTCGACATTAAATCAGAAAGTATTCAGATGTGATAAACATTAAAATACTAATGATTGACCATGTGGACAACATCTTGATGCATATTTCATGATATATCAAGAAAAGATATGTGAAAAGGAAAGTGATAAGTCACTGTGTATACATGTGTTCATTTTGCAAAGATTTAAACTTGTTTGATATTCTTTATTTTGTCAAACGAGATCGGACTTTCTCTGCGTGTCGAAAGACCGACCTGATTGTTGTTCGTTTGACGTTCTGCTTTATTTTCTTTGGTGTTTCGTATAACTCATCGGACTTTCTCTGCGTGTACGGGAGTACCGACCTGATTGTTGTTGGGTTATACAATTTCAATTTGTTTTATTTTCTTATTTTGTTAAATCCGAGGCCTTATCTGCGTATCGAAAGATCGACCTTAAGGTAGACGATTTAACGTTCTTATTTATTTTTGCATGGAACACAATTGACTAAATCATGAATACAATCATAATGTGATTAAGTCACAAATGAAATCACAAAGTGTGATATAAAAAGCAAAACATATCTGAGTATGTCTGATAGTGTGGGGTACACTGGTCAAAGCAAACCTAATCAATTCAATAACATATCCAGATGTTATGAGTATGATTGTGCCTGAGTTTAAGATGGACAAATTATACCAGTAATCGTCATGACTTATGTGCTGAAATAATTGAAATTGAAGTGTAGTTCAGCATGTCAAGATCAATATGATCCCAAGTTGTGATCTTTCTCGCAAAAGACAAAAATAGTGTGTGATTCAGTATTTCATTTTTGTATTGCTTTTATGTTTCACATCTGAAAAATTCAAAAAGATTTTCGGTGTGTTTTGATATAAAGTTTCAAAAAGTCAAAAAGATTTTATTTCTTATTTGTTTTCGACCGATCGATACAAGATACGAAATCAAAAATTTAAATTTACATCTTGGATTCTCGAAGAGAAGTTTTGCGCCAAGGTTAAATTAATTTTCAAAAGAAAAAGGAAACCGCGTTTCTGTCTTCTGAAATTGCAGGTTATGTGTGTCAAAGACTCAAGCATGGTGAAAGGGGGGGGGGGTATGTTTATTTTTACAAGTGGATCTTGAAGTTTAAAGATGATTCAAGAGTGATCCAGCCATGCAAGCTCTAATTCTGACAAGATTTCAAGTTGAAGATCAGACGCAGAAATGCTGAAGATTGAAGACTGAAGTTTTGTTAGAAAGTTAGATAGCTAGATACACTACACGTTAAGGGGGAGTCTGTAGAAGCATATTCCTATGCTAGCATGTGTCTCTTGTATTGTATCTAATCTAGAGCGTCTGTGTGAGTCAGATAGTCATCTGGATGAGAAATCTCGATGAGAAATCTCCAGGGATTCTCGTCCAAATCTGGCAACATCTTCCCTAAGCGGCTCGGACGGCTTCTGAACCACTCGATATAAGTCACCTGTGATCTTCTCAAAGGTTCCATTGCAAGAAAACTGATTGTTAAATATGTTAACCAAGTGAGAAAATGATGTAATAGTGTTAGGAGGAAGGCTTAGTAGCCATTTCATGGCTGGTCCTGTAAAGGTTGAACGGAAGCCTTTGCATAGACATGCTTCCTTGATGTCTTTTCGAATAGGATTGATCTCCATGGGCTTTCTGTAATGTGCCACATGTTCTTCAGGATCCGTGGTTCCCTCATAAAGCTTCATGCTTGGGGTCTGGAAGCGTTTGGGGATCTCCACAGCAGAAATTGGCTAAGTAAACCTTGAGATCCTGTGGCTTTCTGGGGGAACCTCAGGAATAAGTTTTATGATCCCTAGAACACCTTGATATCATTTCGTTTAGCTTCTTGAGCTCCCTGGCAATGCTTGGGCTGATACCTGCATCATAAGAAGCACCCTAGTTAGAAACAACAGGAACAGAGTTACACACATTACCTGGGTTAGGATTCTGAGTCTGGATTCTTGGGGCACATCCATAGCTCATACGGATGCTTAGCTCTGTGGTCGTTGCCGTCTGCATCGGGATGAAGTCTCCATCCTATACATCTAAGGAGCTAGTTTGGAATATTCATGCAGAGATAGAAGGTTTAAAGTGCATATATGCTTGGGTCCTGACCCGAGGATCCCGCATAAAATGGACATCCTTGGGACGGCGTGGCTGAGAATCCTAGCGACTGTAGGGTCCAAGGATCTTAAAGGTGCGACTGTGAGAACTCTGGTGGAACCGCTCTCTAGAATCCAGTGGTAAACTTCGCATGTTCAGCAGCCTGAGAACTAGTTGCGGGGGCTTTAGCAAATCTTGTGTTTGTTGTAGTTGAGGATATCGACTAATAGCGAAGTGGGTCTGAGGATCCTGAGACATCAAAATCAAGATGCTTAGGGAATAACGTGCTCTTCTCCTCCACAGGCTTCTTGGATCTCTTGGGCTCTGCGATTTCCTTCATCATCGTCAGATTAATCTTGTTTTGCTCATCCATCTGGCTTTTCACCTATTTGAACAAAGCAAATATGTCATTGTTAGTGATAACGGGATCTAGATTGAACCTGGATCCCATGAATATCCGGTAATCTGTTTTCTTTGGGCGTCCATCTGTTAGAACACAATGTAATTGTAACACAAAACAGTCAAGTATTAGAAGAAAAGATAAGATACATCCTTAAAGTGAAAGGATACAAAAGTCTGTATAAATTACAGCTTTCTGCATGATTTCTGTATTCATATAGAACTACTCCGGAAATTCTAAAGTAGTTCTGTACAGACTAAATTCTATAGAAATCCTCATTTCTGTAGAAGGCTTCTAATGGGAAGCATCAATAGTCTTCAAAGAAGAGTCCTGAAGGAGTTCTGGACTATCAGAAGATAAAGATTACGAGAAGAACAAATTCTATCTTTGTGTGAAGAACAACCAAAATGAATGCCAACATGGCATTAATCACGAAGGCGGTTGAAGACAATTGAAAAGGAGATAAATTGAATATCTTCAATTTATCTCTTTATACTATGACACACTCCAACATCAACCATCCCCAACCACCTTATCCAAATACAACTTGCTACATCTTCCTATAAATAGCAAGTTGACTTCACCAAACAAAGCAATACATCAAGCATACAATTCAATATCTTCTCAAAGCAATTACAACATCACTCCCATAGAAAACTTATTTCTGTTGATATATAGTTATACTATAAACTCGTGTAAACCATTATCAATATTTGAGATATACAGAATAACCCTTTTATGAATTGTTGTCTTCCAATTTGATTTACTTTCCGCAACTTGTTTATCTTGTTTAAATTAGATTGTGCCAACATTGTTAAAGAGCACTTCACAGGACCCAACAATTGGTATTAGAGCAGATTGAATAATCAATATTCAAAGTTCCTGCTCTTTAACATCTTTTCTTTTACTCTTTCTCAGAAATGTCTTCAAGCTGGAACAATGGAAAATCTCTTGGCTCATTGGCAAAATCCCCTATGCTTGCTAGGGAGGAATATCCACAGTGGAAAATCAAAATTACCAACTTCCTAAAAGAAGTTGATAGTTCCCTGTTGGAATGCATAGCCAAGGGACCCCATTGCCCCACAGTTGACATTCTTAAGATAAAAGAATTTGAAACCTCAGCTGGTGTGCCCGCTCGCACCATTCCTAAAGAAAGGAAATGGTGGAGTGAAGAAGACAAGACCAAGGAAATAAATGAGGACAGAGCCAAGACATTTCTCATCATGGCTCTTCCTCATGATATATTCTGTCAAGTTGATTGCAACACTTCAGCCATGGGCATATGGGATGCCCTTGAGAAACTCTTTGACGGGGGAGGGGAGGGGGATCAAATGAAAAGTAACAAGAGAACAAAAGCACTAAACGAATATGAATCTTTCAATTCACTTCCAAGCGAGTCACTTTTAAACACTTACAATCGCTTTGCCACAATAATCAACAATCTAAGGAAGTTCAATGTTTCTAAATCTAATGAGGAAATAAACATGAAATTTATCAAAAGTCTCCCTCATGAATGTAGAAGTCTAACCATGACTCTTCATTCAACTTTGGATTTAGAAGAAAAAAGTCTAAATGATTTCTTCTGTATTCTAGACTCTCAAGAGTCTGAAATACTAGACATCTCAAAATATAAAGTGGATCCACTGGCCCTTTACTCTGAAAAGAGGAAAAGAAATATCAAAAAAGAGCCAAGCAACTCAAAATGAAAAGAATGAAGTGACTCAGAAAATGAATATTCTGAGTTTGAAACAGTAAATGAGTCATTTGAAAAATCACTGGCACTATTGACCAAACAGTTTGGTAGATTAAAAAAGAATCCTTCCTGGTCAACCAGAAACAATTTTTCAAAAAATGAAGAAAGCAAAAAACAGTCATCTGAATACAACAAACTTGAAGTTGACAAGAGTGAAATAATGTGCTTCAAATGTGGAACAATGGGCCACTATGCTTCAGAAGGCAAGAATAAAAGACTCAAAGATGCTGCATAATGTTGGAACTAAAAATAAGTGTGACTGACGCCATCAAATCTATTCTTGAATAATTCGGTTGAAGAATCCATTGTGAAATGATTCAGAGACGCGGGTTGTGATGATCGAGGCTTGCAAGTTTGGACTGAAGACGTTTTCTTGAAAAGTCAACTGTTCGAGTCAACGGTCAACGTAAAAGTCAACGGAAGATCGGTTCGAGCGAGTCAAGCTTCATATTAATTCAATCAAACTTTAGTTGTTTATTTTTAATTTGCTCATTTTATTTGTGTCTTGCTTGTTAGTGGGCTAGTGAGCACATGGGCTCTCGATATAAGCGAGTGATAGCTTCATTTGTTAAAAAAAGAGAGAATAAGCAAGAATAAGAGATGATTCTTAGAGTGATGTGAGCTATCATTTTCTAAAGAGAGAATCTCACATTGGGTTTGAGATCAACCCAATTTGACCATGGATTTCCTATGATGGGTTTGTAATCATTCGGGTTGTTGTAATCATTCAGTAATAATCAATGAATCGTTTGATTTATTATTTCTTGTTATAGATGTTCTTAGATTCTCATCATCCGGTCTCCTCATCTCGTTTTTGCTCACGATCGGGATTCTTGATGTGAAATCGGTCCTGACAAATGGTATCAGAGCGGGTACCAATCAGATCGCGTCTCACGACGAATCTGATCACTCGAATCTTGATTTTGAGCTTGAATGAAGTGCAGATTGGAAAACCCACTGAGGAGATGAATAATTCTAGTTTTCTGTATTTTTGGAGCTGTTTGGATGATTTCTAGATGAATCTGATGATAGATTATTTTTGTTGGGCTCATTTACATGTGATTTCATGCTCCATATGTCCAAATCAGCGAAGAAATGTGAGATCCGAGCTGAAAAAATGAAGCTGTTAGAGTCTTCCCGTTTTTGGGGTTTTTGAAGATTTTGGAGCTTTGATCTTGAATTTTTGGTGTTATAATCAGTGTTTTTGGATGAAATAAATTATGAATCTTGATGGAAAACGCGTTTCGGATCCATTGGAAGCATCGGTTTTGTAAAGAACGCAACGGTGTGGGCAGATCTGGAAGAACACACACTAGTGTGTGTTTCACGGTGTTCTTGGTGTTCATCATTCTTGTTGAAGATTGCCTTGGCGATTTCGCAGCCTTGAAGATGTTCTTGGTGATCTGGAAAATGCTTGAAGATGTACTTGGCGACTTCGAACTTGTTCATGGCGATTTCGACATTGTTCATGGCGATCTTAGTTTGAAAGTGCGTGAGCGTGCGGATCTTCTACTTAGTCGTAATGAAATCAATATAAACGAGATGAAACACAAAGAGTAAATACAAATGAGCTTTGTATTAACCACAGAGACCACAGAGTACACAGAGAATATATGACGCGGAAGCTTAGACTTTTATCGCTCCTGAATACAATACATGAAACACATATTTATAGGGCTGATATATGACCGGCCGAACCTCAAGTTCGGCCACACGTTCGGCCATGTCCGAACTCCAGGTTCGGCCTGAGTTCGGACCTCAGCATCCTTCTGTGAATCCGTCTTGTATTCGATACTTCACATGACGATCAAGAACCATGTATCAACAAACTCCCCCTCAGCATGTGCAGTATCATTATCTCTATTCAAATGTGTATCTTGTATCTTCAATCAAACTCTTCCTCAATCTTCATGATGAGTTCAATCTTGAATACTTGATATTGCATCGTGTATAATCTCTTTATCAACAAATCTTCAGAGGACTTGAAGTTGTGATGATCGCTTCCCACTTAGAAACCTGCCAATCATAGATAATCTTGGTGCAAAATGTCTCTTCGAGACTCTAAGATATTTTGATTTTGAAAATGATTTCGTAATTCGTGTTGATCAATCGAAAACAAATAAGAAACAAAATCTTTTTGACTTTTAGAAACTTTATATCAAAACACACCCAAAATCTTTTTGATATTTTCTGATTAGAAATGTAACGGCATTACAGAATCAGACACTATTTTTGTCTTTTGTGAGAAAGATCACAACTTGGGATCATATTGGTCATAACATGCTGCACTACATTTCAATTTCAATTATTGAAGCACATAAGCCATGCCGATTGTAGATATATTTTGTCCAATTTTAAACTCTGGCACAATCATACTCATAACATCTGGATATGTTAAGGTATTGATTAAATTTGCATTGACTAGTGTACCCCACACTATCAAAATACTCAGATATGCTTTTGTTTATCACATTTTGTGATCTCATTTGTGATTGAAATCACACAATAATTGTAACCATGATATAGTCAACTGTGTTCCATGCAAAAAGAAATAAGAACGTTAAATCGTCTACCTTAAGGTCGATCTTTCGATACGCAGATAAGGCCTCGGATTTAACAAAATAAGAAAATAAAACAAGTTGAAATTGTATAACTCAACAACAATCAGGTCGGTACTCCCGTACACGCAGAAAAAGTCCGATGAGTTATACGAAACACCAAAGAAAATAAAGCAGAACGTCAAACGAACAACGATCAGGTCGGTCTTTCGACACGCAGAGAAAGTCCGATTGTTTGACAAAATAAAGAAAATCAAACAAGCTTAAATCTTTGCAAAATGAACACATGTATACACAGTGACTTCTCATTTTATTTTTCACATATCCTTTTCTTGATATATCATGAGATATGCATTAAGATGTTGTCCACTAGGTCAAGCATCAGATTTAGTGTATATCACATTTGTATACTTTCTGATTTGCTGAGCCTACCTTACACTTTGATCAAATGATCTTATAACTTTTTCATCTACTTTATCCATGAGTCAGACAATGTCAGCCAATGTACCATCATTTCCCAATCATGTCGGATACAATTTCTCATTTTTCAATGTATTTGTCGTTTTCAAATTTCTCCCCCTAAAAATGACAAATCTATTTATAAATTTTCATTTTTACGATTTAAAAAACAACACACTATTTTTGTATTTTTGCAAAATAAACTCCCCCTCAAAACGAGACAGAGTGAAAAACAAGAAAAATTGATCAACCAACACAAATACTCGCAGTTTAGCATTTTGAAAAATAAAATTGATGTTGAAATTCAATTTAATTAGAACAGATATTTCAGAATCAGCAATTTGCCAATCACCGAAAGGTCTTCTTGAAACACCTGCTTGACACCAAATAAAACATTAGTTGCATTGGGATCGACCCGAATCAACAGCGTCGGGTCGCCCGGTGTCTTCCACAAAGTCATTGTTGGCCTTGGAAACAACTTTTGGTTTCCAAATTTGTAAAAGTTGTAATTTTTGATCAGAACCCGAATCAGATTCAACCGACGTACTTGATGTAGACCATGACGATTTACTAGTTGACTTAAGCTTTGGGGACCATGGTTCATCAAAAATTTGACCTTTGTTATCCACATATTTTGCAGTTTTGTGGATATATGCAGTCGTCGGACAATCAGCAGCTAGATGTCCTGGTTGACGACATACATAACAAAGTCTTTCTCTAAAATTGTTTGAAAATGGTTTTGATTTTTGAAAATCAGATGATTGTTCAGAATGAAAGTTATCAAAGAAACCATCAGAAGAATCATACCTAGGAGATGGCCTCCTTGAAGATGAAGATCTTCCAGAATAATAAGAAAATTCCTTCTGAGATGGTGATTTCTTTGTAATTTTTGCTTTAGGAATCTTCTCAGCCTTCAATAATTTCTTTGCTTGAACCGGTTCTTCCAACACTTTGTAACCTAAACCTTTATGTTTAGATCCTTGAGTCTTTGAAGAATTTGACGAAGAACCTGAATCAACTCTTGATTTAGCAACACTAGTGAATTTGTCTTTGATATCCTTGAGCTTGTTCTTCTTAATCAAAACTTTCTCTTCTTCGGTTGCAAATGAAGAACTGGAAACAACCTTATCAAATACTTTTTCATTTTCCAGCAATCCAGACTTTGAAACAAATTTTGGAGCTTCACCCAAAGGTTTCTCCTTCTTTTTAGACTTGGACTTGTTCTTCTTGGATGGAGTGGCAAACTTGGAATAATCATGCAAGTCATCTTTTGGATCAATCTGAGCAGCAGTAACTTCAATCAAATCCACTGGTTTAGGAACCAAGTGAACATCATCCTTCTCAGAACTTTCCGAACTCTGATCCTGCTTGTATAAGAAGTTAAGCAATGTTGGTGACAAATTGCAGTTCTTCACTTGCCTTTTCAACTCCAAAATCTCCAATTTTAAATCAGTAATCTTCTGTTGACCTTCAAACACCTCTTGTTGTGACTTGATGAATTTTGCATTGAGATCATCATATTCATAAGTTTGTAACTTCCGGATCTCACATTCAGCATATAATTCTTCAAGCAAATTTTCTCTCTTTTGCTTGTAGATCTCAACATCTTTTGTTAACACTTCATTCTTGTCTCTGTATAGAACATTTTCATCTTGAAGCATAGAGATCTTGTTTTGAAGCTTCTCAACGGTAACAGCAGTTGTTGCTATAAGAGCAGCAGCCTCTTCATATTTTTGCTGAACCGGATAACTCTTCTCAAACAGATTCTCAAAATCTTGAGCTGCGTCTAACGCTTCAGCTTTAGCTTTTTCACACTCTTCAGCCAATTGAGCCTTTTCGTTAAAAACATCTTCATGAATATGAACCAACTCATAATACTTCTTTCGAAAATCTTCCACCTCTTTCTTGAGAACCACAATTTCTTCAGTTGATAGTTGACAATCTTGTTCAAAACTTGCAATTTTCTTGAGCAACTTCTCACAATTATAACATTTAAATTCATAATCTTTTGAATTCTCAGAAGACCTAGGTAATTCTTCTTACACCAAAGATATACTTGAAGAAGTATCAGATTCTGTTAAAAAACTTTCATCATCAGCATGTTGAACGGTTAAAGCAATTGAGATTGGAGTATGATTCTTTTTAATATCTGAATCTGCATTCTAGGCAAATCCATCTGGATGCATAAATGTATTAGTCCAATCATGAGCAAGAGTAGCAGCTTTCTGATCGACCTTTTCAGCTTTATCTGAAGGATGAAAAACTAAATGTGCATGTTGACCAGTCTTCAATTTACTTTCTGCAGAACTTGGACATTCTCGAGCAAAGTGACCATAAACGGAACACTTATAACATTTCACCTTAGATTTGTCCAATCCAATCTTTCCTTCCTGATTTAGTCTCTTCTTACCAGTTCTATTTAAAAATTTCTTCGTTCTACGAACCACCATAACATATTGCCAATTCAGATCCATTTCCTCCAAATGATCATAATCAATCTGATCGTAATCTTCATTTGCTAACTCAGCATTACTCACAGCACCAGTGATAACACCAAAGTATGAAGATACAAATGCAGACATCAACGCATTATAATCATTAACAGTTTGAACAGACAATGCACTTTGATTCGAAGAACTAGGAATTGACACATTACAACCAGCAGATGAATAACTTGGAGTGTCAGATTTACCCGCCAGAAATGCTGTAGGGGGTGCAGAACTAAGAATATTAGACTTTCCAGCATTCAAAGTTGAATCATTGTTGCCATAATATACTGCAGGATTCTGAATTTGCTCAGGAAGTGACTTGTTCACTTTTAACTCCATATCCCTAGCTTGGATTCGCTGAATCAGATCATTAAACGACAACCATGGATAATCCTTATCATTAGTAATCATCATCATATAATTTTCCCACTTCTCTGGTAGAGCTTCCATAATCTTTTCTTTTCTATCTGCTTCATCTTTTGTAAGATTCACCAACTTCATTTCACTCATTAAATGTGCAAATCTTGCAATCAGATTTGGAATTGATTCATTTTGATAATGCTTGAAGCTATTAAATTCTTTCTTCAACACTTTTTGTCGACTTTTCTTATACTAATCATTGCCTTCACATCTCTTTTCTAGAGCATCCCACAAGCTTTTTGCGGTATAGTTACTTGAAAATTGATGTAGTAAATCAGTAGGCAAAGCTATTGTTAAAGTTCCATAAGCCTTTTTCTCAGCTTGATATGCTTTCTTTTGTTCACCAGAAAGCTTCCTTTGAAGGATTGGCTCCCCATCCTCACCCTTAGGATATGTGTATTGTTCAGAATACGATAACCACATATCGATATCATTTGCAGAAACAAACACTTCAAATCGTGTCACCCAACTATGATAATCTTCTAACTTAAGTAATTTCGGAACTTTCTGACTTGTTCCAATTTCATTATCATAGTTAATCATTGTTTGCATCGTTGCCTAAACTGAATTTTGAATAGCCGCGAACGCTTGAAAATCGGACATTTTCGAAAAACTGGTTACTGTTCACTCCGAGCTTCGTCCGAACTTCCTCCGATCTGCCTCCGAACTTAGTCCGAACTTAACACCGCCGAACTCTCTCCGAACCTGACCTTCAGACGAACAAGAATCAAACAACTCTGAACGATCACCGAACTTAGTCTGAACACTGACCGATCCCTCACCGAACTCTCACCGAATCAATATAGAGACCAAACTCCGTCCGAACCTCAAGTTCGGAGCGGTTATGCCGAACTTGTCCGAACCTCAAACAGGACAGAATTCACTCGACGCCATTTTCACGATTTTCAACGTTTTTTACTGGAATTTTCGACAAGAATACAAGCAAACATGATAGAAACAACTCAGGAATGAATTTTGAATGAAAAGCACACTCGAGACGACCAAACGAACTAAAAAATGATTGACATTTTCGTAAAAAACGTGAACTTGAACTCAAAACTCCGAGAAACACTGATTTCCGACTAGTAGAGCAAACCTAATGCTCTGATACCACTTGAAAGTGCATGAGCGTGCGAATCTTCTACTTAGTCCTAATAAAAACAATATAAACGAGATGAAACACAAAGAGTAAATACAAATGAGCTTTGTATTAACCACAGAGACCACAGAGTACACAGAGAATATATGACGCGGAAGCTTAGACTGTTATCGCTCCTGATTCCAATACATGAAACACATATTTATAGGGCTGATATACGACCGGCCGAACCTCAAGTTCGGCCACACGTTCGGCCATGTCCGAACTCCAGGTTCGGCCTGAGTTCGGACCTCAGCATCCTTGTGTGAATCCGTCTTGTATTCGATACTTCACATGATGATCAAGAACCATGTATCAACATAGTTGTTCTTGGCGAGTTCATAACTTGGCGATCTCGACCATGGGCTTGGCGATCTCGAATAAAGCTTTGCGACCTCGTATAAGGCTTGGCGGCCTCGAAGAAACTTGGCGAGCTCGACTGATCCTCACTTCTAGATTTTTATTCAAATAAGTTTCAGTGGATTTCGATCGTCTAGAATGATAGAGCATCGAATAAGGAGTTCAGGGACGTAAAAATCGTTAACTTTGGTTGAGTTTTCACCGAGTTATGCTCAAAATACGTTTTTCCGTTAACCCTCGTTTTTCCGGTGGCCTGTCTCCGATCAGATTAGGGTTTGGGGTGACCGGGTGACGTTTGAAGAAGACGCCGACGTGGCGATAAGCTACTGGATGCAAGAGAATTTCTCTCTCCTTTCTTGTCGATAACCCAGGTCAACCCGAGTGGATTGTCGAAATCCTATTGGTTAGAGATAGTCACGTGGGACCCGCTGGTACTAAAAAGAACCGTTGAGAACATAAAGCTTCTGCTCTGTGATTGGCTGTATCCATTCCCACACGGATTGCTTCTTCTGGACCGCTAGATCTCCTTTTTGTATACCGTGGATGCTCCTGGAATCTCTGCTCTGATTGGTTGCTTTCCACAGCACACGGATCCAACTCCCTAGTCGTGGATCAGCTTAAATTTCAGCCGTTGATCCTGTTTTCAAGCTGAATTCTGATTGGCCTATAAATAATCTCATGGATCATGGTTTTAATTAGAGATTTAATTAAATATAATGGTATTTTCAGCTTTATTTCGTTAAATGCGGGCATTTTCTAATAAGTCTTTTACGAGACAAATGAGATAACGCTGCAACGGAATTTTGGAAATATTTCTCTGGTTCATGGATTTATTCCACCATATTTCGACCGGGTTTCTTGTTTTTGTTGACGTCAAGACCACGTTAGCTAACGATCACTGATGGACTGGTTTCGCTTCTCGGTTAAGTTTGTGATTGTTTCGTTATGTCTCACTCTAAGTTGTTTAGCTGATGCAGCGATGATGTCATCTAACCGAATTAACTGGAATCTCAGTTAAATATTGGAATATTCCGTTAAATCTCTAAGGGAAGGCCAGTTACTTGAATAAAATTGACGGTTTTCTCAGATTTATTCCAAATTGCACCGTTTGACTCAGAAATCTTCACGGAATATTTTTCCGAGCTCGATTTTCTTCACCCAAAATTGCGAAGACTCCGGTTATGAATAAATTTTGCGCTTACGCTCGGGATCTCAGTTTTTCACCGATTTAACATTTTATTTTTGCATCCAACCCAGTCACGCGGACAAGTTCAGTATTTATGGATCATTCACAACTGTCAGTATCAGGCTTCCGGTTTCTCGCAAGATTGTCTGATTTCAGGATTTTAGTACCGTTTTCTCTATGGAACTGAGCAGAACGGTTCCACTCTCTGCATCTGATTTTCCGCTTCCGCATCGGATGTTTTCAAAGGGATCTAGAGAAAAGGGGGAACCATTATGGATTTGGATTATCGGGTCGATTATAAGAAGTTGGAGCATTTTCAGTGATTGATTGGTTTATCTGATTCGATTTGTTGTGATTTTGACTCCGATGTTCAGCATTCTTAGTATTGTACCCGACCGTCTGAACCAAGTGAACTGCAACACTTGGCTCTCAACTGGAGCAACAAGAACAGAAGAAGCTTATTCAAAGGGGGAATCTTTACAACAGAAAGATTCTGGTTTATCAGTTATTCTTCGAAGATGTACGATGGAGCGGTTCTTCACCAGTATGACAGATTTGATAGCGTCAGTCAAGGGGGAATTGTTAGAACTAAAATATGTGTGACTGACGCCATCAAATCTATTCTCGAATAATTCGGTTGAAGAATCCATTGTGAAATGATTCAGAGACGCAGATTGTGATGATCGAGGCTTGCAAGTTTGGACCGGAGACGTTTTCTTGAAAAGTCAACTGTTCAAGTCAACGGTCAACGTAAAAGTCAACAGAAGATCGGTTCGAGCGAGTCAAGCTTCATATTAATTAAATCAACTTTGATTTAATCAATAATTTACTTTAGTTGTTTATTTGTAATTTGCTCATTTTATTCGTGTCTTGCTAGTTAGTGGGCTAGTTAGCACATGGGCTCTCTATATAAGGGAGTGATAGCTTCATTTGTTAAAAAAAAAGAGAGAATAAGCAAGAATAAGAGATGATTCTTAGAGTGATGTGAGCTATCATTTTCTAGAGAGAGAGTCTCAGATTAGGTTTGAGCTCAACCAATGTGACCATGGATTTCCTATGATGGGTTTGTAATCATTCAGTTCGTTGTAATCATTCAGTAATAATAAATGAATCATTTGATTTATTATTTCTTGTTATAGATATTTTTAGATTCTCGTCATCCCGTCTCCTCATCTAATCTTCGTTTTTGCTCACGATCGGGATTCTTGATGTGAAATTGGTTCTGACACATAATACAAAAAGAAGTATGAACAAGCCATGCAGAAAGAAAAGGCATTAATGGCTGAAGTTTAAAATTGGGACTCTGAGTCATCATCAGATGAAGAATGTCAATCCAACAAATGCCTTATGACAAGCGATGAATCTTTTTCAACTGATCTCTTTGAAATCTAACATGGAAAACAAGTAAGCTCATCTCACTCTAATCTAATCATTCAATTGAATAACATGTCAATCAACTATAAAGTTCTTCAAGAAAATTCTGAGAGAAACAAACTCTTAAATGAAAACAAGTTTAAAATTTTTGAAGAAGAAATCAACTCTCTCCTATCTGAACTACATCAACTAAAAGAGGATAGAGAAAAAGAATTGTTGAGATTAAGACAACTAGAAACACAAAATTTGAGGGATAAAGCCATAATTGATCATTATGAGACTGAACGTGCAACTTTATATCAAATGTTGCACATGGAAAAAAAAGACAATAAATGATCTAATAAATGCTCATGATCAACTTGCAAATATGACTAACACACCCAGAAATCATGGGCAAGGGATTGGGTACGTTCAAGGGACAAAAAACTCCAAGACCGTCTTTGTAAAAAGTAGCAGTCAAAATGAATCACAATTGGACAACAATGCCAAAAACAAAAGTCCAGTCTCTAAATCTTCATACAACAATCAGTCTAACACTGATGACTCAAACAAGACCAAATCTGAGTCAACCAGCTCCTCAAGTCGAAATCTTGAAAATTTTGGAGAAAGTACCATATACAAGCATTGCATGTGTATTGAAATGGTAAAACTGATTGGAAAACACTACAATATTAAACAAATATACTCAGCAAAATGTAACACCTCTTTGAGTATATCCCCCAATTCTGCGAGAATAAAAAGAAAAGAAACCACTGAAACAACAAACAAAAAACCCAAAAACAAATGGGTTCCGAAAACCAAATAATTTTTTTGTTCGCTTGAACGGATATCCTTCAGAATTTCTGAAGAATATCTGTATCATCCAAGAGACTCCCAACCATGCACATATTTAGGGGTAGTCTTCTCTTTCATTATATGTTATTACCTTTTTCAATAAATGATCTTAAAAGACAATTTTCATTTTCAAGATAAAGTTGATTTTCTCTTCTTGATATGAAATGATGCCCGTCAGATAACATTCTTAAATAGTAATAGGCATTTTGGGAAACAAATCTTTGTAAGTTAAAGCACACAAAAGAGGTAATAATCACTACTACAAAAAAGGCCTTTCTTGACGTGCAATGCGTGTCAAGAAAGGGTCTTCTTCACACGCAAATGCGCGTCAAGGAAGTCGGGGTCAAGAAGCTTCTTGACGTGCAAAATGCGTGTCATCCCATTCTTGACGCGCGAACGATGACGCGCATTTTATGACATGAAATGCGCGTCATAAATGCGCGCAGGAAGCCCCTACCATAAATGAAGATGACACGCATTTTTGCGCGTCAAGAATGTAAAAGAAATTTAAAAAATATATATTTTTTAAATAAAATCACTAATTTCTACAAATATTGACAATTCATCTAATTAGAGCATAAAAATACACTTACAGCAAAATAGTACATTTCATATATAGAAAATAATTAGAATATTTCATACAAGTACTAAAATATTTCAACGTTAACAAATAAATGTACTAAGCCCATCTAACACAATATGTCCCTTCCACAAACATTGTTAGAATTTCCTTCATTTTCTCGAGTTCCTTTACAAGTCATTGAACCGTCTGCAGACGAAACAAAAGCAAAACCTTTAGACAGCTAACCTTGAGGGAGAGTGTCGTTTTCACTTCTTCCATTCTTTCATCGGCTTCTTGCTTATGCTTTTTATCTAGTTCACTCATCGTGTCAGCGCATTTATAACTTCTAGTTCATTATCAAACCACCCTTCTAACCCAATTGGATTCAAAAATTCTGTTGCCTGCAATTTTACAACAGAAGAAACATTTTAGAGTAAATTTGGTCAACAAACCCACCACTAGATGAGTTTTTAGCCAAATTGAGGCAACACATTGCTGCAAACAGAGCCATGGAACTAATACTAAACTTTGTATTCCAGCCACTACTAAAAGACACCAATTTTGTCTTCTTGTACTCATGGTCTATGTACTGGTTTCAGTATCATTCCTAGCATAAGAGATACCCAAATATGATTCTCGTTGTGGTTCACGTTCAGAAAACAACGTCTCTCTTCTCATTAACAGCAGCATGATAGAGTAACAGCAACATAATATAATAGACTAACACTTATCAGCATAATAATATATTGATATTTATGATATAAGTCATATAACAACATATACAATTAAATAGCAGCCTATAACAGCAGCAATTCAGCATGTTATGAAGCATGAACAGCTGTAACAACATGAACAGATTATAGCAATTAACAACAAACAACTCTTTGTAATTTCTGAAAAAAATAAATTTTGGTCGATCAAATGGTTTGAATATATGTTGAATATATGTCATTAAAACATCCCAAAGCCACTACATGTTATCATAGTAAAATAAAATACAACATTCACATCAGCTTACCTTGATAAGCTGGTAAAAATCTGTTCTCGCATTAACGAAACAAAATGAAATAGAACCTATAAAAAGGTGAGTGAATGAGAAAACAGAAATGGCAGTAGAAAATGAAGCAGAAACCGATAAAGCTGATGACAATGTGGAAGATTCACCTTTGTTTTGTACGACTTGTCAATAGATTTTACATGCTTTAACGAGTTATTTTTTTTAGTTAGTTCAGACGGGGTTGGTCAAATCAACTCAAATTTTTATTTTGGGTCATGTCCCTAATTGCGGACCCTACTAAAAATCAGTTTCTAATCGGCCACAACATATATCTTTATTGAAATATTACTTTCATGTCATAAATGCCAAACCACCCAAGTGACAACACAGAATAAAAATCAGATCCAATTAAGATGGGTAGCGATCATACCTAGGATAACAAGCAGAATTTGCACCTGTAAATAATCAAGGAACACACAAACAAAGATAAAAGTCAGGAAATCTTTATTATGTAAGGAGTTAAATTTCACAGGGGACTGACTAACCAACAGGGGTGTTTGGGAAATAGTAGCAGTGCCATGGAAATCACAACTCCCTGAAACTTGACCATTATTTTGAAAAAAAAACAATTGACTACAATAAATTATGCTAGGGCTCTAATAGTATTCTCGATATCAAATAAATTATAGAGATTGAGGTTGAGAGCTTGAGGTAATAGCTAACCTTTGACCATATATACATTGTCTCTGCTAATCTTCTTGTGAAGAACAATCCTCGCTACTCAAAAACTAACTTCATTACTACAAAAAAAACTCCTTTTATGGCCTATCATCATGTTGCAGCTATTAGTTAGTTTTTGTTTCATCTTGTAAACAAAATAGAGAAACTAGAAAGTGCAAGTGGTTTTCATTTGAAGTTGTCCATTGAAAGAGTTCACTAAGAAGTGAAGATGCAAACAACCTAATTGACCCATTAAAGTCCAAATTGGTAATTGTGTGTTGTGTTAAACCAATACAACTATCAAGAGAATGTGAGAACCTGAACATAGGACATGTAAAAGAAATCCTGAAGGGAACCCACCTGCTTATCAACAAGCGTGAATTTTGCAGTACCTGAGTTAATAAGAAACCCATGAGAAGTTAGCATTAGTGCAATCATACAAACCCTTAAATAAACATTTCTAATGTCCCTTGCTGTTTTACTAAAAGGAGGGGCAAATACACTACAAATAGGAATCAAAATTCATTCAAAAAATAGAGTATAACTTGAAACTTTGTGTAAACAAAGCATATCGTTTTAAAGCATGTCACCATTTACCCTTTTAGATCCCACAGTATTGAAGTAACCAGCAGAAAAACCTCCGCTAAATGCCAAACCTTCTCCTCCCTTCTTCGTCTCTAACCTAAAAAGCATGTTATATAACAATTAATCTTAAATAATGCACAACACAAGTGCCACACACATCAAACTCACATCAAACTCAGTTTCACGTGCACGATAACAAGAATGTCATCCAATTTTTTCTTTTTATTATGTTCTGCTACCTCCATTCCAAAATCCTAGACGTGTTTTTACTCTATTTAAGCTGCCAATGTGTGAAAATCTGAAAGCCAAAATCAAATATCTAATGGATTTTAGTAGACTCTTGAATAGATGTGATAAGTTATGTTTAAGAACACTTTACAACATAAGGTAAGTAGCACATGTTATGGCATTGCTTGGTTAGTTTAGCTTTCATTTGTATCTTCCACAAACTATGAATCACGATAAACTTCCGTAATCTTAAATAATGCACAACACAAGTGCCACACACATCAAACTCACATCAAACTCAGTTTCACGTGCACGATAACAAGAATGTCATCCAATTTTTTCTTTTTATTATGTTCTGCTACCTCCATTCCAAAAATCCTATACGTGTTTTTACTCTATTTATGCTGCCAATGTGTGAAAATCTGAAAGCCAAAATCAAATATCTAATGGATTTTAGTAGACTCTTGAATAGATGTGATAAGTTATGTTTAAGAACACTTTATAACATAAGGTAAGTAGCACATGTTATGGCATTGCTTGGTTAGTTTAGCTTTCATTTGTATCTTCCACAAACTATGAATCACGATAAACTTCCGTAATCAAATGTCATAAAACTCAACAGGAACAGAACCAAAACCTCAAATAAAAAACCCTAACCGAGTCTCTAACTCACTCAAACCAATGCAAATCGAGAATTTATAACCAATTAACGAAGCCTAAACAAACTTCGGCTATCTGAAAGAAGAATGTGTAAAGAATTGAACGTGGAAATCGAAACAAACCTCTTGTTTCCAAGGAGCAAGGGTTCGTACCTGACCAGAAGCTTCTGCAATTGATTTTTTCTTGCGGTGATGGTATCTTCTTCCCGCTCGATTAGGGTTCCGATGAACACAAAATTATCTTCGTCACTCTCCATTTTTCACCAGCGTATGTGTTGATTGAGGCCGACCTGGACAAGGGTGGAGGAACCTCCGGACCAGCAGTGGGAGGAGGGAAGGAGGTTTGGAATGGCGAAGATGGGGTGGGGCGATTATTTCCTCCGTTGAAGATAGGAGCGGGATGGCGGGAATACATTTTGGGGGAACTTTTTAGGGCCTAAGATAGAAAATTTTGGGAAAAATTGATAGGAGCGGGACGGCGGGAATAAATTTTGGGGAAATTTTTTAGGGCAGATAGAAAATTTTGGGGGGAAAATTTATAAAACGACGGAAGCTTCTTGACACGCACATTTTTAAGTGTACTCCGTGTTTTTTTTATTTATTATATGACACAAATTTTATGACGCTAATATATGCGCGTCATCTATCCTTAGAATTTTTCAAATTACGACAGATTTTTAATGACACGCAATATTTGCGCGTCATAAAAGTAGCGCGTGTCATCATTCGCGTGTCAAGGAAAGCCATGTTTCTAGTAGTGAATACTCTAAAAATAGGAGAATGATGAAAATAAGAGTTAATTCCCTCTAACAAACCATCCCAACTACCTCTATCAGAGGTCTAAACAGCCGACAAAACCCAAAAGTCTTACTGCCAAATATCCAGACTTCTGAACTCTTCCCGATTACAAATAGATGAATATCACTCCTAACTCATCCAAATACTCATCCAAACAAATCCAATCTTCATTCAGATATTCATCAGAAAATGGATTTTCAAGCCATGTTAGACAGACAAGCCTTCCAAATTCCACTTCACCAAGCTCACAACCTCTGTCTTCATACCTCCAACCATCAGTCAACCTTTACCAGAATGATGAGGTTCTTGAAAACTTGTGCTATTGGGTTTGTACTTACCCAAAACACTCCCTTCTGATACGAATTTCTAAAGGAATTATGGGTCAATGCAAGATCTGTACCCAACCTACCTGGAAGCACAATAAGAACTCGAGTGAATCACCTCACCTTTGAAATCACTGAAGACTCCATTCGCTCTGCTCTCAATCTAAATGACAAAAATGGAGCCATTCACTTCAACAAGGCCTAAGTCATTGAAACCTTCATTGATATTTGGTATGATGGAAATTTTTTCGAAGAACATGCCAACAAATTCCATCTTCCTCTCATCTAGCAATTCTTCTCTCAAATTCAACTATGCTTTTCTTCCAGAGTCAATAATCATCATCCTGCTGACCATGAAACTCAAATGGTCATGCATGCTCTTATACACGGACCGGATATGAACTTCTCTCACTATCTTCTGCAAAACATGAAAAACAACTATTATCTCCCTGTAGAAGAGAGAGTTATGCTGTATCCTTGTTTTGTGACAACAATGATTTGCTAGGCTAGGCCAAGCAATGGGAAGCAATTCCACGCAAATATCCCACCCAACTTGTACCTTCTCAAAGGTATCTTGGTCTTCACATCACTAGACTTCCAAATGAGATAATAGAGGAAGAAGATGAAGGCCTGAGACCCATATCTCATAACAACATTCCTTCCAACTTGAAGCCAGAGCACACCCTCCTATACCCACCGGAATTATCCTACCTTGTACCTATAGAACTACATGTACTCACTTAAACTTAATGTTTGAATAAGTTCTGTACTAGGTGTCTCTTTGATAAAATTGTTGGAAAGTTTGTTAAAACTGGATCTTTTGGGATTACTTTAAGAAAAGCTCAAAGTTGTGTTAAGCTAAAGCATCTCCACTATTGATTCTGTGTTTGTTTTGATTTTCTCATAAAATTGGTCATACAGAACAACTACGGAAATTCCGAAGTAGTTCTGTACAGAAGCTAGAATGGTAGAATGAAACAAAAAGAAGATATTAAGAATCTTTGGCATACCTTCACACACACACACACACTTGCACACAAAAAAATAAAAAAAAATAAAAAAAATAATAAAAAAAGGAGGAGGAAGGAAGAAGGAATGAAAAAGGTCCACTGAAAAGTTTCGTGAAAAACAGTAGTTGTTGGAAGGAAAACACATTTGATCTCACCCTGAAAATTGGGATCAAAACAATTCTTCATCAAGAAATTCCAACCGAAAATGAAGACGTCAAAGGCTCCCAATAAATTGAAACAGTAACTTTTACAGTTACGAGGCAAATCAATGATCCAATGGACATCCCTTCCACCACCCAGTCAATCCAATTGGTGAAAAAGAGCCGTTAAAACCCTAGAATCTCTCTCATGCTATAAAACCCTCATTCATTCCCAAAATTAAACACCGTTCCTAAAACTCACAATCCTCTCCAAGCAAAGCATTTCTTTGAGCAATCAAAATGGCTTCATCCTCCCAAATCTCCCTGTTCAAGACATTCAACATAGAGCAAAACAATATGCGAGCAAATCTAAACCCACCAGCTTACTCAAACGATGTACAAATCATCATAGAAGCATTAAGGTACTCGCCTCTCATAACAGCTCTCAATGAAGATGAAGAAATCACCAAAGAAACTGTTATGAATGCCGGGTCAACAATAAGAGTAAAAACTAAAACTGTGACTAAAAAGGTATGGATTGAAGCGCTCATTGAAAATGAAGATCGCTCCACAACAAATCTACAGTTTTCAAAAGAAGATTTCACATAAGTTACTGACCTCAAAGCACCAGAAGATCCTGCTCAACCCCCAACTAAAACAGAAATCCTTAAAACCATCAATTCCTTGAATAAAGGAACAAGCTTTACCACAATCTCAGGAATAAACATCAATCAACTAGAGAGAAAGTGGAAGCTGATGATGCACACACTCATCTACAGCCTAACCGCTAAAGTCGGATCATCAGATCAAGCTAGTGAATCAGTGTACTCCATAATGGTTGCTCTAATCCTGAACAAAAGGATAGATTATGGAGTTATACTGTGGAGGAATTTAGTAAAAAGAATTGAAAATAAACACAAGGAAAAGAAAGAAACTGCCCACATTCCATTCATAAGGTTTCTCTCTCTCTACTCATCTTCAAAAAATGTCAGGAAGGATCGTTAGATATAACAGGAGCTAAACATAGGTCAACCACTCTAAAAATTCTAAAAAAGTTTGAATCAGGTACAACACACTCTATATCCTTTGTACCTATTTCATTATTTTTAAATATACCAGTTAGCTTCCCAGTTTTGATGAAATACAAAAAAGGAATAGAACTACAAGAACAAAACTCATCTGAACCTGAACAACCAACCCCAAAACACAACCCACAAACATCTCACTTCTCTGAATCAGTCAACCTAAACATAAATTCACCTGACTCTCCCACATCTAACTCCACCACCCCAGCCTACAAAGACTTCAACTTTAACCTACCAAACTCACCTCCTCAGATCTGCATTCCTGAAATAGCCACCAAGCCCAGCCTGTTTGATGACTCCGAGAGTCATTAGCAAGCACCAACAAGTGGAGACTCAATGAATCAAGGAAACTTGGAAAGAACTCACGGGGATTGGTTCCCTAAGGATTCAACACATGAGGATTCAGAAAATAATTATCAAACAACACATGAGTCTGAATCATCCAGGGTAAAGACAATGAATGTGGAAGACCTAGGAACATCGGATATTTCTGGTATTC
Organism: Deinandra increscens subsp. villosa; assembly: GCA_039602395.1. Classification (NCBI taxonomy): domain Eukaryota; kingdom Viridiplantae; phylum Streptophyta; class Magnoliopsida; order Asterales; family Asteraceae; genus Deinandra; species Deinandra increscens. The sequence goes on along the minus strand of JBCNJP010000024.1, from coordinate 17,699,407 downwards.
TAGGCACTAACAAAACTTTCAACAGAGAATCTGTTAGTAAAACTGCTGGACATGTGTTCTCCACTGGTATGTTAGAGAAAGAAAGATCATCTGTTGATCCAACTCCAAGCTTACCCAGTATCCTACTCAAATCTGATCCCTTAAAGTTCTCTCAAACAATTAGAGAGAAAATATTCAATTTCAAAAGGGATAAAAAAATTGATCTTCATGAGCTAGGGAAACTTAGGCACTCAAACTCAGAAAAGCTGATGAAGGTGGAAAGAGACACAACTCAGAACACCAATCAACTAAACACTCTAGCAGATGAGCTGAAAACGTGGAAAAGAAGAACTAAGTAAGGAGGCCAACAAGATTTCAGAAGACATCAGCAAAAGCCTTCAAAATTTGCAATTTGTAGAGACGAGTGATGATGAACAAATCATTAAGAATTTCTCTACATAATAAATAAACAAGAAGAAAACTCTTGAATACATAGGCAAATATTAGGCAAAGAAGGCACAAGAAGAAATAAGATCAGTCAGAAGCAAACTGACAAGAAATCAACTGACTTCTGCACACCTGGAGATCAAACACTCTTTTCAAGAAGATCAGATGAGAAAGATTGAAAGAGAATGGAAACAAAAAGTAAAAGGAACAGATGAGAAAAGAAAACCAATCACAATCTCTGTTGAACCTCCAATAAAGACGACAAGACTTCAAGGTAATGATCCAAGTGAAGAAGAAGATGGAATAGAACAACTCAAGAGAAAGAATACAAAGAAATGCAATGTTGGAACTTTTAATAAGTGTGACTGACGCCATCAAATCTATTCTCGAATAATTCGGTTGAAGAATCCATTGTGATTTGATTCAGAGACGCGGGTTGTGATGCTCGAGGCTTGCAAGTTTGGACCGAAGACGTTTTCTGGAAAAGTCAACCGTTCGGGTCAACGGTCAACGTAAAAGTCAACGGAAGATCGGTTCGAGCGAGTCAAGCTTCATATTGATTAAATCATCTTTGATTTAATTAATAATAATTATGTCATTTGTTTTATTTGTATTTAGCTCATTTTATGTGTGTTAGCTAGTTAGTGGGCTAGTGAGCACATGGGCTCTCTATAAATAGGAAGGATAGCCTCATTAGATAGAAGATGAATAATTATGAATAATGAGTGATGTGAGCTATCACTTCTAGAGAGAGAGTCACACATTGGGTTTGAGCTCAACCCAATGTGACCATGGATTTCCTATGACGAGTTTGTAATCATTCGGTTCGTTGTAATCTTTCAGCAATAATCAATGAATCGTTTGATTTATTATTTCTTGTCATGTATTATCTTTGATTCTCTGCATCCCGTCTCCTACGATCTCACCTCTGTTCTTGCTCAAGATCGAGATTCTTGATGTGAAAATCGGTCCTGACAAATGGTATCAGAGCGGGTACCGATCAGATTCATCTCACCGTGAATCTGGTCACTCGAATCTGTGATTTTGAGCTTGAATGAGGTGCTGATTGAAAAAAACCCACTTTGGAGACTTTTTCTACTTTTTCTTATTTTTGGAGCTGATTGATGATTTCTGGATGAATCTGATGATAGATTCTTGTTATTGGGTTCATTTGGATATGTTTTCATGCTCCATAGTGTTCAAATCAGTGAAGAAATAAGAGATCTGAGCTGTATATATCGCAAGCAGTGAGGGTTTTCCCGTTTTTGGGGTTTTGAAGATTTTTTGAGCTTTGATTCTGAGTTTTTGGTGCTAAAATCAGTGTTTTTGGATGAAATAAAGTATGAATCTTGATGGAAAACGCATTCCGGATCCATTGGGAGCATCGGTTTCGCCTGATTCGCAACATATTTGACAGATCTGGAAAAACACACACTTGACGGTGTTTGTGCGTGTTCTTCATGTTCTTGGTTATTTTCCAGATTTTTGTAGCTGATTCGATCTGATTTACTGCTGTTTATGGATTGTTTGTGGCCAAAACATTGTCATGAATAGCTAATCTTCATGAATCGGTCACGAATCTGTGGTCTAATCTCATTTTGGGACATCGAATTCGCATCAGATTTGACTGTGTTCATCGTTTTTCTGGATTTTGTTTGAAGGTTTGAAGTTGCTCTTAGCGACTTCACGTTGTTGAAGATGAACTTGGCGACTTCGACATTATTCATGGCGATCTCAGTTTGTTCTTGGCGATTTCAATAAAGCTTGGCGGTCTTGAACGGTTTTAGCGATCTCGACTGTGCTTGGCGACCTCGAATATAGTCTTGGCGATCTCAAGTATATCTTGGCGATTTCGATCTCTTTGGCGATCTCGACATGATCTCATCATCTGGGTCTTCTGTTTGAATAAATTTCAGATCGTTTTTGTTCGTCTAGGATCGTAGAGGATCGAGAACACGAATCCAACGGTACAAAAATCATCAAAAACGGATGAGTATTATGGGAGATATGGCACTTTCACGTTTTTCCGGCGGATATGCGTTTTTCAGGCGAGGTTTCCGACCAGACTAGGGTTACGCAAGGTTGAAGACGAATTAAGGTGACCAGCTATGACGTGGAGACCAACTATTGGTTGGAGACGAATTTCTCTCTCCTGCCTTGTGTCGGTCAACCCAGGGTGGTTGTCGACTTCTAATTCGCTGCATGCATTCTTGTGGGTCCCAGATTTTTTTAAAAAAAAATTACACTCTTCTTTATTGTCGTGTGCTATGGCTGAAAAGAGAATAAGGTGGGACCCAACTGAATTAATTAATCGCTTAACCCTAATGGCTGTCACATTTTGGTTTGACAAAATTAATTTGGTGGGACCCTACCCACATAAAGGATCCGTTTGAAGGCTATGTGCTGTGAGCCTCTTATTGGCTGGAAAGGAAGATCAGTGGTCCCACTCACTCAAACAACCGTTGAAAGGCATTGATTTGCAGCGCTGTGATTGGCTGCCTCCCCCCTCACGCGGATCTCTGTTTTGGGCCGTGGGATCTCTCAAATCTGAGCCCTTGGATCGCTTTTGTGCTTTTTCTTGATTGGGTAATCCTTGGCTCACACGGATCATGGATTCAACCATCAGATCAATTTTTTTTCCAGCTGTAGATCTGGCTTTAAAGATGAATTCTGATTGGTCCATATCTAGGCACATGGATTGTGTTTTCTTGTGGAGATTTAACAAAAAAAATAATAATAATAACGAATTTTCCAGTGTTTTCGTTAAATGCGGGGCATTTTTCTTGTCAGTTTTTAACGAGACTTATGAGATAACGCCCGAACGGAATTGCGAAAATTTTTATTGGTCATGGATTTATTCCGTTTATTCGACCGGGTTTCTGGTTTTTGTTGACGTCAAGGCCACGTTAGCTAACGACCACTGACGGACTGATTTTGCTTCTCGGTTAAGTATGCGACTGTTTCGTTATGTCTCACTCCAAGTTGTTTAGCTGATGCAGCGCTGATGTCATCTAACCGAATTAACTGGAATCTCAGTTAAATATTGGAATATTCCGTTAAATCTCTAACGGAAGGCCGTTACTTGAATAAAATTTTACGGTCTTCTCAGATTCATTCCAAATTGCACCGTTTGACTCAGAATTCTTCACGGAATATTTTTCCGAGCTCGATTTTCTTCGCCCAAAATTACGAAGACTCCGGTTATGAATAAATTTTGCGTTTATGCTCGGGATCTCAGTTTTTCACCGATTTGACATTGTTTTTGCATCCAACCCAGTCACGCGGAACAAGTTCAGTATTTATGGATCATTCACATCTGTCAGCACCCGGCTTCCGGTTTTTCGCAAGATTGTCCGATTTCAGGATTTCAGTACCGTTTTCTCTTCGGAACTGAGCGGAACGGTTCCACTCTCTGCATCTGATTTTCCGCTTCCGCATCGGATGTTTTCAGAGGGATCTAGAGAAAAGGGGGAACTTTCATGGATTTGGATTATCGGGTCGATTATCTGAAGTTGGAGCATTTTCAGTGATTGATTGGTTTATCTGATTCGATTTGTTGCGATTTTCTCTCCAACGTTCAGCATTCTTAGTATTGTACCCGACCGTGTGAACCGAGTGAACTGCAGCACTTGGATCTCAACTGGAGCAACAAGAACAGAAGAAGCTTATTCAAAGGGGGAACCTTTACAACAGAAAGATTCCGGTTTATCAGTTATTCTTCGAAGATGCACGACAGAGCGATTCTTCACCAGTATGACAGATTTGAAAGCGTCAGTCAAGGGGGAATTGTTGGAACTTTTAATAAGTGTGACTGACGCCATCAAATCTATTCTCGAATAATTCGGTTGAAGAATCCATTGTGATTTGATTCAGAGACGCGGGTTGTGATGCTCGAGGCTTGCAAGTTTGGACCGAAGACGTTTTCTGGAAAAGTCAACCGTTCGGGTCAACGGTCAACGTAAAAGTCAACGGAAGATCGGTTCGAGCGAGTCAAGCTTCATATTGATTAAATCATCTTTGATTTAATTAATAATAATTATGTCATTTGTTTTATTTGTATTTAGCTCATTTTATGTGTGTTAGCTAGTTAGTGGGCTAGTGAGCACATGGGCTCTCTATAAATAGGAAGGATAGCCTCATTAGATAGAAGATAAATAATTATGAATAATGAGTGATGTGAGCTATCACTTCTAGAGAGAGAGTCACACATTGGGTTTGAGCTCAACCCAATGTGACCATGGATTTCCTATGACGAGTTTGTAATCATTCGGTTCGTTGTAATCTTTCAGCAATAATCAATGAATCGTTTGATTTATTATTTCTTGTCATGTATTATCTTTGATTCTCTGCATCCCGTCTCCTACGATCTCACCTCTGTTCTTGCTCAAGATCGAGATTCTTGATGTGAAAATCGGTCCTGACATGCAAACCTTCATCTCAAGCTTATGAAGGCATGCCTCCTCCCCCACCTCCTTCTTCTCCTAAGCCACCAACAAAGACTGCCCAGAAAACAAATGCCTCTTAACCCCTCTCCACCGGAACAACAAAGAAAACTCCAGCTAAACAGACTCAAATACAATCATCCTCATAGCTGGATCTTTCATAACTGGATCAGCCTTTGAAGATGATTACTCTGAAAAGCAGAATATGCAAAAATTCATCCAGAAAGAAGTTAGAGAACTACAAGAGAAACTACTCAGGAGAGAAGAAGACAGGCCCACAATGAGCCCTCTATCAAGAAAAGCGTTTGACAGGTCGACCGGAATCTCAGTTGAAGAAAATCCAAACTACATAATGCCTTTGATTACTGAGTTCATAAAAATCAAGGCCTAACCTTTAACAAAACACCTTTGGGTAGACCACTTCAACTGTTACACAGTGAAGACAAAAGATGAAAGCATCAAAGAATTCACTGCTAAAGACCCACAACAATTTAACCCAATACAGTTGGTGTCATTTATAAGGTACTTCTCAAGTCAACCCTAAAAAACAGAAAGGGTAAGCACTGCTTTATTCCAAGGAATTGAAGCCGGTAAAAGGATGTTCAGAAGAGAAGCACAGGTGGACGTCGAACTAGCAAAAGAATCTAACATCCCTCTACTGTTCTTAACAAAGCCAAATGAGACTATCCCTCCTGAAGTCTCATGGAGAGGATCTGGTACAACATTTCTCAACACAATCTCTGGTATATGCTTCAGAGATATCTCTTAAGAAAGAAGGTTCTTCAGGCTAAAAGAAAAGCAGAAGTATACAAATCTGGCCTTAGAGTTCTTCCTATTTATTCTAGATAAATACAAGACTAACAACAGCAGCACCAAGGAAGTCATCACAGCAGAAATTGATGCCCAGATAAAGGAAAGATCTATCTTCAAAACCCTACTGGAAGAATGTACTACAAAGTATAACTTTGAAGTCAACTCACTCACTGGTAGGGCAAAAATCAGAAAAGACTTATAAATCCTTAAATTATGATAGACAAGACTTCTTTCATATTCCTTGAAAAGATCAACGAAAATGATCTATGTTTACATTACTTTCTCTTTTTGTTTATTTTCTTCACATACTTAGGGGAGATTGTTAGAACACAATGTAATTGTAACACAAAACAGTCAAGTATTAGAAAAAAAGATAAGATACATCCTTAAAAGAGAAAGGATACGAAAGTCTGTATGAATTACAGATTTCTGCATGATTTCTGTATTCATACAGAACTACTTTGGAAATTCCGAAGTAGTTCTGTACAGACTAAATTCTACAGAAATCCTCATTTCTGTAGAAGGCTTCTAATGGGAAGCATCAACAGTCTTCAAAGAAGAGTCCTGAAGGAGTTCTGGACTATCAAAACATAAAGATTACGAGAAGAACAAGTTCTATCTTTGTGTGAAGAACAAGCAAAATGAATGCCAACTTGGCATTAATCACGAAGGCAGTTGAAGATAGTTGAAAAAGAGATAAATTGAATCTCTTCAATTTATCTCTATATACTATGGAACACTCCAACATCAACCGTCCTCAACCACCTTATCTATATACAACTTGCTACATCTTCCTATAAATAGCAAGTTGACTTCACCAAACAAAGCAACACATCAATCATACAATTCAATATCTTCTGAAAGCAATTACAACATCACTCCCATAGAAAAGTTATTTCTGTTGATATATAGTTATACTATAAACTCGTGTAAACCATTATTTACATTTGAGATATATAGAATAACCCTTTTTATGAATTCTTGTCTTCCAATTTGATTTACTTTCCATAACTTGTTTAAATAAATTTGTGCCAACATTGTTAAAGAACCCTTCACGGGACACAACACCATCATTCTTCTTCTGGCTTCCTGGAGCAGGAGTAAGAGAAGGAATGGACGATGGAACGGAGGCTGAAACAGACTTAGATTTGGTCGACATTCTTTGGATTAGGGATCAAATAACGTAAGAGAAATTGAGAATTTTGGTAAGGTTAAAGCCCCACATGCCCCACGATGGGCACCAAACTGTTTTGATCAAAAATCACCAAGATGTTTAAGTGATCAAAGTATGGATATCGACGCAAGGATGAACGAGGGAAAATCCACAATTCTTAGAGTTTCCTCTAAGAATCCTGGTAAAAAACCTCAGGAGCCGGCCTGAAGAGCTTGCTGCCTGGCACTTTTATTGATAAGAAACTGAAAATTACAAGAGTTTTGGAGGTATGATCGATCAAACTAAGTGTTACACCAATTGTATACTAGCTATCATAGCTAAAGTGTGAGTGAATTATCTGTCCCTATGTCGATCATAGCATCTGATATATAACGATTACATTGATAACAAACTCTTCGGGATTCCTGGGATCTCATTCTCTAACTAATTTGACCGTTAAACCACTATGTGTCCACTTGATCTATGTCTTTCAACAGCTAGAGCGATTCTTCAGGAGGTAGTTGTGTAAAACACAATACGGATCTAGCTAGTGCATTATTACGTTCGGATTCAAGCACACAAGGTAAATAAACTTCCGTATATAGATCACAGCTTGTTTACAGAGAGAAACACAGAGCACTCAGGTTACACCTTGAAAACACACACTTAAGAAAGCTCAAACCTCACTCACACTCTCTGAATCAAACTGAAAACTATATATAGGGACTGATCCGGCGGACCAACTTACTAGCGTATCAAGTGGTCCGGCGTACCACTTGATCCGCCACTGATCCGCTGGATCTTACAAAACATAAACACATAACTTTACATACTCAAACTAACAAGACCTAGCACTAGACAACATAAAATGCTCTAACAAACTCCCCCTTGTCTTGTGCTAGTCTTCAGAAGCTCTTGTCTCTGTCTTCTTCCAATCCCGTCTTCGATTATTACCAGCATGAATTCCACCATCAAAACAAACTTTTATCACCTTCTGAAACTGCATTGCTTGATCACGACATTCAGGCTTGTAGAGAATCTTGCTAGAGTGAAGCTTTTCAACATCATTCTTTGACAAATTTATCAATGACATCGGATCATAAATTCTCACAACCTTGTTGTCTTCTTTAATCACAATAACAGCTTCTCCAGTCACTTCATCATAATACCACCACCTCAATGTTTTGATGAAGTCCTGTTCCAGCCTTTTCAAAGGTATCTTCTTTAGCTGAATCGGCTTCTTATATTTCAGAATTACCCTTGGTCTGCCTGTAATAGGATGAATCTCTGTCGGATGTTCAGAATAGGTTGGTCTTTGAGGAGTCAAAAACCTGAACCTTCCTTGACATTCTTCGATTAACTTTTCTTTGAACACAGCAGCCAAAACATTTCCTCCAGGATTCAAAAAATGACTTCTCGACAAATCCCTCACATCACATACAGGTAATGTGTTGAACCTGGAAGCATTCCTTAGATATACAATCCCAAACTCCCTTTTTATAGCATAGCAGTTAAGCTCAGAATCAAACATCCAACTGATAATTTTTCCAGAAGCTTGTCTTCCTTTTCTATCAAAGGATCTCTTCTGATCAACAATCGTCTTTGAAGTTTGTTTAACTTGAACTGGAAACTTCTTAGCTCTTTGTTCTGTTAACCAGGCTTCAAATAATAGCTTCTTTTCCTCCTCTTCAGACATATTCACATTCTCAGATACTTCAGGTTGTTCTGATGATTTCTCTGTTTCAGCCTTATCCTCACTATCTTTTCCAAAGAAATTAAAACCTTCAGAATCATCATTATCAGCAAAATTTCCATACATTGTTGGATCATCAGGATATTCTTCTGCTGTCACGTCTTCTACCTCCACATGCTCATCTTCAAAAACTACCTCTTCTTCTGAATTATCTTCTTGATATGGCTCAGCAACTGGCACATTTTCCACATCATCCACATTTAAAGCAAAAATAGCTGCCAGCTGCTCTTTTGTGAAAGGGTTAACCAACTCTCCCTCTTTCATCTGAACCCTAGATATCGGAGTTACATCATATACTTCTTTGCCTGTAGACTCCCCCTGAGATGTTGTACCAGCAGCAGCAGCCGATGAAGTTCCTGCTGTATCAGTACCAGCACCAGCACCACTAGCACCACCATCAGGATTATCAGGATCATCATTTAAAAATTTCATTACATCCTCTTCTTCCCTGCATGTTTCTTCAGGATTTGGCCTCTTCTCCCCCTGAGCAGCTAAAGCTGTAAGCACTTGCTTAAGCTGCTCACCCATGGACAGAGACAATTGCTTTAACTGAGCAATTTCCCGATCTTTGGCCTCATCTTGAGCTTTTAAGTATAAGATGGATCATCATCAGTATCTTCAGCCTGTTTAGATCTACCCTCAAAATCCGAGGTATCTTGGTTCTGAGACTTCAAATAAGCAATATGAGCTTTAGAACCTCTCTTGACTGGTATCCCCCTAGTGTTGTGAAAAATTGTAACATATTCACTAGGATCTGAATCAGTCTCAGACGAACTACCAATCACATCAGCACCTTCATCTTGAATATTCACCCTTTCAGATTCATCGACAGCTTCAGTAGTTACTTGCTCTGAATGTTGTTCTTGAACTACAGGTTGTTGTACCATAGGTTCTTGTACAACAGGTTCTTGTACCACAGGCTCTTGATTCACAGGTTGCTCATCAGAATCATCTTCAGCAACCTCAGTTGGAAATCCATGATCATTGTAATGCAGTTCATCATCTGAACTGTCATCATGTTTAGCAGCACCATTATCTGGAGCTACATAATCCGGGTTAGCAAGATGACCAATCAACCTCTTATTCGGTGGAGGAATGGCATTTCCCTTTCTTTTGTAATACACAGGGATCTTGCCAATAGCTACTCTATTCATATGCTTCATCTCTATAATAGCAGCAGCGTTCTTTGGAAGGTTTCTAGTGCATTATTACGTTCGGATTCAAGCACACAAGGTAAATAAACTTCCGTATATAGATCACAGCTTGTTTACAGAGAGAAACACAGAGCACTCAGGTTACACCTTGAAAACACACACTTAAGAAAGCTCAAACCTCACTCACACTCTCTGAATCAAACTGAAAACTATATATAGGGACTGATCCGGCGGACCAACTTACTAGCGTATCAAGTGGTCCGGCGTACCACTTGATCCGCCACTGATCCGCTGGATCTTACAAAACATAAACACATAACTTTACATACTCAAACTAACAAGACCTAGCACTAGACAACATAAAATGCTCTAACAAGTTGTTCGTCCAATGTTACCTGCAAACAATTTATACATAAGGAAAAATACGGATTAGCGAATAATAACAAATCAGGATACCTGAGCCGGTAGGATTCACAATTTATATTCAGGATTCCTGAACTGTCTGAGATTCCTGGCGAGCATCCTGAATATCAACCCCTAACAGCCTGTAAGTGTTGGAAAAACATTAATTCCTCAATCATTTTCTTCTACAGTGGTAAATGACGATTCATATATTTATTTGTGGAATTTGGTTGTAGTTTGTTTACGAATTAACAATTTATAGTTGTATCTGTTTGATAATTATAGATCATGGAAGACGAACACGTAGTTGATAATGAACAGTTACAAACTATGCAAACTGAGGATGCCTACAGTGATGATGATACCTACCAATATGAGTCAGGTGATGATGGTCACAATGAAACCGGCACTTTTGAGTTCAATGATTGTGAACGAAATTCAGACACAGAGAATGGATTGGAATATTTTAAATCCAACAAAGAATAGAAACCAAAGGGGCATGAACATGTTGCTTAAGATGAATAATGCGTACACAAATTGGGGTGGAAAAAAATACAGTATGAAGTTTGATGTGGATGGAAGGTTTAGTGGAAGGTATAAATCAGAATTCATTAGTTTCCTAGGAGATCTGGTACGTGAAAATGTAGGTTTAAGTGTTTTAAACTGGAAGAAGGTTTCAAAAGAAGCAAGGGAAAAGCTATGGGAAGCAATAAAGGTATAACTCTTGATTACTTATTTGTACTGGCAACACATCTTATTGTTATTATACACTGTAATTTCATTCAAAGCCTAACATATTCATAATTATTATTTCAGCGATATTATGAAGTTGATGAAGGTAGAAAAAAGTATTTTATGAATCGCCTAGGTATGCTCTTACGAAGATTTTGAAGTAAGTTGTATGAATCTGACATACTACCGAATCTGGGTAAACCCAAGAAGTTTGCAAAAATCCCTAAATGGTACCGGACAATACTCCTTAACCAAGAACACTGGGACAACTTTGTCAACCATGCACAATCTGACGAGTTCAGGGTTTAAATCTTCCTCTTACCTTCATAATAATTTATGCTAATTTATTAGTTATTTAATTTAAGAAATTACTGTAAATATTGTTTTATTGGAAGGCTGTTTCGGTGAAGACGAAAGTTGCTCGTTCAAAGGCTGTTTCGGTGAAGACGAAAGCTGCTCGTTCAAAGTCTGTTTATAACCACCGCTTGGGGCGGGGTGGATATTCTAATCTAGAAGAGAAACTAGTAATTGTTCACCCTTCACCCTTAGTGTAAGATTTAACCATAACTTGTTCCTCAGTACATGTTTAGGACGTAAACATCATATGATGTGCTTTTATAGTAATGTGAACTTTTTTTCCTGTAAATTATAACAAGATTGAAAGTAAAATAATTGATAAAGACAAGATGCCTTCTCGGTCACTGTTATGGTATAAAGCACGCGAGAATAAAGCATGCGAAATAGAAGATGAGAATGTTAAAGCAATAGCAGCAGAACTAGTGAGTTCACTGGAACTTTATTTTTACTTACTCTATTACTGTAATTAATATATATGAATTCAGTTAATGTATATGACATATTTTTTTGTATAGATGGAAAATGAGAAAAAGATCACTGATGGACAGTTGAAACTTAAGCTAAGAAATGATTTCATGACAGTAGTCTTAGGAAAGGAAAATGTGGATCCTTACGAGCTGTTGACAGGGGAGTTAATCCTACTATATATTTCAATGTTCCAAGAAATAGAGGGTCCATGAAACAGCAGGTAAATGAGCTTCAGGTTGAACTAGAAAAGGATAGAAAAGAAAAACAGGAAAAGGATGAAGAAATTAAGGCGTTGAAAGCAAGGGTGGCGAAACAAGTAGCTCGGATATTAGCCACTCTTCCACATGAGGGGCATGTAATGTAACTTAATACAAACAGATCTACAACGCAAGTAAGTGATTCTAACCATGATAGCACTTTACTTGGATAGATAGAAAGGATTTATATCATTTTACTTGTACTTTACTTCTGATCGGGCCACTGCCATAAGTCCTACCAATCGGTCTCCAACGCAGTTAAGTCCATCAATCACAAATGGGCCAATAACTCCAGTGGGATCTAATTCACCTCCTGATATGATCAAACATAAAGGATCAACAGAGGCAGAAGTAACTCTAGTAAGTTATTATGTAAAATTTAAGTTTTTTTTTACATTAAATATGTAATTTAGAATCTTCCATGTGTTAATTATGTACTGTTATATATGTAACGTTCTGCAAAGAAAACCAGAAAAAAGGCCCCATCGAATGCCACTACTGATAAAGTCACATGGAAAGATTCAACGGGGGCTAGAACCATAGTAAGTTATTATTTCAAAATTAATTTGTTTAATTCTGAAAGCAGCAGTTACTAATTTTTCATGAGTGAATTATGTAATGATACGTAGGAAGCTGCAAAAACAACCAAAAATAAGGTTGAAGTAAAAAATGATGCTTTACCTCCTCTGACAGAAACCACACCTTTACCAGAAGTCATGCAGGTATGTACAATGATGAATATGTGTGTTGTATTTTTTTCTTTTTTGATGTTAATATGACATAAATCATTCCAGACTATCAAGTGTAAGCTGGCCTATCCATCCAAGAGACAAAATGTTGGGTTAGGTACTATTTACTCGTCCAAACGAAGATAAAAAATTCATGGAGTTCCACTCCAAGGTGATTACTACAGAGTGTCAGTTGATGAATTGAATGTACCGGCATCATTTATTCCATATGAGGCAGATGGTGTCAAAACAATCGAGAAAGCACTAAACCATTTTGTTGCTTGGCCAAAGTTCAATTGCCTTGACGAATCAAATGTTAGTTTATTTTAGTTTATTAATTTCCATAGTACATTATATTATTCAAATTAAATTAGTTTTCAATTATTATTTGTTTTATTTTTTCCGTTTCAATGCTGTTGATGTAGGAATCATTTATCACAACACCGGATCAAAAGAATGAAGATTAAAACGTCCAGGGGCCAAAGTTTAAAAGACATTATGTGACGAGATATGACATCGTGAAGCTGAATAAAGTTATTAAGAAGATTAAGCTCTAGGATGATTTAGTTTAAGATGCATCTCTGTTTTTTTTTTTAACATGATAAATTGAATATGTGGACAAATTTCAATTTATTTTAATAGTGAATGCTTTTATCGTTTAAAATTGTCCGTTTATGGTATTAAACTGGATCTTCCGGAACAACTTCTTCCAGAACAATAGTAACATGTTCCTCCGGAGTAAATTTTTTCGGTAGAACTGGATCTTCCGGAACAACTTCTTCCGGAAGTTAACCTTTTTGGTCTCATTATATCTTATTGTATTTTATGTCACTAAAAAGTATACAATTGTCACTTTATATTAACCATTGTGTATCTAAAACACACAAGTAGTCACATAAAATATAAAACTATGACTATAACTATTTTACCGTCATGTATTCATGTATCATATTAACAACTATGTGACCAAAGTTATAACAAAAGTGACACTTAGAAATAAATAATGTGACTATAAAATGTTTTCCGTCAAAATTTTATATGTTTTATACCACTAAACGGTATAATGATCACTCTATATTAACAACTATGTGCTTATTAACAACATATAGTCACAATTTACTTAAGTAATTGTGTCTAAAGTACATAAACAGTCATATAGAAACTAAAAATGTGACTAAAAGTGTGTTAGGGTGATGTATTTATGTAACATATGTGACTAAATGGGAAATGCAATAACCAAAAGTAAAGAATATTTGACTGAAGGCTAGCCAAAAATGACAGATACAAAATACATAATGTGATTATAAGATATTTCTAGTCACACTTTTATTTCACTTATGTCACAAAAAGCTATATAATGGTTACTTTATATTAACAACTGGGTAATTAATTGTGACCATTTTCCAACCAATAGTCATTCTAAGACATTTTTTTGTGTCTAAAAACTATGAAATAGTCACACTTCAAACTATTTCTACACAAATTTCATGATATAGTCACACATAACAAAATTATGTGAGTCTAAAACCTAACACACCTAAATATTTATTATGTGACCAATTGTTAGCAAAACATCACAGTAAACACAAAAAACATGTGACCATTTTATGTCACTAAAGAGTATATAATGGTTACTTTATATTACAAACTAGGTGTTTAGTTGTGACCATATACCAACCAATAGTCACTCTATTACATTTTTTTTGTTTCTCTAAAAGTTATGTAATAGTCACACTTCAAACAACTTCTACATCAACTTTCATGATATAGTCACACATAACAAAATTGTGTGTCTCTAAAACCTAAACAATAGTCACACCTAAATATTTGTCATGTGACTAGTTGTAAGCAAAACGTCACAGTGAACACAAAAATCATGTGACCATTTGGGAACATTATGTTACTAAAGAGTATATAATGGTTACTTTATAGTACATACTAGGTGTTTAGTTGTGACCATATACCAACCAATAGTCACTCTATGACATTTTTGTGTCTCTAAAATGTATGAAATAGTCACACTTCAAACTATTTATACATCAACGTTTATGAAATAATCACACATAACAAAATTGTGTGTCTCTAATACCAAAACAATAGTCACACTTAAATATTAGTTATGTGACCAGTTATTAGCAAAACGTCACAGTGAACACAAAAATGATGTCACCATTTGGGAACATTTTGTCACTAAAATAAAAATAAGTGTTACTATATAGGGTTTATGATCACATTATTGGATAACATTATTGGTCCAGCAAGAAAAATCGCTAGTCTATAGTCACACTATTTTATCTACGGTCACATTTTTTCGTATCATACGGTTACTGAATTTAAATGTCACCGTATATAGCCTATAGTGGCATGACCTTTGGTCACAGATGCAACGGAAAAATAAGTGTGACTAATCACTTACGGTCATACTTTTCTGATGTGACCGAAGGTCATATTTGTACTAGTGTACAATTTCAACATGAGTGATTTTCAAGCATTTGCGGCAAGTCAAAGTCAAACTGTACCCAAGTTGTTAAAGCTGGAAGATTATCATAGTTGGGTTAAACAATTTGAAGCCTATGTCAAGAAAAATAATGTTGATTAGGAGTTGTCCATTTATAAAGAATACATATATCCAAATATTAATGGAGTACCTACACTGCAAAGGTATCTTACATCTGATGAAAGGAAAAGTTATGAGAGAGAAGAAATAAATTGTTGAGATGCTCACTATGGCTTTACCAAAGGAGTTAGTAAATCGATTTACAACATGTTATAACTCTAAACAGTTATGGGATACTGTTTCTCAACATTGTGTTGACATTCAGACAGTAAAGTTTGATGAATGTTCAACTGAGACTGGTACAAAATCAAGTGATTCTGAATCAGATAATTCAGCATCTAGTGGTTTAGAATCTGGGAGTAATATGTTTTTAGATAAACAAGATTGTGTTATTGCTTCCAAGACTAAACACATTAATGGTTGTATGACTAGTTCTGTCTATGAAACAAGTTCTTGTGAGACATTTGATAAAGGGTCTGATAGTTTCATAGAAGCAGTTCAGAAGGAAGGTTCTTCAAAGTGTCCAAAGTGAGTTGAACTTGCTAAGATCAATGATGGTTTGTTGAAAGAGAAGAAAGTGTTGATTGAAGAATGTCACAAATCCAAAGCTGAAGCTAAGGAAGTTGCTGAAGATTTTGATGGATTATTTTAGAAAATCTATCCAGTTCAACAGAAATATGAAAGAGCTAATCAGATTGCTGTTGAGGCTGCTGAAAAAGTTATCTGTCTTCAAGAAGAGGTTTCAAAACTTCGGGATGCAAATGTTTTTCTCCAATATAAAAATGAAGTGTTGAAGAAAGATGTCGACATATTTAAAAAGAAATGGGAGAAATTTACAGAAGAAGTTTTAGCGGAATGTGATTTGAGAAGACGTTGAAAGTTCGTGAGCATCGGATCGTCTACTCGATCTAGCTATTTCGGATACAAGACGTAATTAAAAGATTGTTTTATTAATCAAACGAACAATTACAACCGTGAATGACACTTAGAACAATCACTAAGAGAACACCTTGGAAACACACACTTACTTCGGGACTCTCTCACAACTGCTATAGAAAAAAACAAAGCAACACAACTATATATACACAATCGGCCTGAAAGTTCATGATCATTGGATCGTCTACTCGATCTAGCTATTACGGATAAGAAACATGTAATTAAGAGTTGTTTTATTGATCAAAGTGAACAATTATAACTCAGGAAAGAAACATGTAATTAAGAGTTGTTTTATAGATCAAAGTGAACAATTACAACTCAGGAAACACATGGAATCAATCATAGAGAAACACCACAGAAACACACACTTAAGCTCAGATCTCACACGCTCAGTTTTTGAATTACAAGACAAACTATCTATTTATACCCGACTAGCCGAACCCTGGGCGAACTGCCAGTTCGCCCTGATCCAAACTAGCAGTTCGGATCCAGTTCGTGTGGCAGTATATTTGTCTTGTACTTTACGTCGTCTTGTCTTGATACTTCACACGATGCACATATTATGTATCAACAAGAACCCTGGCAAACTGCCGGTTTGCCTGATCTGAACTGCCAATTCGGATCCAGTTCATGTGGCAACATTCTTGACATTATCTTGTTCTTCACATCGCCTTGTTCAGATACGTTACATGACGCACAAATTATTTACCAACAAACTCCCCCTCGACGTGTGCAGTATCTATACACCAACTAAAACATATTCTTCAAACAAAATCTCCCGCAACTTGATGGTAGCTTGATCTTGAATACTTAACGATGCACAGTGTGTTTCCATCTTTTATCAACAGCTTCAGAAGACTTGAAGTTGTGATATCTTTTTCACTTAGCAACCTGTTCAAACATAAATAATCTCGGCACAAAACGTCTCTTCGAGACTCCAAGATATGATTTTGAAATTTTGATTCGTATCATGTGTGATCAAATCGAAAATAATGCATAAACAAATTCTTTTTGGCTTTTAGAAAGTTTATATTAAAACAAACCTAAAAGCTTTTTGATTTTCTAAACTTATGCTAAAACACACCAAAATCTTTTTGGAATTTTGTCAAATGAAATGAAATTGCAACACAGAATCAAACTCTATTTTTGGTATGAGAAAGATCACTATCTGAGATCATATTGGTCTTAACATACTGAACTACAGTTCAATTTTAACTAACTGAACACACAATTCATGTTGATTGCTGGTATAATTTGTCCATCTTAAACTCAGGCAAAATCATACTCATAACATCTAGATATGTAAAGGTATAAATTAGATTTGCTTTGACCAGTGTATCCCACACATCAGACATATCCAGACATTTTTCTTTTTCTTATGTGATCACACTTATTATTATCAGATAGCGTATTGTTTCATGATATCATCAGCTGTGCTCCATGCAAAAAGAAATAAGAACGTTAAATTGTCTACCTTAAGGTCGATCTTTCGATACGTAGATAAGGCCTCGGATTTAACAAAATAAGAAAGATATAACAAGTTGAAATTGTAAATTCAACAACGATCAGGTCAGTCTTGTGGACACGCAAAGAAAGTCCGATGAATTATACGAAACACCAAAGAAAATTAAGCAAAACCTCAAACGAACAATCAGGCCAAACTTGGGAGCTCGCAAAGAAAGTCTGATCGTTTGAGAAAATAAAGAAAATCAAAGAAGTTCAAGTCTTTGCAAAATGAACATATGTATACACAGTGACTTCTCATTTGATTTTCCACGCTTATTTTTTTCTTTTTGTCATGAAATACGCTTCAAGACGTTATTCAAATGGTCAAGCATTAGTATTTAAAGTATATCACATCAGTATACTTTCTGATTTGCCGAGCCTACCAAGCACATCAAACAATGATCTTATGGCTTTTTCATCTACTCTATCCATGAGTCAGAAACGTAAGCAAATGTACCATCATCTCCCAATGATCAATTTCTAAAAATGTTATATATTTTACATGTATTCACCTTCTCAATATTTTGCATTTTTCCAAAACATGCAATTTCTCCCCCTTTAAAATGAAAAACTCTATTTTTGGACTTTTCATTTTATAAAAATAAGACACTATTTTTGACTTTTTTAATTTTCTCCCCCTAAACTTTAAACGAAATGTAAAGAAAGAAAATTGATCAATCGACATGAATACCTTTCTTGTTTAAGTTTCAGAAAATGTTCAGGTTAAAAAGATGAATCATGAAATTTAAATTAAGCAGAATACTCCTCCATCAACAACTTATCAATCGTTGATAGGTCTTTAAAAAGTACCTGCACACTGGTCAAACTCATCAGTTTATAAAGGACCCAAAGCGAAGTGCTTCTGGTCGACCAGTGTCCGGGTTTTGCTTCGAAACCACCTTAGGTTTCCATTGATGTTGTTGTTTTGGTAAATAAGTTTTTGATGAATCAAATCACAGGCGACTGTGACGAACAACCTACATTTTGTACATTTGGAAAAATTGGAACAAAACGTTTTTGTTTATTGAAAGAATGTAGGCTGAAATTCATCAAAAACTCTTCCATGTTCATCGATGAACTTTGGTTTGACAGGTTTACCAAAAACTGGATTCTTTTGTTTGTTATGAGTAAAAACAGTAGGAAAAGGACAATCATGTGTCATATGTCCTTGTTGACGACAATTGTAGCATAAACTACTGCCTTTATCCCATTATTTTGGTATTTGCGTAGCTTCACAAACAGTATTATTTCCAAAATGATCGTAGAAAGAATCATATACCTGAAATCTGTGATCATGAACCCATTTGGATGTTGGCCTTTTTGGAGTAGAACCACCAGAAAACCTTTTTGCATTTTGATTCTTCTTGTTCATTACGGCAACATCTTGTACAAAAAACTTTAGCAATTTTCTGAGGATCCACGTAGTGAAGTGGAAATTCTTTGTCAGAAAATATTTGTTCCGAACCCTTGAACTTGTAAAACCTCTTTTTACTTGCTTCAGTTTCATTTTCTTCAGATTTTGTGTTTTGGAATCTTGAACCCAACAATCTTCAACAACCTTAGTCTTAAACCACAAACCAATACATTTACCAGAAATTTTCTCCTTAGATGATTTATGCCCATTCTTTGCAAAACGAGAGAATTAAGCTTTGACTTCTTGCACATTTTTCTTTTCATAGAAAATTGTCTCATCAATATCAGGTTGAGAACGAATCTTCTCAGAAGATGTGGCTGACGTGTCATTCTCAGTTGAATAAGAACCAGACACAAACTTTGGAACTATAGAACTTTCAACAGTTTTTGCTTCCTTCTTGTCTTTCTTTTTGTGTTTATTTTTCTTCACATTTTTTTCTTCATCCGATTTAGAATCAGTAAACTTAGAATAATCAGAATTTTCTATCTTTTCTTTCACTTCATTGACAGCTTCTTTGATACTACCTGGAGGTGACGCTTTCTTGTCAAACATTTTTTCAAAATTTTCATTATTTGCTAAGAAGCTTGTGAATGAATGTGAATTAATGACATTGTTTAGAAGACGATTTGCATCAATCACTTGGATCTTCAAATCAGAAATCTTCTGTTGTGCTTTAGCCAATTCCTTTTCTGTAGCTATCAACCTCTTAGCCACTTTGTGAGTTTCATATTTTTGCAATCGTAGATTATCAAGCTAAGCGAATAACTCTTTCTTCCACTTATCTTCATTCCTTTTCTGAATATCAAGATTTGCATTTTGCAATTTATTCACTCTTGCTAACTCTCTATTTTCATTTAGTAGCTTCTCCATATCAATATGATAGGATTCAATTTTGGCAGCATACTCATCAGAAGTCTTGTTAAGCATATCAAGCTTATTCTTTGACTTTTCAAACAAGTCATTGAAATCTTTCTCAACATCTTTCGCTTCAGCTTTCCATTTTTCAACTTTTTGAACTAACTCATCATTCTTTTCAGATAGTTTGACAAATTTCTACTTAGACTCCGTGACTTCTTCCTTGGATGCCTTCAGATTTGATTTCACTAATTTCAATGCTCCGGTAAGCAAACTTATTTCTATCACTAAACCAACATTTTCCTTCAACAAATCATCGATCTTCAATGCCAAATTTTCATTCTCAGCAGATTCATAAGAACTTGAATCAGAATAATAATCATCTTGGTCATGTGTGACAATCAAAGCTGACTTATCAAGAAACACTTTTCCCCAATTACAGGTGCTACCATCCTCATTCTGAGCAGCGAAAGCTGTTTTATTTGAATTACTTGAACACGATTGAGAACCATTTGTAGCTTTTGAAATAGACTGGTGAACATGAGATTGCTGACACTCTCTAGCAAAATGTCCAAGATTAGAATATTTGTAACATTTTATCTTTGATTTATCAAATCCCAGCTTTCCATCTGAACCAAAATGTTGTTTTCCAGTTATCTTGAAATATCATTTTGATTTCTGACTCATCACTGCCAATTGCCAGGCTATATCCATGTCATTTAGTTGATCATCATCGATTTCATCAAGATCGTTTTCAGTCAGTCGAGCATTGCTGAAATCATTAATAATCATTCTAAAAATATATGAAATGAGAGCAGAAATCAATTTAGCACAATAATCAACTGATTTCACAGAAAATACATTTTGATTTACCGAATCTGGAATTGTAAAACTGCAACCTCTTGATGAACTAGTGTTATCCAAATTTCCAGACACATTTCCAACAAAGGCGGTTGATGGTGTAGAACAAAGACCTGGTTTAGCCTTATATGTTATGCTAGCAGCATTATCACCATGATATAATTCTGGATGTTTCAATCTAGCAGTTGACTTGTTGGAATTCATCATTTCCATTTCTCGAGCATGAAGTTTACCAGTGAGCTCATGAAATGGTAATGTTTGGAAAAAAATTTGTCATGTGTAGGTAGCAAAACATAATTTTCCCATTTTTCTGGTAAAGCTTCCATTATCTTCTCTTTCAACTCTTCATTAGTTTTCTCAATCCCAACAATATTCAATTCACTAATAAGATGTGAAAATCTTGTTACAAGAGCCGTGACGTTTTCATTTTCATAATGCTGAAAATTATCAAACTCTTTCTTCAACACCTTTCTTTGACTCTTCTTGTATTGATCATTTCCTTCACATCCTGCTGATAACGCACCCCAAATTTGTTTACTTTTCTTACAAGTGCTGAAACGGTGTAACAATTCAGTAGGTAAATCCATAGTATGATAACTAAACACCTTTTGTTCAAGCTCATAGCTTTTCCTTTCAGCAGCATCAAAAGTGTGAATTTCTTTAAAATCTCTTTGATCAGTTGGATGCTTTTAAAGCTTTTGAAATGGAATCGATATCATTCTTGCTTATATAAGCAGAAAATCATTGTTTCCAATTTTGATAATCTTCTAAATTTAACAACTTGGGAACTATCTGGATTGTTCCAATTTCGTTATCAAAATTAATCAAGGTTTGCATCGTGTTTTGCATAATGGCATATGCTTGGAAAACCGACATTTCGAAAATTTCTTAAATGTGGTAGCTGAACTGAACCCGAACAGAAAACCTTTATCCGAAGCTTTGCCGAACTAGAGCTTATCCGAACTGAAAACCCTTACACGAACTTGGCCGAACTGAAATATTGATCCGAATTAAATACATACCCGAACTCGAGACGAACCAAAATTTATCCTAACTGGAGAATACGAACCAGAGCCGAACTCAAGCCAACCACTACTTTGCGTGACCGAACTGGAACCAAACATACGCAAACAAAAGTGAACTCAAATGAACTGGTACTTCGGAAGACCGAACCTAGATGAACCTATAGTTCGGTTGACGGTATTTCCAGCTCACGGAACCTCACACGAACTCAAATGAACTGAACATGTTTCGAACAAAAATATGCGATTCTGAACAGATTTGAATGAGATTTTCAGCAGTAAACCAAAGAAAGTGATAAGGAACGATTTAGGAGCAAATTTTTCATGAAATGCTCAACTGAAATGATCAAAACCCCACAAAAACACTCCAAATTTGTGAAAAACGACACTTTATGAACCAAAACCTCCAAAAATAGTAACCACAGATCAGTAGAATGAACCAGAAAGCTTTTATACCACTTGAACGTTCGTGAGCATCAGATCACCTACTCGATCTAGTTATTTCGGATACAAAATGTAATTGTAAGATTGTTTTATTGATCAAACGAACAATTACAACCTTGAAAGACACTTAGAACAATCACTTAGAGAACACCTTGGAAACACACACTTAGTTCTGGAGTCTCTCACAACTGCTACAGAAAAACAAAGCAACACAACTATATATACACGACTGGCCGAACCCTAGCGAACTACCAGTTCGCCTAATCCGAACTGCCAGTTTGGATCCAGTTCGTGTGGCAACATTCTTGACTTTGTCTTGTTCTTCACATCATCTTATTCAGATACTTCACACGATGCACAGATTATGTACCAACAGATGACATAAATATGAATATAACGATTTGTCTAAACGGTTTATTGCTTCTCAGAAAGAATTGTTGGATGCTCAAGTGAAGATTTTAGAATTGAAGATAGAAAATCTTGATTTGCAATGGAAAGTGAAGAATTGCAATCTATCCCCTACATTTTTGAATTATATATACAAACAGGAGAAGAGTGAAGCAACTTTAAAGAAATAGATTTACACAAAGTTCTTGCACCAGTTGAGATGTCAAAGTTTTCATCTGCTCCAGTCGATCCAAATGCAGGAACTTTTTATTATTCAAAATTTGCAACTGTAGCTTCAGGAAAGAAGAAAAGGTCAAAGTCTGAGTGTAAAACACGTATACGGATCGTTTCCAGATCATAGAATGATAGAGATGAAGAAATCTAGTCATTTATTGTGTCGAATGATTACACCGAAGGAGTTTACATCATTGAAGCTCGGGAGAGGTTGGACAGACCTCTCCTCTCAACACAAAGACAAATGACCAGAAATCTAAACATTGCAATCTAGACTCACCTATTTATAGGTAACCTGCCCAGCAGACCAACTAACCAACGTACCAGATGGTCCGGGCGTACCATCTGGTCCGCCACTGGTCCGTTGGCAGTCTAGCCTAGTTTACAATCTAGATAACTATTCGCACAGTAACGACCGCACCCGGAACATGCTCTAACAAATTCCCCCTTGGACGTTACTGTCGAATGTATGTCTTCATTTTCCAGCAATCGTCATCAGTCAGTCTGCTACATCTTGTTCTTCACATCGCCTTGTTCAGATACATTACATGACGCACAAATTTTTTTACCAAAAACTCCTCCTCGACGTGTGCAGTATCTATACACCAACTAAAACATATTCTTTAAACAAACTCTCCCTCAACTTGATGGTAGCTTGATCTTGAATACTTAACGATGCAAAGTGAGTTTCCATCTTTTATCAACAGCTTCAGAAGACTTGAAGTTGTGATATCTTTTTCACTTAGCAACCTGTTCAAACATAAATAATCTCGGCACAAAACGTCTCTTCGAGACTCCAAGATATGATTTTGAAAATTTGATTCGTATCACGTGTGATCAGATCGAAAATAAGGCATAAACAAAATCTTTTTGGCTTTTAGAAAGTTTATATCTTAACAAACCTTAAAACTTTTTGATTTTCTAAACTTAAGCTAAAAAACACCAAAATCTTTTTGGAATTTTGTCAAATGAAATGAAATTGCAACACAGAATCAAACTCTATTTTTGGTATGAGAAAGATCACTATCTGGGATCATATTGGTCTTAACATACTGAACTACAGTTCAATTTTAACTAACTGAACATACAAGTCATGTTGATTGCTGGTATAATTTGTCCATCTTAAACTCAGGAAAAATCATACTCATGACATCTAGATATGTAAAGGTATAGATTAGATTTGCTTTGACCAGTGTATCCCACACATCAGACATATCCATATATTTTTCTTTTTCTTATGTGATTACACTTGTGATTATCAGATAGCTTATTGTTTCATGATATCATCAACTGTGCTCCATGCAAAAAGAAATAAGAACTTTAAATTGTCTACCTTAAGGTCGATCTTTCGATACACAGATATGGCCTCGGATTTAACAAAATAAGGAAGATATAACAAGTTGAAATTGTAAATTCAACAACGATCAGGTCGATCTTGTGGACACGCAAAGAAAGTCCGATGAATTATACGAAACACCAAAGAAAATAAAGCAAAACCTCAAACGAACAACAATCAGGCCAAACTTGGGAGCTCGCAAAGAAAGTCTGATCGTTTGAGAAAATAAAGAAAATCAAAAAAGTTCAAGTCTTTGCAAAATGAACATATGTATACATAGTGACTTCTCATTTGATTTTCCACGCTTATTTTTTTCTTTTTGTCATGAAATACGCTTCAAGACGTTATTCACATGTTCAAGCATTAGTATTTAAAGTATATCACATCAGTATACTTTCTGATTTGCCGAGCCTACCAAGCACATCAAACAATGATCTTATGGCTTTTTCATCTACTCTATCCATGAGTCAGAAACGTAAGCAAATGTACCATCATCTCCCAATGATCAATTTCTAAAAATGTTATATATTTTGCATGTATTCACCTTCTCAATATTTTGCATTTTCCCAAAACATGCAATTTCTCCCCCCCTTAAAATGAAAAACTCTATTTTTGGACTTTTCATTTTATAAAAACAAGACACTATTTTTGACTTTTTTAATTTTCTCCCCCTAAACTTCAAACGAAATGTAAAGAAAGAAAATTGATCAATCGACATGAATACCTTTCTTGTTTAAGTTTCAGAAAATGTTCATTTTAAAAAGATGAATCATGAAATTTAAATTAAGCAGAATACTCCTCCATCAACAACTTATCAATCGTTGATAGGTCTTCTAAAAGTACCTGCACACTGGTCAAACTCATCAGTTTATAAAGGACCCAAAGCGAAGTGCTTCTGGTCGACCAGTATCCGGGTTTTGCTTCGAAACCACCTTAGGTTTCCATTGATGTTGTTGTTTTGGTAAATAAGTTTTTGATGAATCAAATCACAGGCGACTATGACGAACAACCTACATTTTGTACATTTGGAAAAATTGGAACAAAACGTTTTTGTTTATTGAAAGAATGTAGGCTGAAATTCATCAAAAACTCTTCCATGTTCATCGATGAACTTTGGTTTGACAGGTTTACCAAAAACTGGATTCTTTTGTTTGTTATGAGTAAAAACAGTAGGAAAAGGACAATCATGTGTCATATGTCCTTGTTGACGACAATTGTAGCATAAACTACTGGCTTTATCCCATTATTTTGGTATTTGCGTAGCTTCACAAACAGTATTACTTCCAAAATTATCATAGAAAGAATCATATACCTGAAATCTGTGATCATGAACCAATTTGGATGTTGGCCTTTTTGGAGTAGAACCACCAGAAAACCTTTTTGCATTTTGATTCTTCTTGTTCATTACGGCAACATCTTGTACAAAAAACTTTAGCAATTTTCTGAGCATCCACGCAGTGAAGTGGAAATTCTTTGTCAGAAAATATTTGTTCCGAACCCTTGAGCTTGTAAAACCTCTTTTTACTTGCTTCAGATTCATTTTCTTCAGATTTTGTGTTTTGGAATCTTGAACCCAACAATCTTCAACAACCTTAGTCTTAAACCCCAAACCAATACATTTACCAGAAATTTTCTCCTTAGATGATTTATGCCCATTCTTTGCAAAATGAGAGAATTAAGCTTTGACTTCTTGCACATTTTTCTTTTCATAGAAAATTGTCTCATTAATATCAGGTTGAGAACGAATCTTCTCAGAAGATGTGGCTGACGTGTCATTCTCAGTTGAATAAGAACCAGACACAAACTTTGGAACTATAGAACTTTCAACAGTTTTTGCTTCCTTCTTGTCTTTCTTTTTGTGTTTATTTTTTCTTCACATTTTTTTCTTCATCCGATTTAGAATTAGTAAACTTAGAATAATCAGAATTTTCTATCTTTTCTTTCACTTCATTAACAGCTTCTTTGATACTACCTGGAGGTGACGCTTTCTTGTCAAACATTTTTTCAAAATTTTCATCATTTGCTAAGAAGCTTGTGAATGAATGTGAATTAATGACATTGTTTAGAAGACGATTTGCATCAATCACTTGGATCTTCAAATCAGAAATCTTCTGTTGTGCTTTAGCCAATTCCTTTTCTGTAGCTATCAACCTCTTAGCCACTTTGTGAGTTTCATATTTTTGCAATCGTAGATTATCAAGCTAAGCGAATAACTCTTTCTTCCACTTATCTTCATTCGTTTTCTGAATATCAAGATTTGCATTTTGCAATTTATTCACTCTTGCTAACTCTCTCTTTTCATTTAGTAGCTTCTCCATAACAATATGATAGGATTCAATTTTGGCAGCATACTCATCAGAAGTCTTGTTAAGCATATCAAGCTTATTCTTTGACTTTTCAAACAAGTCATTGAAATCTTTCTCAACATCTTTCGCTTCAGCTTTCCATTTTTCAACTTTTTGAACTAATTCATCATTCTTTTCAGATAGTTTGACAAATTTCTACTCAGACTCCGTGACTTCTTCCTTGGATGCCTTCAGATTTGATTTCACTAATTTCAATGCTCCGGTAAGCAAACTTATTTCTATCACTAAACCAGCATTTTCCTTCAACAAATCATCGATCTTCAATGCCAAATTTTCATTCTCAGCAGATTCATAAGAACTTGAATCAGAATAATAATCATCTTGGTCATGTGTGACAATCAAAGCTGACTTATCAAGAAACACTTTTCCCCAATAATAGGTGCTACCATCCTCATTCTGAGCAGCGAAAGCTGTTTTATTTGAATTACTTGAACACGATTGAGAACCATTTGTAGCTTTTGAAATAGACTGGTGAACATGAGATTGCTGACACTCTTTAGCAAAATGTCCAAGATTAGAATATTTGTAGCATTTTATCTTTGATTTATCAAATCCCAGCTTTCCATCTGAACCAAAATGTTGTTTTCCAGTTTTCTTGAAATATCATTTTGATTTCTGACTCATCACAGCCAATTGCCAGGCTATATCCATGTCATTTAGTTGATCATCATCGATTTCATCAAGATCGTTTTCAGTCAGCCGAGCATTGCTGAAATCATTAATAATCATTCTAAAAATATATGAAATGAGAGCAGAAATCAATTTAGCACAATAATCAACTGATTTCACAGAAAATACATTTTGATTTACCGAATCTAGAATTGTAAAACTGCAACCTCTTGATGAACTAGTGTTATCCAAATTTCCAGACACATTTCCAACAAAGGCGGTTGATGGTGTAGAACAAAGACCTGGTTTAGCCTTATATGTTATGCTAGAAGCATTCTCACCATGATATAATTTCGGATGTTTCAATCTAGTAGTTGACTTGTTGGAATTCATCATTTCCATTTCTCGAGCATGAAGTTTACCAGTGAGCTCATGAAATGGTAATGTTTGGAAAAAAAATTTGTCATGTGTAGGTAGCAAAACATAATTTTCCCATTTTTCTGGTAAAGCTTCCATTATCTTCTCTTTCAACTCTTCATCAGTTTTCTCAATCCCAACAATATTCAATTCACTAATAAGATGTGAAAATCTTGTTACAAGAGCCGTGATGTTTTCATTTTCATAATGCTGAAAATTATCAAACTCTTTCTTCAACACCTTTCTTTGACTCTTCTTGTATTGATCATTTCCTTCACATCTTGCTGATAACGCATCCCAAAATTGTTTACTTTTCTTACAAGTTCTGAAACATTGTAGCAATTCAGTAGGTAAAGCCATAGTAGGATAACTAAACACCTTTTGTTCAAGCTCATAGCTTTTCCTTTCAGCAGCATCAAAAGTGTGAATTTCTTTAAAATCTCTTTGATCAGTTGGATGCTTTTAAAGCTTTTGAAATGGAATCGATATCATTCTTGCTTATATAAGCAGAAAATCATTGTTTCCAATTTTGATAATCTTCTAAATTTAACAACTTGGGAACTATCTGGATTGTTCCAATTTCGTTATCAAAATTAATCAAGGTTTGCATCGTGTTTTGCATAATGGCATATGCTTGGAAAACCGACATTTCGAAAATTTTCTTAAATGTGGTAGCTGAACTGAACCCGAACAGAAAACCTTTATCCGAACCTTTGCCGAACTAGAGCTTATCCGAACTGAAAACCCTTACACGAACTTGGCCGAGCTGAAATATTGATCCGAATTAAATACATACCCGAACTCGAGACGAACCAAAATTTATCCTAACTGGAGAATACGAACCAGACCCGAACTCAAGCCAACCACTACTTTGCGTGACCGAACTGGAACCAAACATACGCGAACAAAAATGAACTCAAACGAACTGGTACTTCAGAAGACCGAACCTAGATGAACCTATAGTTCTGTTGACGGTTATTTTCAGCTCACGGAACCTCACACGAACTCAAATGAACTGAACATGTTTCGAACAAAAATATGCGATTCTGAACAGATTTGAATGATATTTTCAGCAGTAAACCAAAGAAAGTGATAAGGAACGATTTAGGAGCTAATTTTTCATGAAATGCTCAACTGAAATGATCAAAACCCCACAAAAACACTCCAAATTTGTGAAAAACGACACTTTATGAACCAAAACCTCCAAAAATAGTAACCACAGATCAGTAGAATGAACCAGAAAGCTTTTATACCACTTGAACGTTCGTGAGCATCAGATCATCTACTCGATCTAGCTATTTCGGATACAAAATGTAATTATAAGATTGTTTTATTGATCAAACGAACAATTACAACCTTGAAAGACACTTAGAACAATCACTTAGAGAACACCTTGGAAACACACACTTAGTTCTGGAGTCTCTCACAACTGCTACAGAAAAACAAAGCAACACAACTATATATACACGACTGGCCGAACCCTAGCGAACTACCAGATCGCCTAATCCGAACTGCCAGTTCGGATCCAGTTCGTGTGGCAACATTCTTGACTTTGTCTTGTTCTTCACATCATCTTGTTCAGATACTTCACATGATGCACAGATTATGTACCAACAGATGACATAAATATGAATATAACGATTTGTCTAAACGGTTTATTGCTTCTCAGAAAGAATTGTTGGATGCTCAAGTGAAGATTTTAGAATTGAAGATAGAAAATCTTGATTTGCAATGGAAAGTGAAGAATTGCAATCTATCCCCTACATTTTTGAATTATATATACAAACAGGAGAAGAGTGAAGCAACTTTAAAGAAATAGATTTACACAATGTTCTTGCACCAGTTGAGATGTCAATGTTTTCATCTGCTCCAGTCGATCCAAATGCAGGAACTTTTTATTATTCAAAATTTGCAACTGTAGCTTCAGGAAAGAAGAAAAGGTCAAAGTCTGAGTGTAAAACACGTATATGGATCGTTTCCAGATCATAGAATGATAGAGACGAAGAAATCTAGTCATTTATTGTGTCGAATGATTACACCGAAGGAGTTTACATCATTGAAGCTCGGAGAGAGGTTGGACAGACCTCTCCTCTCAACACAAAAACAAATGACCAGAAATCTAAACATTGCAATCTAGACTCACCTATTTATAGGTAACCTGCCCAGCGGATCAACTAACCAACGTACCAGATGGTCCGGGCGTACCATCTGGTCCGCCACTGGTCCGTTGGCAGTCTAGCCTAGTTTACAATCTAGATAACTATTCGCACAGTAACGACCACACCCGGAACATGCTCTAACAAATTCCCCCTTGGACGTTACTGTCGAATGTATGTCTTAATTTTCCAGCAATCGTCATCAGTCAGTCTGCTACATCTTGAAATCTTGAACTTCAGCAAACTTCCCTTGGACTGAATATCAGACATGCAGGAAACAGTTCGAATCTTGTACAATCTCCACAACCAACAAAGTTCCCCCTAGCTTCAAGCACAGCACATCCAATTGGAACCGGCATATATGATAATGGTTCACTTCATCAGTCGTTACCCGGAAACTTGTAAAGACATCCACGAACATCACTGCATGTTGATAACAATTCATAATCTTCACAAACTTGTAATACATTTCGATCTTTATGAAAACCAACACGATCAGCATCTTCAATTACATAAATTCCCCCTCAGCATTAAGTCTCTCCCAATATATCAGCAGTCAAAGAACATCACGCCAGTGCTCTCGGTAGATCAACATGAGAATCTCACGACTCAAGAAAGTATCAGGCATATGACAGAGAGTTCCAAACCATAACTAAAAACTTTGACATATCGGTTTGCACGCACATCAGAATACATCACCTTTCCATGAAGATCACAAATTACCATCATCCCTGAACTGATTGCTATTGAATATTCACATTTTCCGTTTTTCATCAAATAGAACTTTGAAATTTTCAAGGGTCTCAATTTTCCCCCTAAACATGCGATATATTCAATTCCCGATTCCAACCCAGCAAGCAATATGTTCTTCAGCTAGCTCGCAATGGAATCACATTATATCTTCAGTTTGTGTAGAAAGATCATCTCCGACAAACGTTCCAAAGTAATCACACCCCAGTTTCTGAATCTCTGTCCATCATCAGAAACTTGTTTTTGAATACATGCCCATCATCAAAAACCGTGACTACCCACAAACACATCTCAGAAATTCGACGACTGTTTCATGATAAGCACCGGAATCTGGTAACTCTTCACTTGAAATTCACAGCTACCGAATCAAGGGTAAATCCGATAACTGATTTATTCTTGAAACTCCCATGACCTCTCCCCATTCTTGAAAACAACCCCCAGATGTTTATTACTGATTAACGGGGGTTCGGGGGCAGCGCGCCCGAGAAGCGGGGTCCAAGGGGCGGCAGCCCCGGGGTCCAAGGGGCAGAGCCCCTAGCTGGGGCCGCTCCAACGTACCAAAACCTTCAACGGACCAATAACCAGCGGATCAATATCATCGACGGACCATTTGGTACGGCGTACCATTTGGTTCGGCGGACCAAAAAATAACCGCTCCGGACCACGTTGAAGATTGTCTTCTGGACCAGTTGGTACGACGGAAGAACACACTGGTACGGCGGTTGAAGATTGCCATGCGTACCACCCGCGGACCAGCAGCGTACCAGATCTTAAAAACGCAAAATTATCATATTTCACTCCAGATTCAAAATGTTGTCGAATTTCTTCAATCAAACATTACTGTTAGGTGCAAGAGTGACTCAGGAAGGTTCGATTCACCAAAAAACGACCAAAAACTCAAGGAGTCTCACCTAATTTGAGTTTTTAAGGTCTCAAAAACTTCAAAAACGATAATAAGAGCTGGAAATTGAGCCAACGGCTCTGATACCAGTTGTAAAACACGTATATAGATCGTTTCCAGATCATAGAATGATAGAGACGGAGAAATCTAATCATTTATTATGTCGAATGATTACACCGAAGGAGTTTACATCATTGAAACTCGAGAGAGGTTGGACAGACCTCACCTATCAACACAAAGACAAATGACCAGAAATCTAAACATTGCAATTTAGACTCACCTATTTATAGGTAACCTACCCAGCGGACCAACTAACCAACGTACCAGATGGTCCGGGCGTACCATCCGGTCCGCCACTGGTCCGTTGGCAGTTTAGCCTAGTTTATAATCTAGATAACTATTCGCACAGTAACGACCACACCCGGAACATGCTCTAACACTGAGAAGAAGAAAGGTGTCAATGGACAAGCTCCGAAGTTTGATGTTGGGTCATAATTCTTGGAAGATGAACGGATATATATAAGAGTGAGAAGTCTGTTGGTACTTCAACTGAAGATGGGTCATAAAAAATTCCTTTCGTGAGAACAAGTTGAAGGACATAAAAGCTAAATTTACTAAAGAAGCAAATGTAAAGAATGCTTCTGGTTCTGAAGATGGGTCATAAAAAATTCCTGGCTACAATCACAAAGGTACTGGTTATGTAGCCAAGTATGTCCCAGTTCCACAAGTCAAATAGAAGAAGAAAATTGTTACTAAGCCTATTCAGAATCAACAAGTTCAAGCTAAATAACAGAAGAAGCAGTCTACAAATCAAGAAATGGTTGTTATTATACTGGAGGTTCTTCTTGTGGTTCAAACTATTCATTGAGAAGGTCATCTACCAGGTATGATTCTTACGATAATTTCTTTGATTCATTTGATTTTGGTTATTCTTTTGGTTACTATGATTCTCCTGCTACGATCCATAGTTGGTAACCAAAGAATTTTTTGATAAAAAGAAAAGTTTTTAGCTAAATTTGGGTAGAAATTCCCTTAATGTTTTTCAAAAGAAGTGTTATGCATGTCGTAAACTAGGACATCTCGTTGCTCAGTGTCCTATGAATGCGAGCGCTCACTCATATGTGAACAAAACTGCTAAATATGTGGATTTAAATGGTTAATTTATTTAAGAACCACAACCAACCGTGTTCAAATCAACAAGTAAGCCGTCTTGGGCAAAGATGCAAGTTGATAACTTTGTGGGTTCATTCAAGAATTTTCAATCGCCCCTGATCTGGAAGCCCCTAGTTGTTTCCAAGGTTATTAATGACCATGTTGAAGACACCGAGCGACCCGAGGCTGTTGACTCAGGCCGATCCGGAAACCACTAATGTTTTATCTGGTGTCTACAGGTTTCTTCAAGATGACCTATCATGTGTGTGTTGCTGATTGTGAAGAGCTTGCATAATTTAGCATTTCAACGTATCATCATTCTCAAAAGGTCTTTCAAAAGAAATTTTTGATAAAATGTGTTTTCAAAACTGAAACTGCAAAGTGTCAGTGTTTGGTCGATCAATTTTGTTTCCTTCCAGTATGTTTACAAGTAGTAGTTGTATATATTTAGGGGGAGAAAATTGAAAAGGCCAAAATAGTGTCTTGTATTTGTTAAAATGAAAGATCCAATAAAAGAGTTTTTCATTTTGGCGGAGAAAAAGCAAAAGATAAAAAAAATGAAAAAAATCAAAATTGAGAAATTGATCATTAAAAAATGATGGTACATTGGCTAACGTTTCTGACTCACGGATAAGTAAGTGGAAAAGCCATAAGATTATTGTTCGATATGCTAGGTAGGCTCGGAAAATCAAAAAGTATACAAATGTGATATACATTAAATTTGATGCTTGACCTAGTGGACAACACCTTGATGCGTATTTCAAGATATAAAAGAAAACATATGTGAAAAGAAAATGAGAAGTCACTGTGTATACATGTGTTCATTTTTCAAAGAGTTAAACTTGTTTGATTTTTTTCTTAAATGATCGGACTATCTCTGTGTATACGGGAGTATCGACCCGATAGCTGTTCATTCAAGGTTCTGCTTTATTTTCTTTGGTGTTTCGTATAATTCATCGGACTTTCTCTGTGTATACGAAAGTATCTACCTGATTGTTGTTGAATTATACAATTTCAACTTGTTTTTATTTTCTTATTTTGTTAAATCCGAGGCCTTATCTGCATATGGAAAGATCGACCTTAAGGTAGACGATTTAATGTTCTTATTTCTTTTGCATGGAACATAGTTGACGGTATCATGAATACAAAATACTTTGTGAAATTCACAAGTATAATCACATGAAACTCTGTGAAACATATATGAGTATGTCTGATAGTGTGGGATACACAACTCAAAGCAAATCTAATCAATACCTTAACATATCCGAATGTTATGAATATGATTCTGCCAGAGTTTAAAGTTGGACAATTATATCTGCAATTGACATGGCTTATGTGCTGGAATAATTGAAACTGGAGTCTAGTTCAGCGCGATGTGACCAATATGATCCCAGATAGTGATCTTTCTCAAAAAAAAAAAATAGAGTGAGATTTGTATTGCAGCATATGTTTTCATTTCAGAAAGAAAAAGATTTTAGGTGTGTTTTGATCTAAAGTTCATAAAAGCCAAAAAGATTTTGTTTCTTATTTGTTTTCAAAAAATCGACACTTGATACAAAAACCAAAATTTTCAAAATCATTTTCTTGGATTCTTAAGGAGAAGTTTTGCGCCAAGATTAAATTAAACCATACTTTTGTCATCTAAAGTTGCAGGTTCTGTGTGACAAGACTCAAGCATGGTGAAAGGGTGAGATTATAGTATCTTTTAGAAGTGGATCTTAAAGTTCTAAAGTTGATCAAGTCATGTAAGCTCTATTTCTGACAAGATTTGAAGTTGAATATCGGATGCAGCAATATAGAAGATTGAAGACTAGAGATTTAGTTAGAATAGATACATCACACGTTAAGGGGGAGTCTGTTAGAGCATATTCATATGCTACAGTGTGTCTCATATATTGTATCTAAAAGAGAGCTTTGTGTTGAGTCTTAGTGTCAACTAACCAAGTTCCTTACCATTGGTTAGGAGCCAACTAACCAATGGTTAGCTGGATGGTTAGCAGCGAACCAATGGTTAGCTGGATGGTTAGCAGTGAACCAATGGATAGCTGGATGGTTAGCAGTGAACCAATCGTTAGTTGGTTGGTTAGTTGCATACTATAAATAGGTTTATGTGTAGAGAAAGCTGAGAACTTCAGCTCACTCGCTTCTATTAACTGTGTGTTTATGTGCATGTATTCTCTTAAGCTTTCAACCAATACAAATCTCATTTTATTTACTTTTGATCTCATTTCAATATCGATATCACTATATTAGCAATCGATCCATCACTCCACGTCTTTACATGAGGGCTGAATGTTTCTTTACCCCGTTCATGCTCTCTTGTCCATTATAAACCCAATCATCACATTTAATCCTAAATTATGATCGTTGTAAAGGATTAAGTGTGGGGATAGAAACAAGTTCCCATCCCCAATTCACATTTTAAAGCTAACTTCTTGACCATGCTTTGCAATGGTCAGTTTTATAAAATTTAAAATTTTGGGAAATTAGACCTAACGTCTCGTTACCTAGTAACGGCTCGTTAGGTGTCCTTTACAAAAAAAAAAGTGGTATAACAACTCGTTAGCCAGTAACAAGCCATTACGATCATGAATATTCAATCTGTCATTTGTTGGAACATCGAATGGTAGTTGCTGGTTTAGAACGAAGAAAGAAGACAAAGAAATGGAGATTCTGCACATGTGTCACGAACTCACACGAACTAGCACACGAACTGACATGAAATGGCAGTTCGGGTGACTGTCCAGTTTGTGAAATTGGGTTTTAGTATAAATAGTTTTTTTTTTGTGTAGAATTTCTTAAGCATTCTCTGTAACCTTTGTTTGATCTCTGTTTGTCCGAATCAATAAGAGTTACATTTTATTTACATCGTTGTGATTTTCGTTATCGAAATGACTCGAGTCTAAGCACGATCCGCCCGCAAAGAGGAAATGATTTTACAAAAATAATTTTGATGAAATTCAATCAAAACTCAAGAAATTGATTAAGTATGAGCAGAAATAAATTGTTCGATGTCAGTCAGTTGCTGGAAAGAAACCCAAAATGGGTGGTATTGGATTTGAGCCAAAACCAGTAATTCAAAATGCTAAGGTTTTTGAAAAGGGCTCTTGTTTCAAAACACCAAAAGGGTCTGCTGGAAAATCTGATGTTAAAGGAACATCTGAAGGTTTTGATAGAAATGTGAAATGGATTACTTACTGATTGAAAGGGTCTAATAAGATGTATAGTGATAAGGAATTCCCTTTGAACATGCATGGTCAATCCGGACTTCATTGACAAAGTCTTTAAGGAAGATTATGGTCCTAAGTATGATCCAAATCAGCCGAGTGTGCCAATTAGGAGGAAAGATGGTAGAATTATTATACCAAATAGCCCACTAGACTCTGATCAATCTGTTTCAGATCATTCTGATCATTATTCTGACCATGCTGTTAAAAATGTGAAGAAATATTTCAAGAAAGCAGCTTTTTCCAAACCACCAAATGTTGATAAACTAATTTAATCTGATAATGCTAAACCAAATTTCAGAAAACAAAATAGATTCATTCAGAAAACCCAATTTCATGATGAAGGTTTTTATGATAACTTTGGTTTTGGGCCGAATCCACCAAATTATGGTAAGGGGCCATCTTGGTTTGGACATGGTTCCAGATATGTTGCTGGACTATCTGGTGATGGTGGAAGGAGGGGATTTTATCATAATTTTGTTGATGGTTGTTATTCAGGAAATGAATACTTTGATGATGATTTTTATCCTGAGAATGAAAATGGAAACGATTCAGGTTTTTATGATGACTTTA
The DNA here is from genome assembly GCA_039602395.1 of Deinandra increscens subsp. villosa. NCBI lineage: Eukaryota > Viridiplantae > Streptophyta > Magnoliopsida > Asterales > Asteraceae > Deinandra > Deinandra increscens. The sequence continues at coordinate 17,663,019 of JBCNJP010000024.1, read as the reverse complement.
ATAGTCATCAGGTTTCTTATCATCAAAAGAAAATTTTAAAACAAAAGAAACCTAAGCCTATTATCGAAACCATTTACGATGATAGTACGCTTGACAAATTTGGAAATCCGGTTTCAATTATAATCACCAACCGTCGTCGTTGTTATAAATGCAAGAAGCGAGGACACATGTATAAGCAATGTCCATTGTTAAAAGAGAAATTTGAAAAGTCTGGATCAGTATCTGATGGATATCAGACTGATAAACCTGCCTCTGCTGAACCAAAGAAGCGAGTCAAATTTGTTGATAATACAGGTTTGGTTCATGATGACCTGAAACCGCCAGTTTCAAAATTTAAATCTGTAAAACATGATAAGAAATTTGATGGTGAAACTAAAAAGATCAAATCCATTTTGGAAAATTCTGAGGCGTCATCAAGATAGCAGAGAGACCAGTGTAAACCATAAGGTTCTTCCACAGAAAGATGAACGAATTTGTTAGGAAGGGTCTGGTTGAAGGAGTCCCGAATAATCAGTTTATTTTCAATGACGTCTGTGTGAGTTGAAAGAAGGGAGAGCAGAAGAGAAAATCACACCCGTTGAAGAAATACCATTAAATTACCATCCCATTTGAATTGCTCCATATAGATCTCTTCGGTCATGTAAACGAATGAAAATCTGTATGATATACGGATTTCTGTATTCGTACAGAACTACTCCGGAATTTCCGAAGTAGTTCTGTACATACCAGATTCTACACAAATCCTCATTTTTGTAGAAGGCTTCTAATGGGAAGCATCTTTAGTCTTCAAATAAGAGTCCTAAATGAGTTCTGGATATCAGAAGATAAAGATTACGAGAAGAATAATTATGCCTTTGTCTAAAGAACAAGTAAAGTGAATACCAACTTGGCATTTAACACGAAAGTAGTTGAAGACAGTTAAGAAGAGATAAATTGAATTCCTCAATTTATCACTATATACTCTGACACAGTCCAAATTCAATCATCCTTAACCACTTTATCAACTTTCAACTTGCCACTACTTCCTATAAATAGCAAGCGGACTTCACCAAAGAAAGCAAGACAACAAGCACACAATTCACAAGCTTCTCAAAGCAATTACAACTTACTCCCATAGAAAAGTTCTTTCTGTTGATATACTATTATATTATATACTTGTGTAAACCATTATTTACATTTGTGATATACAGAAAAACCCTTTTATGAATTGTTGTCTTCCAATTTGATTTACTTTCCACAACTTGTTAATCTTGTTTAAATCAAATTGTGCCAATATTGTTAAAGAGCCCATCACGGGACACAACAATTGATATCAGAGCAGATTGAATAATTAATATTCAAGGATCATACTCTTTAACATATTTCCTTTATCATTTCCTCAGAATGTCATCCAATTGGAATAATGGGAAATCTCTTGGCTCAATAGCAAAACCCCCTATGCTTGCTAAGGAGAAATATTCAGATGATTGGGGAAATAAATCTCTTAAACAACTATGTAAACAGAAAAGGAAGATCCATCACTTTTGGTGACGGTGTAAAATACAAAACCATTGGTCAACTATGTGACAAAGGCTTTAAATTTACACTTTATTCCAACAAATGTGAACTTGTAGGACTAAACGTCAACATGATTTACCTAACAGGAAAAAGAATAAATTAGAGTCTATACTTTATAAACTTCAACAATCTGATTTCAAATGAGTCGTTTTGTCTAGTTTCAAAATCTTCTAACAAAGAGTCTGAGCTTTGCATAAAAGACTATCTCATCTAAACTCTAGAACAATTGCTGAACTAGCAAATAAAAAGATGGTAAAAGGTCTTCCTACCATACTCTCAAAATCCGAATAAATTTGTGAAGCTTGTCAGATGGGCAAAATGAAAAAAACATGTCACAGAAGTCAGAATAATAAGATCTGATTTCTCCAAATACACATGGGTTGAATTCTTAAAATCAAAAATTGAAACCGCAGATCTTATCATTAACTTTATAAGAAGAATACAAAAACTTATGCTCTTAAAAGTCAGAATAATAAGATCTGACAATGGAACCGAGTTTAAAAACATAAAACTAGATACTTATCTAGTTAGTAAAGGCATCTCTCATGAGTTCTCTGCACCAATGACTCCACAACAAAATGTGGTAGTAGAAAGAAGAAACATAACTCTAGTTGAAGCTGCCAGATCCATGCTTTCCTCTGCAGATCTTCCCATCTACTTTTGGGCTGAAGCAATCGCAACTCCATGCTTCACTCAAAATAGACCAATCATCAACAAAAGGATTAATCAAACCCCTTACCAAGCAATCAATAAGAAAATTCCACATTTAAAATTTCTTCATGTCTTTGGATGCATGTGTTATATACTAAATGATCAAGATTACCTCGGAAAATTGGACAAAAAGGCGATAAAGGAATCTTCATTGGATACTCACTCAAGTCGAAGGCATACATAGTTTTTGTACTAAAAACACAAGTGGTAAGGGAAAGCATAAATGTGTCCTTTAGCGATGATAAGATGGCTATGCATAACAGCATAACATCTCGAAATCAAAATGACAAACATGAAAAGGTTTGCATTTCTGGAATGACAATCTCTAGAAAAGAAAAAGTATTTGTCAAATTTCTTGAAGAAAACTCCGATGATGAAAGTAACATTCCTATGTTTACCAATAACTCTTCATCCTCCAAAAACACCGTCACAGAACATCACAAAGAAACTATGAATCAAAATGAAACTATTTTATCAAAAGACAAAAATAACGATGAAACTTCAAGTTCTCATTCTTTAACTCGAAAAATTACAACTACAGAACCATTACAGAATTCTACTCCGGAGCTCCAAAGTAATTCTGTATTTGAAACCTGTCCATCAATTGAGGGGGGAGTGTTAAGACCCTAACACAACATACTTAATGCTTGGAAGTGAAGAACTAGCCACTCTTCCTCTAGCAACAAAATGGACAAAAGATCATCCCATTGATTTAATCATTGGCGATTAGAACAAAAGTGTCCAAACCAGGGCTGCTTCAGCTAACCAATGTCTATATGTTGGATTCCTCAGCATAATAGAACCAAAAAATTGCAAAGAAGCTGTAACACCCCCAAAATACCACTAACGGAGTTTACACCGTTAAGGGGCGCGACTAGACCAGGATCCACAACCATAGTTACAAATACTAAACGAATCAGGGTTAGTTCAAACACAAGTTATAAATCAAAGTCTTAAATTACATACGCAGCGGAAAAATAATTGTTCTTAGCACTAACCGCGTGCTTTACACAAATGTCGTATTAAATTCCCAAAACAGTTCAATTAAAATAAAGGTCTTCACGTGCCATGCCAACCCGCTCCGGATACTCCTTAGCGATCTGCAAAAGTTTAAACCACGCAAGTGTCAACCTAACGGTTGGTGAGTTCACAGTGGGCTTGTCATGCATTGGCCCGGTCTCATAATCATAATTCGTGTCAAGTATACTTACAAAATATTTATTTGTGAAAAGCAATGCTCGTAATTAAATCTCAGTTTATAAATGGTTTGTCCGTGACCTACGTCATCGGGTATGTACTAGTTCCGTAAAGTTAAAGGACTCAACCGATATCGCGGGTAGCTAATCCGTTGTTCCATGCTCTAAGGAAGTTTGTACCAAAGCTGACTTATTTTGTGGGGGCCGAGCCATCCCGTACGGTGCGGACCTAGTCATCGCGGTTTTTGCCTCCCCCGTGTCCTCTCGGGACCACGGTCAAATAGGCTGATATTGTTCCTCCGTGCACTCCCCGTGCCACGGGGCGGAGTTTGTCAAACTCCAGTAGATCTACCCAACATCCCCTCGCTTTCACAAATTAATGGCACAATTAAGTTGAGGACTTTTAAGTTATAAGGCATCCTTAGAAAACATGTGATATCATGTGGTTCAGACTTTAACCTACACTAGCCATATTAAAACGTTTTCAGTTTTGTTTCAGAAAAACAGTTTGTTCAGAGCTCACAAGTGTTCCCATAAAACACTTCAGTTCATCAAGTGGGTGCCGAGCATCCCGTGTTCTCAAGTTTATCAGCGAGGTGCCTAGCACTCTCGAGTTTATTCAGCATTGTCTTTCGTTAAGTTATTCGGTGTGGCCCAAACAGGCTCACGGTAAGCGGGTTAGTGACACTCACCTTTGGTTGCACTGCTACACTTCAAGTAATCCAAATATTGTTGTTTAACGAAGACCTAGAACACGTTTAGGTCTTAAGTATTAGTTTCATGTCTAATCTTTACTTAACGTCACTATGGCCCATAACATAGCACGTTGCAACTATGACTCGACATACCGACGCACGACACCAATGGTTGATCATAAACAAGGGTTCATATAAATCAGATATCAAACATGTTTCATCATGGTATAATCATGTAAGTCATGGCATAACACTTAAGCAAATTTCACAAGTTGGGTTTTTAGATCAGGTCTTAGTTTCGCTAGCACAGTTTCGCTAGGCAGTTTCGCTAGGTGCACGGGCAGCACTTTCGCTAGGCAATGCCCGGTGACACAGTTTCGCTAGGCTAGTTTCGCCCGAAACTGCTGACGCAGTTTCGCTAGCCTAGTTTCGCAGGGAAACTGGTTTGAACTTTCGTTCAGGTATTTCGCTCGGTAGTTTCGCTTGAGCAGGTCTGGTCAGGTTACCCGGCGACACTATAGTTTCGCTGGTCAGTGTCGCTGGAAGGAGATATAATTTCGCTACTTAGTTTCGCCCAGAGAACAGACAGTTTCGCTGGTCGCGAAAAACATACGGATTTGCCTAAAAATCAACCTAACAGCTTCTGATCATACATGCAATTCATTATCTAGCATCCATAGGCATTTACCAACATAAATCAAGCAGCTTTATCATGTTTAACATGCATTTTAATCATCAAATCTCTAAAAACACTTCTAAACCCTAAAATGACCAAAATTGCATAAATCATCATCATGGTTTGTTTTTAAACGTAAAGTTGCTGACTTTATGGTAGATCTAGCATCCCTAAGCACTATCTCAGAAGCACACAAGTTTTCATGAAAGTTTGAGCATACTTTATAAAGAAACACATAGAAGAAGCAAGAAAACATAGTTTTTGGGACTCACGGTTGGTTCTAGGATCGATAGATGAGATGAGGTGATGGTCTTGAGGCTGAGGTCTCGGTTTCTTGATGGTTTTCTCGGCTGACCAGTTTCCAGAGAATTGTGTGTGTGTGTTTGTAATGAAATGAGGCAAATGGAGAAACTAGGGTTTATTAAGTTTATTTATATCAGAGGCTAGTTTCGCTGGCAGTTTCGCTGGCCAGGCGAAACTAGCTTTGGTCTCGGGTACTTTGATCAGTCTAGCCTGCTACCGGGCGAATCTGTAGTTTCGCTCGGTAGTTTCGCTGACTGCCAAATTTAGGCAATTTTCACATAATCAAGTATTTACAATTAATCATGCTATTCACAATAATAAGTCATGTATTTAAATCACATTGCACATAAAGACAATCAATGATGAACACATAACACATATGGACGGGTTCGGTGATCAACCAAGGGTCGTGGACGTATTCGGCCTAGTTATGCATTAGCTACTAAGTTAACACTTATAACGTAACTAACGGATTTGTCTAACGGAAGTTAACCTTGAAATTCTCGGGTGTCACATCATTCCCCTGAAATTGGAATTTTCGTCCCGAAAATTATTCTTGTGTCGTAGCGTTCGCAGCATCAGCTGTCGTCGTTGCCATCGTTGCTAGGGAAAGAAAGCAAAAGTTTTAGGGTTGTCACAGAAGCCCTTCAAGATCCCCACTGGATCCTAGCTATGCAATAGGAGCTAGGACAAATTGAAATAAACAATGTACAAAATCTAGTTCCAAGACATGGCAATAAATATGTAATAGGAACTAAATGGGTTTTTAGAAATAAACTGACGAGGAAGGTACCATAATTAGAAACAAAGATAGACTTGTAGCAAAAGGGTACTGTCAGCAAGAAGGGCTAGACTATGACGAAACCTTTGTCCCAGTTGCAAGACTTCAGGCTGTCAGGATATTTCTGGCCTTTGCAGCTTTTAAAGGTTTCAAAGTCTATCAAATGGATGTTCAATGTGCCTTTTTAAATGGAAAATTGATCAAGAAGTTTACATTGAAAAACCACCCGGATTTGAAAGTGAAAAATTTCCAAATCACGTCTATAAACTTAAACGAGCCATGTATGGTTTAAAACAAGCACCCAGAGCATGGTATGACACCTTCTCTGAGTTTCTATTATCAGCTAATTTCAAAAAGGGGTCCATTGATACCACATTATTTTTCAAAGAAACAAAGGGTCATCTCTTGGTTATTCAAATCTATGTAGATGACATCATCTTTGGATCCACATGTCCATCCTTTTGTAGAGAGTTTTAGGAACTCATTACAACGAACTTTGAAATGAGCATGGTAGGAGAACTAAACTACTTTCTAGGGATCCAAGTTAAACAAACTCCAGAAGGAATTCTTATAAATCAAGAAAAATACATCAAAAATCTCCTCACTAAGTACTCTCTTTCAAGTTGTTCCCCTTTCAAAACACCAATGGCCACAAATATCAAAATTCATGCTGACAAGGATGGTAAAATTATGGATGAACATACATATAAAGGAATGATAGGCTCACTTCCGTATCTCGTAGCAAGTAGGCCTGATATCATGTTCTCCCCATATTTCCTTGCCAGATACCAATGTAAACCCAAAGAATCTCATTTTTTACCTGTCAAGAGAGTTTTTAGATACCTAAAAGGGCCCTGACCTAGGTCTCTGGTACCCCAAAGAAACTGATTTTTCACTAACAGCCTACTCAGAAGCTGATCATCCAGGATGTAGACTAGATAGAAAAAGCACATCAGGAAGCTGTCAAATGCTTGGTGGAAAGTTAGTATGCTCGACATCCAAGAAATAAAACTTTGTATCAACTTCAATTGCCGAAGCTGAATATGTTGCTACTGCCAGCTGTTGCTCCCAAGTGATATGGATGCAAACCCAAATCAAAGACTATGAGATAAATCTCTCTAAAATACCAATTCTCTGTGACTCAATAAGTGCAATTGCTATCACATCCAATCCTGTTCATCACTCAAGGACAAAACACATCGATGTCAGGTATCACTTTATCAAAGATCATGTTGAAAAATGACACATTGAAATGTACTTTGTCCCAACTGAACTCCAGCTTGGAGACATTTTTGCTAAACCATTAGATGAGAAAAAAATCTCATTTTTACTAAGCAAGCTAGGGATGCTAAACATGTCTAAAAAAAAAAAAAAGCCTGCCATTTACTTCCACCTAAAAAGAAGCTAGTTCAATAACTACCTATAATTTTTTTCCTGTACACCTAAGGAAAAAAACATCAATAGTAACCTATAAATTTAAAGGTTGTCAAATGCCTCTGCCCTTTCATCTGTACACTTCATCATCTCACCATGTCTTTTTCGCTTTAAAAAGAGAAAAAAAAAACCTGAAAACTCACACACAACACTCTTTATTCTTCAAGAATTCTGAAATATCTTTCAAAGAAGATAACTCATCAATGTCTTTCAAAGAACTTTCTCCCCCACTCCCTGAAAACACAACATTCCTTGTTCCTCACCTTCACAACCTCGTGCTCTATACACCCTGTGGAAACAGGTTCTGGTCATACCAACAAATGATAAAGTTCCTCGAAAACTGCCCCATTGGACATGCTCTAGCTCCTGACATTCCTATCAATTACTCTCTTCTTCAAGAAATCTGTAGGAATGTTGTCCTCAACATTAAAGATGGAGGTAATGCATTAAGTAGGACATCTGTCTGTGGAGTACTATTTGTCTTTGATCAACATCTGATTAGAAAAGCACTTCAAATCAAAGACAGTACATCTGCCCCCAGTTATTTTAACAGACATGATGTGATTAAAACTCTCTTTGATATAGGATATAGGGGAAATCTATATGAAGGGAAGGCTGACAGAGTTCATCTGCCACACCTATGGCAATACTTCTTTTCTCAGATTCAAGTCCGTTTCTCCTCAAATTACTCTGATTATCACATCTTAGATGAGGAGACTCAGTGTGTTATGCATGCTCTTATCCAAGGTCACAATATGAATTTCTCTCTGTATCTTATGAGACACATGCAAAGCAACCTCAAAGGACCCTTAAATGAAAGATTCATTCTCTACCCCAGATTCACCACAAAATTAATTCTTCAAGCCTTAAACTGGGAAACAATGCCAAGAGGAATCAGAACAAGCAAAGTGGTGTCTCAAAGAGGAATCTCTCCTGGAGTACTATCCATTTCCGAGCTTCTAGACTCTAATGGATATTTTCTACCTTCCACAGGAAGGGAAACTTCTCTACATCTATATATATCTCTTCAAATGGAAGCAAAATTCAGAGCAGTTAAGACTCCTGCTCACAACGGAGAACAAAATAGATGCACGTGTGTAAACATTTTCACATGTCTCAAGTTACTGTATAAATTTCTTGATTAAGAAAATTTTATTTCCTTTATCAAAAACTTGGCAGAAAACTCTTTTAAGTCACGATTGCCCAAAACGGCTGAACAATAAATGAAATTGACTCTCATAATATGATAACTAATTCTCCAATTATTCATATACTGCCTACGGTAACCTTTTATTACCGTTCGAGAAGAAGCGTCCCTTCAAAAGGAATATAGCAATTATGGAAAAACCCAAAAATACGAAACGACTTCAAGAGGTATCTATAAAAGGAACAAAGCTCCCTTACCTGAATCTCACTATTCACATCATAAATCTCAAAAGATCGCAAATGGCGTCTTCATCAGGAACTACTGCTATGAACACTCGTTCAAAAGGCAAAATCATTCAGTCCTCTGTTCCAACCCTAAACCTCAAGTCATCATCCTCTGATTCACCACCCAAATGCAACTTTACCCTAGACACTGTCAACCAACCATGCGACGTTAACCCTTCTACCTACTCTTCAAACCTACAGTTAATCATAGTAGCCCTAAAGCACTCTTCTCACATCAAAGAACCATGCCCTAAATCAGCCATACTCAACTTCTGGGCAAGCGTGAAAATGTTAAACGGGCACATGAACGGAAAAGTGAATACAGAAAGGGAAATCACTCTTCAACTTTCTGATCTGAGAGAAATCTTTCCATTACCCAACAACTTTACATATTTCCCTCCAAATCCTAAAGATTCCTCTCTCAGGCAAAGGATTCATGAAATCGCTAGAGGAAGCTTTGTAGAAAACGACCAAATTTCATACCTTAGAGTAAGTCAGTTAAAGACTGCTTGGAGATTCACTATTGATCTGCTCAACCACACCATGACATCCAAATAGGCTCTATGGATCAAACAAACAAAAACACACTGATCATCCTAAACGAGTTATATTTCAATGAGGAAATAGATTGGGCTCAACTAATCTGAAAAGAAATGGAGAAAAGAGTCAAAGAAAAATCTTAATATAAGAAGTCAGATTTCGTGCCCTATATCAGGTTTCTAGCTCAAATGCTTTAAAACAAGGTGGGTATCGAAGAAAATGAAGAAACATACACCGTTGAGTTGTACCACATGAAAAGCATCTACGAATCAGGTACACACACTCATTTCTACAATTTCCCATGGGGCATAAAAGCCAAACTAGGATATATTAATCCAATCCTCCAGAAGCACCTCACCAAAGCCAATAAATTCTCTGCCAACCATGACCAGTCACCAACCTCAACCAACAATACCTCAAACCCATCAGAAGAAATGGTTGATCACAACCCTTCCTCTCCCAATTTCTCCCCACAATCACACCATCAACAAGAAACCACACCAAGTCATCACCATTAGCCCCTCATATCACATCCTTCTAAGGAACCATCAATCTCAGCTCCATACTCTCTAGAAAAACCAACCTCACAACTTAGAACATACGTCATCAGTCATCACCTAAAACATCCTACCAAGAAGCCTTTGCCCACTTCTAAACCCAAGTAACCAATCAACCCTCCTTTGACATACCCAACATAGCCACACATCAAAATATCTTCTCTAAGTCTATCAGTGAAGATGATGTAACAACAAGTGGAGACTCTAAAAGTCAAGGAAACTTAGAAATGAGCAATAGTGATGTGTTTCCTGCCAGCTTATCTGAGACATCCTCTCACAAACAAACAAATGTTCAGTCTCCTGATTCTCTAAAAACATAGGATGTGAATCGAGTTCTGGATTCATCAAGGAATGTGGAAGCCCTGTACTCACTCAGCCTGGCTAGGTTAGCAGGCACTGGTGAATTTCTCAAAGAGAAGCCACTCAGTCCAACAGAGAGACATGTGTTGTCTTCTGGTTTGTTACCCCCTGAACCTGTATTAAAGTCTGATTTCGAGGAATCTTCCAATTCTCTCTTTTCTCTACTCACTGACTTCATGAACAAACAAAAATAACAGACTACAGAACTACATCAGAATTTATGTAATAGTTCTATACGAATAGAAGAATTATCAAAACAGTCAGAAAAGAACATTTTGAGAATCTCTGAACTAGAAGAAGAGATAAAAACAATGAAGAGAAACAGCAAGCAGGAATTACACCAGATTTCAGATCAACTAAAGGCGTTGCAAGAAAAGGAGTGGCAACTAAAGGGAGGAAGACAGGAATCTACAGAAGATCAAATAAAGCAGCTGAAGGAGCTAGTTCAAAAGAACATAGAATCATATGAAGCCAAAGGAGGAGAAATGCTCAATGAAATCAACGACAAATTCAACCTCCTTAACAAAGAAATACATGAAGAATGATCAAATATGATAAAGATAAACTCGGATTAGATGCTTCTTGAGAAAAGAGTGAGAAGTCTATCTAAACAGGTAACAGAAGCCAATCCACTCTTCACAATCAAGAAGCCTTCATAAAATGAAGCATCAACTCCTCCTGTCATCAATCTTGATGAATCACCCTCACCTCTTAGCTCAAAGAGAAAAACAGGTCCTGATGAACACAGGTCTTCTCCTAAAAGAAAGAAACCTGATCAATGCAAGCCCAGTCCTACTCCTGAGTAATCAATGCCACCCCCACCACCAAGGAAACATGCTCAAATATCCAATAAGCCTCTAGTTCCACCCTCACCAAGTGCTGCTCCTAGGGCTCACACTGCAGAAACCTCAAGATCCACAAAAGACTCTAAAAAGGGAAAGGAGAAGACCACAGATATAGGGGGAGCCCTCTTCACTCCGAAAGTATCAATTGCCTCTCAATCTTTATATGAAGATAACTATGGAAAAGAGAAGCAAGTTGAGAAAGAACTATAACACGAAACGAGACGATGTGGAAATATGTTTCTCCAGGAAAAAGAACAAGCACCTCCGATAAGCCCAATGAGCAAGAATATTTTTGAAGAGAGGATACACACTGTCCCTTTTAAAAGAAGCTGGCTGCACTCAGAAGCTACCATTCTACAACTTGATGATGTCAAAGAAAGACAACAAAAAGGAATCCAGTTCATTCACTACTTCAATTCCTTTACCATAACCACCATTGCAAACAATCGTAAGCCATATACCTTCAACGATGCAGATCTTGACCAACTCAGTGAGATGCACATTCTCTCTCTCAGCAAGACTGTAGAAACATGGTTCTTGGTCGTCATGTTAAGTATTAAGAACAAGACAAAAAGCTACATAATTGTACTGGTTCGAACTAAAGACGAACTACTAGTTCGGACGCACACGAACTTGTCCGAACTGGCAGTTCGGGTGATCGTTTTTTAGCATAGTTATGTTCATATATAAATAGCTTGTCTTGTATAGAGATTAGGAGGACTTTTCCAGTTTACTATGTGTCTAAGTTTATAATCTCTATGTGGTTAATACAAGTTCTTTGTATTTACTCTTCGTGTTCAATGTTTTACATTGATTTCGATACGACCGAGTAGACAATCCATCGCTCATGTATTTTCAATTGGTATCAGATCATTCGGTTCTTTCTACTGGTCGGAAATCTTTGTTTTTCATCATTTTGAGTAAAAATTTTGGGATTTTTACAAAATCTAATCGGTTTTTTATTCGATTGATCATATTGAGTGTGCTTTCTGTGAAAAATCTTCTTCTAAATCATTTCTACTGAGTTTATCTATCTCTCTATTGAAAATCTCGTCCGAAAACACTAAAAATCGTGAAATTTGGGTCAAGAATGTTTCAGTTCGTATTGAGTTCGAATGAGATCTGAGTTTTCGAAGTTGTAACCACTTCGAACTCAAAGTTTGGATCCAGTTCAGACACTTTTTAAATAAGGTGCTGGTTCAGGTGTGTTTGGTTGAGGGATCGTTTTCAGTTCGGCTCAAGTTTGGTCATTCTGTTTCTGTTCGGTTTAGGTTCGGCTACTTTCTGGTTCGGTTTTAGTTCGTCTATCCAAAGTCAAGGTTCGGCTGAGTTCGTTTTTTTCTGTTCGGATATTATCAGTTCGTCTAGAGTTCGGGTGAATAGTAACCAGTTTGTTCAAAATGTTAGATTTTCAAGCGTTTGCTGCAATTCAGAATTCGATGCAAGCTACAATGCAAACGATGATGAACTATGATAATGAAACTGGAACAAGTCAAAAAGCTCCCAAATTGTTAAAATTGGAAGATTATCATAGTTGGATTAAACGTTTTGAAGCTTATGTTGATACGAATGATGTTGATAAGTGGCTATCGTCTAATGAACGACACATCTATCCTAAGGATGTGTCTGGAGAGCCGATTCTTCAAAGAAAACTCACTTCTCAGAAAAAGAAAGCATATCAAGCTGAGAAAAAGGCGTATGGTACCTTGACAATGGCATTGCACAAAGAATTGCTACATCAATTTTCTGCTAACTATACATCAAAAAGTTGATGGGATGCTTTGGAAAAGAGACGTGAAGGTAATGACCAATAAAACAAAAAGTAGACAAAAGGTCTTGAAAAAGGAACTTGATACTTTCAGGCATTATCAGAATGAATCAATTCCAAATCCGATTGCAAGATTTGCACATTTAATGAGTGAGATGCGTTTGGTAAGTCTTAAAAAGGAAGAAGCTGATTTAAAGTAAAAGATTTTGGAGGCATTACCTGAGATATGGGAAAATTATGTGATGATGATTACTCATGATAAAGAATATTCGGGATTGTCTTTTAAAGATCTGATTCAAAGAATACAAGCAAGGGATATGGAGTTAACGGTGAATAAGTCACTTCCTGCACATATTCAGAAACCTGCTATGTATCATGGTGAAAATAATTCTACCGTGAATGCTGTGAAATCTAATATTGTTTGTTGAGCACCTCCTACAGCATTTATTGCCGGTAAATCTAAAAATTCTAGTTATTCTTCTGGTTGCACTGTTTCAATTCCTAGTTCTTAAACTCAAAATACTTTATCTGTTAAAACAACCGATGATTATATGGCTTTAATGTCTGCATTAGTATCTTCATATTTTGGGTTATTATTGGTTCAGTAAGTAACGCCGAATTGACAAACGAATATTATGATGAGATAGATTATGATCATTTGGAAGAAATCGATCTGAATTGCCAGTATGCTATGTTGGTTCGAAGAACGGAGAAATTTTTTAGCAGAACCGTAAAGAAAAGGTTGAATCAAGATGGAAAGGTTGGGTTGGATAAATCAAAAGTTACATGTTACAAATGTTCCATATATGGCCATTTAGCACGTGAATGTCCAAGTTCAACTGGTAATAAATTGAAGACTGTTCCAAATGCTCATTTGGTTGTTCATTCACCAAATCAATATCAAAAAGATCAAAAGAATCTGGTGTTGTTGATGATAAAATGACAGAAATAATTTGGCATCCAAATGAATTTCCTTGGAATGCAGATTCTGAAAACACGAAAATATCACATGCTCCAATTAAGGTTGCTTTAATAGCTCATCATTCAGATGATAGTCTTCTAGCTGATTCTGATTCTAATTCAAGCATTTCACTGGTCAAGGAGGTTCCGCCAAAGGTGAATAATAACTCAAAGACCGAAGTATCTAAATGTCTTGAATGTGTGAGTTTACGTAACAAGAATGCAAGTTTAGAAAGAGATTCTCAATTATCGACTGAAGAGATTGTGGTGTTAAAGCAAGAATTGGAAGAATTTCAAAAGAAATTTTATGACTTGGTTCATGTTCATGAAGCTGTGGTAAAAGAGAAAAATGTTTGGGTTGACGAGTGTGAAAAGGCAAAAGCTAAAGCTAAAGAAGTCGCTGAGGATTTTGAAGCGTTATTTGAAAAGAGTTATCCAGTTCAATAGAAATATGAACAAGCAAATGCACTTGTTGTTGAATCTGCTGATACAATTGAGAAACTTCAAGAAAAATTGTCTACACTTTAAGATTTAAATGTTCTTCTTCTAGATAAGAATGAAGTTTTAACAAAGGATGTGGAAATATTCAAAAAGAAGTGGGAGAACATTACAAAAGAAGTCTTAGTTGAATGTGAAATCAGAAAGTTATAAATGTATGAGTAGAAAGATCTCAATGAAAAGTTCATTAAGTCACAAAAAGAGGTGTTTGATGCTCAACAGAAAATTTAGGAGTGAAGATAGTTCGAAAGAGGATGATATTCACAAGGTTCCTCAACCGGTGGATTCATCTGAGTTTACATCTGCTCCTCTTGATCCAAAAGCTGAAAAGTTTGATTATTCCAAGTTTGCAACACCAACAAAGAAAAAGAAAAATAAGTCAAAGAAGAAAGTAACATTTAGTGAAGCTCCAACGTTTGTTTCAAGTTCGTCATTTCTGAAAGACGAAAATATTTTTGGTAAAGTTGAAAAATCTTCAAGTTCTTCATATGAAGACGATGATGCTAAATATTTAGTGCGTGAGGAAAAGCTGAAGGAAATTAAAGATCAATTTACTAGAGAAGCAAAAGGGAGAGATGCTTCTCGTTCCAATCAGGGTTTTCAAAGACTTCGGGATTCAAGCACAAAGGTTTGGGATTTGAAATTAAAGATGTTCCTGTTCAAGCTCAACAGTCGAAGAAGAAAGAGAAAGTGTTGAAGATCAAAACTCAAAAGAAATCACCTCCTCAGAAAAATCAAGTTTTTTTTTCTTCTGGAGGTTCTTCATTTGAATCAAAGGTATCTTCACGGAGTTAATCTCCGACGTATGATTCCTATGATGATTTTTTTGATAAGTTTGGTTCTGATCATTCTTCATGCTGTCACAATTCAAATGATTTTTTCAAATTTTTTTAAATTTCGTAAGAGACTTTGTTATGTATGTCGTCAAACTGGACATCTTGCTGCTGATTGTCCGACGACTAAATATATATACAACACTGCTAAATATATGGATAACAAAAGTCAAAATTTTTACGAACCATGCTCTCTAAAAGTCAAATCAACTCGTAAGCCATCTTGGTTTAAACCGAGTATGCCAGTTGATACTGATTCTGGTTCTGATAAAAAATCAAAATCTTTAAAGATATGGAAACCAAAGGTTGTTTCCAAGGCCGACACAAACTATGTGGAAGACACCGGGCGATCTGACGTTGTTGAATCGGGTTGATCCCAGAGCGAATAATATTTTATTTGGTGTCAGCGGGTGTTTGCGTAAGACCTATTGGTAATTGAAAGATTGCTGATAGTGGAATATATGTGATAATTAAAATTGTATCTCCAAATCACATTTTGTTTTCAAACTGCTAAACTGTCAGTATTCGTGTTGATTGCTTAATTTCTATTTTGTTTTTCAATCAGTCTCATTTTGAGGGGGAGTTTGCTTTGAAAAATCTACCACTAGGGTGTTATTTTTCAAATTGTAAAAATGAAAAAAAATTCAGAGTTTGTCATTTTTAGGGAGGGGGGAGAGAAAATTTGAAAAGACAAAAACATTGAAAAATGTAAAAATACAAAAACATTAAAAATTGAGAGAGAAATTGTATCCGACATGATTGGGGGAGAGTTTGCATGCGCTGCAATGTCATGTATTCTAGATCAGACTCATCGTCAAGTTAAGGGAGAGTTTGATTGAAGATACAAGTTTATGTAGAAGTTGACACTACACATGTCGAGGGGGAGTTTGTTGGTACATGATTCTTGGTCGTCATGTGAAGTATCAAGAACAAGACAAGAGATGCAATTGTGCTGTTGTTCCAAACTGAAGACGAACTGCTAGTTCGGATCCACATGAACTTGTCCGAACTGGCAGTTCAGCCGATCGTGTTTTTGCATAGTAATGTTCAACTATAAATACTTTTGTTTTGTATAGGTTTAGTACTTTTGGTCCAGCTTACTTGGTGTGTCTAAGTATGTAATCTCTTTGTGTTGAATACAAGTTCTTTGTATTTACTCTTCGTGTTTAATGTTTTACATTGATTTCAATACGACCGAGTAGACGATCCATCCCTCACGCAATTTTAAAGACTTGTTTCGCGAATGGCTCAACAAGTATTAAGAACATAAGGGCAATACATCAACTCAGAGAAGCAGGAAAGAAAATATACAATAGATTTGATCTGGTTGACTTTGAGCTAGCTATGCACGCTGATCTGAAGAAACTCGCCATTCAAACTACAAAAGAAGATCTTCCCTCTGGACTACAATGGAAAGGGTCCAAACTGATTCCAAACACTGGAGAAATAGGAATCTGCTTTCGAAATCAACATGACAAGAAAAGCTTCTTCAGAATCAACCAACGTCAAGCTTACTCCGATGCTTCTCTAAAAACTTATCTCATTTCTACTTGAACAAAACAAGGAAGTTGATCCGGAAGTAATAAGAAGGAAGGAATTAATGATCAAAACTCTAGAAGAAGTCAAGCAACATCGAGCACTCCAAAAGGAACTTCACAAAGCCTGCTGGGGACCACTTCCCAAAAATTTCTATGTCAAATAAGACTTTGTAACCAAAATCCTGTCTTAAGAAAGTTTATGTAAAAAGCCATACAATGAGTCTTGTTTGTGGAATGATCTGCTTATTTTTCTCTTTTCATTTATTTTCTTCAGATACTTAGGGGAGATTGTTAGAACACAATGTAAATGTAACGGAAAACAGTGAAGTATTAGAAGAAAAGATAAGATACATCATCAAAAGAGAAAGGACATGAAAATCTATACGATATACATATTTCTGTATTTGTAAAGAACTAATCCGGAATTTCCAAAGTACTTCTGTACAGACAAGATTCTACAGAAATCCTCGTTTCTGTAGAAGGCTTCTAATGGAAAGCATCTATAGTCTTCAAAGTGTTGATACATGGTTCTTGATCGTCATGTGAAGTATCGAGAACAAGACGGAACGTGCAAGTTTAGGTCTGGCCGAACCTTGGCCGAACTCCAGGTTCGGAGCCGCCGAAGCTTGGCCGAACCTGAGGTTCGGCCAGTCGTGTTTTCAGTCTATAAATATGTTCGTCTTGTATAGAATTACTAGCTTCCGTGTCATAACTTTCTCTGAGTGTACTTTGTGGTCTCTGTGGTTAATACAAGTCTCAGTTGTATTTACTCTCTGTGTTTCCACTCGTATTACATTGATTTCTATACGACTAAGTAGAAGATTCTCACGCTCAAGCAATTTCAAGTGGTATTAGAGCATTAGGTTTGTTCTACTAGTCGGAGATCAGTGTTTTTCGAGTTATCGAGTTCAAATTCACGTTTTTGACTTCCAAACTCGTTCTTCATCTTCGTTTCTCAAAAATCTCGTCTAAAACATCATGCTTTACGTTCAAATTGTGTGTTTTTGCTCGTTTTTGTTCATTTGAGTAGTCTCAGCTCGAGAGGTGTCGAATTCTGTGAGTTTTTTTTTTCGAAATTTTTGGTTTTACGCGTTCGGCCGAACTCCTCGTTCGGTGTAACTGCTCCGCACTTCAAGTTCGGAGGACTCTCGGTCATAACCGCTCCGAACTCCTGGTTCGGAGTTCGTTCGGAGAATCTTCTATCGTTCGGAGCTCGTTCGGAGTGCGTTCGGTCTATTTTTCTCGTTCGGTGTGTGTTCGGACAAGGGTCGGAGAGTGTTCGGAGTTAACAAAGTTCGGTGAGAGATCGGAGAGAGTTCGGACTGTGTTTCTGCGTTCGGACCACGTTCGGAGAAAGTTCGGAGGGTTTATTAGGTTCGGACGAGGTTCGGAGTGAACATTAACCTGTATTTCGAAAATGTCCGATTTTCAAGCGTTCGCGGCTATTCAAAACTCAGTTCAAGCGACTATGCAAACGATGATGAACTATGATAATGAAATTGGAACAAGTCAGAAAGTTCCCAAATTGCTAAAGTTGGAAGATTATCATAGTTGGGTTAAACGGTTCGAAGCATATGTCGATACAAATGACATTGATATGTGGTTAGCGTTCACTGAGCAATATGTTTACCCTAAAGATGAAACTGGTGAACCTATACTTCAAAGAAAAATGTCATCTGAGCAAAAGAAAGCTTATCAAGCTGAGAAAAAGGCTTATGGTACTTTAACGATGGCTTTGCCTAAAGAGTTACTTCATCAATTTGCTGGTAACTACACATCAAAAAGTCTATGGGATGCTTTGGAGAAACAATGTGAAGGCAATGACCAATACAAGAAAAGTCGACAAAAGGTTTTGAAGAAAGAGTTTGATAGTTTCAAACATTATCATAATGAAACGATTCCCAATCTGATTGCAAGATTTGCTCATCTAATGAGTGAAATGCGCTTGGTGAATCTTACTAAAGACGAAGCTGACATGAAAGAGAAGATTTTGGAAGCTCTACCTGAAAAATGGGAGAATTATGTTATGATGATTACTCATGACAAGGATTTTCAAGGATTGTCTTTCAATGATTTAGTTCAAAGAATTCAGGCTAGGGATATGGAATTGATGGTGCACAAGTCTCTTCCTACACAAATTCAGAATCCTGCAGTGTATCATGGTGAAAATGATTCTACAATGAATGCTGGGAAATCGAATATTCTTAATTCTTCACCCCCGACAGCATTCCTGGCAGGTAAATCTGAATCTTCAAGCTATTCTTCTGCTGGTTGTACTGTTTCTGTTCCAAGTTCTTCAAATCAAACTGCATTGTCTGCTCAAACTATCGATGATTATAATGCTTTAATGTCTGCGTTGGTATCTTCATATTTTGGTGTTATCACTGGTGCTGTGAGTAATGCTGAGTTAGCAAATGAAGATTACGATCAGATTGATTATGATCATTTGGAGGAAATGGATCTAAATTGGCAGTATGCAATGCTGGTTCGACGAACGAAGAAATTTTTCAACAGAACTGGGAAGAAAAGATTGAATCAGGAGGGTAAAATTGGTTTGGATAAATCGAAGGTGAAATGTTATAAATGTTCAAATTATGGTCACTTTGCTCGAGAATGTCCAAGTTCTGCAGATCATAAATTGAAGACTGGTCAACATGCACATTTAGTTTATCATCCATCAACTAAAGCTGAGAAGGTTGAGCTGAAGTCTGCTAATCTTGTTCATGATTGGACCGATACTTTTTCACATCTAAATGAGTTTGCATGGAATGCAGATACTGAAGCTAAAAAGAATCAGTCTAAACCTGCAATTGCTTTGACTGTTCGTCATATTGATGATGATAGCATTTTAACTGATTCTGATTCTTATTCAAGTGTATCTTTGGTTAAAGAAGAATTACCTAGAGTCTCTGAGAGTTCAAAGGTTGAAGAGACTGAATGTCTTAAATGTAAGAAATTTCTTCAGGAGATTGCAAGTTTTGAACAAAGTCGTCAAATATCGACTGAAGAGATAGTGGTGTTAAAGCAAGAATTGGAAGATTTTCAAAAGAAGTATTATGAGTTGGTTCATATTCATGAAGATGTTTTAAAAGAGAAAGCAATATTGGCTGAAGAATGTGAGAAAGCAAAGGCTGAAGCTTTAGATGCAGCTCAAGATTTTGAGAATCTGTTTGAGAAAAGTTATCCAGTTCAGAAAAAGTATGAAGAAGCTACAACTCTTATTGCTACAACTGATGTTACTGTTGAAAAGCTTCAGAATAAAATTTCTATGCTTCAAGATGAGAATACTCTCTATCGTGATAACAATGAAGTTTTGACAAAGGATGTTGAGATTTACAAGAAAAAGAGAGAAAGTGTTCTTGCAGAATCATTTGCTGAATGTGAGATCCGAAAGCTACAAACTTATGAATATGATGATCTCAATGCAAAATTCATCAAGTCACAGAAAGAAGTTTATGAAGCCCAACAAAAGATCAATGATTTAAAGCTGGAGATTTTGGAGTTGCAGCGGCAAGTGAAGAATTGCAATTTATCACCAACAATGCTAAATTTCTTATACAAGCAGGATCAGAGTTCGGATAGTTCTCAGAAGGTTGATGTTCACTTGGTTCCTCAACCAGTGGATTCAACTGAAGTTACTGCTGCTCAGATTGATCCAAAAGATGAATTGCATGATTATTCCAAGTTTGCTACTCCACCCAAGAAGAATAAATCTAAGTCCAAAAAGAAGGAAAAGCCTTTGGGTGAAGCTCCAAAATTTGTGTCAAAGTCTGTTTTGTTGGAAACTGTGAAGATTGTTGATAAAGAGACTACACACGTTGCAATATCAAGTATTAAAGATTGAACTCATCGTCTAGATCGAGGAAGAGTTTGATTGAAGATACAAGATACAAGTTTATTAAGAGGAGAGGATACTGCACATGCCGAGGGGGAGTTTGTTGATACATGGTTCCTGATCGTCATGTGAAGTATCGAGAACAAGACGGAACGTGCAAGTTTAGGTCTGGCCGAACCTTGGCCGAACTCCAGGTTCGGAGCCGCCGAAGCTTGGCCGAACCTGAGGTTCGGCCAGTCGTGTTTTCAGTCTATAAATATGTTCGTCTTGTATAGAATTAGTAGCTTCCATGTCATAACTTTCTCTGAGTGTACTTTGTGGTCTCTGTGGTTAATACAAGTCTCAGTTGTATTTACTCTCTGTGTTTCCACTCGTATTACATTGATTTCTATACGACTAAGTAGAAGATTCTCACGCTCAAGCAATTTCACAAAGAAGAGTACTGAAGGAGTTCTGGACTATCAAAAGATAAAGATTACGAGAAGAACAATTATGCTTTTGTCAGAATAACAAGTAAAGTGAATACCAACTTGGCATTTAACATGAAAGTAGTTGAAGACAGTTGAAAAGAGATAAATTGAATATCCTCAATTTATCTCTATATACTCTGACACACTTCAAATTTAACCGTCCTCAACCACTTTATCCACTTGTAACTTGCCACTACTTCCTATAAATAGCAAGCGGACTTCACCAAAGAAAGCAAGACATCAACCACATAATTCGTTAGCTTATCAAAGCAATTACAACTTACTCCAATAGAAAAGTTCTTTCTGTTGATATACTGTTATATTATAAACTCATGTAAACCATTAATTACATTTGAGATATAAAGAAAAAGTCTCTTATGAATTGTTGTCTTCCAATCTTATTTACTTTCCGCAACTTGTTAATCTTGTTTAAATCAAATTATGCCAATATTGTTAAAGAGCCCCTCACGGGACACAACATGAATGGTGTAACAGAGAGAAAGAATCGTACAATTATTGAGACGGCGAGAACCATGGTTTCTAGTGAATTCTTGAACTAAGGCAGTTAGCATAGCATGTTATGTATTAAATCGAGTTCTGACGGTTAAACGGCTCGGTTAAACATGTTACGAATTAGTGATAAACCAAAAGCTAAATATGAAGTATTTGGAACCTTTTGGATCTCCCTTCACGATCCTGCAGTCTTCCGGGAAGTTCGATGAAAAGGTAGTCGAAGGATTTTACGTCGGATATTCCAATCAGAAAAAGCGAGTTTTCAATAAAGCGACTGGTGCAGTGGAGGAATGGTTGCATGTTGACTGTCAACCACATACATTACCACCCAAAGGTGTTGGTCCGGATTGAATGTTTGACTACAAAGGTTTATTTGATTCTTTTGATTCTGATAAGGGCTTAACCGATGAGCAACTAGCATCAATTTACATTGGTTTACAAGGCAACTCAACGGTTACGCATACTCCTTCTCCGTCAACTCCGAATGTGCCTGTGGGAGATGTATTAACCGACTCCAGAAATGAAGTTGTTTATGATATGTCTTCGGATGAAGAAAATGAGTTCCATGAAGCTGAATCGGAACCTGTTGATGTTCTGGTCCCGTAACCTGATTTAAATTCAAATGAGAACGTTATGGTTGAGGATGATCATACCAACAATCTGAATGACAATATTGAAGTTCCAACTCATCCGATACTCCGAATAAAAACCTACCATCCTCAAGAGAATATTATAGGTGATTCGGAAGTAGGAGTACGTACAAGACGTCAAGTTGAAAATGGTGTATTGTTAGCTATCAGGTAATCTGGGGTTCAAGATGAAGTCTTTCACTCATGCTTTCTATCCCAGATCGAACATGTGGATGTGAATCAAACACTCACAGACGGTTCATGGGTAAAGGCGATGTAAGAGGAACTTCTACAATTTCAGAAACTCGGCGTTTGGCACTTAGTTGATTTACCTTAAGGAAGCATAGAGCCGTGTGGTACCCGTTGGGTTTACAAATGAAAACGAGACGATCGAGGTGTCATCATCTGTAACAAGGTACGTTTGGTTGTCCAGGGGTTTTTTCAACAAGAGGGTATAGACTTTAATGAGATGTATGTGTCGGTTGCTAGAATCAAAGCAATTCGGGTTTTCTTAGCATTTGCTGCACACTGAGGATTTAAAGTTTACCAAATGGATGTGAAAAGTGTGTTCTTATACGGAAAAGTGAAGGAAGAGGTATATGTCAAACAACCTCCGGGATTTTATGATCCTGATTATCCAAACAAGGTTTATAAGCTTGACAAAGCGTTATATGGTTTACATCAGGCTCCTTGAGCTTGGTTTAAAACCTCATCAACTTATCTTCTTCAGAATGGATTTAAGCGTGGGTTGGTAGACTATACACTATTCTACAAAAAGACGGGTGAAGATTTGTTAATGGTATAGATTTATGTTGACGATATCATATTTGGCAGTTCAAATGACAAGCTTTCAAAAGAGTTTTAGAAGCTGATGCAGCGGTATGGCATTCTTTCTCGGTTTGCAAGTACAACAGTCTATGAAGGGAATTTTTATTCATCAGATGAAATATGTGCACAACATTCTGAATAGATTCAAAATTATCGATGTCCTCATTCTGGGAACTCCAATTCAGGTTAATCATGTTGTGACATCCGAGAATTTCAAGGTTAACTTCCGTTAGACAATTTCCGTTAGTTACGTTATAAGTGTTAACTCAGTAACTAATGCTTAACTAGGCCGAATACGTCCATGACCTTCGGTTGATCACCGAACCCGCCCATATGTGTTATGTGTTCATTTATTTATAGTTATTATGTGCAATGTGATTTAAATACATGATTTAGTATTATGAATAGCATGACAATTCATGAACCGTGCTTATCTTGCTTAGAATGTAAACTGGTCACTTTTGATTTCCAGCGAAACTACCGGGCGAAACTACAATGTCGCTCGGTAGCCAAACCATAGACTTACAGAGCCAGTTTCGCTGGGCCAGCGAAACTGCCAGCGAAACTAGCTCCTGTTATATAATGACATAAAACCCTAGAAGCCCCATTTCTTGCACCTTTTCTCCAAAAACACCCACACTCTCCTTAAATCTCTGGACCAGCCCCAAGACACACCAAGATCAGCCATCACTTCTATTGGTGAAGATCATCCATCGATCCTTGATCAAACCGTGAGTCCCATAAACCATTTCTATGTGTTTTCTATGTGTTTTACTATAAAGCATGCCTAGATCCCCATAGAATCGTTAGATCTTCTATAATAATGCTTAGGAATGCTAGATCTATCATAAAGTCTGTAACTTTACGATTGAAATCAAACCATAATGAAGATTCATGCTAGTTCGGTCATTTTAGGCTTAAAATATGTTTTCGGTGATTTGATGATGATTATCCATGTTTAAGGTGTTAAAACTGCTTCTATGATGTTGGTAAATGATTATGTATGCTAAATAATGAATTGCATGAAGTATGGAAGCTGTTAGATTAATTTCTAGACTAATTTATGTGTTTTTCGCGACCAGCGAAACTAGCCTGTTCTCTGGGCGAAACTATCCAGCGAAATTATGTACATCTCCTTCAGGCGACACTATACAGCGAAACTGTAGTGTCGCCAGTGAACGAAACTGCCTAGCGAAATACCCATAGACCTTGTCCCTGAACGAAAGTTCAAACCAGTTTCGGGCGAAACTAGGCTAGCGAAACTGTGCCAACAGTTTCGAGCGAAACTAGCCAAGCGAAACTGTGTCATCGGGTATTGCCTAGCGAAAGTGCTGCCCGTGCACACAACGAAACTGCCTAGCGAATATATACTAGCGAAACTGTGACCAGACCTAAACCCAAACTTGTGCAATTACTTGAATGTTATGCCATAACTTACATGATTATGCTATGATGAAACATGTTTGATTTCTGACTTATGTGAACTCTTGTTTGTGATCAACCATCGGTGTCGTGTGTCGGTATGTCGAGTCGTAGATTCCAACGTGCTATGTTATGGGCCATAGTGACGTTAAGTTAAATATTAGACACAAAACTAATACTTAAGACCTAAACGTGTTTGTAGGTCCGAAATCAAACCAACTACACGATATTTGATCGTAAATGAGTGCGGAATCCTCAAATACGATTGATTCAAGAGAAAAGTAGATGAAATAGACAAGATCTAATGAAAAGATCGAGTCATGAATGAAGAATACTACTTGAATGAAGCTGATCGTAAACACACAAGAGAGAGAGATCGTAAACAGTAAATTGTGTATTGAAAAGCTTGGAGAAACCGATTACAATGAGGTGGTATTTATACCACCTCATACAAAAGCTTGGCCCAATCATAAACACTAATCTAGCCCAATCATAAACATAAAAATGGCCCACATGGCCTATTAACTAAGCTAGATTAAGCCCAATTACAAAAGGCCAACTAATGTTCATGCCTTACATAATATAGCCCTACAATCTTCCCCTAGGCATGAATCATTTGAACCTTCAAGGCAGCAGCAAATCAAACTGGAATGAGGTTTGAATGTTGTTCGACCACCAGCTGTTCTCCACAATCTTCTTTGCTGCCCCATCAAAAATACCAACCCTTATAGCATTCGCCATGTCATTCTCGTCTCCAAGGATGGGTTGGGTGGCCAGAAGCTTGATATCTCTCTCACCAAATATAAGCAAATCCACCGGGTCATAAAATCTGAATTGACGCATCGGCTTGCAGAGAACCACCACTTCATGTGTTGTTGGATCGTAATACCAGCAATCAAAGTTTCTTACCAGTGTTTCATCCTCGATCTCGTCCAACATAGTAATCACCCTTGTGCGCTTAGTTGGTGGCCTCCGTGCTTCCCCAATAGACTCCCCTGTCACAGGGTCAGTCCCGGTCTCTCTCCACCTGACCTCCTTCAGCTCGAAATCTCTGAAATCATTCTCCATGTGGCCAAGCAGATTATCTCTGATCTGATTACCTTCTGGTCCATTCCACCTGTTAATAAATGGAGCTCTCAGAAGGCTCCTGATCTCAGGCTCAGTCCAGGAGTGGAATTGAGCACGTGTAGAGTAGTACTCCACTGGACTATAGCCGTCACGGATCACGGCAAAGATTTTCTTCTCCATATCGTAGTGCCAACATAAGATTGCCTCACGACTCCCACGCTTATCAATTGAGCTTTCACCAACGTCAATGGTGTACTGTGTGGGAGCTGGTCCTTGGAAAAACTCCTTGAACCAGTTTTCGTGGAAACTTGGAGCCTCTGAGATGATCCTGCCATAGTGGGCGTAATCTGGCATCACTATATTCTCATCTCCTTCGTCAGTCTCCATTGCATCAGCAACTTGAGTTCCCTGAGATGAACTCTGACCAGAGGCACCCGTGTTGTTAGGCCCTGCACCATCTGTCAGTTGATTAACCTTCCTTCTCAGGTCCTTTATCATCTTGTAAAGATATTCCATTCTTTCCTTGTCTGCCACCTCATACTCTCTCATATACTTGCTGCTTGCCTCCTCCTTCTCTCTCAAACGCTGGTTTTCTTCCATGAGAGTCTTGATCTCATTCTGTCTGATCCTATTCTGAGAGATCAGGAAGTTGATCTGAGGATCAGCACTAATCCTCAAATCAACTGGAAGCTCTGCAGCCATCAATGGGCGGAAACCTGGAGCTGCGAGTGGTTGGCTGGTCGCGGTAGAGAGGCTCACTCTAACCGGACTTGGAACAACGAAGGTGCTCTCAACCTCCAGAAATTGCCTATCTTCACGTACAGGGCTTTGCACGTTCAGAATCGGACTAGCTTGCTGCACAGGGGCAGGTTGATCATCACCATCTTCAGTCTGTGTGAGAGACGGTTGCTCTTGAAGGGCTTCATCAACAGTTTCTTCTTGACCACTGGCACCCTCAGAACTGGGTCCAGCTGGTTGTACAACCAAAAGGCTTGAGCTTGTCTTGGTGAACTTGAACCGTATGCTCCTAGGATCAGATTTCTTTCGCGGAGATGGTTCACGAGCAGGGACGGGTTCTTCTACGAAAGCTTCATCAACGTTTAAATTCAGCTCAGGTGGTGTATCATCACTGCCAGACGACCCAATCATATCTTCTCTTGACCTTTTATGGGTTAGTGGCTCCAAGTCCCCATAAATATCATCTTCAGTTATGTCCTGGCCAGTGAGGATGTCATCCATTATATTTTCTTCATCTGAGGGAATGACATCTTCATCTTGAACATTAACAGCTTGAGTTACTGTCAAGTCTTGGTCTTCGGCAATTGATGCATTTACTTCAGGCACATCTGCCTCTGGCTCAGAGTCATCCAACACTTGTTCCCGTGCAACTTCAGGAAACGCACCTCTCTTTGTCCATTCCAATCTTCCTTCAAAAGATTGCTTACCCGCTCTATCCTGCGTTTGCAAGCCAAAGACTCCAGAATCCATGACCTTCACATCAAGCTTCTCAACTCTCTCCTCTATCATCGGATACTTCTTCATCACTACCATCTGAACGAACCTTGGTGTCATTAGAAACTGCTCTCTGGCACTCAGTTCTGCATTGCCTATCCAATCAATCAGCATCATCCTTGAGTAGTTAAAATTCCAGTCTAAGGCCAATGCTACGAAGGCAGTTCCATGGAGTTGGTTTAACTGATCAAAACTCGTTCTCTTGCCAAGGAAATATTTCTGCATGTAATGCGCCAGGCACCTCCAGTAGTGCGGCAGAAGCTTCTTAAAGATGGGCGGAAATTTTCCTTCATACCCCATTGATTGTGCCCCTGCCAGAACTACCTCCTTCGGATACCAGATAGGATGTGAAGCATCATCAGTGATGTTCAGCCCCTGCCTTATGTCTTCTTCTTCAATGACAATTTGTCTGTTATTGATCGTTGCGGTAATCCTAGTCTTGTCAGAGTTTGCCCTTGCAGTTCCCCAAAATTCTCTAACCAGCATCTCGTCGATGAGTACATTTGTCCTCAAGGCATGGTTAATCTTGCATGTGTTCATTCCGGCCACCAGTGAGTAAAATAACTCCATGTGTTTTTCTGGCGGGTCTTCTAGGTATGCCGGCATACAATGGTCTGGTTCAAATTTTATATCTCCAATCAGCATCTCTTCAGCCATCTGAGTAAGACAAGACATATGCATCAGACATGATCATTAAATAAGCAATTATGATTATTTACCCTTAACGTGTTCAATTGATGATTACATTTTACTTTTGAACTTCAAAATTTCAATTTGAACATTTTAGAGAAAATAATTGAATTAAGCCCACGCTCACAAACACCATCAATTTTATCAAAAACGATCACTTTTAATAAGATTCTCAAAATTTATTAAGTGTTTAAAATATTAATTTTCAATTTGTGAGGGTTTACGATCCATCAATGAGTTTACGATTCCTGTAACTGGGTTTACGATTATTTAATTGGGTTCACGACTGTTTTCAATTTAGGCCCAATCGTAATCAACTTATCCAATCGTAAACACCAAAAATTTGTCAAGGCCCAATCGTAAACTGTTTTGTCGTTATCTCCAATCGTAAATAACTCGATCGAGAACGGGGAATCGTAAACGTGGATCGGAATCGCCGATCGTAAACTTGATCGGAAACACCG
>JBCNJP010000024.1:17561360-17634405 GCA_039602395.1 Deinandra increscens subsp. villosa | reverse complement strand
AGGAGGAGGATGTGGTGACCCTAAAACTTTTGCTTTCTTTCCCCAGCGACGACGGCTGAGGCTGCGGCCAAGAACGCTACAACGCAAGAATAATTTTCGGGACGAAAATTCCATTTACAAGGGGATGATGTGACATCCGAGAATTTCAAGGTTAACTTCCGTTAGACAATTTCTGTTAGTTACGTTATAAGTGTTAACTCAGTAACTAATGCTTAACTAGGCCGAATACGTCCACGACCTTCGGTTAACTACAAAAAAATGCCATTCAGTGGCACACAAAAAATGCCACTAAAAGCCAAAAAAGTGCCACTAAAAGACATTTTATGAATTTGCGGCACAAAAGAAAAGTGCCACTAAAAGTGGTGACACTAAATCCTTTTAGTGGCACTTTGATAATGTGCCACACAAACTTTTAGCCTTTAGTGGCACTTTTTTTATGCCACTAAAAGGTTATTACAGCTATCTATGTGTACTATATTTAGTGTCACTGAATTTTTATGCCACTAAAAGATTATTATAATATCTCACAGACGTATGTGTTTATATATATATATATATATATATATATATATATATATATACTAATTTTAATGACAAATTTGACAACAAAAACCACATTATTTACATTATAAAATATAAAATAAAATATTAATAAAACAATTAAATTATAAATATAGATCCTAATGTTTACAAAAGTAACTTGAACATTAAAACATGTTTCAAATTTTAAATGTTTACACATATAGTTTAAACATTCAAATGTAGCTATCATTCCTCATCAACCACAGAAACATTGCTTCAAAACCTCTCATTGTATCCACCCTGTTATCAGCAACCATATAATCAAGCATTAGTACAAATTAAAATTCAACTTGTATTATATACGCATTTACAAATTAAAATTCAATTTGTGCATACTATTTTTCTTGTCATTTATCATTATATTCATTATATATCATACATCTTTAAACATGTTATTGTTACCCATCTCTTGCTCTTCATATGCCTACACTGAAATTGTTAAAAACTTGTATGAAAATTCTTCAAAGCATTGCTACCTGCAACTACATAGATAACAATTATCGGTCAATTAAAATCACTTGCATCAAAGCCTACAAATAGTAAAATATATATTTCCAATACCGCACATATGTAACATCAAAGAAAAGAAGTCATAAACAATAACAGGGACCTATAGTTTCTATTTTAAGATCAGCAAAATTTTATGGTCCAACTTATAACAACAGCAAAGGCTCTTCGAAATCGATTAAAGGCTTGTTGAACCCTAGTATTTATCGGCCCATACTTTATCCAAATGCAATCTAAATTGCTGATCTTGAATTTTTAAATCATGATAATACCTTCGGAAGCAATCATCCAAGTATCTACCAGGTTTGTTGCTAGCTTGAAGAACGTTGCGGCATTCAGATTAAGCCAAAATTCTAGCCTTTGAACACTCCTGTACTCCAACAATACATTTTGATCAAATACATAATATAGGAATTAGTTAACTTAATTGAGAAGCTAATCTACATCATAATACACCTTAAAATCATGAGTCAACACACACTGTGTATTTATACAAAAAGTTGAAGATATAACCTATGTTATGTTCTAACAATAGGTGGACCCTGTTAAGATATAATACACCAAATGTTAAAACCCTCCCATGACTAATGTGTAGAACTATTACATCATCATGAATCATGAATCATGTGATAAATGGAATGCTTCATATACATGTGTATAAATATATGCATTTATGTATGAGAAGAAATGATGACATAATAAAAAAAGATACCTTTACTATGAATCTCACATTGTCGTAAAATAAAATTTTAGAGCTCCATAATCCAAGAGCAAGAAATTTAGTGGCCTTGGACTGGTGTTATAAAGCCTGTTGATGTCCTAGTTTCCTCCCCGCAAACATGTCATGAATTAAAAGAGGCATGAAAAACATGAAAGCAGGAAAAAAAACTTAATTGAAGAGCATTACATTAAATCTTTTATTGCAAAACCCATTTTTCTGTCTATGTTTAAAATCTACATTTTAACTTGCAAGACACATCTTAATAGAGGTATTGGTTGTTTGGTAACCTTGAGTTCTGTAGGTAATTCTGAAAGACACGCCCTTTTCCCTTGCAAGACACATCTTAACAGAGGTATTGGTTGGTCAGTAACCGAAAAATAACATGATGCACAGATACTAGCAATAGAAATTGGTATTTGTATAGGAAATTGGCTTCTCAATCTCATTTCAACTCAACGAATAAGAAGAAACGAAAGAAGACTATACCTGCGCACGTAAAATAAATCTGATGGACGCAGCGGAACCTGCGAACGCAAACCACAAAGAAATCAAATTTCTAAATTTGGAGAAATTTATAGCAACGAAAAACACTAACAATCGCCTCCTAATTCAACAAATCTGTAGTATATATACCTACAAAAAGAGTGAATACATATCCTCTTTGTTTTGTGTGGGAACTTTTCTCCAGTCTGTATATTCTATGGAAACATTCTCAGCCATCCTCACAAGCGTCCCAAGAAATTGAACAAGTTCATTACCTTCATCCCCAACAGGCTTTCCAAACTTGTTGAATGTAACAACTATTCTTTGTGTACTATCCATTTTCCAAGTTTCGGCCTTTTTTGTACAGCCTCTAACCTTTTAGGAGCGCCTAACAAGTTTGAAAAGCAAAACAAGTACAAAAACATCTTGTCAACATTTTACATGTATTAACATTCTGTCCTTAAGATATACACATTACCTATTTGTCGGCAGAAGCTTAGAACCGGTGGTATTGTATAAGCCAATTTTTTCAAAACTTTGTCAAATATTGCTTGTGTTTCCTTCATCTGAACCAGTACACAAAAAGTGATGTAATATGTGTCAAATGCAAAATAAAAGTTAGTAATATTTTCAAAATCCTAAAAAAATAAATCTACAAATTACATATGTATATAATGAATATGTTATAGTCCATTCTATTTATGGATATTAGACTTCTAATTTTTTTTAAATGACGTCAGACTTGTAGAACAAAATAAGATTGACTTCTTAAGAAAGCATTTTGGTACAACAGTTATGGAACTCCAAGTTTAAAGTCAAAATCTCCTAATAGATTTTGCACACGCTTATTATTAATAATATATGTTCAAAAAATTATAAAATTAAAACGATGATTTGAACCCATATGTGTATTACAAGATGGAATATGATCATTCACTACAACAATACATGTTATCTTTTCACAAATGAACATACCTAAGAGGATAATATTGCAATGAACAGAGATAATCGGTATAATTTTTGGGCCAAAGAATTATGCTCTTTCTTATTTTAATTACCTGGTTTTAGAAGACGAGATAATTTCTAGTAGATGAATTTCGCACTTGTTGACGAAGCATGAGACCTTCCTGTAGGCAAACAGTTTGTTATGTGGCTGTTTTATATGCCTTATAGGAAGACCTTGTGTTGTGTTAGTTTGTAGTAGGGATGAAGGTTGCATACTGTAACTAAGCCTAACAAATAGAGATGTAATTTTGTCAAGGAGCAGCAGTAATAGTATAACAATGTGTGTACACAACAAAAGCAAGACCATAAACTGCTGCAACCATAAAGAAGGGAAATCTAACAAGAGCCAGGTATAACTATGTTCTATAGAAACACATGGCCAGCCTTTGACAGCAGCTTAAGAAACAAACTACATTTATTTACACACGCATAAACTAATGTATGCACACATAAATTGTCCCTTGTGTGTTTTCCATTTTCAAACAGTACCATCGAATCAGTAGATCCATGGGTTTGATCGACCCATATATACAAATATAATTTATCCGTTTCCACTCGATCCGCCCCATGTTCCTTAGAGAACAAAGGACAACTGCAGTTAAGCAATCAAACAATCAAACAATCAAACAAAATGCAAAACAAAATCTTAAAATCACCAAAAAAACAAAACATACATATGCATCCGTGTGGAAATGTGATGAAGAATGTCAAGAAAAAACTTAAAATACTATGCATTAATATCCTTTGTTGGTTCATAGAAACTTTTATTTTCAAACAGAAGATATTCATTTCAAAAATCCATGTTTTTCTTCTACTTTTCTCCACAAATCAAGCACTTGAGCAAATATAAAAACCCTAGAAATTATGTTTTCAAAACATGAATCAATAAATAGCAGTGTACATAAACCAACTATTCTTCTCCATCAGACTCATAAAATCCCCAATTTTTTATGAACATAAGAACTACAAATCAATTTGGTAATTGCTATGAAGGTAAAATCCCCAATAGCTTAAGAGCAGTTAAGCTAAAGATGTGAAACCTATCTTCCTTGGAATACCTCAAATTAGGATGGAACTTATAACTAGTACATCAAATATAGGTTGAGAAGGATATGTGTACCTCAAGAGGGAAGAAAATGTGCAATTCATCAACACGATTCTTTTAAGTCCCCCTCGCCCAAAACATATTTGTAGATTTTGAAACCCAAAAACTTATCTCATTCAAGAAAATCCAAATCACCAGATTCGTGCGTAAGAAATTAAACATCCAATTAAGAAATATCACTTGAAATTGAAGATAATCAAGCATACCATGAAATGCTCAAGTGAGAAAAGTGATTGTTGCATGAAAACAAACAACTAACATCTTCGGAGAGCGGCGATGTTGAATTATGGATTCCGGCTTTCGACTTCAATACACTTGCGATGGCTTCATTCTGGCTTGATTTGTGTATCCGGGGAGCGGTGATGCTTGGTCGAACTCTATAATTTTTAGGGCAAATGGATATTTTGGATATTTTGGATATATGGAGCTGCGAGCGGCAAAATAATTTGGTTTCCCCCCAAAATATTTTTGGTTTAGAGGGACTTAAGAGGTGTATAAATCGGTTAACCGGCTTTTAAAAAAAAAGATAATTAACTTTTTTTTTTGGGTAAAGGGTTACCCCCGGAGATTCTATATATATACCCAACAGAAAAAACAAGTAGCTAGGTGGATCCTAGCTAGTTCAAGTCTTTGGACATGCCCAAAGACAAGAAAACCAAAAAAACACTACACCCACAAACAAGCCAAACGGCAACATCAAAAGAACAACCAACAACCTATCTAAATAACAAATAGGAAGTGAAGGCCCCCTAAGTTCCGCATGTCTACGTTGCTACAAACTGACCATCTCGTTGCAGCCACACGTCCAGAACCTCTCTCACACGGTGAGAGTCACGAAACTTTGACCCATGAATCTTCAAACGCACATCTTCTAGGATCACCTCAGCTACCTTATCCGGAGGACGAGCATTATTTTGAAAAATTCGCTCATTCCTCTCCCTCCAAATATGGTAAGCAGCTGCATGAAGAACAAGTTTAGCAACTATAATATCAATCCTCTTTTGTGGCTTGACACGGATATACGCAGCCAAATCAGTCCAACACGGGGACTCATTAACCAGGCAAGACTTCAAACAAACCTTCTTCCAAACCTTTAAGGAATAGATACATTCAAAGAATAGGTGTTTATGTGAATCCACCCCTCTTTGACACAACATACAACACATCATGTTCATGTTTTTCCTCCTTTCAAAACCCCACTCAAGAATTTTATCTTGAGTAAGTAATTTCTCTCTACAAATCAACCAGGCAAGGAACGCGTGGCGGGGAACGCAGTAAGCAAACCACACCAATTTAGCCCAATCAACTTTATCACAACGAGACCGAATGGAACTCCACACAATAGACGATGAATAATCATGTAAAGTATCCTCAACTCTCCATTTAAGCGTATCATCTCGACCCGTAACCAACATCAGATTCATCGACTGCTTAATGATAGGATATAAGTGCAACCAATCAATCGGCCAGACCCACCGCCCATTAGAAACAATATCACTCACCTTAGCATTTAGAGTAAAACCTGAATTGTATATGTTTCTAGGAGTAATAAACTCACACAGCGGCCCACCATCTAACCATTTGTCGAACCAAGCATAAGTGGATTCTCCATCACCAATAGTAGACCAAACAAATCTACGAATCATAGGACGAATGGACATGATCTTTCTCCAGCTCCAGGAGCACACCGACGGACATCGACAATCCCAAAAACACCTATTCTTAAGCCTATAAGAATAAACCCACTCAACCCAAAGAGACTCGCGCTTAGTAAGAATACTCCAAATATGGTTAGTCATCAAGGCATTATTAACGTCCCTTAATCTTCGAATGCCCAACCCACCTTCAACTTTTGGAACACAAACATCCCTCCACGCAACTTTAGCTTTGCCTTTCTGAAACGTCCCTTGATTCCAAAGAAAATTCCTCATTTTACCCTCCAAAGCACTCAATATACTAGCAGGCAAAATAAAAACCGAGGACCAGTAGACATGAAGGGAAGACAAAACCGATTTAATTAACTGAACCCTACCAGCAAAAGATAAAAACCTGTTCTTCCAGTTAGCAATACGATCCTCCATACGTTCTACAAGAACAGTACAATCAGCTTTAAGCAGCCTCGTGGATATCAATGGAACCCCAAGATAGCGGACAGGAAGCGACCCTTGAGCCATTCCCATCGCCTCCAAAATCTCACCTTTCACCTGTTCAGACACATTACAGAAGAACCCCGTGCTCTTCTGAGGGCTAGGAACTAAGCCAGATATATTAGAAAACTTACACAAGGATCTGAAAATACACAAAGCAGAGTGGAGATTTCCTCTAGCAAAGATAAATAGATCATCAGCAAAACAGACATTTATAATTTTTTGTTTTTCACATCTACTATGATACTTAAAGCCCTGATCCATCTCCACCTCATGACGAAGCATACGAGTCAATATCTCCATAACTAGCGTAAACAAATAAGGGGACAAAGGATCTCCCTGTCTAAGACCTCTTTTCCCCTTAAAGTAACCATTAATACCCCCATTAACACTAATGGAGTACGTCGGAGTAGAAACACAGGTCATAATCCAATTGATCATCTTACTATCAAACCCAAACCCATGCAAAATATCTTCAAGAAAAACCCAATCCACCGTATCATAAGCCTTCTGAATATCAATTTTGAAAGCACACCTTGGCACTCCAACATTACGATGATAATTATGCATAAGCTCTTGCGTAATCAAGATATTATCCGAGATTTTTCTTCCCGGAATAAACGCAGACTGATTAATACCAACAATATCTCCCAGAACCACCTTAATCCTATCAGCAACAATCTTACTAATGCATTTATAGATCACATTGCAACAAGAAATAGGTCTATAATCAGTCACTTTATCAGGAGTTGAAACTTTAGGAATTAGAGCAATAATCGTGTGGTTCAATTCCTTAAGCAATCTACCCGTACAAAAGAAATCCTTCACAGCCCTACAAACATCCTGCCCGATAATAGGCCAGGCCTTCTTAAAAAACGCAGCTGTGAATCCGTCAGGCCCTGGAGCTCTGTCATCACCCATACTGAACATGGTGTCTTTTATTTCCTGATCCGAGACATCCTTAACCATAGCACCAGCCGAACCAGTATCCAAACGATTCAAGAATAGGTCTTGATTGACCTTATCACCGATAGCACCTCTGCTGCCCAAAAAACCTTCGTAGTGTTTTACAAACACATCAGGGACTTCATTCAGACCCACACGAATACCATTGGTACCAACAATAGAATTAATACGGCTCCTATGATTTTTACCTTTTAACGAAGCATGAAAAAACGCCGTATTAGCATCCCCCGCAGCTAACCATTGAACCTTGGATTTCTGCTTAATGAATAGTTCCTCATCTAGGGAAGCTTCCTTAAAATCCCGAAGACATATAATTTCCTGCTCACGCAAATTAGGATCAAAAGGGTCATTATCTATATCTCTTTGAATCACATCAAGTCTCTCACGAACCGGTTTGTACAATACGGTTAAAAACCGTCGGTTCGTATCTGTCACGAACCGGTTTGTACAATACGGTTAAAAACCGATTTGGTTTTGATTATTAAACCGGTTCGGTTTGGTTCTGTTTGATTCGGTTAACATTTTATTTATAAACCTCTATAGGGATTAGTTGTATTACACATTGTTTGGTAAATTTCGTATGAACGTTATAACTGAAGAGGATCCATCTCAATTGGTTACAACTCCTCTTTATAACCCATTGAACCCGAATTGATCCCCACTTCCTTCGTTTTGTTTTTTTAGATAATTTGTTCCATAAAATACATAATTTGGCGCTCAAGTTAACTTTTAGGAAATAAATTTAGTGGCATATAGTAAAAGCCACAAAAAGATATGTTAGGTAGTGTGGCACATTTAAAGTGCCACTAAAACCCTATATTAGTGGCATAAAAGCTAAATGTCACTAAAACTATAGGTCAAACAAAAATGTGCCACTAAAACCATATATTAGTGGCACAAAAATTAAAAGCCACTAAAAGCTTGTGCCACTAAATGACATTTTTTTGTAGTGGTTGATCACCGAACCCGCCCATATGTGTTATGTGTTCATTTATTTATAGTTATTATGTGCAATGTGATTTAAATACATGATTTAGTATTATGAATAGCATGACAATTCATGAACCGTGCTTATCTTTCTTAGAATGTAAACTGGTCACTTTTGGTTTCCAGCGAAACTACCGGGCGAAACTACAGTGTCGCTCGGTAGCCAAACCATAGACTTACAGAGCCAGTTTCGCTGGGCCAGCGAAACTAGCTCCTGTTATATAATGACATAAAACCCTAGAAGCCCCATTTCTTGCACCTTTTCTCCAAAAACACCCACACTCTCCTGAAATCTCTGGACCAGCCCCAAGACACACCAAGATCAGCCATCACTTCTGTTGGTGAAGATCATCCATCGATCCTTGATCAAACCGTGAGTCCCATAAACCATTTCTATGTGTTTTCTATGTGTTTTACTATAAAGCATGCCTAGATCCCCATAGAATCGTTAGATCTTCTGTAATAATGCTTAGGAATGCTAGATCTATCATAAAGTCTGTAACTTTATGTTTGAAATCAAACCATAATGAAGATTCATGCTAGTTAGGTCATTTTAGGCTTAAAATATGTTTTCGGTGATTTGATGATGATTATCCATGTTTAAGGTGTTAAAACTGCTTCTATGATGTTGGTAAATGATTATGTATGCTAAATAATGAATTTCATGAAGTATGGAAGTTGTTAGATTAATTTCTGGACTGATTTATGTGTTTTTCGCGACCAGCGAAACTAGCCTGTTCTCTGGGCGAAACTATCCAGCGAAATTATGTACATCTCCTTCAGGCGACACTATACAGCGAAACTGTAGTGTCGCCAGTGAACGAAACTGCCTAGCGAAATACCCATAGACCTTGTCCCTGAACGAAAGTTCAAACCAGTTTCGGGCGAAACTAGGCTAGTGAAACTGTGCCAACAGTTTCGAGCGAAACTAGCCAAGCGAAACTGTGTCATCGGGTATTGCCTAGCGAAAGTGCTGCCCGTGCACACAGCGAAACTGCCTAGCGAAACTGTGACCAGACCTAAACCCAAACTTGTGCAATTACTTGAATGTTATGCCATAACTTACATGATTATGCTATGATGAAACATGTTTGATTTCTGACTTATGTGAACCCTTGTTTGTGATCAACCATCGGTGTCCTGGTTTGCTCGCACACCTTAACGGTATAAACTCCGTTAGTGGTTATTTTGGGGTGTGACACATGTACTCTCACCAGATGAGAATGGTGAAGAAGTTGATCCAACTCTTTACCGGGCCATGATTGGGTCTTTAATGTACTTAACTACAAGTAGACCTGGTGTGATGTTTGCTGTATGTCTTTGTGCCAGGTACCAGGCAAATCCGAAGCATCGCATCTCGTCGTGGCCAAATTTTTTTTGCTTATCTGAAGGGTAATCCTGATCTTGGGATTTGGTACCCTTATGACGATAAGTTTGAATTGTTAGCTTACTCCGATTCTGACTACGGTGGTTGCAAGATAAATTTCAAGTCTACAATGATGGGGTGTTTGTTTTTGGGTGAGAGGTTGGTGTCTTGGCAGTGTAAGAAGCAAACGTCGGTCGCAACATTACTAGCAGAAGCCGAGTACATTTCAGTTGTTAGCTGTTGTTCTCAAGTTTTATTGATACAACAGCAAATGCGCGACTATGGTTTGAATTTTCTTACCACTCCTATACACAGTGACAATTGATCAGCCACGATTGCATAACTAAGAATCTCGTTCATCATTCTAAATGAAACATATAGATATCCGTTACCACTTCATCCGAGACTGTTATGAGAAACACCTCATTGATTTGCAAAAGATCCACACAGATTTTCAAAGAGCGGATTTATTTACAAAAGCCTTTGAGAAAACCCGCTTCAAATATCTTTTGCAAATCAATGGCATTCAAAAATCACAAACAAAGTAATTGTCGGTTGATCAATTTTTTTTTGCTACATTTTTAGTTTTCCATGCTTATTTTCATTAAAAAAAAATCCAAAAATAGAGTTTTTGTCTTTTGGGGGGGGGGGGGGGAGGAAAATTGGAAAAGCATAAAAAAATTAAAAAATGTCAAAATCAAAAAAATTGAAAAATCAAAATGAGAAATTGATCCGACCTAGCGAGAAGTGATATTACATCAGCTTAGGTTATCAACCATGGATAAAGTAGAGATAAAGGTTGTAAGTACTTATCTGGCTAGAGGAATGTGCTAAGGCAAATCTGATATATGCTAGTATGATATAAACCTAACACTTGCTTGATATTTGTGATGTAACATCATGATGGATATTGTGCAATATTGGCATATATAAAATCTATAAACATCAAAAACAGAATATGAGATGTTCTGGTGTACGCATGTTTTCATTTTGCAAGAATTTAAACTTGTTTGATTTTCTCAAGTGATCGGCATTTCTCTACGTATCGAAAGATCGACCTGATTGGTGTTTACTTGAGTTCTGCTTTATTTTCTTTGGTGTTTCGTATAACTCATCGGACTTTCTCTGCGTGTACGGAAATACCAACCTGATTGTTGTTGGGTTATACAATTTCTGCTTTATTTGCTATTTTTTATTTTCCTAAACAATTGGACTTTCTCTGCATGCTCACAAGGCCGACCTGATTGTTGTTTGTTTAGGGTTCTGCGTTACTTTTGCATGAAACACTATTAATGATAAATCTCCGTAGAAAATCATATTTTGTTAAAAGAATCAAAGTATATGAATAAATCATGTTGACAATATTCCTGATTTTGTGGACTTTCATATTATCTATGCTTGATAATCTTACCGATAACATATCAGAAAGCTATAAAAATTGATCTGCTGAAGCTGAAATAAACTGAAAGTTGTATTCTCGGTCGACTTGGCTTGCATGCTGTATAATTTTGAAATTGAAGTGTGTCTGATATGATCTCGCGTCTAGAACTTTCTCACAAAACGTTTAAGTTATTCGTATTTCATTTCTGTTTGTTTAATTGTTCGGTATTTGAAAATCCAAAAAGATTTTAGGTGTGTTTTAGTATATTCTTGTAAAAATTAAAAAAAGATTTTCGGTTTGTTTGGAAATTTTTAGAAAAATCAAAAAGATTTTGTTTCTCATTTATTTTCGATCAACCGATGATGAATGTTATCAAAAATATGACGGGAAACCAAACTGTGTTGAAATCATCAAGCTCATCAATGAATGATCAAAGGTTTGTTAAAAATTGATAAAAAATTCATCTTTTAGATCATTTCTGTAAATATCACAAAATTTAGGGGTAAACGTGAAATTTGGAAGAAACGAAGTGTGACTTCGGATAATCCGTAGTGCCACTCCGTATCAATTCAGGTAGATACAAAATGAAACGAATTGTGAATTGAAGTCTGAGTTCGAATCATTTCGGGTTAACACGAAGTCTCACTTCATGTAACAAAGTGAGAAGACAATAAATAGGCGAAGTTCCAGTTCGGATCTCACTTTTATCCAAACCACTTCGTATCACTTCGCGAAAACCCTAACCGACCACTTCATTTCTTGACCTAAAAAACTCAATTTTCTTGTGTTTCAGACCATTTTGTGTTCGAAATCAGGTGGGTACTCGGTTTACAAGTTTGGGATTCTTGTTTGTTTCGTATTTTGACCGTTTAATCGGTGTAAGCTTTAGAGAATCTCTGCCATCCAGATTCATCTGAGTCTGAGAGTGAACCTGAAGAAGATTTTGAAAAAGCATATACGGATCGATTCTATGGTAGATAATATCGGGACGGAAGTTTTGTCATATATCGTGTTGAATGATTACATAAACCGAAGGAGTATACAAACGATTAAGCTCCGGGGGAGGTTGGACAGAAGCTCCCCTCTCAACCACATAGACAATGGACAAAAACTTACAAAGAAATACAAAGACGAAACTATTTATACTTCTTTATTCTGTCCGAACTGGGAAGCTCCGAACCTTGTCCGAACTCCGTCTGAACTTAGAGTTCGTCCAAGGTTCGGACAACTCCGAACCTGGAGTTCGGCTGGGTTTCGAACCCCAGTTCATGTTTCTGACAAATCAGTCTGTTTGACAATTTGAACAGTAACGGCCACACAAGGTTCATGCATCAACACAATTCATGGTCATGCTTACTTCATGATTTCTAGTAGTGTAACATTCCTACATTTAGTCATGAATCCTCATAATCAATCTCACTTAGGCATTTTATCAAACACTTGGTATGCATAGAACCTACACATATAATGTACAACATATTAAGCCAATGGTATAACCCAATAAGCTATATTCTTGTTTATCAACCAAATAGCTTCATTACTTTCATCCTATATCATTTATAATCATGCATAACATCATGTTATACAGAAAATGCAAGATTAGAATCCCATTTCACAACCCCAATTCCATACAATCTAACTTTAGGGTTTTATGCTTAATTTCACCAACTAGTTCAAGATTAATGTCTTAAGCTAGCTTATCAAGCATTATCATCAACTACTTCATCAAAATTACTAGCTTTAACCACTATGATTTTTCATCATCAATTCGGGTTTAGCATACACACATTGAAAAGATACATACCTCACAATCCACCATGGATTTATATGAGTTTTAAGCCTTCAAGCCTTGTTTAATCTTCCAAAATCAAAGATTTCTCTTTGGAACCACAAAAATTCGATTTCTAGGGCTTGAGAGGAAGTGTCTCACGTTCACTTCTGCCCCCCCCCCCCAATTCATTTTCCAGCTCTTCATAAAAGAGAGTTTCCAAAAATGGCACATTTAGCCCCTCTAGTTTGGCTATTTTGTATTTTAACCGCAAAATTAATAATTTTTCACACAAGACTTTATTTTAACTTACCAACATCATATTTAACATAAATATGTCTCAAAACATTTATATAAGTGTAATAATTAATAATATTACACTAACAAATAATTAACATCCTACCAAGTTTAGGATTTGGGACGAAATATCGTATTTTCTCTAATTTATCAAAACATTACATCTTATGATTTCGGGATATATTTAGGTTCTAAATTGGGTCTTAACATAGCAAATCCCCAATCTTCCACATAATATCGTCATTTATTTGACACCTTGGTTAATTTAGGACATCCCAAAATTGGGATGTTACAGTATTTCTATTTGAGAATCCAAAATGTTCACAACTTGTTCTTTATCGTAGTTCCCAAGTCCAGCTCTTCATTCTCCCTGAAGGACCTTAATTCCATGCTCGCCATCAAGAAAGAAAAATTAGAACCCCTTGCCGTGTCTAAGTCGCCTGCCAGTCGGCCCAAGTCTTCTGCCTCTAAGAAGAGGAAGGGCACCAACGCCACAATGTACCTGGAGAACTTTGAAGGCCTAGCTCCCGCTGAGGTGAGCAATAAGTTGCTCTAGTTGCAGAATATGATGAACCTGGAAAGATGATTGTGGTTTGTTACTTGTTTTATATACCTTTCTTCACCTATGAAAGTGGTTTGCAGTTTGCATCGACTTACTCATGTAGTATTCTTTTTGTGGGTAAATGATGCAATGTCTATGTTGCTTCTGGTAACTACCAAACTATCCACTTCATTTGAATCTTCATAAAATGACTTGCATTCTCTTTATTCTTGGAGTTACAATAAATTTCTAGTTGTAAGAGTGTAGCACATTGGAATCATCTTTGCGGCTACTGGGAGTTGGAAATAACCCAGGTGAGTAAGAAACATATTCCTGATTTATTTCCCTATTTTTACTAGGTTCTAATATGTATGCCGACTTTAAATCTGTAGTGTTGATGCATGGTCCTTGATCGTCATGTGAAGTATCGAATACAAGACGGATCACACATCATAGCTGAGGTCCGAACTCCCAGCGAACCTGGAGTTCGGACAGCTCCGATCGTGTGGCCGAACCTGAGGTTCGGCCGGTCGTATTTCAGCCTTATAAATATGTTCGTCTTGTGTTGTATTCAGTAATGGTCTAAGCTTCCGTGTCATATTCTCTAAGTGTACTTTGTGGTTCTTTGTGGTTAATACAAAGCTCATTTGTATTTACTCTTTGTGCTTCATCTCGTATTTCATTGATTTCATTATGACTAAGTAGAAGATCCACACGCTCACGCACTTTTAAGTGGTATCAGAGCATTAGGTTTGCTCTACTAGTCGGAAATCTGTATTTTTCGGAGTTTTGAGTTCAAATTCACGTTTTTACGAAAATGTAAATCATTTTTGAGTTCGTTTGATCGTCTCGAGTGTGCTTTTCGTCAAAAATCTATTTCTAGAGTGTTTCTATCGAGTTTGCTTGAACTCTTGTCGAAAATTCCAGTAA
Source organism: Deinandra increscens subsp. villosa (assembly GCA_039602395.1). Taxonomy (NCBI): domain Eukaryota; kingdom Viridiplantae; phylum Streptophyta; class Magnoliopsida; order Asterales; family Asteraceae; genus Deinandra; species Deinandra increscens. The sequence goes on along the minus strand of JBCNJP010000024.1, from coordinate 17,619,619 downwards.
AAAACGTTGAAAATCAAGAAAATGAGGTCGAGTGAAATCTGTCTCGTTTGAGGTTCGGACAAGCTCGGCATAACCGCTCCGAACTTGAGGTTCGGACGAAGTTTGGTCTCTAATTTGGTTCGGTGAGAGTTCGGTGAGGGATCGGTCAGCGTTCGGACTAAGTTCGGTGATAGTTTGGAGTATTTTGGCTTTTGTTCTTCCGAAGGTCTGGTTCGGAGAGAGTTCGGCGTTGTCAAGTTCGGACTAAGTTCGGAGGCAGTTCGGAGGAGGTTCGGACGAGGTTCGGAGTGAACAGTAATCAATTTTTCGAAAATGTCCGATTTTCAAGCGTTCGCGGCTATTCAAAATTCGGTTCAAGCTACGATGAAAACAATGATGAATTATGATAATGAAATCGGAACAAGTCAGAAAGTTCCCAAATTGTTAAAATTGGAAGATTATCATAGTTGGGTTAAACGTTTTGAAGCATTCGTCGATACAAATGACATTGATATGTGGTTAGCTTTCACTGAGCAATATGTTTATCTTAAAGATGAGACTGGTGAACCTATTCTTCAAAGAAAAATGTCTTCTGAACAAAAGAAAGCTTATCAAGCTGAGAAAAATGCATATGGTATGTTAACGATGGCATTGCCTAAAGAGTTACTTCATCAATTTGCTGGTAACTATACATCAAAAAGTCTATGGGATGCATTGGAAAAACGATGTGAAGGCAACGACCAATATAAGAAAAGTCAACAAAAGGTTTTGAAGAAAGAGTTTGATAGTTTTAAGCATTATCAAAATGAAATGATTCCCAATGTGATTGCAAGATTCGCTCATTTGATGAGCGAAATGCGTTTGGTGAATCTTACTAAAGAAGAGGTTAATATGAAAGAAAAGATCTTGGAAGCATTGCCTGAAAAGTGGGAGAATTATCTGATGATGATTACTCACGATAAGGATTTTTCAGGATTGTCTTTCAATGATTTGGTTCAAAGAATTCAGGCTCGGGATATGGAATTAATGGTGAATAAATCGCTTCCTACACAAATTCAGAATCCTGCGGTGTATCATGGTGAAAATGACTCTACAATGAATGCTGGGAAGTCTAATATTCTTAGTTCTGCTCCTCCTACAACATTTCTGGCAGGTAAATCTGAAATTCTAAGTTATTCCTCTGCTGGTTGTACTGTGTCAATACCAAGTTCTTCGACTCAAAGTGCATTGTCTGTTCAAACTGTCGATGATTATAATGCGTTGATGTCTGCATTGGTATCTTCATATTTTGGTGTTATCACTGGTTCTGTGAGTAATGTTGAGTTAGCAAATGAAGATTACGATCAGATTGATTATGATCATTTGGAGGAAATGGATCTAAATTGGCAATATGCTATGTTGGTTCGTAGAACAAAGAAATCTTTCAATAGAACTGGTAAGAAGAGACTGAATCAGGAAGGAAAGATTGGATTGGACAAATCTAAGGTAAAATGTTATAAGTGTTCAGTTTATGGTCACTTTGCTCGTGAATGTCCAAGTTCTGCAGAAAGTAAATTGAAGACTGGTCAACATGCACATTTAGTTTTCCATCCATCAGATAAAGCTGAAAAAGGTTGAAAAAAAAATCTGCTACTCTTGCTCATGATTGGACTAATACGTTTATGCATCCAGATGGATTTGCTTGGAATGCAGATTCAGTAGTTAAAAAGAATCATACTCTAATCTCAATTGCTTTAACTGTTCAACATGCTGATGATGACAGTTTTTTAACTGAGTCTGATTCTTCTTCAAGTATATCTTTGGTTCAAGAAGAATTACCTAAGATTCCTGAGAATTCAAAAGATGATGAATTTAAATGTTATATATGTGAGAAGTTGCTCAAGGAAATTGCAAGTTTTGAACAACATCGTCAAATTTCAACTGAAGAAATTGTGGTGTTAAAGAAAGAGTTGGAGGATGTTCAAAAGAAGTATTATGAGTTGGTTCATATTCATGAAGATGTTTTGAAGGAACAGGCTCAATTAGCTGAAGAGTCTGAGAAAGCCAAAGCTGAAGCGTTATACGCAGCTCAAGATTTTGAGAATCTGTTTGAGAGGAGTTATCCGGTTCAGCAAAAATATGAAGAGGCTACGGCTCTAATTGCTAAAACTGCTGTTACTGTTGAGAAGCTTCAAAATAAGATCTATATGCTTCAAGATGAAAATGTTCTTTACAAAGACAAGAATGAAGTGTTAACAAAAGATGTTGAGATCTACAAGCAAAAGAGAGAAAATGTGCTTGAAGAATTATATGCTGAATGTGAGATCCGGAAGTTACAAACTTATGAGTATGATGATCTCAATGCAAAATTCATCAAGTCACAAAAAGAGATGTTTGAAGCTCAACAGAAAATTAATGACTTGAAATTGGAGATTTTAGAATTGAAAAGACAAGTTAAGAATTGCAATTTGTCACCGACATTGCTAAATTTCTTATACAAGCAGGATCAGAGTTCAGAGAAGTCTAAGGAAGAAAATATTCACTTGGTACCTCAACCAGTGGATTTGATTGAAGTTACTTCTGCTCAGATCGATCCAAACAATGAATTGCATGACTATTCAAAGTTTGCTACTCCACCCAAGAAGAACAAGTCCAAGTCTAAAAAGAAGGAGAAACCTTTGAGTGACGCTCCAAAGTTTACTTCAAAGTCTGTTTTGCTGGAAAATGAGAAAGTGTTTGATAAGGTTGCTTCAAGTTCTTCATCTGCAACCGAAGAAGAAAAGGTTTTGATTGAACAGAACAAGCTGAAGGATATCAAAGCCAAATTTACTAGTGATGCTAAGTCCAGAATTGCTTCAGGTTCTTCGTCCAATTCTTTAAAGACCCAAGGTTCTAAACACAAAGGTTTAGGTTACAAATTGTTGGAAGAGCCTGTTCAAGCAAAGAAATCCGTGAAGGCTGAGAAGGTTCCTAATGCAAAAGTTACAAAGAAATCACCATCTCAGAAGGAATTTTCTTATTATTCTGGAAGATCTTCATCTTCAAGGAGTCCATCTCCTAGGTACGATTCTTCTGATGGTTTATTTGATAACTTTCATTCTGAACATTCATCTGATTCTCAAAAATCAAAACATTTTTCAAACAATTTTAGAGAAAGACTTTGTTATGTATGTCGTCAACCAGGACATCTAGCTGTTGATTTTGTCCGACGATTGCATATATCCACAAAACTGCAAAATATGTGGATAACAAAGGTCACATTTTTTATGAACCATGGTCCCCAAAGATTAAGTCAACTCGTAAATCGTCTTGGTCTAAATCAAGTTCGTCGGTTGAATCTGATTCAGGTTCCAATAAAAAAATAAAACTTTTACAAATTTGGAAACCAAAAGTTGTTTCCAAGGCCACCAAGGACTTTGTGGAAGACACCGGGCGACCCGACGCTGTTGATTCGGGTCGATCTCAATGCAACTAATGTTTTATTTGGTGTCAAGCAGATGTTTCAGGAAGACCTTTCGGTGATTTGAAAAGTTGCTGATTGTGAAATATCTATTCTAATTAAATTGAATTTCAAAATCAATTTTGTTTTCAAAATGCTAATCTGCGAGTATTTGTGTTGGTTGATCAATTTCTTTATTTTTCATTCCGTCTTCTTCTGAGGGGGAGTTTGTTTTTGCAAAAATACAAACATAGTGTGTTGTTTTTCTATTGGTAATCTATAAATAGAGTTGTCATTTTTAGGGGGAGAAATTTGAAAAAGACAAAAACATTTGAAAAATGAGAAATTGTATCCGACATGATTAGGAAATGATGGTACATTGGCTGACAATGTCTGACTCATGGATAAAGTAGATGAAAAAGCCATAAGACCATTTGATCGATGTACAAGGTAGGCTCAGCAAATCAGAAAGTATACAAATGCGATATACACTAAATCTGATGCTTGACCTAGTGGACAACATCTTGATGCATATCTCATGATATATCAAGAAAAAGATATGTGGAATAAAATAAGATTAGAAGTCACTGTGTATACATGTGTTCATTTTTGCAAAGATTTAAACTTGTTTGATTTTTTTTATATTGTCAAACGATCGGACTTTCTCTACGTGTCGAAAGACCGACCTGATCGTTGTTCGTTTGACGTTCTGCTTTATTTTCTTTGGTGTTTCGTGTAACTCATCGGACTTTCTATGCGTGTACGGGAGTACCGACCTGATTATTGTTGAGTTATACAACTTTAACTTGTTTTATTTTCTTATTTTGTTAAATCCGAGACCTTATCTGCGTATCGAAAGATCGACCTTAAGGTAGACGATTTAACGTTCTTATTTCTTTTTGCATGGAACACATATGACTATATCATGAATTCAATCACTATGTGTTAAATCACTGTGCAATCACAAAGAGTGATACACAAACAAATCTGAGTATGTCTAATAGTGTGGGGTACACTGGTTAAAGCAAATCTAATCAATAACTTAACATATGGATGTTATGAGTATGATTTCGCTAGAGTTTAAGATGGACAAATTATATCAGCAATCGACATGACTTATGTGCTAAAGTAATTGAAATTGAAGTGTAGTTCAACTTGTTATGACCAATATGATCCCAAGTTGTGATCTTTCTCGCAAAAGACAAAAATAGTGCTTGATTCTGTATTGCATTTATGTTTCATATCTGAAAACTCAAAAAGATTTTAGGTGTGTTTTAGCATAATCTTAGAAAAATCAAAAACATTTTCGGTGTGTTTTGGCATAAAGTTTCAAAAAGCCAAAAATATTTTGTTTCTTATTTGTTTTCGATCGATCGACATGTGATATGAAATCAAATTTCAAATCTATATCTTGGATTCTCGAAGAGAAGTTTTGCGCCAAGATTAAATTAACTATCAAAAGAAAAGGAAACCGTGTTTCTGTCTTCTGAAATTGCAGGTTATGTGTGTCAAGACTTAAGCATGGTGAAAGGGAGAGTTTGAAGTATCATCACAACTAGATCTTGAAGTTCAGGGTTTGTTCAAGTTCTGATCTAGCCATGCAAGCTCTATTGCTGACAAGAAATTTCAAGTTGAAGATCGGATGCAGTAATGCTGAAGATTGAACACTGAAGTTTAATTAGTATAGATACACTACACGTTAAGGGGGGGGGGGGTTTAGAGCATATTCCTATGCTACAGAGTGTCTCGTGTAACTATCTAAGTGGGCGTGTCATTGTGAGTCTTAGTGTGAGCTTACCAAGGGCACCGTACCAAATGGTATGCCTGATGGCATGCTGCAGCTTACCAATTGGTCCGTTGGTTGGTATGCTGGTTAGTAAGTTGGTCACTATCAATACTTTTTGTTAGAATGAGCTAAGAACTTCTTTCATTCTACTCATTATGTGTGTGTGTGTTCTAGAGAGAGAAACCAGAGAGTGTTCTTTGTAATCTTCAAGTGATTCAATAAGAAAACTCTTATTTGCCTTCTTGTGTACTAGATCCGATCGATTCAAGCAACAAAAAGATCTGTTTATGTACTTACAGACAAGATTCTGGACCGGTCCATATCCATCAAGTACAACTGAGGAGCTAGCCCTGAAGGCTCCTGCGGAAACAGAAAGTTTAAACTGTTGATATCCTTGAGAGTTCTGGCCTGGGTTTCCTGGAGGAAATGGATATCCTTGGGATGGCGTACTGAGGTTCCCAACGATGATGGTGTCCAAGAATCTTTAGGGCGCGGCTGCAAGGATTCTGGTTAAGCGGCTCCCGAGAACCCAACAGTACACCTCGCGTATCCAGCAGCCTGAGAAGTCATCATAGGGGCCGTAGTAAAGCTTGCTGCCGATTTGTAATTGTAGCAGACGAGATCTGAGGATCCCGAGGCGTTAAAATCAAGATGCTTGGGGAATAGGGGACTCTGCTCCTCCACAGGTTTCTTGGATTTCTTGAACGCCTCAATTTCCCTCATCACCATGTGATTGGTCTTTTCTTGCTGATCTATCTGACTTTTTACCTGTTTAGTCAAAGCAAACAAATAAGTGTTAGTAATAACAAGATCAACAGATTGAACTTGGGATCCCGTGAACACGGGATAGTCCGTTCTCCTTGGCTGCTCCCCCACTTTTTTTTCTGACGATCATTGGTCTTCTTCTGGCTTCCTGGAGCAGGAGGAAGATGAGGGACAAAAGATGAAACTTTAACTGAAACGGATTTTGGTTGGGTCGACATGTTTGGAGTGGATATCAAATTGGATGAAAGAGATATATAATTTTTTGTAGAAGGAAGCACCACTTTCCGCACGGTGGGCGCCAAACTGATTTGGTCAAAAATCAACAAAGTGATTTCGTATTCCAAACTTTGATTGTTAGGTAGTGTGCTTTAAGGTTAGAATGACAATATGCTAAAATATGGAAATCGACACCAGGATGTTACGAGGGAAAATCCAGAATCCATCGAGTTGCCTCTAGGAATCTTGGAAAAAAACCTCGGGAGCCGGCCTAAGGAGCTTGCTGCCTAGCACTTTTATTGATGAGAAATTGAATAGTACAAGTATTTTGGATGATTGATTGATCGGACTAAGTGTTACATTGAATCAATGCTATCAGAGCTAAAGTGTGTAAATGTTGTGGGTTTCTAAATCGATCGAGTCCTCGATTATATAACCGTTTACAAAGATAACAAACTTTCAAGGATTCTCGGGATCCTATTCTCCAACTAACTTGACCGTTAGACCAATACTCGTCCACTTAGTCCATGTTCTTTAATAGCTGGAGCAAGTCTTTCGGAGGTTGTTGACACTCAATGATACCTGTAATCAAATAAACACATGGCAATTACATGGGTTAGTCGAATAGAAATAAGTCAGAATACCTAAATTGGTGGGATTCCCAAAATGTAACAGGATTCCTGAATCATCTATGCTTCATGCAAGCATCCTCAAAATATACCCTTAACAATAGCATAGTAAGTAACGTGTTTGAACATATTCTATATTAATATTTGCATTTTTATTCTTTGCATTGAGTTGGTAACTGTTAGGCAATACATTTTATTGTCCTGAAACATGATTGTGGTTTGTTACTTGTTTTATATACCTTTCTTCACCTATGAAAGTGGTTTGCAGATTGCATCGACTTACTCATGTAGTATTCTTTTTGTGGGTAAATGATGCAATGTCTATGTTGCTTCTGGTAACTACCAAACTATCCACTTCATTTGAATCTTCATAAAATGACTTGCATTCTCTGTATTCTTGGAGTTACAATAAATGTCTAGTTGTAAGAGTGTAGCACATTGGAATCATCTTTGCGGCTACTGGGAGTTGGAAATAACCCAGGTGAGTAAGAAACATATTCCTGATTTATTTCCCTATTTTTACTAGGTTCTCTTATGTATGCCGATTTAAATCTGTAGTGTTGATGCATGGTCCTTGATCGTCATGTGAAGTATCGAATACAAGACGGATCACACATTATAGCTGAGGTCCGAACTCCCAGCGAACCTGGAGTTCGGACAGCTCCGATCGTGTGGCCGAACCTGAGGTTCGGCCGGTCGTATTTCAGCCTTATAAATATGTTCGTCTTGTGTTGTATTCAGTAACGGTCTAAGCTTCCGTGTCATATTCTCTAAGTGTACTATGTGGTTCTCTGTGGTTAATACAAAGCTCATTTGTATTTACTCTTTGTGCTTCATCTCGTATTTCATTGATTTCATTATGACTAAGTAGAAGATCCACACGCTCACGCACTTTTAAGTGGTATCAGAGCATTAGGTTTGCTCTACTAGTCGGAAATCAGTGTTTTTCGGAGTTTTGAGTTCAAATTCACGTTTTTACGAAAATGTCAATCATTTTTGAGTTCGTTTGATCGTCTCGAGTGTGCTTTTCGTCAAAAATCTGTTTCTATCGTGTTTCTATCGAGTTTGCTTGAATTCCTGTCGAAAATTCCAGTTAAAAACGTTGAAAATCGAGAAAATGAGGTCGAGTGAAATCTGTCTCGTTTGAGGTTCAGACAAGCTCGGCATAAACGCTCCGAACTTGAGGTTCGGACGAAGTTCGGTCTCTAATTTGGTTCGGTGAGAGTTCGGTGAGGGATCGGTCAGCGTTTGGACTAAGTTCGGTGATAGTTCGGAGTATTTTGGCTTTTGTTCTTCCGAAGGTCTGGTTCGGAGAGAGTTCGGCGTTGTCAAGTTCGGACTAAGTTCGGAGGCAGTTCGGAGGAGGTTCGGACGAGGTTCAGAGTGAACAGTAATCAATTTTTCGAAAATGTCAGATTTTCAAGCGTTCGCGGCTATTCAAAATTCGGTTCAAGCTACGATGAAAACAATGATGAATTATGATAATGAAATCGGAACAAGTCAGAAAGTTCCCAAATTGTTAAAATTGGAAGATTATCATAGTTGGGTTAAACGTTTTGAAGCATTCGTCGATACAAATGACATTGATATGTGGTTAGCTTTCACTGAGCAATATGTTTATCCTAAACATGAGACTGGTGGACCTATTCTTCAAAGAAAAATGTCGTCTGAACAAAAGAAAGCTTATCAAGCTGAGAAAAATGCATATGGTATGTTAACGATGGCATTGCCTAAAGAGTTACTTCATCAATTTGCTGGTAACTATACATCAAAAAGTCTATGGGATGCATCGGAAAAACGATGTGAAGGCAACGACCAATATAAGAAAAGTCAACAAAAGGGTTTGAAGAAAGAGTTTGATAGTTTTAAGCATTATCAAAATGAAACAATTCCCAATGTGATTGCAAGATTCGCTCATCTGATGAGCGAAATGCGTTTGGTGAATCTTACTAAAGAAGAGGTTGATATGAAAGAAAAGATCTTGGAAGCATTGCCTGAAAAGTGGGAGAATTATCTGATGATGATTACTCACGATAAGGATTTTTCAGGATTGTCTTTCAATGATTTGGTTCAAAGAATTCAGGCTCGGGATATGGAATTAATGTTGAATAAATCGCTTCCTACACAAATTCAGAATCCTGTAGTGTATCATGGTGAAAATGACTCTACAATGAATGCTGGGAAGTCTAATATTCTTAGTTCTGCTCCTCCTACAACATTTCTGGCAGGTAAATCCGAAATTCCAAGTTATTCCTCTGTTGGTTGTACTGTGTCAATTCCAAGTTCTTCGACTCAAAGTGTATTGTCTGTTCAAACTGTCGATGATTATAATGCGTTGATGTCTGCATTGGTATCTTCATATTTTGGTGTTATCACTGGTTCTGTGAGTAATGTTGAGTTAGCAAATGAAGATTACGATCAGATTGATTATGATCATTTGGAGGAAATGGATCTAAATATGCAATATGCTATGTTGGTTCGTAGAACAAATAAATTTTTCAATAGAACTGGTAAGAAGAGACTGAATCAGGAAGGAAAGATTGGATTGTACAAATCTAAGGTAAAATGTTATAAGTGTTCAGTTTATGGTCACTTTGCTCGTGAATGTCCAAGTTCTGCAGAAAGTAAATTGAAGACTGGTCAACATGCACATTTAGTTTTCCAACCATGAGATAAAGCTGAAAAAGGTTGAACAAAAATCTGCTACTCTTGCTCATGATTGGACTAATACGTTTATGCATCCAGATGGATTTTCTTGGAATGCAGATTCAGTAGTTAAAAAGAATCATACTCCAATCTCAATTGCTTTAACTGTTCAACATGCTGATGATGACAGTTTTTTAACTGAGTCTGATTCTTCTTCAAGTATATCTTTGGTTCAAGAAGAATTACCTAAGATTCCTGAGAATTCAAAAGATGGTGAATTTAAATGTTATAAATGTGAGAAGTTGCTCAAGGAAATTGCAAGTTTTGAACAACGTCGTCAAATTTGAACTGAAGAAATTGTGGTGTTAAAGAAAGAGTTGGAGGATGTTCAAAAGAAGTATTATGAGTTGGTTCATATTCATGAAGATGTTTTGAAGGAACATGCTCAATTAGCTGAAGAGTGTGAGAAAACCAAAGCTGAAGCGTTAGACGCAGCTCAAGATTTTGAGAATCTGTTTGAGAGGAGTTATCCGGTTCAGCAAAAATATGAAGAGGCTACGGCTCTAATTGCTAAAACTGCTGTTACTGTTGAGAAGCTTCAAAATAAGATCTCTATGCTTCAAGATGAAAATGTTCTTTACAAAGACAAGAATGAAGTGTTAACAAAAGATGTTGAGATCTACAAGCAAAAGAGAGAAAATGTGCTTGAAGAATTATATGCTGAATGTGAGATCCGGAAGTTACAAACTTATGAGTATGATGATCTCAATGCAAAATTCATCAAGTCACAACAAGAGGTGTTTGAAGCTCAACAGAAAATTAATGACTTGAAATTGGAGATTTTAGAATTGAAAAGACAAGTTAAGAATTGCAATTTGTCACCGACATTACTAAATTTCTTATACAAGCAGGATCAGAGTTCAGAGAAGTCTAAGGAAAAAAAATATTCACTTGGTACCTCAACCAGTGGATTTGATTGAAGTTACTCCTGCTCAAATCGATCCAAACAATGAATTGCATGACTATTCAAAGTTTGCTACTCCACCCAAGAAGAACAAGTCCAAGTCTAAAAAGAAGGAGAAACCTTTGAGTGACGCTCCAAAGTTTACCTCAAAGTCTGTTTTGCTGGAAAATGAGAAAGTGTTTGATAAGGTTGCTTCAAGTTCTTCATCTGCAACCGAAGAAGACAAGGTTTTGATTGAACAGAACAAGCTGAAGGATATCAAAGCCAAATTTACTAGTGATGCTAAGTCCAGAATTGCTTCAGGTTCTTCGTCCAATTCTTTAAAGACCCAAGGTTCTAAACACAAAGGTTTAGGTTACAAATTGTTGGAAGAGCCTGTTCAAGCAAAGAAATCCGTGAAGGCTGAGAAGGTTCCTAAAGCAAAAGTTACAAAGAAATCACCATCTTAGAAGGAATTTTCTTATTATTATGGAAGATCTTCATCTTCAAGGAGTCCATCTCCTAGGTATGATTCTTCTGATGGTTTCTTTGATAACTTTCATTCTGAACATTCATCTGATTCTCAAAAATCAAAACATTTTTCAAACAATTTTAGAGAAAGATTTTGTTATGTATGTCGTCAACCAGGACATCTAGCTGTTGATTTTGTCCGACGATTGCATATATCCACAAAACTGCAAAATATGTGGATAAAAAAGGTCACATTTTTTATGAACCATGGTCCCCAAAGATTAAGTCAACTCGTAAATCGTCTTGGTCTAAATCAAGTTCGTCGGTTGAATCTGATTCAGGTTCCGATCAAAAATTAAAACTTTTACAAATTTGGAAACCAAAAGTTGTTTCCAAGGCCACCAAGGACTTTGTGGAAGACACCGGGCGACCCGACGCTGTTGATTCGTGTCGATCCCAATGCAACTAATGTTTTATTTGGTGTCAAGCAGATGTTTCAGGAAGACCTTTCGGTGATTTGAAAAGTTGCTGATTGTGAAATATCTGTTCTAATTAAATTTAATTTCAATATCAATTTTGTTTTCAAAATGCTAATCTGCGAGTATTTGTGTTGGTTGATCAATTTCTTGATTTTTCATTCCGTCATCTTCTGAGGGGGAGTTTGTTTTTGCAAAAATACAAACATAGTGTGTTGTTTTTCTATTAGTAATCTATAAATAGAGTTGTCATTTTTAGGGGGAGAAATTTGAAAAAGATAAAAACATTTGAAAAATGAGAAATTGTATCCGACATGATTAGGAAATGATGGTACATTAGCTGACAATGTCTGACTCATGGATAAAGTAGATGAAAAAGCCATAAGACCATTTGATCGATGTGCAAGGTAGGCTCAGCAAATCAGAAAGTATACAAATGCGATATACACTAAATCTGATGCTTGACCTAGTGGACAACATCTTGATGCATATCTCATGATATATCAAGAAAAAGATATGTGGAATAAAATAAAATGAGAAGTCACTATGTATACATGTGTTCATTTTTGCAAAGATTTAAACTTGTTTGATTTTTTTTATATTGTCAAACGATCGGACTTTCTCTACGTGTCGAAAGACCGACCTGATCGTTGTTCGTTTGACGTTCTGCTTTATTTTCTTTGGTGTTTCGTATAACTCATCGGACTTTCTATGTGTGTACGGGAGTACCGACCTGATTATTGTTGAGTTATACAACTTTAACTTGTTTTATTTTCTTATTTTGTTAAATCCGAGGCCTTATCTGCGTATCGAAAGATCGACCTTAAGGTAGACGATTTAACGTTCTTATTTCTTTTTTCATGGAACACAGTTGACTATATCATGGTTACAATCATTGTGTGATTAAAATCACAAATGAGATCACAAAATGTGATAAGCAAAAGCATATCTGAGTATGTCTGATAGTGTGGGGTACACTGGTCAATGCAACTTTAATCAATACCTTAACATATCCAGATGTTATGAGTATGAAATTGCCAGATTTTAAAGTTGGACAAATTATATCTGCAATCAGCATGGCTTATGTGTTTCAATATTTGAAGTTGAAATGTAGTTCAGCATGTTATGACCAATATGATCCCAAGTTGTGATCTTTCTCACAAAAGACAAAAATAGTGTCTCATTCTATTTTGCATTTTCATTTTTTAGTAGAAAATACCAAAAAGATTTTAGGTGTGTTTTGATATAAAGTTTCTAAAAAGCCAAAAAGATTTTGTTTCTGATTTGTTTTCGATTTATCAACACGAAATACAAAATCAATTTTCAAAATCAAAATATCTTGGAGTCTTGAAGAGACATTTTGCACCAAGATTTTTTATGTTGGCAGGTTTCTAAGTGGGAAGAGAACATCACAATTTCAAGTCTTCTGAAGATTATTGATAGAGAGATTACACACGATGCAATATCATGTATTCATGATTGAACTCATTGTCAAAGATCGAGGAAGATTTTGATTGTAGATACACGATACAAGTTTGAATAGAGAATGTGACATCCGAGACTTTCAAGGTTAACTTCCGTTAGACAATTCCGTTAGTTACGTTATAAGTGTCAACTTAGTAACTAATGCTTAACTAGGCCGAATACGTCCACGACCTTTGGTTGATCACCGAACCCGCCCATATGTGTTATGTGTTCATTTATTTATGGTTATTATGTGCAATGTGATTTAAATACATGATTTAGTATTATGAATAGCACGACAATTCATGAACCGTGCTTATCTTGCTTAAAAATGTAAATTGGTCACTTTTGGCTTCGAGCGAAACTACCGGGCGAAACTATAGTGTCGCCCGGCTAGCTTAACCTTTGACTCACAGAGCCAGAGCCAGTTTCGCTTGGCCAGCGAAACTGCCAGCGAAACTAGCCTCTGATATATATATTTTATAAAACCCTAGTTTCTCCCCATTTGCATCATTTCACACAAAACACACACCACTCTCATCTGCTCACTCGAGATTTCTGGTCAGTCGAGAAAACCATCAAGGAACCATCATCTCATCTCATCCATTCAGGCCCTAGATCGAATCGTGAGTCCTAAAAACCATTATTTATGCATTTTCTATGTGTTTTCTTAAAAAGCATGCTTGAATCTTCATGTAATCACTTGATCTTCTGATATGTTGCTTAGGAATGCTAGATCTGTTATAAAGTCTGCAACTTTACGTTTGAAATCCATCCATAATGAAGATTTATGCCATTTTAGTCATTTTAGGTTTAAAATGTGTTTTTGGTGATTTGATGATGAAAACCCATGTTTAAGGTGTTAAAACTTGTTGTTTGATGTTGGTAAATGATTATGCATGCTAGATATTGAATTACATGAAATATGGAAGCTGTTAGATTGATTTATAGGCTGATTTATGTGTTTTTCACGACCAGCGAAACTAGCCTGTTCTCTGGGCGAAACTATCCAGCGAAATTATGTACATCTCCTTCAGGCGACACTATACAGCGAAACTGTAGTGTCGCCAGTGAACGAAACTGCCCAGCGAAACAACCATAGACCTTGTCCCTGAACGAAAGTTCAACCAGTTTCGGGCGAAACTAGGCTAGCGAAACTGTGCCAACAGTTTCGAGCGAAACTAGTCTAGCGAAACTGTGTCATCGGGTATTGCCTAGCGAAAGTGCTGCCCGTGCACACAGCGAAACTGCCTAGCGAATCTATACTAGCGAAACTGTGACCAGACCTAAACCCAAACTTGTGCAATTTACTTGAATGTTATGCCATAACTTACATGATTTTGCTGTGATGAAACATGTTTGATTTCTGATTTATGTGAATCCTTGTTTATGATCAACCATCGGTGTCATGTGTCGGTATGTCGAGTCGTAGTTCCAACGTGCTATGTTATGGGCCATAGTGACGTTAAGTTAAAGATTAGACACAAAACTATATACTTAAGACCTAAACGTGTTCATAGGTCTTCGTTAAGCAATAATTGGATTAATTAGCAAGTGTAGCTAAGCAACCTAAGGTGAGTTTCACAAACCCTTTAATTGTGAGCCCGTTTGGGTCACAACGGATATACTAAACGGAAAACAACGCTGACATTTTGAGGTATCGCCAAATGGGATATCTGTTATGGAAGTTGGAGTGTTTTATGGGAAGCACTTGCAACCGTCCATCCTTGGGATTTCAAATGAAATCCGCAACCAACTATTCGATAACACTTGGGATTTCAAAGGAAATCCGGAACAACCATTTTGACAATTAAACTCTTTTTAGGATTTCAAATGAAATCCAGAATAAACGATTTTTAATATGGCTAGTGTAGGTTAAAGTCTAAACCAAATGATATCACATGATTTCTAAGGATGCCTTGAAACTTAAAAGTCCTCAACAATTTAGTACCATTAATTTATGAAGCGAGGGGATGTTGGGTAGATCTACTAAGGGTTGACAACCCTGCTCCGCGGTACACAAATGTGTAGCCAACCGGTTGGAGGCCGAACGGAGTACAATATCAGCCTATTTTAGTTGTGGGTCCCACGAGGAACACAACTGGAGGCACAAACCATCGGCAAATGCCGAACTCTGTTACGTCAGCTTTGGTACGAACTTCCTTAGTGCATGGAAACCGGATTAGCTACCCGCGATATCGGTTGACCGCTTTAACTTCTACTTAACTAGTGCATATTCGATAATTCGACACCTGGAAATACGACCGGCCGAACCTTAGGTTCGGCCACACGATCGGAGCTGTCCGAACTCCAGGTTCGTTGGGAGTTCGGACCTCAGCTATAATGTGTGATCCGTATTGTATTCGATACTTCACATGACGATCAAGGACCATGCATCAACAAACTCCCCCTTGGCATGTGCAGTATCATCTTCTCTGTCACACCCCCATTTAACCACTAACGGAATTTATACCGTTAAGGGGTGCGAGCAAACCAGGACCACAACCATTAGTTACAAATACTAAACGAATCAGAGTAAAGTCCAAAAGTTCATAATAAAAACAGTTCAAAAGTACGCAGCGGAATATAACATAAGCGTCTTAGCACTAACCACGTGCTTTAAGTACAAAACATAAATTATTGTTTAAAAATCCCAATTTGATTTAAAATAAAAGAAGGACGTCTTCCTGTGCCATGCCAACCTCCAGCGGATACTCCTCAACGATCTGCAAAAGTGAAAACCACACAAGTGTCAACCTAACGGTTGGTGAGTTCACGGTGGGCATGTCATGCATTGGCCCGGTCTCATAAGCGTATGTAACAACATATAATAAGTATTAGTTTTGCAAACATTTCCAGGTGTCGAATTATCGAATATGCACTAGTTAAGTAGAAGTTAAAGCGGTCAACCGATATCGCGGGTAGCTAATCCGGTTTCCATGCACTAAGGAAGTTCGTACCAAAGCTGACGTAACAGAGTTCGGCATTTGCCGATGGTTTGTGCCTCCAGTTGTGTTCCTCGTGGGACCCACAACTAAAATAGGCAGATATTGTACTCCGTTCGGCCTCCAACCGGTTGGCTACACATTTGTGTACCGCGGAGCAGGGTTGTCAACCCTCAGTAGATCTACCCAACATCCCCTCGCTTCATAAATTAATGGTACTAAATTGTTGAGGACTTTTAAGTTTCAAGGCATCCTTAGAAATCATGTGATATCATTTGGTTTAGACTTTAACCTACACTAGCCATATTAAAAATAGTTTATTCTGGATTTCATTTGCAATCCTAAAAAGAGTTTAAGTGTCAAAATGGTTGTTCCGGATTTCCTTTGAAATCCCAAGTGTTATCGAATAGTTGGTTGTGGATTTCATTTGAAATCCCAAGGATGGACGGTTGCAAGTGCTTCCCATAAAACACTCCAACTTCCATAACAGATATCCCATTTGGCGATACCTCAAAATGTCAGCGTTGTTTTCCGTTTAGTATATCCGTTGTGACCCAAACGGGCTCACAATTAAAGGGTTTGTGAAACTCACCTTAGGTTGCTTAGCTACACTTGCTAATTAATCCAATTATTGCTTAACGAAGACCTATGAACACGTTTAGGTCTTAAGTATTAGTTTTGTGTCTAATCTTTAACTTAACGTCACTATGGCCCATAACATAGCACGTTGGAACTACGACTCGACATACCGACACATGACACCGATGGTTGATCATAAACAAGGATTCACATAAATCAGAAATCAAACATGTTTCATCACAGCAAAATCATGTAAGTTATGGCATAACATTCAAGTAAATTGCACAAGTTTGGGTTTAGGTCTGGTCACAGTTTCGCTAGTATAGATTCGCTAGGCAGTTTCGCTGTGTGCACGGGCAGCACTTTCGCTAGGCAATACCCGATGACACAGTTTCGCTAGACTAGTTTCGCTCGAAACTGTTGGCACAGTTTCGCTAGCCTAGTTTCGCCCGAAACTGGTTGAACTTTCGTTCAGGGACAAGGTCTATGGTTGTTTCGCTAGGCAGTTTCGTTCACTGGCGACACTACAGTTTCGCTGTATAGTGTCGCCTGAAGGAGATGTACATAATTTCGCTGGATAGTTTCGCCCAGAGAACAGGCTAGTTTCGTTGGTCGTGAAAAACACATAAATCAGCCTATAAATCAATCTAACAGCTTCCATATTTCATGTAATTCAATATCTAGCATGCATAATCATTTACCAACATCAAACAACAAGTTTTAACACCTTAAACATGGGTTTTCATCATCAAATCACCAAAAACACATTTTAAACCTAAAATGACTAAAATGGCATAAATCTTCATTATGGCTGGATTTCAAACGTAAAGTTGCAGACTTTATAACAGATATAGCATTCCTAAGCAACATATCAGAAGATCAAGTGATTACATGAAGATTCAAGCATGCTTTTTAAGAAAACACATAGAAAATGCATAAATAATGGTTTTTGGGACTCACGATTCGATCTAGGGCCTGAATGGATGAAATGAGATGATGGTTCCTTGATGGTTTTCTCGACTGACCAGAAATCTTGAGTGAGCAGATGAGAGTGGTGTGTGTTTTGTGTGAAATGATGCAAATGGGGAGAAACTAGGGTTTTATAAAATATATATATCAGAGGCTAGTTTCGCTGGCAGTTTCGCTGGCCAAGCGAAACTGGCTCTGTGAGTCAAAGGTTAAGCTAGCCGGGCGACACTATAGTTTCGCCCGGTAGTTTCGCTCGAAGCCAAAAGTGACCAATTTACATTTTTAAGCAAGATAAGCACGGTTCATGAATTGTCGTGCTATTCATAATACTAAATCATGTATTTAAATCACATTGCACATAATAACCATAAATAAATGAACACATAACACATATGGGCGGGTTCGGTGATCAACCAAAGGTCGTGGACGTATTCGGCCTAGTTAAGCATTAGTTACTAAGTTGACACTTATAACGTAACTAACGGAATTGTCTAACGGAAGTTAACCTTGAAAGTCTCGGATGTCACATCATCCCCTTGTAACTGGAATTTTCGTCCCGAAAATTATTCTTGTGTTGTAGCGTTCGCCGCATCGGCTGTCGTTGCTGGGGAAAGAAAGCAAAAGTTTTAGGGTCGCCACATCCTCCTCCTGTTAAAGGAATTTTGGTCCCCAAAATTAAATCATACCTTGAGTATCCGTGGACGTTTGCTCGAACAAGTGAGGATACTTTTTCCTTATTTGATCCTCTCGTTCCCAAGTATATTCAGGTCCACGCTTTGAGTTCCATCGAACCTTGACGATCGGAATCTTGCTACGTTTGAGGGCTTTCTCCTCGCGTCCCATGATTTCTACCGGTTGTTCAATAAATCTCAGATGTTCGTCAATTTCCAATTCCTCCAAGGGAATTATCTCAGTGTCTTCAGCCAGGCATTTCTTCAGATTCGAAACGTGAAACACGTTGTGAACTCCATCGAGTTCGGTAGGGAGTCGTAATCGATAGGCCACCGGGCCTACTTCCCCGATGATTTCAAATGGTCCGATATAGCGAGGATTCAACTTTCCACGCTTTCCGAAGCGTATCACTCCTTTCCAGGGAGATACCTTCAATAGCACCTTGTCGCCTACTTCGAACTTCAAAGGTTTACGGCGTTTGTCGGCATAGCTCTTTTGCCTATCACGTGCTGCGGCTATCCGCTTTCTGATTTGAATAATTCATTCCGTTGTATCATGAATGATTTCTGGTCCGGTGAGTCCTTTCTCACCCGTTTCGGCCCAACACACGGGCGATCTACATTTTCTGCCATAAAGAGCTTCAAAAGGTGCTGCACCAATGCTCGTATGATAACTGTTGTTGTAGGAGAACTCCACCAACGGAAGGTGAGCCTCCCAGTCTTTACCGAAATCGAGAACGCAAGCTCGGAGCATGTCTTCTAAATTCTGAATAGTTCGTTCTGTCTGACCATCGGTCTGCGGGTGATAAGCTGTACTCATATCCAGTCTGGTTCCCAGTGATTCTTGCATAGATTACCACAGTCGGGAAGTAAATCGAGGATCTCTGTCGGAGATAATAGTCTTAGGCACTCCATGACGTGCCACAATTCGGTCAATATACAGCTTCGTTAACTTATCCATGTTGTCATTTTCCCTCATTGGAATAAAGTGTGCAGATTTGGTTAATCGATCAATGATAACCCAAATCGCGTCCGATCTATTCGATCGATGTGGTAATCCTGTTACAAAATCCATGTAGATATCCTCCCATTTGCATTCTGGGATCTTTGGTTGCTGCAGTAATCCAGAAGGCTTTTGGTACTCGATCTTAACTCTTGAGCATGTTAAACACTTAGCCACATATCGCGCAATGTCGGCTTTCATATTCGGCCACCAATACAAGTTTTTCAAATCCTGGTACAGTTTGTCCGATCCTGGGTGCACCGAATACCTTGACTTGTGAGCTTCATCCATCACGAGCTCACGGAGATTTCCCAGTAAAGGAACCCAAATTCTGTCATTGTAGTATCTGAGTCCATCGGACTTAATTTCGGAGTTTCCATCCACCCCTCGCAGTGCTTCAGCTGCGAAGTTTTCTTCTTTCAAAGCTTCTCGTTGGGCATCGCGGATCCGATCCGGCAATCCCGTGTGAATGGTAAGTTGCAGCGCTCGTACCCGTCGAGGCTTTTCGTACTCTTTTCGGCTTAAGGCATCAGCCACAACATTGGCTTTTCCCGGGTGATACTTAATCGCTAAGTCATAATCATTCAGTAGCTCGACCCACCGTCGTTGTCGCATATTGAGGTCCTTCTGTTCGAAGATGTGTTGTAAGCTTTTGTGGTCGGTAAATATCGTGCACTTTGTTCCATAGAGGTAATGTCTCCAAATCTTAAGTGCAAATACAACGGCTCCTAATTCCAGGTCATGTGTTGTATAATTTTTCTCAGTATCTTTCAGTTGCCTGGACCCATAGGCAATCACTTTGTCTCGTTGCATCAACACGCAACCGAGTCCTTGAATAGATGCATCGCAATAGACCACGAAGTCGTCAACCCCTTCGGGTAACGAGAGAATCGGAGCTAAACATAACATGTCCTTAAGAGTTTGAAACGCGCGTTCTTCTTTTTCACCCCATCTATATTGCACTCCTTTGTGCGTTAAGGCTGTTAAGGGTTGAGCCAATTGCGAGAAACCCTTAATAAATCTTCGGTAATATCCGGCAAGTCCCAAAAATTGTCGGATTTCGGTCGGCGCTCTCGGAGTAGACCAATTCTTGATAGCTTCCACTTTAGCTGGGTCGACATGAATTCCATTCTGATCAACAATGTGTCCAAGAAACTGGACTTCGCGAATCCAAAAATCGCATTTCGAAAACTTAGCATAAAGTTGTTCCTTGCGGAGTAATTCCAAAATAAGTCGTAGGTGCTCCTCGTGTTCTTCCTTTGTCTTGGAGTAGATCAGAATATCGTCAATGAAAACTATCACAAACCTATCGAGGTACGGCTTGCACACTCGATTCATCAGATCCATAAATACGGCAGGTGCATTGGTTAGCCCAAATGGCATAACCAGGAATTCGTAGTGACCATACCGAGTTCTGAAAGCAGTCTTGGGGACATCCTCATCTCGGACACGAAGTTGGTGATATCCGGACCGTAGATCAATCTTTGAAAAGTAGCTCGAACCTTGCAGTTGGTCGAAGAGATCGTCGATTCGAGGAAGTGGATACCGATTCTTGATCGTAACCTTGTTAAGCTCTCGGTAGTCAATACACATTCGGAACGTTCCATCCTTCTTCTTAACAAACAATACCGGTGCTCCCCACGGAGACAAACTTGGACGAATGAATCCTTTGTCGAGTAGCTCTTGAAGTTGTGCGGAGAGTTCGTTGAGTTCGCTTACCGCCAAACGGTAAGGTGCGCGTGCAATCGGATCGGCTCCAGGAGCTAAATCGATTCCAAACTCGACTTGTCGAAATGGAGGCAAACCAGGCAGATCTTCAGGAAATACATCTTGGAAGTCACGGACTATCGGGTAGTTGTCGATTTTACGCTCGGGAAGTGTCGAATCGGTGACGTTTGCAAGAATCTCTGAAAAGACTGCCTTAAGTGGCAAGCGTAAGGCTGAAGAAGAAGCTCCAGCAACTTCTGTGAACAATCAAACTGTCGGGAATCAATCTGGGAGATCCTCTAACTCCCAATATCAGAACAAGCGATCTGACAACACAAGGTCCAATTTCAACAATGGCAGCAACAGTGGGAGTAACAATCGCCAAGGTGGGAATGGAAACTACAAGGGTAAAGCCCCGTATTGTAACAAGTGCGGGAAACACCACAATGGTATGTGTAGCAAGGGTCTTGAATGTGGAAGGTGTGGTAAACTGGGGCATGAAGCCAACAATTGCTGGACCAACTTGCAAAGGTTGAACAGCAACGGTCAGAATCAAGGAGGAAATAACAACAACAGGGGAAACGGAAACAACCGCAACGGGCAAGGAAACAATCAGAACAACAACAATGGTGGAGCCCGTGGCTGTTTTGAATGTGGTGCTCAAGGCCACATAAAAAGATACTGCCCGCAGTTGAGAAGACAAGGGAATGGTAACCAAGGAAACAATGGTGGGAATGGTAATGTCGGAGGAAATGGCAATGGGAATGGCAACAACGGGAATGGTGGAAATGGCAGAGGAAGAGCCTTCGTCATGGGTCAAGGTGAAGCTCGCAACGATGCCAACGTGATTAACGGTAAATTCATCCTTAATGGTTTCTTTGCTACTGTATTGTTTGATTCTGGTGCTGAAAGAAGTTTTATTTCCACTAAGTTTGCTAAGCTAATTAATGCTAAACCGGTTAATCTCGATGCTAAATATGTGGTAGAATTAGCAAATGGTAAACTTCATGACACAACTCAGATAGTTAAGGACTGTAAGTTAGAACTAGCTGGCCGTACGTTAGGAATCGACCTTATGCCTTTCCCGATTGGTAGTTTTGATGTCATAGTAGGAATAATTGGTTATCGGAAAACCGAGCTGAAATTTTATGTCAAGAAAAAGTGGTCCGTATTCCACTCAAGGACGATGAGGTGTTAACAGTTCAAGGTGAAAAAGGTGGAACAGTCACCGGCATTATCTCGTTTCTTAAAGCTCAAAAGTGCAATGGATTGGTTATCCGAAAACCGAGCTGAAATTTTATGTCAAGAAAAAGTGGTCCGTATTCCACTCAAGGACGATGAGGTGTTAACAGTTCAAGGTGAAAAAGGTGGAACAGTCACCGGCATTATCTCGTTTCTTAAAGCTCAAAAGTGCCTTCGTGAAGGTCACTTCGCGATTCTTGCAAACGTCACCGATTCGACACTTCCCGAGCGTAAAATCGACAACTACCCGATAGTCCGTGACTTCCAAGATGTATTTCCTGAAGATCTGCCTGGTTTGCCTCCATTTCGACAAGTCGAGTTTGGAATCGATTTAGCTCCTGGAGCCGCTCCGATTGCACGCGCACCTTACCGTTTGGCGGTAAGCGAACTCAATGAACTCTCCGCACAACTTCAAGAGCTACTCGACAAAGGATTCATTCGTCCAGGTTCGTCTCCGTGGGGAGCACCGGTATTGTTTGTTAAGAAGAAGGATGGAACGTTCCGAATGTGTATTGACTACCGAGAGCTTAACAAGGTTACGATCAAGAATCGGTATCCACTTCCTCGAATCGACGATCTCTTCGACCAACTGCAAGGTTCGAGCTACTTTTCAAAGATTGATCTACGGTCCGGATATCACCAACTTCGTGTCCGAGATGAGGATGTCCCCAAGACTGCTTTCAGAACTCGGTATGGTCACTACGAATTCCTGGTTATGCCGTTTGGGCTAACCAATGCACCTGCCGTATTTATGGATCTGATGAATCAAGTGTGCAAGCCGTACCTCGATAGGTTTGTGATAGTTTTCATTGACGATATTCTGATCTACTCCAAGACAAAGGAAGAACACGAGGAGCACCTACGACTTATTTTGGAATTACTCCGCAAGGAACAACTTTATGCTAAGTTTTCGAAATGCGATTTTTGGATTCGCGAAGTCCAGTTTCTTGGACACATTGTTGATCAGAATGGAATTCATGTCGACCCAGCTAAAGTGGAAGCTATCAAGAATTGGTCTACTCCGAGAGCGCCGACCGAAATCCGACAATTTTTGGGACTTGCCGGATATTACCGAAGATTTATTAAGGGTTTCTCGCAATTGGCTCAACCCTTAACAGCCTTAACGCACAAAGGAGTGCAATATAGATGGGGTGAAAAAGAAGAACGCGCGTTTCAAACTCTTAAGGACATGTTATGTTCAGCTCCGATTCTCTCGTTACCCGAAGGGGTTGACGACTTCGTGGTCTATTGCGATGCATCTATTCAAGGACTCGGTTGCGTGTTGATGCAACGAGACAAAGTGATTGCCTATGGGTCCAGGCAACTGAAAGATACTGAGAAAAATTATACAACACATGACCTGGAATTAGGAGCCGTTGTATTTGCACTTAAGATTTGGAGACATTACCTCTATTGAACAAAGTGCACGATATTTACCGACCACAAAAGCTTACAACACATCTTCGAACAGAAGGACCTCAATATGCGACAACGACGGTGGGTCGAGCTACTGAATGATTATGGCTTAGCGATTAAGTATCACCCGGGAAAAGCCAATGTTGTAGCTGATGCCTTAAGCCGAAAAGAGTACGAAAAGCCTCGACGGGTACGAGCGCTGCAACTTACCATTCACACGGGATTGCTGGATCGGATCCGCGATGCCCAACGAGAAGCTTTGAAAGAAGAAAACTTCGCAGCTGAAGCACTGTGAGGGGTGGATGGAAACTCCGAAATTAAGTCCGATGGACTCAGATACTACAATGACAGAATTTGGGTTCCTTTACTGGGAAATCTCCGTGAGCTCGTGATGGATGAAGCTCACAAGTCAAGGTATTCGGTGCACCCAGGATCGGACAAAATGTACCAGGATTTGAAAAACTTGTATTGGTGGCCGAATATGAAAGCCGACATTGCGCGACATGTGGCTAAGTGTTTAACATGCTCAAGAGTTAAGATCGAGTACCAAAAGCCTTCTGGATTACTGCAGCAACCAAAGATCCCAGAATGGAAATGGGAGGATATCTCCATGGATTTCGTAACAGGATTACCACATCGATCGAATAGATCGGACGCGATTTGGGTTATCATTGATCGATTAACCAAATCTGCACACTTTATTCCAATGAGGGAAAATGACAACATGGATAAGTTAACGAAGCTGTATATTGACCGAATTGTGGCACGTCATGGAGTGCATAAGACTATTATCTCCGACAGAGATCCTCGATTTACTTCCCGACTGTGGCAATCTATGCAAGAATCACTGGGAACCAGACTGGATATGAGTACAGCTTATCACCCGCAGACCGATGGTCAGACAGAACGAACTATTCAGACTTTAGAAGACATGCTCCGAGCTTGCGTTCTCGATTTCGGTAAAGACTGGGAGGCTCACCTTCCGTTGGTGGAGTTCTCCTACAACAACAAGTATCATACGAGCATTGGTGCAGCACCTTTTGAAGCTCTTTATGGCAGAAAATGTAGATCGCCCGTGTGTTGGGCCGAAACGGGTGAGAAAGGACTCACCGGACCGGAAATCATTCATGATACAACGGAACGAATTATTCAAATCAGAAAGTGGATAGCCGCAGCACGTGATAGGCAAAAGAGCTATGCCGACAAACGCCGTAAACCTTTGAAGTTCGAAGTAGGCGACAAGGTGCTATTGAAGGTATCTCCCTGGAAAGGAGTGATACGCTTCGGAAAGCGTGGAAAGTTGAATCCTCGCTATATCGGACCATTTGAAATCATCGGGGAAGTAGGCCCGGTGGCCTATCGATTACGACTCCCTACCGAACTCGATGGAGTTCACAACGTGTTTCACGTTTCGAATCTGAAGAAATGCCTGGCTGAAGACACTGAGATAATTCCCTTGGAGGAATTGGAAATTGACGAACATCTGAGATTTATTAAACAACCGGTAGAAATCATGGGACGCGAGGAGAAAGCCCTCAAACGTAGCAAGATTCCGATCGTCAAGGTTCGATGGAACTCAAAGCGTGGACCTGAATATACTTGGGAACGAGAGGATCAAATAAAGAAAAAGTATCATCACTTGTTCGAGCAAACGTCCACGAATACTCAAGGTATGATTTAATTTTGGGGACCAAAATTCCTTTAACAGGAGAAGGATGTGGCGACCCTAAAACTTTTGCTTTCTTTCCCCAGCAACGACAGCCGATGCGGCGAACGCTACAACACAAGAATAATTTTCGGGACGAAAATTCCAGTTACAAGGGGATGATGTGACATCCGAGACTTTCAAGGTTAACTTCCGTTAGACAATTCCGTTAGTTACGTTATAAGTGTCAACTTAGTAACTAATGCTTAACTAGGTCGAATACGTCCACGACCTTTGGTTGATCACCGTACCCGCCCATATGTGTTATGTGTTCATTTATTTATGGTTATTATGTGGAATGTGATTTAAATACATGATTTAGTATTATGAATAGCACGACAATTCATGAACCGTGCTTATCTTGCTTAAAAATGTAAATTGGTCACTTTTGGCTTCGAGCGAAACTACCGGGCGAAACTATAGTGTCGCCCGGCTAGCTTAACCTTTGACTCACAGAGCCAGTTTCGCTTGGCCAGCGAAACTGCCAGCGAAACTAGCCTCTGATATATATATTCTATAAAACCCTAGTTTCTCCCCATTTGCATCATTTCACACAAAACACACACCACTCTCATCTGCTCACTCGAGAATTCTGGTCAGTCGAGAAACTAGCATGTTCTCTGGGCGAAACTATCCAGCGAAATTATGTACATCTCCTTCAGGCGACACTATACAGCGAAACTGTAGTGTCGCCAGTGAACGAAACTGCCTAGCGAAACAACCATAGACCTTGTCCCTGAACGAAAGTTCAACCAGTTTCGGGCGAAACTAGGCTAGCGAAACTGTGCCAACAGTTTCGAGCGAAACTAGTCTAGCGAAACTGTGTCATCGGGTATTGCCTAGCGAAAGTGCTGCCCGTGCACACAGCGAAACTGCCTAGCGAATCTATACTAGCGAAACTGTGACCAGACCTAAACCCAAACTTGTGCAATTTACTTGAATGTTATGCCATAACTTACATGATTTTGCTGTGATGAAACATGTTTGATTTCTGATTTATGTGAACCCTTGTTTATGATCAACCATCGGTGTCGTGTGTCGGTATGTCGAGTCGTAGTTCCAACGTGCTATGTTATGGGCCATAGTGACGTTAAGTTAAAGATTAGACACAAAAGTAATACTTAAGACCTAAACGTGTTCATAGGTCTTCGTTAAGCAATAATTGGATTAATTAGCAAGTGTAGCTGAGCAACCTAAGGTGAGTTTCACAAACCCTTTAATTGTGAGCCCGTTTGGGTCACAACGGATATACTAAACGGAAAACAACGCTGACATTTTGAGGTATCGCCAAATGGGATATCTGTTATGGAAGTTGGAGTGTTTTATGGGAAGCACTTGCAACCGTCCATCCTTGGGATTTCAAATGAAATCCGCAACCAACTATTCGATAACACTTGGGATTTCAAAGGAAATCCGGAACAACCATTTTGACACTTAAACTCTTTTTAGGATTTCAAATGAAATCCAGAATAAACGATTTTTAATATGGCTAGTGTAGGTTAAAGTCTAAACCAAATGATATCACATGATTTCTAAGGATGCCTTGAAACTTAAAAGTCCTCAACAATTTAGTACCATTAATTTATGAAGCGAGGGGATGTTGGGTAGATCTACTGAGGGTTGACAACCCTGCTCCGCGGTACACAAATGTGTAGCCAACCGGTTGGAGGCCGAACGGAGTACAATATCAGCCTATTTTAGTTGTGGGTCCCACGAGGAACACAACTGGAGGCACAAACCATCGGCAAATGCCGAACTCTGTTACGTCAGCTTTGGTACGAACTTCCTTAGTGCATGGAAACCGGATTAGCTACCCGCGATATCGGTTGACCGCTTTAACTTCTACTTAACTAGTGCATATTCGATAATTCGACACCTGGAAATGTTTGCAAAACTAATACTTATTATATGTTGTTACATACGCTTATGAGACCGGGCCAATGCATGACATGCCCACCGTGAACTCACCAACCGTTAGGTTGACACTTGTGTGGTTTTCACTTTTGCAGATCGTTGAGGAGTATCCGCTGGAGGTTGGCATGGCACAGGAAGACGTCCTTCTTTTATTTTAAATCAAATTGGGATTTTTAAACAATAATTTATGTTTTGTAATTAAATCATGTGGTTAGTGCTAAGACGCTTATGTCGCTGCGTACTTTTGAACTGTTTTTATTATGAACTTTTGGACTTTACTCTGATT
This sequence comes from Deinandra increscens subsp. villosa, assembly GCA_039602395.1. NCBI lineage: Eukaryota > Viridiplantae > Streptophyta > Magnoliopsida > Asterales > Asteraceae > Deinandra > Deinandra increscens. The sequence goes on along the minus strand of JBCNJP010000024.1, from coordinate 17,592,389 downwards.
CGTTTAGTATTTGTAACTAATGGTTGTGGTCCTGGTTTGCTCGCACCCCTTAACTGTATAAATTCCGTTAGTGGTTAAATGGGGGTGTGACAGAGAAGATGATACTGCACATGCCAAGGGGGAGTTTGTTGATGCATGGTCCTTGATCGTCATGTGAAGTATCGAATACAATACGGATCACACATTGTAGCTGAGGTCCGAACTCCCAACGAACCTGGAGTTCGGACAGCTCCGATCGTGTGGCCGAACCTGAGGTTCGGCCGGTCGTATTTCAGCCTTATAAATATGTTCGTCTTGTGTTGTATTCAGTAACGGTCTAAGCTTCCGTGTCATATTCTCTAAGTGTACTCTGTGGTTAATACAAAGCTCATTTGTTTTTACTCTTTGTGCTTCATCTCGTATTTCATTGATTTCATTACGACTAAGTAGAAGATCCACACGCTCACGCACTTTCATGTAGAAATATAGTGAGCAAATGGAATTGCACAGGAGATAGCAGCTTAAGATATGTAGAGGGGTGTCTCGATCGATTGCTATGCATTTCTTCAAACTAGTAAGTTTTACACTTTTTGACCAGTATATTATTGTTGTTTATGTAGTAGTAGAATTTACTTAAAAATAGGTTAATTTTATCCTGCTAGTTATCCCATTCTAGTTCCATACTAACCAAAATATGACAACATTTTCACTTAGATCCGAGTAATGTTTATGTTGACAGACAAATCTGGAGACTCAAATACCACCCAATCCATTAGAAGTGTACTACAAGTTTCGTTATATTGTCGATAAGCAAGAATGGTGAAACAATCAATCACGTATTCAATATGTAAGCATCTTCTTGGTAAAATCTTTTTTATTTTGTCAAATATTGATTTGGGTTGTTATTATTTTTAAATGTTGTTCTCTTATCTTATATTATGTTAGGAAATTATTATTAAAAATTGAGACAGCCATGGCTAGATTCAATTTCGAAGGAACCACAATTAGAACGGCTCTTGAGCACGAGATTGAGAAAGAAGCGATCAAAAGTGATTGTGGTAGGGAGAAAACACTAAAATCGGCATGGGAATTTGGTGTTGGTCCTGTGATAAAGAAAAAGCATAAGTGGATGGAACCGGTGCCGAATCATCTCAGATTAATTATACTGAGAATAAAGATATGAGAAATGAGATCATGAACTCAAGAAGAAACAACAAAAAAAGTAAATATGGAAATGCACAATTCTTAATTCTTAAAAAGTAAGTTTTCAGATTTTAACATCACAACATCACATGTGAGTTCTAGTGCTGGTTCAGATCGAGGCCAAAGTGAAGGCGACAACTTTACTTGGTCTTAGTTTACTCGTTTCTTAATTTTTTTTTCACTATTTTGACTTTTGAAATGTTGGTCGTTTGTTAATTTCTATTATCAAGTACTATTGTAAACTTTTGAATTGATCGCGGTATCATTTAGTTTCCTTAGTAATTATTAGTTATTAGTTTTTTAATCGTGAAAAATATTTGTTAAAAATTAGGAATGCATGTTTATGATTGAATTTAATTGTATCATAGACAATTTTTTCAGTTTCTAAAGGTCATACATTTGAATTGAGACATAGTATTAAAGACTAAAAACTAGTCACCAAAAAACATAACAAGGACTAGTTTTGGAGACTGATTTTCAGACTTCAAATAAATATAGTTGCGACTAAAATTAAGTATTAACATGCACTGATAATAAATCTTTGACATCGTATTTGGGACTAAATTTTCAGTACCTAAAGTACGCATACTAAGTACTGAAAATGCATGTTATTAGCGATTAATTTTCAGTCCCTAAAGTAAAAGAATAGGGACCAAATCAACACAGCATCTGAGACTGGTTAGCAGTTACTAAGGATATGATTTAGGGACTGAAATGACGTGTCCCCGGAGCTCGGACTAAAGACTGAATCTTTATGTATCGAGGAATGACCGTTAGTCTCTGTTGGTACAAAACAGGGAGTGATTTTCATTTACTAACCATACTATCTAGGACTAGGCATCCGCTACTGACAAGGGACAGGCAAGTTCAGTCTCTAATAACCATTAGGTACTGATTATGGAGTATCTAAGACTGATTTTTCAGTACCGGATACCGTTTTTTCTTGTAGTGAGACCGAGGGAGATCGGTGGTGGTTGACGGTGGCGACAACATGTTGAAGGGAAACAGTTGTGGTGGGAGGATGACTAGAGACGGGTGATGATGATGGCAATAAAGGGGGAAGCGCATGGAAGGTGTAATAAACTAGGGCTTCAAATTAAGTTTTGCGGGAACATACAGAGGTAACTATATTTTTAAATCGATGCGGGCTGCATCAGTATTCGGATGTGTGTGTCGCGGCCCACATCATCCTCTGCACAGCAACTTCATTTTTCTTAAATGTTTAAACTTACCCAATTAAATTTTCGTCAATCCCGACCATCATCAATTATCATAAATCATACCCGGGACTATTTAGGACCTACCAAAAATATCACAAACCTGATTTTCCTTAATTTTACCCGAAACGAGTCCAAAATGCTAAGAAATGCAAATTTGATCAAAGTCTTCAACTTGGCACGCATTTCCATGCAATTTCCATCCAAATGAATCTGAATTCTGCCCCAATTGTTATATCAAACCTACAAAACTTAAAACCAAGCATAAAATGGAAAATAAAAGCATAAGTGAAACCAATTTAACTAAAAATCAAGCAAAAGTCAAAGTAAACTAGCAAAAAGACTAACCAAGCTAAAAACAATCAAAATGAGAAAAAAAATAACTAACTAAACTAAAAACCTAATCGGGTTGCCTCCTGTAAGTGCTAAATTTATTTACGAGTCGTCAGCCGCACTCAACCCCACGATCAGCGCGTCAGGGCTTTCAAACCTGAAACAACCTCATCATCATTGTTAACCGGACCTCCTAAGTAGTATCACCACTCTCAATTTCCAAAGTTCCATATGGAAAAACCTGCTTCATAATATGAGGACCAGACCATCTTGACTTCAGTTTACCAGGGAACCATTTCAACTTGTCATTGAAAATAAGAACACAGTCTCCTGGTTTGAACTCCTTCCTTCGAATGTGGCGATCATGAACCCGCTTGGTCTTCTCTTTGTATGCTCCTGAAGTCTCATACGCATGATCGCGTAACTCCTCCAACTCATGTAACTGCAGGAACCTCTCTCGCATCACCTTATCTAAGTCAAGGTTCATGGCCCAATAAGCTCTATGCTCCAACTCCACTGGTAAATGACACACCCTTACATATATCAGCCTAAACGGTGTCGTGCATGTAGGTGTCTTGTAGGTTGTACGGAAGACCCACAATGCGTCATCCAGTTTCTCTGCCCAATCCTTATAGTTCTTGCTAACGTTTTCTCCAAAATTCCCTTAATCCCGCGATTTATGACCTCAACCTGTCCACTCATCTGGGAATGATCTTGTGTAGCAAGTCTATGCATAACCCCATAACGCTGCAACGCCTTCTCCATTGTGCGTTGCAAAATAGGTGCCACAATCGCTAATCAATGCCTTAGGCACTCAAAACCTTGCAAACAACATGCGTAAGAACCGAACAACAACTGTGGCGTCATTAGTGGGCAAGGCTTGAGCCTCCACCCACTTTGAAACATAATCACCCAACAACTGTGGCGTCATTAGTGTGACTGTTTCCCGTCCGAAGATGGAAACGGTCTCATAAAGTCAATACCCTAGATATCAAAAATCTCACAGACCTGAATATTGGTCTGGGGCATCTCATCTCTCCTCGACACATTTCTTGTGCGCTGAAAATTGTCACAGCTGCTAATCATCTCAAAGCATCGCTAAGATAGTCGGCCAATAATATCCCGACTCAAACATCTTTTTCGCGATCGAAAGCGCAGCGTAATGTCCTCTAGTCGGACCCTCGTGACAATGTCTCAAAATCTGGCATGCCTCACGCCCATGCACGCATCTCCTTATCACAGAATCAACACCGATCCCATAAAGATGAGGATCCTCCCAAACTTAATGTTTCAAGTCAGAAAAGAACTTCTTCTTCTGCTAAAACCCATACCCTTTCTTCATGATCCCATTAGACAAATAGTTCGCGGAATCTACAAACCACGGACTCTCACCATCATCTCTCACATGTACATAATCTAGTAACTCATGGGGAAAAGGTCATTTATGGGCATCCCCTTGAGTTTCTCATCTTTCGCGTTCTCCAAACGCGAGAGGTGATCGTCCGCCACATTCTTGCCTTCCTTTTTCTCATGGATCTCAATATCAAATTTCTACAACAGCAGGATCCATCGAATGAGTCTCGGCTTTGCATCCTGTTTGCTGAATAGATACTTAATAGCCAAATGATCTTTATACATAATAGTCTTGGATAGGACAAGATGTGATCAAAATTTGTCAAAGGCAAACAAAACGGCGAGCAACTCTTTCTCAGTGGTAGTGTAATTCTCTTGTTCATCATTAAGAGTTTGACTCGCATAGTATATCAGATGAAAGTGTTTATCCCTCCTCTGTCCTAAGACTGCCCCCACAGCGAAATCGCTCGCATCACACATCAGCTCAAATGGTTGCATCCAATCCGGAGCAACCATAATCGAGGCATTCACTAACCTCTCCTTGAACACATTGAATGCCTGCATGCACTCATCACTAAACACAAACGGATCATCCTTTTCCTGGAGTTGTGTCATCTGCCAAATAATTTTCGAAAAAATCACGTATGAATCGGCGGTAGAATCCTGCGTAGCCTAGAAAACATTAAATGGACCTCACAGAAGTCGGCGGTGGGAGTCTGGATATAGTTCTACTTTGGCTCAATCGACCTCGAGCCCCGCCTGTGAAATCTTATGCCCAATCACAATACCCTCTCGAACCATGAAATGGCACTTCTCCAAATTAAGCACCAGGTTCATCTTCTCACATCGAGCTAGCATCCGCGCTAAGCTCGTCAAACACTGATCAAAGGAACTCCCAAAAACAGAAATATCATCCATGAAAACCTCCATGGAGTCCTCAATCATATCATGAAAACTCATGACCATCCATCGCTAAAACGTCGCTGGAGCGTTACATAATCCAAACGACATACGTCAGTACCTAAATGTGCCATAAAGACATGTAAATGTGGTTTTCTCCTGGTCCTCCAGGGTGTAATTGGGATCTGAAAATAACCTGAAAAGCCGTCAAGGATGTAAGCGCGTTTTTGGATCGATTCTATGGTAGATAGAGATAGAGACGGAAGTTTTGATCATTAAAAATGTTGAATGATTACATAACCGAGGAAGTATACATCATATAAAGGCCTCGGGGTGATTAGACAAAATCTCCCCTCACAACACATAGATCTGGACAAACCTAGACCAAAAACTTAACAAAAACACAAAGTGAAAAAATATTTATACTTCTTGAAGACCCTCGAAGTGGAGACTACAGGAACTGACACGAACTGACTCGGACTGTCAGTTCGTGTCTCACTTCGTGGCTCACTTCGTGTCTCACTTCGTGACCCACAAAGTTTGGTCTGTTTTGACAATTCGAACAGTAACGGCCAGACAAGGCTCATGTTCTAACAAATTCCCCCTTGGACGTTACTGTCGAATACAAACTTTGATCTTCTAGCAATCTTCAGTCAGCTTGCTGCAGACGCCTCTATCTTTAGCAAACTCCCCTTGACTGAAACTTCAGGTATGCAGGAAACAACTTGCAATCTTGTATAATCATCAAAATCAATAAGTTCCCCCTTTCTTCAAGCACATCCATGGTAAGATTTCAATCACCTAGACGAACACTTCAAACCATCGGACATAAACTTCAGGCACATCTTCTTGATGGAGGATCACTTCATTAATCTTCATGAATAAAAAACAAAATCCACAAACATCACCGCATTTGACATAAATCTTCAATCTTCACCTAACTGTAATCCATTTTGATCTTTATGAAAACAGATACGATCAGAATCTTAAATCACGGGAAATTCCCCCTCAGAATGAAATCCATCCCAATATATTACTCCGGTAAACGTATATCTCATTGTAGACTAGCAAGTCTTCACAACTCAAGAAAGTATCGGCATATAACAGAGAGTTCCAAACCATAACTAATAACTTTGACATATCGGTTTGCACGAACATCATAATACACCACCTTTCCATGAAGATCAAAAATCACCATCATCCCTGAACTGATTGCTTTTGAATATTCACTTTTTCAATTTTGAAACTTTGAAAGTTATGGTCCCCAATTTCCCCCTAAACAAGTGATATATTCAAATCTTCAAAATTCTTTGATTCCAACCCCGCAGGAACAAATCCTTTCTTTATAGTGGAATGATAAACTCAAGTGGCCCGCAACATAATCTCTAAATTTCTTTTCATCTTCAGTTTGTGTAATAAGATAATCTCTGACAAAAAACTCAAAATAGTCATATTCTCGTCTTTGGATATATGTCTAACATCAGAAACTCGTGTTCTTGAATCTCTGTCCATCATTAACAACAATGACTACCCACAAACTCCTTTCTTGAAATTCGCTGACTAACTCGCGACAAGTATCGGAATCTAGAAATTATTCAAGAGGATAATGCGAATCATTTTAACTTAAAACTTCATATACCACCCCACAGCTACCGAATAAGGGTAAACCCAATAACTGATTTGCTTCTTTGAAAATCCCACATAACGGGGGTTTGGGGGCAGCGCCCCTAAGAAGCGAGTTCCAAGAGGCGACAGCCCCTGGCAGGGTCCAAGGGGTACAGCCCCTGGCTAGGGTCATGCATCAGAACTTCCCGCAGTTCGTGTAACGAACCAACATGAAGTGGTACTTCGTGGCTGTTTTTGCAACGAACTGACCCGAACTGAACACGAAGTAACACCCGAACTAAAGAACAAATCTCTCAAACGAAGTGACACGAAGTGATATGAACTGGTCCGAACTAGATACGAGGTGACACTAACTGGAACCTTACGAAGTGATCCGAACTGGAATCTCACGAAGTAACGCGAACTGATCCGAATTATGACTTTGTATGACTCCGTGACGGTTACTGACCCGAACTGTTACTTCGGCTGACAGTTATTTTTCTGAACCGGATGTTCTTTACGCGAAGTGACCCGAAATGAACCTGAATTTTATGAAAAACGCACCAGATTCAGAATTTTTTCAAATTTCACCACTTAGACACTTTTGTTAGATGAATACATGACTCAGGAATGTTCGGTTGAACAAAAACCGATCAATAACTTAATGAATCACATCTAACCAATGATTTAACGTCTCAAAAATGAATAAAAAGATAGATTTGGACAATTGAAAGAGCCAACAGCTCTGATGCCACTTGTAAGCGCATTTTCGGATCAATTCTATGGTAGATATAGATAGAGACGAGAGTTTTGATCACTAAAAGTGTTGAATGATTACATAACCGAGGAAGTATACATCGTGTAAAGGCATGGGGAAGATTGGACAGAATCTCCCCTCTCAACACATAGATCTGGACAAACCTAGACCAAAAACTTAACAAAAACACGAAGTGAAAAACTATTAGTGGAGACTACAAGAATTGACACGAACTGACCCGAACTGTTACTTCGTGGCTCACTTCGTTCCACTTCGTGGCTCACATCTTGACCCACAAAGTTCAGTCATATCAAAGGAAACAATAATAATTGTGAACAGCTAAACGCTCCAACATCTGAACAATGAACGGGAATGGGAAATGATCTTTCCTTGTGGCATTGTTGAGTTTCTGATAGTCGATGCAAACTCTCACCCCATAACTGTGCGCGTGGATATCATCTCATTCTTCTCATTCGCCATAAATGTCATGCCCCCTTTCTTGGGCACAACCTGTACTGGACTGACCCCCCCCCCACCCCACCCCCCGATGAATCGGAGATAGGATAGATCAATCCGGAATCGAAAAGCTTACGAACCTCTTTCTTCACCACATCCTGCATGTTCAGGTTCAGTCGTCTCTGGCGCTACACAACAAGCTTAAACCCATCTTCCATCAAGATCTTATGCGTGCAGAGAGAAGGACTAATCCCCTTAATATCCATAATCTTCCACGTAATGGCCTGTTTTTGCTCTCTCAAAACATCCAGTAACCTCGATTTCCCATCAACCGTCAAATCTGATGCAATGATCACAGCTAGTCTCAAATCCGTCTCCAAAAATGCATACTCCAAGACCGATGGTAACTCCTTAAGCTCTAATGTGGGCAGATCCACAACAGACGGTCTAGACTTAGCCCTCATGATGTCAGTGACCTCAAAAACCTCTAGGCACATGTCTAATGCACTAGTCTCCTCACTAGCCAGCTCACACGCAGCAGCAGCATGCACACCTAGATGCGGGTCAACTCGACCCCAAAGCTACGTATCTGAAACTCTCGAATCACAAATATCCTCAAAATGATCACTCACATGTGGATTGATGGTGTCAACAAAGAGATCATCCTGACTCTGAGGACGTCTCATCAAATCACGAATGTCAAAAGTCATTGTCTCGTCCTTGACTCATAATGTAAGCGTACCGCTGAAACATCAACCAAAGCGCGTGCGGTAGCTAGGAATGTGTGACCTACGATAAGAGGCACGTGCTCGTCCTCATCCATATCAAGGATAACAAAAGTGACAGGGAACACAAATTTATCTACTTTAACTAGCATGTTCTCCATAATACCCCTCGGGTATTTGACTGAACGGTCAGCAAGTTATATACTCATGCGAGTGGGAGTGGGCTCACCAAGATCTAGTCTAGCAAATACAGAATAGGGCGTCAAATTGATGTTAGCACCTAGATCAGCAAGAGCATTGCTGACGAACAAGCTACCAATCAAGCATGGAATTGTAAAACTCCTGGGATCCTTCATCTTCTATGGCAACTTGTTCTGGAGAACTATTGAATATTCCTCATTCAGTGTAATGGTCGACAACTCCTCAAGTTTCCTTTTGTTACTCAAGAAATCCTTAAGAAACTTGGCCTACTTAGGCTTTATGCTAATGCCTCGACAAACGGGAGATTGATGTGAAGCTGTTTGAACCGGGCAAGAAATTTTCTGTAATTCTCCTCGGCTCTATGATGTCTCAAACGTGCGGGATATGGAATAGGAGGTGTGTAGACTCTCGTGGGTTCCTTGGGCGTGTTGTACTTTTTGGGCGTAGCCTAGTAGGGTGCACCTGCCCAGTAACCTCCATTTGTATCACCTCATCACTCTCAACTACAACTGGCTTAGTAGTGGCTGGTGGTACTGGATCCTAAGTGGTCTTGCCACTCCGAGTGGTAATCGCCTTACCAATTTGGCGCGGACTTATCTCGGTATTTCCTGGTAAACCTCCCTGCTGACACTCTAACATGGACTTTGCAAGCTGACCCATCTGTCTCATCAAGTTCTGCATTTGATTGCCCATGTTTCCCATCTCTTTAACAACTGTAGAGATAACCTGCTAATTTTTCAAAAAAAAAACACAGCTCATTTAGCTGAGCAACCTTCTGAATATCCAGGGCTGATTTTTTATTCTGTTGTAACATTTGAGCCATCATATCAGTGAGATTCTTCATACCCATAAGGAATTATTTCTCCTGAAGAAATGATGATGATCAGCTTAAACATGTTTTCTAGGAAGAATAGAAGGCCCGATGTTAAAACACGAAACGGATCGTTTCCAGATCATAACAAAGATAGAGACAGAGAAATCTAGTCATTAATTTTGTCGAATGGTTACAAACTGAAGAAGTATACATCAGTGAAGCTCAGGGAGAGGTTGGACAGACCTCTCCTCTCAACACAAAGACAAATGACCAGAAATCTAAATTGCAAGACTAAGCTTCACCTATTTATATGTGACCTGCCCAGCGTACCATTTGGTACGCAGCAACGTATCAACTGGTATGCCACAGGGTACGTTGGCAGTCTAGCTACAATTTACAATCTATACATTTTAACAATTCGCAGAGTAATGACCACACCCGGAACATGCTCTAACAAATTCCCCCTTGGACACTACTGTAGAATGTAGGTCTTTATCTTCCAGCAATTGTCATCAGTCAGTCTGCTACATCTTAAAATCTTGAACTTCAGTAAACTCCCCTTGGACTGAATTTCATGCATGTAGGAAACAGTTCGAATCTTGTACAATCTCCACAACCAACAAAGTTCCCCCTAGCTTCAAGCATAACCATCCAACTAGAACCGGCATATATGATAATGGTTCACTTCATCAGTCGTTACCCGGAAACTTGTAAAGACATCCACGAACATCACTGCATGTTGACAACAATTCATAATCTTCACAAACTTGTAATACATTCTGATCTTTATGAAAACCAACACGATCAGCATCTTTAATCATAGAAATTCCCCCTCATCATGAAATACATCCCAATATATAACTCCGGTAAACGCATATCTCGTTGTAGACTGGAACCTCACCAATTCTTCACAACTCAAGAAAGTATCGGGCATATGACAGAGAGTTCCAAACCATAACTGAAAACTTTGACATATCGGTCCGCACGAACATCAGAAAACACTACCAATTCACGAAGATCAAAATCACTGTCATCCTTTTTAGATTGCTTTGATTATTCACATTTTCCGTTTTCATCTTGATAAAACTTTGAAATTTTCAAGGGTCCCAATTTTCCCCTTAAACATGTGACATATTCAATTCCCGATTCCAACCCTGCAAGCAATATGTTCTTCAGGTAGCTCGCAATGGAATCACGTTATATCTTCAGTTTGTGTAGAATGATAATCTCTGACAACCTTTCTAAAGTAATCACACCCCAGTTTCTGAATCTCTATCCATAATCAGAAATATGTTTTTGAATATATGCCCATCATCAAAAACCATGACTACCCACAAACATATCTCAGAAATTCGACAATTAATTCTTGATAAGCACCGGAATCTGGAAACTCTTTACTTTATATTGACAGCTAATGAATCAAGGGTAAACCTGAGAACTGATTAAATCTTTGAAATTTGCATGACCTCTCCCCTTTCTGGAACATATCCCCCAAATGTTTGTTACTGATTAACGGGGGTTCGGGGGCAGCGCCCCCTGAGAAGCGGGGTCCAAGGGGTGATATCCCCTGGCGGGGTCTAAGGGGCAGGGCCCCTGGCTGGGCTGTGCTGCGGCAGAGGCCCTGGCGGGGTCCAAGGGGCATAAGCTCCAATATACCATTTGCTTCGGCGTACCATTAAACAACGGACCATTGGTACGGCGTAACCATCAGAGCACCAAAGATAACCGCTCCGGAGCACCTTGGTACGGCCGATGAAGATTCAAATACGTACCAACTGAGGACCCTGGTACGTTCGATGAGTGCACTGGTATGGCTGTTGAAGGTTGCCTAGCGTACCAGTAGCATACCAACACTCAAAATCTCGAAATTCACTAATTTCACTCCAGATTCAAGATTTTGTCGAATTTCTTCACACAAACACTACTGTTAGGTGCGAAACTGACTCAGGAACACTCATTTAAACAAAATTTGATCAAAACATCACTGAATCTCGCCTAATCTCGCCTAATTGAACTTTTATTCATATTATTGTTATACTTGTCTTATATTCAATTTCATATTAGTTTACTTCAAACAGAGCATAAGAATTAACTTGTTTCCGCCTGGTTAATTCTAAGTAAAACCTTGTGATTGGTTAAACTCTGTAACCAGATTTCGATCATATAAGTGGTATAAGAGCCTTGGCTCGTGTTTTTAAAACTTGAATACAAAATAAGTTTTCAAAACTCTATTTTACCTGCATACTTTGTTTTTAGTGAAAAGTTACTCTTTCCACTTTTTCATCCTTAATCATGGGAGAATCACGAAATGGTAGTTCTAACAATCCACCATCATTTATGCCTGATGATTTTGATACATGGAAATTGTGTATGATAGGCTATCTTCATCATTCTGACTACAAAATGTGGAAATCTGTTATGTATGGCCCCACTATCCCTACAGCGAAATCCGCTACTACACCAAGTGTAGATATAGTAAAAGTTGTTGTTGACTATTATGATGATGACCACCAGTTGGTTGAGGGAGATCACAAAGTTTTATGGGCATTATAGGCAGCACTACCAAATTCTGTTCACATAGGTTTTAAAAATTGAAAAACTGCTTTCGATCTGTGGAAAGCTTTAAAGAAATTAACGAAGGAACTGATGAAGTAAAAGAAAATAAGAAAGATGTTCTAAAACAAAGATATGAACATTTTTCTCACAAAAATGGTGAAAGTATGAATGCTCAATATCTACATTTTTTTTCAACTTCTTGATGAATTACAGGGAAATGATGTGAAGATGGAAAATGGCGATGTGATCAGAAAGTTACTGAGATCACTTCCTGATGTCTGGACAGTATGTACTGTAAGCATCAAGTACAAAAAGGATCTCAAAACTTTGAATTTGAGTGAACTTCGTGGAACAAGATCCTTATCACTACTCATGAAGATAGAAGTCACTACAGTGAACAGGCTCCTTTGATCACTTATCCTACATCACCAAAAGGTAATGAAATTATTCCGCTCTTCTATAACAACTTTGCTCATATTGCAGATAACAGTTAGGATGGGCTCACTAGATCAGATCTAGAATACTTCAGTGCTGATGACTTAGAATAAATGGACATTAACACACAACTAGCAATGATCTCCTTACGTGCACAAAGATTCTACAAAAGAACAGGCAGAAAGTTCAATGGAGATAGAAATGTTGAAATTGGGTTTGACAAAAGTAAAGCTAAATACTACAACTATCATCAATTAGGACAATTTGCTAGGGAATGCAAGCAGCCCAGAAGAGAGAACACAGGCCAAGATGGGGGAAACAAATATCAGAAACCTCACAATTCATAGACACCAGTTACCTACCACACTCATGACATAAGCTCGAGAACAAAACCATCAACATCAAGTGTATCTATTGAAGGTCCCACTGCTCCCTCATCAAGCTCAAAGCCACAAAACCATACAACTGCTGTAGTTGCTAATCATAACAGTTGTGTTAATTGGGAGGAAATCATGCAAGAATTCTCTCATATCAATCATGCTTTAATGGCAAAAGAAATCCCTTACTCTGCTGAGAACTCCTCTACTTCATCCATGGATACCTCTTCAAACTATGAGGTAAGCAATGAAATTCCAAATGAAGTACTTTCTCTTCTTTGCAAAACTGAATTTGTTGAACATATAGAAAATTATAGAAAAAATAACCTTGGACTAATTGAGGAAATCGCAAGTCTAAAAGAAATCAAAGAATATTCTAGAAAAGCTGACATTGCCTATAACATAAGATTGAAGAACTAATAAAAAGCATCGGTGCTTTAAAACATGAAAAATCCAATCTTGTTACTCAAATCAAGGATCTGCTTTCTAAATTAGAAATTGCAAACAAGGAAAATGAGGAAATAAAATCTAAATTGAGTATCTGTGAAGTCAAATTTTCAGTTGCTACTGCTGACTGTGAAAAACTACACGCAAGTAATGAGAAACACCTAAAACTGTGGCAAAATCAGAAAGCAACAGGAAATCATTTGAATAATGGAATTGGGTATAATAAGGTTACTTATCCTGATTCATACATTGAGTGTGTAAAAACGGTTAAGAATGAATAAACTAAAGTTCAACTTACACCTGATCCCATTATCAACACAAGAAAAGAAATTTCAAAATCCAGTGATGTGTCTGAGTTAAAAGCTGAAAAAGTATCATCTATAACTACTGTTACAAATGAACCTTAGATTTATAGCAACTTTGTTAACAACAAGAAAACACTCTGGAAATTAAAAGACACCAAAGAAACTGAATCTTGTTCCTCTCAAAACTATTCAAATGAGAAAACATCTTCAATCACAAAATTTTTTGAGTTTAAAACCAAAATGATAAAGGAATGTTTGATATGTGGAAAAATTGGTCATATTGCTATCAATTGTCATCACAATCCTTTTTTTAATATTAGTCAAACTATCAAAAGCCAAACGACTGAAAAGGGAGAAACTAAATCAAAATTTGTTTGTGAAAGTTTTCAAAAGGTCAATTCTAAAGAATCAAAAAGTCAAAATAAACACCACTCAGACCAGACAAAATCAAACTCAGTTTACAAACAAAGATCTGAAAAATTCAGAAATCATGACTTTGAAAAATTTGAACAGTTTCATGCTACTGAAACCCAGAAGAAACAAAATCCTAGGAGTAATTCTTCTCCTAGAGAAAGAAAATTTGATTTCGAGATAACATTTATCTCAGAAAGAAAAATTCATGATCCCGAGGTATAAATTACCTCGGAGGAACAAAATCACTCTAGAAAGCGTCAAAACGAAAGAAAAAGGGAACCCGAGATAAAAGTTATCTCGGGAGGCCATTTTTTTGTATCCGAGGTAAAAACTACCTCGGATGACAAAAGTTACTCCGGAAAGAAATCCAAGACCGTAAACAATAGTTTTTGTCCTAATCCAACTAAAATTGTTTCAAATAATCAAAAGTAACAGGTATTTCAGAGAAAATCTTAAGATTTCAAACTAAAATTCTCTGGAAGATCAAAGGAAAGAAAAAAAAGGGAATATAGATCAAGAAGGAATGTCACAAGACAAAGGCCATAGACTTTCAGTCTAAAATAAACTCTTTTTCTATTCCCCAAAATAGTCAAAATTACTTAACCCATGATCAGTCAAAAGCAGAGTCTTCAAACACTAAAGAAGTGACTCAAACACTTGTACTCAAAGAGTACAAATACAATGATGCAATCGGAAGACCCAAGACCACAAAGGCTTGGGTCTCCCTCAGAAATTAACTCACATTTTGTCTTAACATGTGCAGATCACATCCAATAAATCTTAGAACATCATCTGGGTTGTAGATAGTGGATGTTCTTGCCACATGACAGGAAATAAAGACCTATTAAAAAATACAAAAAGAGTTAATGGAGGACCAGTTGCTTTTGGAAGCACTAGGGGAAAATTTTCTGGACAAGGTACAATTACCAATGGGAAGCTTACCTTTGATAAGGTAAATTTTGTTGTGTGACAAGAAGTAGAATGTTCTGTTTAATGAGAAAAAAGCTATCATCATTAGACCAGGTATCAAAATTTCTGATAAAATGATCTTGATTAAAGCACCTAGAAAGGATGGTCTATACACTCTGGATATGGCACATACAACATCTAAGGATGGTATCATTAGCCTTGTATCCAAGGCTTCTATAGATGAATCGAATTTATGGCATAGAAGATTAGGTCATGTGAACATTAAAACTATGAACAAACTTGTGAAACTTGGTTTGGTCAAAGGTTTACCAAATAAAACACGCACATGCACTGAACAATGTATTGCTTGTCTAAAAGGTAAGCAACACAAATCTTCTCATAAGACCAAATTAAAAAGCTCTATCTCAAGTCCTATAGAATTGCTACATATGGATTTATTTGGTCCCACAAGAGTAAAGAGCTTAGGGAAAAAGTCTTATTGTTTTGTAATAACTGATGATTTTTCAAGATACACCTGGGTATTCTTTCTTTCAACTAAATATGAAACCTCAGAGATTCTAGCATTAATTACTGAGCTTGAAAATCAGTCTAATTTAAAAGTCAAAACAATAAGAAGGGACAATGGTACAGAGTTAAAGAATCATGTTTTAAACTCTTTCTGTGAAGAGAAAGGAATCACTAGGCAATTCAGTGCGGCTAGAACTCTTCAGCAAAATGGTGTTGCTGAGAGGAGAAATAGAACTTTAACTGAGGCTGCAAGATCTATGTTGGCTGAATCAAAATTACATGTAACATTTTGGGCAGAGGCAATAAACACTGCATGCTATGTACAAAATAGGATTTTGATTGTAAAGGGACAAAACAAGACACATTATGGAATTTGGAGAAAACGAAAACCAAATATTTATTTCCTTAAATAATTTGGCTGTCCTGTTACAATAATAATAACCAATGAGCAACTGTCAAAATTTTCTAAAAATGCTATTGATGGTTATTTTGTGGGATACTTTGGTGTCTCTATGGCATACAGGGTATTTAATGAAAAATCAAAGAACAATTTAGAACTGAGCCCTCATGGTTATTCACTGCTTTCAATATAACTGTTGATAAACCTTTTAGTGAAAATGTGCAGACAGAAGTACCTCAAAATGCTACAAATGGCAGGTTCAAAGGTGTTGATCCTCCATTCTTCTCCTTTATCAGCACAAGACCCTTTGTCCCAACAACCAGTTTCAACTTGACTCCAGGAGATGTTATTCAGTTCAATTCTGATAGAACACCCATTCCTTAAATTGCAAATGAATCAGAACAACCAGATGAAAATCATATGGTTACTCATCAAGATACAACGGTAAATCTTGGAAACCCAAGAAGCAAAGATGATCTGAACAACCAATCACAGGCTTCAATACAAAATCAGATAGGATGTAGTAACTCAACCTCCACTTTACCTGAAGGTCTGAGCTCACCTACTCATGTTGTTGACATTAATGAAGAAATCATTGAGCCTGTTGCCTCACAAAATCAAGATGTTCAAAAATCACCCTCTTCACTAGAAATACCAGAATTAATGCTTATGAATGAGTTTACTCCATTGGACCTTTCTGAGCCTAATTGTCATTATGAGTTCCGGCCTTCTTATAACTCTAGAGTTTGAAAGATCATCCTCTAGAGAATGTTATAAGAGAAGTGGAAGCACCTGTACTTACAAGAAGCAAATCAACTGATGCAAACATTTTTCTACATGCATGCTTCTTGTCACAGGAACAATCAAAGAAAATAAATGAAGATTTGAGAGAAAACAGTTGGATTGAAGCTATGCAAGAAGAACTGCTTCAAATCAACAAACAAAGAGTATGGGAATTGGTGGATCTACCAAAGAATGCACCACCACCAATTGGAACCAAATGGATTTTTTGAAAAAAGAAAGATGAAAGGGGCATTGTGGTAAATAAAACAAGGCAAAGTTAGTAGTTCAAGGCTTTGCTCAAGAGGAAGAAATAAACTATGATGAAGTTTTCTCACCAGTAGCAAGATTAGAAGCAATTAGGATATTTTTAGCCTATGCTGCTTACAAAAATTTTCATGTCTACCAAATGGATGTCAAAAGTGCTTTTCTGTATGGATTACTGAATGAAGAAGTGTATGCATGTCAACCACCTGGGTTTGAAGATCCACATCATCCAAACAAGGTGTGTAAACTGATAAAAGCTCTGTATGGTCTTAAACAGGCACCAAGAACCTGGTATGAGACTCTCTCTTGTTATCTAACTAAACATGGATACAAAAGAGTAGCTGTTGACAAAACTCTCTGTTGATACCTGATCTGTGCGTCGTGTGAAGTATTGAGTTACATCAAGTCAAGTACACGCTCAAGCCAAAGTGTGACTGGCCGAACCTGGTCTGAACCTGGACTTCGGATCAGGGCGAACCTCAGGTTCGGCTGAGGTTCGGCGGGTCTGTATAAATACATGTTTGTTCTTTGTGCTGAGGGGTTCTGAGCGTAAGAGATATCCATAAGTGTGTGTTTTATTGGTGTATTCTCTATGTCTGTTCTCTGTGTTTCTGATTGTAATTGTTCTTCTATAGATTAATAAAACAATCATTATAATTACTCATTTCGTATCCGAATAGCTAGATTGAGTTGACGATCCTATGTTCACGACTTTTTAAGTGGTATCAGAGCATTCTGGTTCATTCTACTGATATGTGGTTGCTATTTTTGGTTTTTTTGAAACGTTTTGGTGTTCACCGAGTGTGTTTACGTGAGTTCAATCAAATATGTCAAGTTTTCTGTGTCAAATTTGTTCCTAAATCGTTCTTCATCACTTTTTCTGATTAAGTGCTGCGTTTTTCATCAAAATTCGTCCAAATTTGAACTTTTTGAGAAAACTATGCTGATGTTTGGACTAACCGTCGTCCAAACTTGAGGTTCGTCGGGATAACTGCTCTGAACTTAGTGTTCGTCTAGGGTTCGTTGAGTGTTCGGAGTATCTTCTGGTTCGTTTAAGGTTCATTTGAAGTTCGGTGTGTTTTCTGTATGGAAGAAGTTCGGGTATTGTTCGGAAAGAGTTCTTTGAGAGTTCGTTGAGGGTTCGGTGGTATTACATTCGGAAAGCGTTCGTTCGAGGTTCGGTTAAGGTTCGGTACATTGTTAAGGTTCGGGAAGATTTCGGCCATTCAGTTTTTTTATTTATTTTTTCTACGATGTCGGAATTTCAAGCTTTTGCCGCGATGCAAAGTGCGATGCAAACCATGATGAATTTTGATAACGAAATTGGAACAAGTCAGAAAGTTCCCAAGTTGTTGAAGTTGGAAGATTATCAGAATTGGAAGCAACGATTTTCTGCTTACATAAGCACGAATGATATCGATTTGTGGATTCCAATCAAGAAGCTTTATCAACATCCCACTGATCAAGGAAAATTCAAGGAAGTTCATACCTTCGACATTGCTGAAAGGAAATCATACAAGCTTGAACAAAAAGCTTTTGGTTATCTTACGATGGCATTACCCACTGAGTTGTTACATCAATTTAGTACGTGCAAGAAATCAAAACAATTGTGGCACTACGTCAAAATTCACCTTTGGCCACGGAAAAAAACCGTGACCAAAGGTGTTTGGTCATGTTTTTTTTTTCATTCTAATCGACACCAAAGGTCCCGTCACCTTATGTAACCTACGGCCACGTTACAATATTAGTGACTGAAGCCACCTAGAAGCGTGGCTAAAGGGTACCAATATTTGTTGTTGTAATCAAACAATTCTTCCGGAAAGCGTGGCCAAAGGGTCCTGACAGCCACATTTGTTAGTTTAACGTGGCCTTTGGTATTATATGGTCACATATATTTGTGTTTTAGCCACATACATTATAAAAATACGTGGCCAAAGGGTTGCTGAAATCATACATTTTGTCCCAATAAGCGTTGCCAAAGGGTGGCAATGGCCATGTTAAAATATCAAAAGCGTGGCCTTTGGTATTATATGGTCACGTATATTTGTGTTTTAGCCACATATGTTATAAAAAAACGTGGCCAATTGAGTTTCTGAAATCATACATTTTATCCGAATACGCGTGGCCGAAGGGTGGCAACGGCCACGTTAAAATATAAATAGCGTGGCCTTTGGTATTATATGGTCACGTATATTTGTGTTTTAGCCACATATGTTGTAAAAAAACATGGCCAAATGGGTTGCTGAAATCATACATTTTGTCCCAATACGGGTGGCCAAAGGGTGGCAACGGCCACATTAAAATGTAAAAAACGTGGCCTTTGGTATGATATGGTCAAGTATATTTGTGTTTTAGCCACGTATATTTGGGAAAAAAGTGGCCAAAGGGTAGTTGAAATCAGATAATTTGTCCCAATACGCGTGGCCAAATGGTGGCAACGGCCACGTTAAAATATAAAAAGTGTGGCCTTTGGTATTATATATATGGTCACATATATTTTATTAATTACAATTAATTATACTGCATATCTCCCTATATTAATAAAGAAGGATCTGAGTGAGCCTACACACACCACGTGTTCTTTGTTTTAGGTCGACACGTGTACCTTGTAATTGAGGGTAAATCTTAACCTCTTCGACGCCTCCTCCATACCCTAAAACCTTTAAGACTTCTCTGCCGGCCAGTTGAGTTAAGTAAATGCTCCCGTCGCCCTAAAACACAACCGTCAAGATCCTCCATAACCCTAAGAAACCGCTTAATATTCAGTCATTGAAGTCGCTCTCAAAGCAGGAACATGGAATTTCAACCGCCGTCTTCCGTTGGGGACCTTAATCGGCGACAATTTATGAGAACGGTTCCTCATTCCAGCCTTTATAGAGGCTTCGTAGCCTCATTCTCACCCACCTTCTTCCTCTGCCAGCTCAATTTCATAACCTGCTTAGTCGCCTATAAGGTGAGCTCAACTAATTGCATAGATTTCTTGCACTACATTCACAAAATATGATGTTTGCTGCGATTTTCTTACTGTGCCCAGCATGTGATTTTCAGAAATTTGATGTTTTTTCAATCATATATTTTCATTAGAGAGGGTAGATTGTGCATATTTGGTGTTCGATGAAATGCCTCAAAGACACATTTGCTTTTGATGTTATTTTCAATCATGTTTGTTTTTCATTGTGCATATTTATAGGATAAAATATATGTATATCTTGATTACACTTGCATAATTATAATAGAAATATCTCACATACAAGCTTATGTAAAAATAAACTATTCTAATCAGTTAACAAAGGGATGGTGTTCCATTTCATAACTAAGGCTTTAAAGTTCTAATCAGTTAACAATTTGATGGTGTTCGCTATATTGCGTGCTCTATTTGATATACAAAAGCCGCAACTTTCAATCCGTTTATACAGTAGGATATAGCATAAAATAGAATATATGATCATGAACTGATATATTTCTATGACATATGGTATACAAAGTTTAAGATGAGCACTAAGATAAAAGAAAATATACTTGCATTTGCAGATACATGGCACCGAACACTGTGGCGCTCATCCGGCAAGTCGACAAAATTCGTAATGACTACCAATTGAAGGTACGTATTATCCGGTTGTGGAAGCTGCCAGTTTTCAACAATCCTACCGAAACATTCGGCATAGAGATGATCCTAATGGACGAGGAGGTATTGAGACAATCCTACACCTCTGGTCAGTGTACAATGGTAGTGGTGTTTTTTATTGAACTAAGTCCATTTGACATTGCTTGTCAGGGTAATAAAATGCAAGCATCAGTTTTTAAAAAATGTGTGGTCCACTTTGAGAAGATACTAGCGGAAAGGGCTTGCTTTTTCGTAGACTGTCCTCTGGTTGTAGCGAATGATTCTAAGTATAGGTATCTGGATGGCCCCTACAAGTTGATTTTCGGCGATCGTACAAGGTTAAGAAGGTGTGTGGATTTCAGTGGGTCTTTGTATGGCTTTTCATTCGTTAGCTTCGCGCCCATTCTGAAGACAGCCACCCCTGCTCATGAAGTTGTAGGTATGATCAGAATTTTAAACCATGTGTCAGTTTTCCAGATTTATATACTCACTTAACCATTACTGTTTCAAACCTTCCGTACGTTTTCCAAATTTATATACTCACCTAACCATTACTTTTGTTAATCAATGACTCCTCGTATTTGTAGACGTCATTGCACATGTCACTAAGATTTATGAGCTGGAAAAGGTACCCGTGAAGGGCAACAAAACGACCGAGCGTCTGAACTTGGACGTTCAGGATTCCGAGTAAGAATTCTTTTCCTCTTCTTAACGACTAATTCTCGTCAGGCCTATTTCGCTAAATGCATCCAAAAACTGCTTGTAGGAAGCGTCAGGTACGCATGACCTTGTGGGGAGACTTCGCTACGCAGCTGGTTAATTACGTTTCGGCCAACCTTGATAAGGGCATTCTCATTATCATCCTCCAGTTTGGGAAGGTCAACTACTATCGAGGTTTGTGTTCCTTTCTTCTACCCACGGCCAACTAAGGTTTATAAAGAATATTTTACAAGTTCTATATTTTCTAAACTTATATTAAAAAAGGTTTCCCTAATATTTTTTAACTTTGGGTTTGTAGATTGTGATCTAGGCTACGTTTTTGTTTCCTTCGTGCTAGCATTTTTCTTTAGAACCCATGTATCTGCAGTTTGGTGACATTTTAGGCTACCTTTGATTTAGACGTTTTCTAAGTTTTAATTTATTACGTACTTGCTCATGCTGTGGGGGTAAAATTGGGTTCCTTTTATGCATTTATAGTAGCTAAAGCCGTGATTACATGATCCTCTTGGTGCTTGATTGTTTATACAATTGTCTTGCACAGATCTCCCATACTTCTCAAACTTATTCGGTATAAGCAGGCTGATCATAAATGGAGACCTGCCTGAGGTCGCCCAGTATGCTCAAAGGTTATCTGTTTTCTTACCTCCACCATGCTCCTGAATCGTACATACCCCGCTGTGTTATAGCTAACTGTTTGCGTCCTCGTAGGTTGCAGCATGAAAACGATGGAAGCGACAACACAGGTCCACCAAAAACACTTGCCTCTATTATGCACACCTTGCAGGCTGAATTCCTAAACACATATGATTCCATATGCATCTCCGGGATCAGTGCGATTACTATGGTTAACAATTTAACAACTATTTTTTTTTTAATTTCCTTCCTGCATAATATACACATTATACCTGGAACGTGTGTTTGTAATAGGAAAAGAAGACGGTGGTCGTTGGTACCATTATGCACGTTGCCAACGACCTCCCCTGGTACTACGCGGCGTGTACCGTTTGTGGTCATAAGGTGGTGGAGGCATATGATGAGCCGGCCAATGTTACTGAAAACATGCCAGATACGGAGGAGAAGAAAATCTTGACCTGTACCAACGCAAATTGCCCCACGAAAAAGTGTCCGGGTAAAGAAATAGTGCAGGTTCCAAGGTAGGATTTTTAGTGTATTTTATTTGTGTAAATCATCGCCCAATTTCGTCGCAAAATGACCCATAATTGTAAGATAGATACTATCACTTATCACCTATATGGTACAATGGCAATGCTATGGATCTGAATTGATAAGACCCAAATCATTCTGAAATGAATAATAACTCCTTTTCTTCAGGTTCAAAGTTCAAGTGAGGATCGAGGACGCAACTGGTTTTGTGTACGTCACTATGTTCGATGGTGACGTGGCCAGGATTATACAGGCAACTGCAAGGGAAATGACCAGAAAATACCAAGAGGTCAGCTCCTATCGGCCCTCTAAGACAACACACCTGAAACAAATTATACTATTTTACACACAATTGATTTGTTACATTGACTTTCTTGGTAGTTCTATCCCCACACCACCAAATCTAATATCACACTACCCCTTTTTCCAAACTTTTTTTTAAGTTAAATGATTGTTTGGAATATACTTGATATTTATTGATCAAAATGGAAGGCTGGAAGCCACAACTTATGCATCTATAACCATGGTTCACTGGTTGGACATACCCAGTGAGCCATATACAGTTTTGATCCAAGCTACATAATAGACATCTAAATTAACTAAGTTTTACGTTTACATCTCCAGTATCCGCAACCCCGCCCCCTAAAAAGGTTACAGTCAAATGGTTGAGTATGACTATTTGTTATAATTATGCACCTTTGCCATACAGCTTAATATCTTATGTGGACATAAGTCATAAATGTTTGATCTGATTCATTTAGTAGCTGTCATGGTTGATGTGGCTCTTCATTTTGATCATAACATTTGGCCATATTAGAGGAGTGTTTTTGTTTAAGAAATTAGCTTGATGATAATGGGGGTGGCTGCAGAGTTTACTGCCTGATCATGCCATGCTTTTACTATGATGACTGGTTCCACAGTCTCATTGAATTGAGCACCTAGGAAAAATAAATATGCTGAATTCTGCAGGACTACTTAGAAGCTCCTAACGTTACCAATTGTTTTGTAGGTAACTGAGCCAATCAGTGTTCCTGTTGAATTGGATGCTTTACTGGGCAAGAAGTTTGCGTTTTTGATTGACATCACCTCATACAATTTCAAGCGGAACTGTCCGATTTATGGGGTCGCTAAACTCACCGCGAATGTTGAAACCATTACGGAGTTGGAGAATAGGCTTGGCCTACTTGAGGTGAGTACTTCAGGTTCTTGCTTGAGCTAATAATCCTAAAGTAGTCGTTGTTTCATTATATATAAACCACTTCACCATTTTTAAACTTTTTAGACTAACACTATTACTTTAGATGACGTCTCGAAATGATCTGTATCATTAAAAAGGCGGTAAACTTACAAACATTAAACAATGATCCTAATAAAAGATACAAACCAACTGATGGAGTACTATACCAGAACTGATGGAGAGTAGTTAAACTAATCACTTTGGCTCAAAAGATAAATGGGATGTTTATAATTTGTCAACTAAACCAAAAGGTCTTCAAATATGGCACTTGATTTCCAATTTCAATGTACAGATTTAGCTCCTGAAATAATTGCAGCCCTGAATTTATGAGGTCCATTGATTCACATTTACATTAGAGATTATTTGTAAAGCAAATCACATGGTTTATTTCATCATTTTTAGGAACCAACGTATTCCTTTTGGGTATAATGTATAAACTTTAATAGGGAAGGGATGCAACTTCAGAATTATAGAATTGTATACCCTTTTGAGCAAATAGGAATGGCTGAACCAACAGAGAGTATTTTCAAAAGTCTGAAAATAACAAAACAAACATAAGATTGCAGAACAGCCTTTAAAGCTTAAATGTTGTCGTAGGCTAGAAATGTCTAGACATAATATTTATATTGCTAACACGGTTTCTTAACTCATCTTCCCAGGGAGTTGGATCGTCTAACGTTGGCAATTCTACCCCCGTCTCCACGGTTGAAGGTATCGTCAAACCAACTTTCAATGCCAAGGACAAGATGCCTATGGTCGAGCCTTCACGCCACAATTTAAAACGTAACTTATCAAATGCTTATGATACTGTTGAGGCACCGTCTGTACCCCATGAAGAGCCAACTTTGGTTACCAAACGAGCCAACACCATCGAGGAAGGTCAAGGCATGACGCCAATCTAAAACTCACGCTTCAAAAATAATTTACACATTTGAAAATCAGACTCTATTGCTTCAGTTTGTCACGTTCTTGTGTGGTTGACTTCATTTCATGTGCTTTAATGGTTATTTTTGGGTGCTCCTTATTGTAGTTTAAGGCACAAATATTTGAATTTTGGAACATTGAGAAGTGGTTACTTTTTTGGGAATTCCATGGTTGTTATCTGATTTCACGTGATATTTAATTTATATTTAAATTAAATGTTCTTGAAATTTAAAAAGATGTTGTGATAAGTGAAATGTATGTTTTATAACTACTCTATTGAGGTTTAAACCCTTTAAAGTTTGACGTATTGACGTATGATCTATTGATTCTCGAAAAACTAAAAGTATAGAAACCACTTTGTATTTAATTTTTAAACTTAATTGATACCATACATTTGTAGTGGCCTTGTGGCTCTCAACTTCCTAGCCAAAGACAATTAACGTGTGTCTAATAAATGTTTCCACATTATTGCTATTTCGGAGTTTTAAGTACTATGCTTCTACAGGTCGAAAAGTTAGCAACCATTACAATAACAATGACGCACGAGGTAGACGGAAATTGAGGAAAACATATTTGGATACAAGAAGGCGCATGCGTGTAACAACAGCATCAACGCCCCATAGGCCACCTACCAGCCAAACAATCGAGTTCCAACCTACTTCCAACGGTACACCTCTATGTATTTAACACCAACTCTTCTATTTACACACCCAAACACCTCAAACATTACACTTGGTTACCAAAACTTACAAGATTTCCTACGCTACTCCAACGCCTACTTCTCCTTTTGACTAATAACACAGATTAATGGGAGGTTCGTACTTTTTCATAGGTAATGCTTATTCCAACTCCACCAGCTCCACTCCATCATCACATGGTAGACTTCGGTCAGAGGCAGCCAATGTGATGAGACCCTCTTATGCGGTGGCAACGGGCCAACAGTCTTGTACGATTGGACAACAAACTGTGAGGCGCATACTTAAGAGAAAAGAACCACCTCTGGCAACTACAAATGTGGCCCCCTTAGTTGCGAATGAAGCCGCACGCAATGAAGCAGTCAGTCACGAGACTTGTGTCGCCGTTTCTCTAGACGCTCGTGCCAGACGTAAACATAGGAAACTATACTTGCATACACGAAGGCTGAGGCTCCACGACACGCTATCAGGTACTTACACTCCCAATATGACACTTCAAATTTAATGCATGTGCATACGATAGCAATTCGGTATCACACTACATGATACCAATGACAACAACTTCTCCTTTTAATTAATAATGAAAATTCATGGGAAGTTCGTTCATTTTAATAGGTAATGCCGGTTCCAACTCCACCAACTCTACACCATCGTCTCCTGGTAGACTCCAGCCAGTGGCATCTAATGTGATGACATCCTCTGGTGCGGTAGAAACGAGCCAACAGTCTCGTACGGTTAGACGACAAACTCGAGGTCGTGTACTTAAGAGAAAAGAACCGCCATTGACAACTACAAATGCGCCCCCCTTAGTTACGAATGAAGATGGGCATCATCAAGGCATCAATCCACAAACCTATGCCGGAATTTCGAAAGGTATTCAATTTAAAATGATATTGTCAACCGTTTTAAATGTTAAGCATACGCAACTTACTAAACACGCCTATACTCACCTTTTCTTAAAAACCGATTGAACAGAATACTTAGATCATGGTGATCAAAGTATTATTTGTGGAACATGCAAGGCAAAACTATGGAAAGACGAAGCGGTTAGAGGAAACAAAAAACTACGCAGGCTTAATTACTCCCTATGTTGTGGTTACGGAAAGGTGGAACTTCCAGATCTGAAACCAGCTACTATAGAATACGAAAATCTATTCCGTTGCCTTGATTCTAAAGGAAAACTCTTTACCAACCACATACGCCGTTACAATTCAATGTTTTCTTTCACATCAATGGGAGGCAAAGTTGACTCGACAATTAATAAAGGCAATGCTCCTTATATATTTAGGCTAAGTGGTCAAAATTACCATAGCATGGGGAGCCTTCTACCAGTGCATGGGGAGACACCAAAATTCGCATAGCTCTACATATGTGACACAGACAATGAGGTCGCGAATAGGCAACACATTTTCCGGTACATATTAACACTTATAATTCACTGATTAAATGCCTCCATAAATAGATAACACTAACCTGCACTAACTTTTGTATGTATTATATCTTACACCAACCAAGGCATGAGTCTACATCAACCTCGCCCCTACTTGACGACCAGATAATAGAGGACTTGAAGGTCATGCTAGACTCAACAAATGAACTGGTAAAATGTTATAGAATGGTGAGGGATCGTTTCAATGAAGACCCATGTGCCAACGTAAGGCTACGCCTTATAGGACGAAGGCAACATGATGGAAGAACATACAACTTGCCAACCTCCTCAGAGATCGCAGCATTAATTATTGGTGACATTGGTGACTCAAATGAGAATAGAGATATTATTGTACAAACTCAATCAGGATCTTTACAACGGATAAGTGAGCTACACCCTTCATATCTTCCTCTACAGTATCCATTGCTTTTTCCATATGGTGAGGACGGTTATAGAGTCGACATCCCTCATAGGGATCTTCCATGTTCAAGCAATAGCAAGCGGTCAACTTGTACAATGAGAGAGTTCTTCTCCTACAGAATACAAGATCGAGTCAATACATTCTCATTGATTCTAAATGCAAGAAGGTTGTTGCAACAGTTCCTGGTTGATGCTTACACAATGATTGAAACTGAAAGGCTATATTTCATCCGTGCAAACCAAACGGTCCTAAGATGTGAGAGTTATGAAAAACTGATTGAAGCTCAGAACCAAGGCAATACTCAACTTTCAAATGTTGGCCAACGTGTCATATTGCCTTCTTCGTTCACAGGTGGTGCACGATATATGATGCAAAACTATTTAGATGCAATGGCCTTGTGTAAATGGTTTGGATATCCAGATTTCTTTATAACGGTGACATGCAATCCAAAATGGCCTGAGATTATGAGATGCTTGCTAGATACCACTCTCAAACCAGAAGATAGGCCAGATATATTATGTAGACTATTCAATATTAAACTGGATGCCTTAGTTAAGGACTTAAAAGAAAACAAGACCCTCGGTGTTATCCAAGCAGGTATGATATTTTTTATACACGAAAAACACCACCGTAACTATATTTACACACCATACTTAAAAACACCCACTCATACATATTTTCCCCAATATTTATGTAGTTGTCTATACAGTCGAGTTCCAGAAACGGGGCCTACCTCATGCTCATATATGTCTGTTTATGCATGCCGATTACAAAGTCCTGACCGTACAACACATTGACCCACTAATTTCAGCCGAAATAGCAGACAAGGACGAAGACGGTGAATTATATTCACTTGTACGCGAATTTATGATGCATGGACCTTGTGGCGATGATAATATAAACTGCCCCTGCATGATTAATAACAAGTGCTCCAAAAATTTCCCAAAGGCTTTTTCAGAGGAAACAACTCTTTATACCGATGGTTTCCCTCTTTACAGGAGACGCAAATCTGGAGTTATTGTCGAAAAGTCAGGCGTGGAGCTAGACAATAGAAGTGTCGTTCCTTATAACAAGGTCCTTCTCAAAAAATTCCAAGCACATATAAATGTGGAGTGGTGTAACCAAGCAGGGTCCATAAAATATTTGTTTAAATATATTAACAAAGGCCCCGATAGAGCTACTGTTACGTTCGTCAAAAATAACTCCGAGAATAGTGATGACCAAAAAGCAATCGACGAAATAGAGGAGTTCTATGATTGTAGGTACCTATCGGCGTGTGAAGCATCATGGCGTATATTTGCATATGATGTTCATTACAGAACTCCTTCAGTGATGAGGTTGCCGTTCCATCTTCCGGGCCAACAACAAATCGTGTATGGCGCAGATGACGATATGGAAGACGTCCTTGACAAACCTTCGGTTGCTTCTTCAATGTTCCTATCTTGGATGGAATGCAATCAAAATTATAAAGAAGCTAGGCAACTTACATATGTCGAGTTCCCTACAAAGTTTGTATGGAAACAAAGCAAACGTTGCTGGGCACCAAGAAAAAAACAGTTCTCTATTGGCAGAATTCATTCTGTTTCCCCATCTGCCGGTGAGGCGTACTTCTTGAGAATTCTTTTAAACAAAGTGAAAGGCCCATGATCTTTTGAAGAGATACGAACGGTTAACGGACATACATATGAAAGTTTTCGAGATGCATGCTATGAACGTGGACTTTTACATGATGACAAAGAATATATTGAGGCCATTCAGGAGGCAAGCCACTCAGGTTCTGGTTATTATTTATGTGCTTTATTTGCTACGATGCTAATGTCAAACACCTTATCTAGACCGGATTTTGTCTGGGAAAATACATGGGAACTTTTGTCGGATGACATTCGTTATAGGCAACCACTTGTACTAAATTTACCAGGTACTTCCCATCCTTAACAATATTAATATAATATAATGTTACAATTATACTTAGTAAATTTTATTCCACTTATCACCTACCTTTGTCTAAATTGAAAATCTCAATTCCGCAGGTATATCAATCAATCATAGTCAAATTCAAAATCTTACGTTGTTTGAGCTCGAAAAGTTCCTCCATCGTAACAACTCTACTTTGCGAAATTTTCCAACCATGCCCTACCCTGATGGTGACTCAATCGAGTCTGCAAACAACCGCTTGATTACAGAGGAACTAGCTTATGACACTTCTGAAGTACAGTTAGAGTTCGAACGCCTTAAATTAGCGTTAACAGATGAACAACAACAAGTGTTTGGCAATGTCATGACGTCCGTTGCCCTTAAAAAAGGAGGCGTGTTCTTTGTATATGGTTATGGTGGCACCGGTAAAACGTTTCTTTGGAGGACATTATCTGCAGCAATAAGAGCTAAGGGTGATATTGTCTTGAATGTAGCCTCAAGTGGGATTGCATCATTGTTACTCACTGGTGGCAGAACGGCACATTCCCGTTTCCTAATCCCTTTAAAACTTACAGAGGATTCTATTTGCCGCATTAAGCCAGACAGTGACGCCGCAAACTTATTGAAGAAAACATCTTTGATCATTTGGGACGAGGCGCCGATGGTACATAAACATGCGTTTGAAGCTCTCGATCGAACGTTACGAGACATTATAACTCCAGATGCTACAAACAACACAAATTCACCATTTGGAGGCACGACAATTGTTCTCGGTGGCGATTTCAGACAAATTCTGCCTGTAGTTCCGAATGGAGGTAGAAAAGATATTGTACGTGCCTCCTTAACTTCATCGCACCTTTGGCCCACATGCAAAGTGTTCAAACTTACAAAGAACATGAGGTTGACTATTGGAAGTCAACATCTCAATGTGGAAGAAACACGAAAGTTTGCACAATGGCTTTTGGATATTGGAGAAGGGAATGCCGGTGATTCAAAAGATGGTGAGGCAATAATTGATATACCAGAAGACCTACTCATTACCGATCCAATAGACCCAATTTCCAGTTTAGTCGATTTTGTGTACCCTTCACTCCTAGAAAATCTCAACAACCCCCAATATTTCCAGCAACGAGCAATATTGGCCCCGACAAATGAGGTGGTTGAGGAAATAAATGATCGGTTGATATCACTATTCCCAGGAGATGAAAAAGAGTACCTCAGTTCAGATAATGTATGCCATGAAGAATATCTTAATGAAAACTTTGATGAGGACTTATATTCTCCTGACATTCTAAATGGTCTTAAATTATCCGGCCTCCCAAACCATCGGTTGGTTTTAAAGGTTGGTGTCCCTGTGATGTTGCTGCGAAATATTGATAAAAAAGGTGGCTTGTGTAATGGCACTAGGCTAAAAGTGGTAGCCTTACGCAATCGTGTTATAGAGGCTGAAATCATATCAGGTACGAATGTTGGAAATCGTGCTTTCATTCCAAGACTCAGCTTAACGCCTTCAGATACAAAAATACCATTCAAATTCCAAAGAAGACAATTCCCCCTTGCAGTATCCTTTGCCATGACCGTGAATAAGAGTCAAGGCCAATCCCTCTCCAAAGTTGGCTTGTATTTAAAGCATCCGGTGTTCTCACATGGGCAATTATATGTAGCACTATCAAGAGTCACAAATAGGAACGGCCTTAAACTTTTAGTCATGGACGCAGACGGTAATCTAACAAACAAAACATCAAATGTCGTCTACAAGGAGGTGTTGAGAGGTTTATAAAGTTTAAGGTCCAGATTGCATGATATTTTATCATAAACTTGAACGCATATTGTCCCTCGTACTGTTTACTTATGCATCATCGCATGAAATTATATCATAAATTTAACTGCATATCGTGTCTCGCAATGCTTACTTATACATCCCGTGTGTCACACGGGTTACAAACCTAGTTAATTAATA
>JBCNJP010000024.1:17535680-17560860 GCA_039602395.1 Deinandra increscens subsp. villosa | reverse complement strand
TGACACAAACAGGCCGCTGGCCGAGTGGTCGGGCGCCTGTGCTGAGAGTGAGAGGTCGCGGATTCGACCCCTGCGACCTTCATATTTCCTGTTTTGTTTTTATTTTTTTATGCAAGGCATTTACCCAACCAAAACTCATATAAAATGGATTCCCACGAATGTTTAAACCCGTAAAAATGTATATTGATTATCAGACCCGTGAATTTGGACGTTTTGAACCCAAATATAGTTTTAATAAAACCATATGTAAATATATTTATGTATATATATTATGTATTTATTTTCTTTTAACACAGGAAGTATGGTTTTACATAAAAGGGTGAAATAAATATATTCTTGTGTAGTTTCATATTTATACGTATGTCGTTAGTTTATGGAAACGATAAGATACCTTTAGATGAAATTTTATGAATGTGTATCTTGTTTTGTAACCCGTTATTAATGTTATAACTTGTTCGGTTTAATTATATATATATATATATATATTATATAATAATTTTTGAAATCTTTGAACTTAGAAAATATATAATAATGATATAAATATTGTATTTCTCGCGTTATTTCGATAATCGCTCGGATTTGGCACACGTGCCATCCTCGACTTATTCCGGACTTCACGATCCTTCATTTTTGTCGATTACGTTAGACTTATAGTTTATAGAACAGACACTTATACATTATTGCTCGTTAGGTGATTGATTGGTTCACAAGACTCGTTCTTGCTACTTGAATTAACTGTTTACCTAGAAACTTTGCTGTGTAACCTAAGGTGAGTTTCACGGCCCCATTTTACTGTTTTAATCCTGTTGGGGGAGATTAACATGCATGAATTATACAACTGAGATAATTAGACTTTTGTATATCACTTGAAGTACTTGTAGCACACTGATACAACAAAGTCCTTCTTATGGTACCATGAGTATTAATGACGATAGCGGGAAATATATTGTAGTACTACTGGGTCTGACAAACCCCACCCGAGTCAGTCGCTCTGGCATGATTGGATATCAAACGGGTGTTATATTCGTCCTAAACACAACAAGGCAAACTATAAACAACTGTTAGCTTCGGTGACCATCAACGTGCGAAGTTTCATGTATATAGCCTAGCTAGCTATTTGATATATATTAGTGATTATGCTCTTACAACTTGACGTTATTGAACGGTCAATCTTAAACTGAACTTGAGATGTTATTGAACTGATAAACCTATGAACTTACCAACCTTTGTGTTGACACTTTTTAGCATGTTATTTCTCAGGTCGCTAAACTGGATTGACTGCCACGAGCTAGGATGCACAACTTAAGGATTATTACTGACATGCATGCATCATAGACTTTAATACTTTTCAAACTAATTATCTTTTGGTTTGCGCATGTTTTAGCGCTTGAACATTTATTACAACTTTTTTCGTTTACGCTTCCGCATTTCAAAATGCATTTTACTTTGGTTGACTTTTACATTGCATATAGACTGTTCGTGTGACACCACGTCCAAAACAAGTCAAATCTCTCTCCGTTGACTTTCCTAATTAAATATCAATACGTTTTGATTATGTGATTAACTAAATTAGTATCGATAATTAAATTGTTAACCTATTTAATCCTGCGTTTGTATACCCGTAAAATACGAAAGATTTCATATTGTAAATATGGAATTTTAATAACAAGAAATTTAATATAAAAATTGACTTTTTATATTTTATCTAAACAGATATAAACTGTTAAAACATTTTAAGAACTTAAAATGTGATGAAAATGTTCCGTTGTCAAGACTTAGCCAAACAAGGAACCCGATGACCCTATTGGGCCCGGTTAGGCTCAATAAGCCCAAAACAATTCCAACAAACCCGAAACTCGACCCGATGAATCAGTCCGACTAACCGAGTCACCGACTCAAACCGGAACCCGACCCGCGGCCCGATTGGCTTTGGGCCGAACCCGGTCCCTCCCTCTCCTCTCGGCCCACTCGACAAAACCGGCCCAACCCGACCCATCCTCCCTTCGCGGCCCAACCCGAGAACCCGGCCCAATCCCCAAACCGATTTAAATGGGCTTCGGCCCAGTCCCCCTTTCCGATTCCTATTGGGCTTCGGCCGACTTCCAAACCTTGTAATTAATGGGCTTTAACCCATTAAAACTTTATAACCATAGCCCACAAGTTTTATAAAATGTAACCCACTAATCTTTTTATAAAATTTGGCCCATCAAGTTTTATAAAAACAAAAAAAAACACCACCTTACTAGATTAATTATACTTGGTTTTTATTTTAAAAAGTTATGATTTTTATAAACACCAAACCAATATTTATAAAAGTGTTAAACTTTTATAAAACCATGGAACAATCTTATAAAATAAATCACCTACATTAACAAGTTAGAGACAATGAGAGCTTGACAACACATAACTAACCTTTGGTTAATAACCCAAATTTTGTGTATAAGAGAGAGGGATCACCTCCTTTGTTCCCCCACAACCAACACAAACCAACACTCAACTCTCCCCCCCCTCCCTTCATCTCGGCCGAACCACCACCACAGCCCCTACCATCGCCGGCTGCTGCCACCACCGGACCACCTGCCAGTCGCCACTGCTCCGCCATGCCGGACCACCGCCGGACCACCGCCACCAAGCCACCATCACCTCTCGGTTTTCTTTCCCATTTTATGAGTCCTCTAAATCACTTCTCTTTACATTTAAACACCCAAACAATGCCTACAATTCTTGACAACCATAATCACCAACACTTACATTTTCTTAATCAATCTAAATCTCTCTTCTTACACCTCCATTTCTTTCATGATCTAAACACAACCATGGTATTCTTGGAACTTAAAGTAGCCATGGGATTGGGTGAAACACTTGTAGAAATCAAAAGAAAGTATTCAAGTGCACCTAAGATCAACATACTTATTTTTATGCATACTTGTGTTTATTCAAGAACAAAACCCTACATGGATATATCCATAAAACTCACTAGTTGAGTTAGATGTTCTTGAATCATCATGTGAATTGATCCTAACACTTTATGTGTTAGTTGATATGAAATGAACTAACTAAATGAAAATGATAATCCTTGATGATAACTACATAATCTATTCATGCTTATATTTATTATCCTAACACTAAGTGTTAGTTGATTTTATTTATCTTGTCCAAACATTAAAAATGTTAGTTGATTGTTATTTAATTAAATTTGTCCTAACATAAAACGTTAGTTGATTGTTATTTACTTAAATTTGTCCTAACACAAATGTGTTAGTTGATTATTAAATGTCCTAACACCAATGTGTTAGTTGATTTAATTATGAATCATATTATGTTAATAAATGGACATGCCACATGTTAAGATTTATACTAATCAAATAAATCTCCTAACTAAGTTAAAGAAATTAAATAAATGTTACACATGTAAATTATGACTAAATGACTAAACAATCTAATACAAGTAAAAAAATATTACTTGTTTGGGAAAAATGACACATTAAATATGTTGTAAAAGACTTACAAGACAAGAGGAATTTTATAGATTTTCCTTACTAAAAATGGAAAGAATAAATTTATGTCAAATGATTAATTTGACATAAATTTTTGGATTTATTACAAGCTTGTAACCACTTAAAAGATTTGTCATAAAAGTGGAAGTTTTCTATAAAAAGGCATTTGTAGAAATAAATATTTTTATAAAAGGTTTTTATAAAAATAATCAAAAGGAAAGAAAATGACTTTGAATATTTTTATGGACTTTTACCATTACTTTGATAAAGTCAAAGTAATCAAAAATAAAAATACGTTGCGTAGTAATAAAACCGGGACCATACGGCGATATACGCGAAAACGTAAATGTTTAAAATCTCCAAACACGTTCCTATCATGTTTTATTAAAACAATCCAAAAGTTTATGATAAATAAACTTTTATAAATCCAAGCGTCGCCAAGAAACATTTTTAGGACAATGTTTTAAGAAGAAATAAAGATTTCATGCATATGAAATATTAAACGATTTCGAGAAATTAAAAGGATTAAACGTTGTGATCTATGATTTAAAAACTTTGAATGATTATTTATTTGACTAATAATTATTTACAAAAAGATTTAAACTATGATTTATTCACCAAGAATTGTTAATCATAATTATTTAAAAATAATTATAACTTGCATGATTAACAAACCAAACATATAGATTATTTAATAATTATATGAACTCATGAAAATAAAAATAAACATTGTTATTTTTAAATCCAATATTCAGGACTAATTGAACTTATTAATTGTTTAATCTTTTATTATATTTATTGAACATAAATATAAAATATAACAAAAGTATTTATATAATAAATACAAGCTAACGTGTTTTCAAACGAATACAAACGGTATTAAAACGTCAAGACTTGACCGGTATCACTTGGGTGACTTATATTACTCAAATGATTATAGACTTTATGCATATGCTTATTTAATTATTTAGGACGTTACGAGCTACCGTTCCTACACTGCTTATTTACCGCTTATCTGCTGAATCTGTGAGTTTCACGGCCCCTTTTCTTTTAACTGTTTTATACTTTGGGGGAGAAATCATGAAATCTGATAAATGCTTTTACTTAATATTATGGTTTATCTGTTAGCCGTATGACTACTTGTTATCTTACTGATTGCCCAATTTGGTACATTATCGTTATAAACGTTTGTACAACCGTATCCCACCATTAATTGATTTCAATTAGTTCTGTACGAAACGATAGCTAGTGAATAGGTCTATTTGGGTTGACAACCCTACCCTAACTGGTAGCTCCAGTTCTGACTCCGGATTTGTCTGGGGGTACACGTCAGTTATTCTGCTCTGTTTAACATCTCCGGGCAAAAGATGCTATGGGTGGGTAAACCGTTAGTATTTAAAATCAAGGTTCAGGTGAGTTCATACAACCACAACGGTAAACCAATGTAATATTTAAGTATACTGAAACTGTTTTACCAACTTTAAAGATAGAGTCATAAACCTGTGAACCTCACCAACTTTATGTTGACCTTTTAACCTCATGATTTCTTAGGTAATTGAAGCAAACCTTCGGAGGACATGCAAATGGGGCTTGATCATGCTATCGGACCTTCTCTTGGAGTCATAGTCCCAATCTATCCAAATAAACCGTTTTATGTTTTAATATTAATTTAGACTTTATGTTTTCCAAATGCACGACATTATCATTTCCACTATTTTTCCACTGCAATTGAAATGACGTAAAGTTTTATGGAGTTTAAATTTATTAGATGTTGTTCTATGTATCCTCGACTATGATTCCATTCTCGTTCACACCCGATACCGTTGATCGGGGTGTGACAGATTGGTATCAGAGCCGTGGTTATAGCGAACCAGGATAAATAAAACAAAAAAAAGCGAACCTGGACTATAACCCACACCGAAGCTACCATTTGCATGAAAGACCTCATCTCCAACATGTTTACTTATGCTAGATTATATGGTACTTATGCATTGAGTCCTATGCTGTTATGATGTTACTAACACATGTTTCCTGTGGGAATATTTATCGCAGAGATGGCTTCCAGAGAAGTCATTTGCATTGCCGATTCCGACGGGGAGCAAAGTGTAGAGGACTACACTCCTTCACCAGAGGACCCAGCACCTAAGGACTACACGCCCTCACCAGAGGATCACGTACCTTCGAGACCCGAGTTAGAGGCGGCTACTGTGGGTACTATCCGCCGATCCACCATACCTTCCAGCTTTCTGAGGCCACTTAGGCCACTGACCTCAGATGACACACCAGACCACCCTGCTCCCACCGCCACTGCTGGCGGTGAGGCCCCCATTGGGGCTTCAAGCACCACCAACCCCTTTGCAGGCCGTGATCGGTCTGTAAAGACCTATGTCGCCGCACCTGGTGGCGGTAGACGGGGATACACCCCGGGATGGACGCCTGGTCCATCCCGGAACCGTGAGGTTGGTACTGCCCCCGAGGAGCCTGCGCCCAAGCGGCGCTATGTATTCGAGCTGCCACACTTAGCATGGATGCCGGGCCAGGTACATGCCTGGAGTATCGAGGAGGAGATCCCGAGCAGTTATGCACGGGGCGAGTCCTCTCTCCCCGATCCCTCCCGTCGTGTCCCGATGGGCATCTCACCCTTCACCGGGGAGCCCATACCCGACACAGTACCGCTCTTGGTAGCCCGCCTGAGGCGCATCGAGACGGACCTAGGTGAGCTTGATGCTGACGTCGCCCAGCTTTCGACCACTAACGAGGTTAGGATCCTTAGGGATCGGATATCAATGCTGGTGAGACGCATGTGCGCCACTGATAGCGCCATGGACACCCTTCATGCACACATGACTGGGGTTAGCATGGCCACCACTGACCTGCTTCTCTCGCAAGAGAGTCTGCAGAGGAGAGTCGCCGCACTGGAGCTTGTATCCGGACAACTCCTCTCCACCCTCCTTGCCATGACCCAGGCCTCGACATTCTTTATCATGCCCCCAGGTCCACCACCACCACCACCACCATCCTAGGTAGATTTGACCTAGTCATTTGATTGCCATTTTATGGATGAAACATGTTATCCTTTGATTATGAATGAAAAACTTGTTTCTTTTGAATATGTTTTATCTATAATATGGTGGAAAAACTATGGATGTATCATGATTATGATTAATGTTATGTTATGGTTATTGTATTATTATTATCATGTTATGGTTGTGTTCTTTATATTGTTATTGTTATTACTATGGCACGTTATGTTACTTCATTCCTTTCATCTCACGTTTCTTGGTTGAGTTTGCGCGTAACATGTTTTGGCAATTGATGTATGTCGTGGCAGTTATTCTCGAGCATGTAAGAACCCCATTTACATATTATCTAAAATTTATTTATGTTGACAATTGTAACTTAAAGCGAAATCATGCCGCCATGATGCCGAACCACCAGAAACACTTCACCTCCTCCTGCTATGACCGCTGCTGAAATTGAGGAGATGATTGCTCATCGAGTCGCTGAAACTATAGTCGCTGCTGAAACCCAACGTCAAAACGACGATGGGGCACGCGGTAAGGACGAACTGACCAATGTTAGAAAACCTTAGACTACAATTCTAAAAATTGTATTCAACGTTTCAACCTAACAAATGCAGGCCACCGTGAATGTTCATACAAAGACTTTATGAACTGCAAGCCCTCGAATTTCAAGGGTTCTGAAGGCGTTGTTGGTTTAGTTCGCTGGTTTGAGAAAATGGAGTCCGTATTCCGCATAAGCAACTGCCCTGAGCAGTACATGGTCAAGTATTCCACATGCGCACTGACTGATAGCGCTCTGACTTGGAGGAACTCGCATGCTGATGTTATGGGAACTGATTTGGCTTATGCCATGTCGGGAAGAACTCAAACAACTGCTTCGCGATGAGTACTGTCCTAGAGAGGAACTTCAGAAACTCGAGGCTGAGTTCTGGAACCTATCCATGAATGGATCCGATGTTGCTGGCTATACCAAAAGGTTCTGTGAGCTCACTCATCTCTGTCCGACCATGATCATTCCTCTGTAAAAGAAGATTGAACGGTACATCTAGGGACTAGCACCTCATATCCAGGGGAATGTTCTTTCCTCGAATCCTCAGACTTTTCAGGATGCTGTGCGCCTGGTACACAACCTGGTCTACCAAGCTAACCGTCAAGGTGTGAACCTTGGCAAGAAACAGTCTGAGAGCAAGACCCCTGATGCTAGTACCACCCCCTCTTCAAGCAAGAAGCCTGAAAACAAGCGGAAACGAGGATTCTGGAAGAATCGTGATGAGAAGACCCCTACCAAAGAAGCTGAACCAGTGAAAGTCTACGCTGCTACTACCCCTGCTCATGTTGTCCAAAAGACCGGATACACCGGTGGAGCACCTCTGTGCAAAAAATGCAACCTCCACCACACTCTCGATTGTGGAAATATCTTCTGCAACATCTGCAAGACGAAAGGGCATGTAGTACGAGATTGTCCGAAGCGCACCTGTTACGGTTGCGGAGCTA
The DNA here is from genome assembly GCA_039602395.1 of Deinandra increscens subsp. villosa. Classification (NCBI taxonomy): domain Eukaryota; kingdom Viridiplantae; phylum Streptophyta; class Magnoliopsida; order Asterales; family Asteraceae; genus Deinandra; species Deinandra increscens. The sequence continues at coordinate 17,552,846 of JBCNJP010000024.1, read as the reverse complement.
CCGGACACTTCAAGAAGGAGTGCCCGAAGGCAAGAAACCAGGATGCTAATCAGGCTAGAGAAAGAGCCTTTGTGATCAATGCCGGAGACGCTCGCCGTGACCCCAACACGGTGACAGGTACGTTTCTACTAAATAATCATTACGCTTCTCTTTTATTCGATACTGGTGCCGATAGAAGCTTCGCGTCTACCGAATTTGGCCAATTACTTGAAATTACTCATGTGGCCTTAGACACTAAGTTCACAGTATAATTAGCAAACAGAGAATTAGTGGAAACTGGTATAATCTATCAAAACTCCTCGCTAGAACTCTCCGACCATTCCTTCAGCATTGATTTGATGCCCGTCGAATTAGGAAGTTTTGATGTTTATCATTGGTATGGATTGGTTATCAAAGAACCATGCGGAAATTGTGTGCCATGAGAAAATAGTTAGAATGCCACTTGCAGATGGCAACACTCTAAAAGGTGCAAGGCGAAAAGAGTGGAACCAAACTAAATCTCATATCTAGTATGAAGGCACGGAAATTCCTTCGTAAAGGATGTCACGCCATCCTAGCACATGTAACTGAGAAGAAACCGAAGGAGAAGTGTATGGAAGATGTTCCCGTTGTTCACGAATACCCGGAAGTCTTTCCCGAAGACTTACCAGGTTTACCTCCAACGCGACAAGTAGAGTTTTGCATTGACTTAGCACCCGGTGCCACTCCCGTGGCCAGATCTCCGTACCGTCTGGCACCATCAGAAATGCAAGAGTTATCTAGCCAATTACAAGAATTTATAGATAAAGGCTTCATCCGTCCAAGCCACTCTCCATGGGGAGCACCCGTGTTATTTGTTAAGAAGAAAGATGGAACATTCCGAATGTGCATTGACTACATGGAATTAAACAAGCTGACCGTGAAGAACCGTTACCCACTTCCGAGAATCGACGACCTATTCGATCAACTTCAAGGATCAAGCTTCTACTACAAGATCGATCTGAGATCAGGATACCATCAACTCAGAGTTAGAGATGAAGATGTTTCGAAGACAGCGTTCAGAACACGCTATAGCCATTACGAATTCCTCGTAATGCCATTTAGTTTGACAAACGCACCAGTTGTGTTCATGGATTTAATGAACTGCGTATGCAAACCTTATATGGATAAATTTGTTATCGTGTTCATTGACGACATCCTTATCTACTCCCGTAGTAAGGAAGAACATGAACAACATCTGAGACTTATCCTTGAATTGTTGAAGAAGGAAGAACTTTACGCGAATTTTCCAAATGCGACTTTTGGATCCGCGAAATACACTTTTTGGGTCACGTGATCAATGATCGAGGTATTCACGTGGATCCCACAAAAATTGAAGCAATCAAGGATTGGAGTACGCCAACGACTCCAACCGAGATTCGACAATTCTTAGGTCTCGCTGGCTATTACCGCCGATTCATTGAGAACTTCTCAAAGATAGCCCAGCCACTGACCACTCTGACCCAAAAAGATAAGAAGTTCATATGGGATGCCAAGACCGAAGCAGCATTCCAGATGTTGAAGCAAAAGCTATGTGATGCCCCGATTCTATCACTACCCGACGGAATCGAAGACTTCGTTGTAAACTGCGATGCATCGCATCAAGGTTTAGGTTGTGTACTAATGCAACGAGAGAAAGTCATCGCCTACGCATCACGATAACTGAAGATTCACGAGAAGAATTATACGACCCATGATTTTGAACTCGGAGCCGTTGTCTTTGCTCTCAAAATCTGGAGGCATTATCTTTATGGTACTCAGTGCACCATATTCACTGATCACAAACGCCTCCAGCACATTTTCAACCAGAAGGAATTGAACATGAGACAACGCCGATAGGTAGAACTGCTAAATGATTACGAATGCGAGATTCGTTATCACCCGAGCAAGGCTAACGTTGTAGCTAACGCCTTAAGCAGGAAAGAGCGCATTAAACCACTTCGAGTTAGAGCATTAAGTATGACCATACACTCGAATCTCACTTCGCAAGTGCGTGACGCTCATATTGAAGCCCTCAAACTGGAAAACCTAACTGAAGAAGGTTTACGTGGAATGGAGAAGCAGCTGGATGAAAAACTTGATGGAACCAAGAACTTCATAGATAGACTATGGGCGCCTGTCTATGGAGGGTTAAGGCAATTAGTATTCGACGAGGCTCATAAGTCAAGATATTCCATTCATCTCGGATCAGACAAGATGTACCACGGTCTGAAGAAATAATTTTGGTGGCCAAACATGAAAGTTGAGATAGCCACATATGTCGGCAAATGCTTAACATGTTCGAAGGTCAAAGCCGGATACCAGAAACCCTCTGGATTGTTGACTCAGCCGGTAATCTCGGAATGGAAATGGGAAGAAATATCCATGGATTTTATCACAAAATTGCCCAAGTTTAGATCTGGATATGACGCTATCTGGGTGATTGCAGACCGATTGACGAAATCTGTGCACTTCCTACCGGTCAAAGAGAAGGATAACATGGATAGACGAGCCAAACTTTACATAAAGGAAGTCGTCTCGCGACAAGGTGTGCCTATATCTATCATATCCGATCGTGATAGCCGATTCACCGCAAACTTTTGGAGATCTCTGCAGAAAGCTTTGGGTACTCGACTCGATATGAGAACTGCCTACCATCAACAGACAGATGGCCAAAGCGAGAGGACGATCCAAACACTTGAAGATATGCCGAGAGCATGTGTGATTGTTTTTGGAGCCAATTGGGATGAACATCTCCCTCTTGCCGAATTCTCTTATAATAACAGTTATCACACCAGCATTCAAGCCGCTCCCTTTGAAGCACTTTATGGAAGAAAGTGTAGATCCCCGCTCAGCTGGACTGAGATTGGAGACAGTCAGTTAACTGGTCCCGAGTTAATCTTTGAAACGACTGAGAAAACCTTTCAAGTCCGTGATCGTCTGAAAGCTGCCAGAGACAGACAAAAGAGCTACACCGAAAACCGACGCAAACCCTTGTCTTTCAAGAAGGGTGATCGCGTCATGCTAAAGGTGTCACCTTGGAAAGGTGTCATCAGATTCGGCAAACGAGGAAAGCTCAACCCTCGGTACATCGGTCCCTTTGAGATCACCGAGACCATTGGACCAATAGCTTACCGTTTACGCCTGCCTGCCGAACTGAGCAGCGTACATAATGTCTTTCACGTTTGTAATCTTAAGAAATGTCTATCTGATGAAACGCTCATCGTCCCTCTTGATGAAATTCAAGTTGACGAGACCCTGCACTTTATTGAGGAACTTGTTGAGATACTTGACCGAGAAATTAAAAAGCTGAAGCATAGCCGCATTCCTATAGTCAAGGTACGATGGAACTCTAGACGAGGGCCGAAGTACACTTGGGAATGCGAGGATCAAATGCGTCGAAAGTATCCGTGTCAGTTTGAGAACGTCGCATCTACCAGTAACCAGAACTGAATTTCGGGACGAAATTCTTCTAACTGGGGGAGAATGTGACACCACGTCCAAAACAGGTCAAATCTCTCTCTGTTGACTTTCCGAATTAAATATCAATACGTTTTGATTATGTGATTAACTGAATTAGTATCGATAATTAAATTGATAACTGATTTAATCCCGCGTTTGTATACCCATAAAGTACGAAAGATTTCAAATTGTAAATATGGAAAATATAATAACAAGAAATTAAATATAAAAATTGACTTTTTATATTTTATCTAAACTGATATAAACTGTTAAAACATTTTAAGAACTTAAAATGTGATGAAAGTGTTCCGTTGTCAAGACTTAGCTTAACAAGGAACCCGATGACCCTATTGGGCCGGGTTAGGCCCAATAAGCCCAAAACAATTCCAACAAACCCGAAACTCGACCCGATGACTCAGTCCAACGAACTGAGTCACCGACTCGAACCAGAACCCGACCCGCGGCCCGTTTGGCTTTGGGCCGAACCCGGTCCCTCCCTCTCCTCTCGGCCCACTCGACAAAACCGGCCCAACCCGACCCATCCTCCCTTCGCGGCCCAACCCGAGAACCCAACCCAATCCCCAAACCGATTTAAATGGGCTTCGGCCCAGTCCCCTTTTCCGATTCCTATTGGGCTTTGGTCCACTTCCAAACCTTGTAATTAATGGGCTTTAACCCATTAAAACTTTATAACCATAGCCCACAAGTTTTATAAAATGTAACCCACTAATCTTTTTGTAAAATTTGGCCCATCAAAGTGTTAAACTTTTATAAAACCATGGAACAATCTTATAAAAATAAATCACCTACATTAACAAGTTAGAGACAATGAGATCTTGACAACACATAATTAACCTTTGGTTAAAAACCCAAATTTTGTGTATAAGAGAAAGGGATCACCTCCTTTGTTCCCCCACAACCAACACTCAACTCCCCCCCCCCCCCTCTCCCTTGATCTCGGCCGAACCACCACCACAGCCCCTCCCATCGCCGGTTGCTGCCACCGCCGGACCACCTGCCGGCCGCCGTTGCTCCTCCCTGCTGGACCACCGCCAGACCACCGCCATCGAGCCACCATCACCTCTCGGTTTTCTTTCCCCTTTTGTGAGTCCTCTAACTCACTTCTCTTTACATTTAAACACCCAAACAATGCCTACAAGTCTTGACAACCATAATCACCAACACTTACATTTTCTTAATCAATCTAAATCTCTCTTCTTACACCTCCATTTCTTTCATGATCTAAACACAACCATGGTGTTCTTGGAACTTAAAGTAGCTATGGGAGTGGGTGAAACACTTGTAGAAATCAAAAGAAAGTATTCAAGTGCACCTAAGATCAACATACTTATTTTTATGCATACTTGTGTTTATTCAAGAACAAAACCCTACATGGATATATCCATAAAACTCACTATTTGAGTTAGATGTTCTTTAATCATCATGTGAAATTGATCCTAATATTTTATGTGTTAGTTGATATGAAATGAACTAACTAAATGAAAATGATAATCCTTGATGATAACTACATAATCTATTCATGCTTATATTTATTGTCCTAACACTAAGTGTTAGTTGATTTTATTTATCTTGTCCTAACATTAAAAATGTTAGTTGATTGTTATTTACTTAAATTTGTCCTAACACAAATGTGTTAGTTGATTGTTAAATGTCCTAACACCAATGTGTTAGTTGATTTAATTATAAATCATATTATGTTAATAAATGGACATGCCACATGTTAAGATTTATACTAATCAAATAAATCTCCTAACTAAGTTAAAGAAACTAAATAAATGTTACACATGTAAATTATGACTAAATGACTAAACAATCTATGACAAGTAATAGAATATTACTTGTTTGGGAAAAATGACACATTAAATATGTTGTAAAAGACTTACAAGACAAAAAGAATTTTATAGATTTTCCTTACTAAAAATGGAAAGAATAAATTTATGTCAAATGATTGATTTGACATAAATTCTTGAATTTATTACAAGCTTGTAACCACTTAAAAGATTTGTCATAAAATGGAAGTTTTCTATAAAAAGGCATTTGTAGAAATAAATATTTTTATAAAAATAATCAAAAGGCAAGAAAATGATTTGAATATTTTTATGGACTTTTACCATTACTTTGATAAAGTCAAAGTAATTAAAAATAAAAATACGTTGCGTAGTAATAAAACCGGGACCATACGGCGATATACGCGAAAACGTAAATGTTTAAAATCTCCAAACAATTTCCTATCATGTTTTAATAAAACAAACCAAAAGTTTATGATAAATAAGCTTTTATAAATCCAAGCGTCGCCAGAAACATTTTTAGAACAATGTTTTAAGAAGAAATAAATATTTCATGCAAATGAAATATTAAACGATTTCGAGAAATTAAAATGATTAAACGTTGTGATCTATGATTTAAAAACTTTGAATGATTATTTATTTGACTAATAATTATTTATAAAAAGATTTAAACTATGATTTATTTACCAAGAATTGTTAATCATAATTATTTAAAAATAATTATAACTTGCATGATTAACAAACCAAACATATAATTATTTAATAATTATATGAACTCATGAAAATAATAATAAACATTATTATTTTTAAATCCAATATTCAGGACTAATTGAACTAATTAATTGTTTAATCTTTTATTATATTTATTGAACATAAATATAAAACATCACAAAAGTATTTATTTAATAAATACAAGCTAACGTGTTTTCAAACGAATACAAACGGGATTAAAATGTCAAGACTTGACCGGTATCACTTGGGTGACTTATGTTACTCAAATGATTATAGACCTTATGCATATGCTTATTTAATTATTTAGGACGTTACGAGCTACCGTTCCTACACTACTTATTTACCGCTTATCTGCTGAATTTGTGAGTTTCACGGCCCCTTTTCTTTTAACTGCTTTATACTTTGGGGGAAAAATCATGAAATCTGATAAATGCTTTTACTTAATATTATGGTTTATCTGTTAGCCGTATGACTACTTGTTATCTTACTGTTTGCCCAATTTGGTACATTATCGTTATAAACATTTGTACAATCGTATCCCACCATTAATTGATTTCAATTAGTTCTGTATGAAACGATAGCTAGTGAATAGGTCTATTTGGGTTGACAACCTTACCCTAACTGGTACCTCCAGTTCTGACTCCGGATTTGTCTAGGGGTACACGTCAGTTATTCTGCTCTGTTTAACATCTCCGGGCAAGAGATGCTATGGGTGGGTAAACCGTTAGTATTTGAAATCAAGGTTCAGGTGAGTTCATAAAACCATAACGGTAAACCAATGTAATATTTAAGTATACTGAAACTGTTTTACCAACTTTAAACGTAGAGTCATAAACCTGTGAACCTCACCAACTTTATGTTGAACTTTTAACCTCATGATTTCTTAGGTAATTGAAGCAAACCTTCGGAGGACATGCAAATGGGGCTTAATCATGCTATCGGACCTGCTCTTGGAGTCATAGTCCCAACCTATCCAAATAAACCGTTTTATGTTTTAATATTAATTTAGACTTTATGTTTTCCAAATGTAAGACATTATCATTTCCACTATTTTTCCGCTGTAATTGAAATGACATAATGTTTTATGAAGTTTAAATTTATTAGATGTTGTTCTATGTATCCTCGACTATGATTCCATTCTCGTTCACACCCGATACCGTTGACCGGGGTGTGACAGTTCGTATGGCTAATGTGTTCGATCTTGGTTTGTCACGCTCCCTGCGGTGCGTTGTCGCGCGTGGGATTTTTGGGGGTGTGACAGATTGGTATTAGAGCCATTGGTTATAGTGAACTAGGTTTGTATTAGTGGACCGACTATAGCCTTAGTTACACCTTAGTCATACACTCGAACACACACACTAGTATGTGACTATTTGACTATGTGTTACTATTACTTATACATGTATATATATGGTAGATATGCAGACATGGATAGATGGATATCCGCTTCCCTATCGTCCTCATCATCATCATCCCCATCCGTCACCGGTAGGCGGGTTACTTCAGGTCCTACTACCCCGACTCATGGAAATCGGAGGATAACTTCCGAGGGCCACGTATATGTAGAACCAATTGTTGTTCGTGGAAGAGATAATGGCAACTGGAACTGGTATGAGTCACTTGTGGCTCGTTGGGTTCATCGGGAACAAGTTCCACCTACTTTTACAGAGTCATCGTCGACTCGGTTCTTTCTACCCGAACTGCCATATGCCATTGAACGAGTCGTTGCGGCAATGGTCTCTATGTTTGACCGCTTGCTCTGGGACATTAGGAGGCTATTTGGTATGGTCGTAGAGCTGCAAGAAAATGGGACTAGCACTATTCAGAAAATTGCCACACTTGAGGAAACCTTGAAAGGGACTAATGAGCGTCAGACCGAGCATCAGGTGTCACTGAGTGACACGTATTATCAGGTAAATCATCTCACAGAGCTGGTTGAGGCACCCACAGCTCGGGTTGCTGAGCTTGAGTTGGCTAGGCAGGCTGAGCCTCCGGCAGAGCCGGTTGAAGAACCTATTGTGGAGGATCCCGAGGAAGAACCTGAAGAGGATCCTGAGGAAGAACCGGAAGAGGATCCCGAGGAAGAATCAGAAGAGGATCCCGAGGAAGAACCGGAGGAGGAGATGCCTGATGCATCCAGTGATCATGATAGCTCCTGAGTTATTTGTTTTCACTTTTGTTTTGTTTGGTTGTTTGTTTTATCGGGAGGATGTTCCCAAGACTATGCATTTTGAATTTTGAATTTATGTTGGATAATTTGTGAATGAGTTTATTTGAAATGGGATTTACTATTTAATATGTGATTGTCACTTGTGAAGTAAACTATTACTTATGTGATGGTTGTTGTGATTCATATTATATCTTATTCTCATTTTGGGTAATTATGAATTGAAGATAATGGCAGACGGAAATGTACCAAACATGACACCGGCTGAATTGGCTGCACTAATCAATCAACATGTGGTTGCTGCCTTAGCGGCACAGGCCCATGGTGCATGCAATGCAGGGCCACCCCAAGGTAACACGAAATTCGCATTTTGTTGTTTGATGTGATGACACGCATTGGTGATCTATGATTGAATGGTTGTATGAATGTTTGTATAGGTAATGCTACATTTAAAACTTTCATGGACTATAAGCCTAATCAGTTCCAAGGAACTGAAGGAGCTGTTAGCCTACTCCACTAGATTGAAAAAGTGGAATCTGCGTTCGAAATGTGCAACTGTCATGAGGCTAGTAAGGTGAAATTTGCCACAGGTACTTTAGAGGGACCAGCTCTCACCTGGTGGAACACAGAGGTGCAAATGCAGAGAATTGAGGAAGCTAATGCCATGCCCTCGGATGAATTCAAAGAGTTGCTACAGAAAGAGTATTGTCCACGGGACGAGATCCAGAAATTGGAAACCGAGCTATATAATCTCAAGATGGAGGGGTCTGAAATTGAAGCTTACACTACTCGTTCAAATTCTTTTGCGAATTTGTGCCCTAGAATTGCCACACCTTCTTACCAAAGAATCGAGCTGTATATCAAGGGTTTAGTGCCCCAAATCCAGGGAATGGTGACTGCCTCAAACCCTGTGACCATTCGTGATGCTGTAAGGATTGCCAATAGGCTCACGAATCAAGCAGTTGATCAAGGAGTCTTGCCTCCTAGAAAATGAACTTCTGGAGCCTCTGATAATAAAAGAAAGTGGGATAATTCTGCGAATCAGTCTGGAAACAAGTCTTCCAACCAGTAGAACCATCAAAACCAGAATCGCAAGTTTGATAATTCTAGGAATTTCTCCTCGAACAACCAGAAGCAGAACAATCAAGGTCGAGGTGGCCAAGGAGGATCATCGTACATGGGAAATTCCCCATGGTGTAACAAGTGTGGTTTCCATCACTATGGTGCGTGTGACTCTTATGTGTGTGCAAATTATGGAAAGAAGGGTCATCAGTCCAAAACCTACAGGGTTAAGAACAATGGGAAACAAGTTCAGAATGCTGAAGTCCCTAAAGGTTGTTTTAATTATGGGAAAGAAGGCCACATAAAAAGAAATTGCCATAGGTAGATCTTTTTTCATAGGCTCGGGGGATGCCAGAGCAGATCCAAATGTCGTTACTGGTAAGTTTTCTCTTAATGGATACTATGCTCTAGTCTTGTTTGACACTGGTGCTGATAGAAGCTTCATATCTACTAAATTTAGCAATAGGATAAATGCCAACTTGACTCCCTTAGATGCTAAATACTTAGTTGAACTTGCTAATGGTAAACTTGTTGAGTCTACCCATATAGTTAAAGACTGTAAATTGGGATTAGTTGGCCATAAATTAGGAATAGATCTTTTGCCCATCTCCTTGTGAAGTTTAGACGTTATTGTGGGAATGGATTAGCTATCCAAGAATCGTGCCGAAATCGTTTGTCATGAGAAAATCATTCGAATACCGTTTCCTAGTGGAGAATTGCTCTCGGTTCAAGGAGAAAAGTGTGGTACTGTTATGGGTGTGATATCTTTTATAAAGGCACATAAGTGTTTGCGAAAAGGGCACGTTACTGTTCTCGCGAACATTTCGGAGAAATCAGAGGAAGAGAAAAGGATAGATGATATCCCGATCGTAAGGGGTTTTCCTGAAGTCTTTCCAGAAGATCAACCAGGCTTACCGCCTCACCGAGAAGTCGAATTTCAGATTGACCTTGCTCCCGGAGCAGCACCAATTGCTCGTGCACCTTATCGTTTGGCACCAGATGAGTTACAAGAGCTATATACTCAACTTCAAGAACTACTTGAAAAGGGATTTATTAGGCCCAGCTCAACGCCCTGGGAAGCTCCAGTTTTGTTTGTTAAAAAGAAAGATGGAACCTTTCGAGTGTGCATCGATTACAGAGAACTCAACAAAGTGACTGTCAAGAATCGTTATCCCTTGCCCCGAATCGATGATTTGTTTGATCAACTACAAGGATCTAGCTATTATTCCAAAATCGATTTAAGATCAGGTTATCACCAACTGAGAGTCCGCGAAGAGGATGTCTCGAAAACAATGTTTAGAACTCGTTATGGTCATTATGAGTTCATGGTTATGCCATTTGGGTTAACCAACGCACCAGCGATTTTCATGGACTTGATGAATCGCGTTTGCAAGCCATATCTCGATAAATTCGTCATCATCTTCATTGATGATATTCTGATATATTCTAAGTCTAAGGAGGAGCACGAACAACATCTTCGTTTGATCTTAGAGTTACTCTAGAAGGAGAAATTGTATGCAAAATTTTCAAAGTGTGATTTCTGGATGCGTGAGGTGCAATTTCTTGGTCATGTCGTTAATGATCGGGGGATTCACGTTGATCCAATCAAAGTTGAGGCAATTAAGAATTGGCCTGTGCCTAAGACACCAACGGAAATTCGCCAATTTCTAGGATTAGCAGGTTATGAACTAAACTTACTAGAAGAGCTAAGTGGGGTACATAACGTCTTCCATGTGTCGAATTTAAAGAAATGTTTAGCAGATGAGACATTAATCACTCCACTCGAGGAGTTGCATGTGGACGAACAACTTTGATTTATCGAAGAACCGGTGGAAATTATGGACCGGGAGGTCAAACAGTTAAAGCGTAGCAAAATCCCGATCGTTAAAGTTCGTTGGAACTCAAGACATGATCCTGAATTCACATGGGAACGCGAAGGTCAGATGATGAAGAAATATCCCAGACTGTTTAAGGATCAACCTTCCTCTAGTTCAGGTATAGGTTAAATTTTCGCGGACGAAAATTCTTCAACAAGGGGATGATGTGACGACTGAGAATTTTTCTTTTCTTTTTCCTTGTGTCTAGCTCATTAACTTTTACCGCGTTACGCAATTTTCGAGGACGAAAATTCTTCAACAAGGGGTTACTTTGACAATCCGACTTTTCAGGTCATTTTCTGACATAAACTGAACGTAAAACGTATTAAATGTTGTGTGAAAATTTATGTGCTTATCTGCGTTGACCTTAGCAATTAGGGTTTTGTGTGATCAATCACTACGAGCATGCACGGAAATCTAAACGTTTGGAATTCTATGATTTTATGTGGAATTAACATATATATATATGATTTAATGATATTTATAATTTTGTGTAGTTAATTATGTACCTTAAATATATAAGTTAGGAGCTTTAAATCTCTATGTTATGATTTTATGTGGTTTTAAAGTATGTACGTAATGGTGGAGTATTATTTTATGATTTATTATAGTAAAACGGGATTTATAATCCTTATCAACGTTATACGAATATTATATTTTGACGTTCCTCATATTTCGTTATTAAAAACATTCCCGGTTAATTCCGTTAGAGCCATTAGCATTGTTAACCTTGATGTAACATGGGAGACCTTTTCTGCCATTCTTGAAACCTCATTTCTTTTATAAAAACTTAGGGAGACCATTTTTGTAATCATTCTAAACCTCATGACCATCATGTAATATATGGAGGGACTGGATTTGCCAATCTACCAAAGTAGATTTAATGCCATTTACGACACAAATCAAGACCGGACTATTTTTCATGACCACCATCATTCCGGTCATTAAATCCGACAATCAAGGCTTCTACCGTTTCTATTAAACATTCCAATCAACCTAAATATCATGGAAAATCATTGAGATGCACTCACAAAGCCCTCACAAACTCTCTCGTTCTCTTCCTGCTGTCGTGAACCGAAACCCACCAAAACACCACCGTGAACTACGAAATTCCGGCCAACCACTGCACCATCGACCTCCATTTGACCACCACTGAGATCGCCTTTCGTCGCTGATCAAGCGGGAGACGTCAATTCTCGAATTGGAGCAAAACACTGTGTGACTATAGGAACTTCGGGACGTGTTTTCGGCGGCTAAAGCTCGTGATCTCGCATCCACACCTTGAGGTAAATGATCTCCTTGGAGTTTCGTATGTTTTTCTGGGTTACTTTACGTTTTCGCGATTTTCCGGCGACCGAAAAATACCTCCGGCGAGATTAGGGTTTGTGAGGAAATAGAGGACATCCGGCGGGTATGGGTTATAAGGTTGGGGGATCGAGTTTTTAACAGACGCCAATCTGGCACGGACGGTTTGGTCGCTAGGCTTATACGCAAGGGACGCGGGTTCGAGTCCCGATCTCACCCTTTTTAATTCCTTATTTTTCTAAAAAGTAGTCCTGGTCGCTACTGATGCATAAAAGATATTCGGCCCAGATCTTGACACAAACAGGCCGTTGGCCGAGTGGTCGGGCGCCTGTGCTGAGAGTGAGAGGTCGCGGGTTCGACCCCTGCGACCTTCATATTTCCTGTTTTGTTTTTAATTTTTGATGCAAGGGATTTACCCAACCAAAACTCATATAAAATGGATTCCCACGAATGTTTGAACCCGTAAAAATGTATATTGACTATTAGACCTGTGAATTTAGACGTTTTGAACCCAAATATAGTTTTAATAAAACCATATGTAAATATATATATGCATATATATATTATGTATTTATTTTCTTTTAACACAGGAATTATGGTTTTACATAAAAGGGTGAAATAAATATATTCTTGTGTAGTTTCATATTTATACATATGTCATTAGTTTATGGAAACGATAAGATACCTTTAGATGAAATTTTATGAATGTGTATCTCGTTTTGTAACCTGTTATTAATGTTATAACACGTTCGGTTTGAGAATTTGGAGAGTCTAATGAGAGAAAATGCTTTGTTGGCAAATAAACTTCAACAATTTTCTGAGGATTTTGATGTGATTAATTCGTCTTTCAAGATTTCTATGGAAAATGAGAAACAGTTGCTTTTAAAGAATGAGTGTTTGATTACTGAGATCGAAACGTTGAATGGAATTTTGGAAAGTTCTAAACAAGACAAAAGGGATGTTGAAGCTGCTAGAGCAAAGATTTGTGAAGAAAAGGATGAATTGGTACAAGAAGTCAAGAAATGGAAGGATGAAGCAGAGGATACTGCAAATGATTTTCAGAATTTGTTTGATAAGTCCAAATTCAAACTTGATTTGCTAACAAGGAATGTGGAAGAATCAAATGGTAAAATCAAAGCTTATCAAGTGGATATGGAAAGGCTATTGGATGAGAAGCGGGAATGGGTTAATGTTAACAATGTTCAAGCTGCAAATCTGGAAATTCAGAAGCGCAATGAGACTAAATTGAAGAAGGAGTTACATGAAGGACTTGATAATCTTCGCATGTAGAAGTTTGAAACTCACAAAGTTGCGAAGCGATTGATTGCTAAAGAAAAGGAATTTGCGGAGGTTCAACAGCAAATTTCTGATCTCAAAGTTCAAGTTCTTGATGCTAATCGTCTGCTCAACAATGTTTCAAATTCTCAAGTTTTCACAAGCTTCTTAGCTAATGATGCTAATTTTGAGAAGATGTTTGATAAACTGCATCACCCCCTGCTCATATCAAAGAAGTTTTCAAAGAAGTGAAGGAACAAGTTGATGATTTTGATTATTCAAAGGTTTCCTCTTCTACTTCTGAAGAAGTAACGGTTGTAAAGAAGAAGAAAGGCAAGAAGAACAAGAAAAAGGGTTTGCAATCTGAGATTCTTTTAGCACCGAAATTTGTGTCTGGTTCATCTTCTGCTGATAATGAAAACTCGGCCACTTCAAGTGCCAAGATAAGGTTTCAACCTGAATTTAATGAGAAGATTTTCTATGATTAGAAAAATGTGACTGAAGTAAAAGCTGAATTTTCTCGATTAGCGAAGTATGGCCATTTTACATTAGAGGTGATAGGTTCTGAAAAGTATGTTGGTTTGGGTTTTCATGAGAAAAAGGATAAAGCCGAAGAGGTTCCATCATCTGCACAACAAAATTTGACGAAGCTTAAGATGAAACATTGTGAAGAAGGAAGTTTTTCAAGCTGATAAAATTCAACCCGAGCGGTTTTACAAACTCAAGGGTTCGGATCAATTATTTTCTGACAAAGAATTTCCACTTCATTGTGTTGATGCTCGGAAGATTGCTGAGGTCTTTGTCAAAGCTACCATTTCTTCTGAAAGTTCTCAATCTCAAAGCCCAACATCTAAATGGGTACATGATCACAGGCATCAGGTATATGATTCTCATTCTGATCATGTTCTAGATGTTCATGTGTGTTCTTTGCAGGTACATCACCGATGGGATAAAACGACAAGAATTTGTTATAGCTGTCGTTGCCCAGGGCATATGGCAAAAGATTGTCCATCACCTGCTGATTCACCACAAAGATTTCACAAGAAATCTGTTTTTGGAAAACCTGCCACCACAAAGTTCTTTGATGAACAAGGCAGAGTTTTTAATGAAGTTAAGTCTATATTTTATCATAAACAAAACCGTTTTGTTCCAATGTTTTCAAAAGCTCAAAATGTAGTTTCCCCATCACAGTCACCTGTGATTGCTTCATCAAGAACTGACTTACCAAAACAACAGCTATGGAAACCTAAGGTGGTGTCTAAACAGAGCAAGGACACTGGTCGACCAGAAGCGATTCGCTTCGGGTCATTTTTGGACTAATTAGTTTGACCAGTGTGCAGGTACTTCTAGAAGACCTATTGACGATTGCAAAGTTGTTGATGGAGGAATATTCTGCTTAATTTAAATATTCATGCTAAATCTTTTTAACCTGCAAATTTTCTTAATTCTAAAAAGTGCATTGTATCTGTGTTGATTGATCACTTTTCTTTATTTCTATTTTTCTTCAAAAGCCCAAAAATAGAGTCCTGTTTTTGTGTAAAATGAAAATCCAAAAATAGAGTTTTCATTTTAAGGGGGAGAATTGTAAGTAAGGGGGAGTAATTGAGAAAATGCATGTTATGAGGAGAAAGTGAATATATGCCAAATATATAATGAAGGAAGGTGAATATATGCCAAATATACAATGAAGGAAATGAAGGTGAATACATGCCAAATATATAAAATTGTGAGAAATTGATCATTGGGAAATGATGGTACATTGGCTTACGTATCTGACTCATGGATAGAGTAGATGAAAGGGCCATAAGATCATTGTTTGATATGCTTGGTAGGCTCAGCAAATCAGAAAATATTCAGATGTGATATACACTAAATACTAATGCTTGACCATGTGGATAACATCTTGATGCATATTTCATGACACAAAAAGAAAAATAAGTGTGAAATTCAAAATGAGAAGTTGTTGTGTATACATGTGTTCATTTTGCAAAGATTTAAACTTGTTTGATTTTCTTTATTTTGTCAAACGATCGGACTTTCTCTGCGTATCGAAAGATCGACCTAATCGTTGTTCGTTTGACGTTCTGCTTTATTTTCTTTGGTGTTTCGTATAACCCATCGGACTTTCTCTGCGTGTACGGGAGTACCGACCTGATTGTTGTTGGGTTATACAATTTCAACTTGTTTTACTTTCTTATTTTGTTAAATCTGAGGCCTTATCTGCGTATCGAAAGATCGACCTTAAGGTAGACGATTTAACGTTCTTATTTCTTTTTGCATGGAACACAGTTGACGATATCATGAAAATATTATGCATTGTGAAAAATCACAAATGCTGTCACACAAAAGGAAAAAGAAAAGAAAAGCTGAAAATGTCTGATTATGTCTGATAGTGTGGGATACACTGGTCAATGCAGATCTAATCAATACCTTAACATATCCAGATGTCATGAGTATGATTCTGCCTGAGTTTAAATTGGACAAATTATACTAGCAATCAGCATGACTTATGTGTTTCGATTAATTGAAATTGAAATGCAGTTCAGTGCGTTATGTTCAATATGATCCCATATAGTGATCTTTCTCATACCAAAAATAGTGTTTGATTCTGTATTGTGATTTCATTTCATTTCAGAAAAGAACAAAAATATTTTTGATGTGTTTTAGCATAAACTTTGAAAAAACCAAAAAGATTTTGTTTCTGCTTTCTTTTCGATTTGATCAACACGTGATACAAATCATTTTCAAATTCATTTCTTGGAGTCTCGAAGAGACGTTTTGCGCCAGGATTACTTTAAATGATTGAGCAGGTTGCTATGTGCAAGATATCACAACTTCAAGTCTTCTGAAGATGTTGATAAAAGACCAGAGATACACTAAAATGTCATCAAGTATTCAAGATCAAGCTACGATCGAGTTGCGGAGGAGTTTGTTTGAAGATTTATTTCATTGAACGAACGGATTCTACACTTGAGGGGGAGCTTGATTGAAGATACAATGTTGATGATGTTGAAGAGATACTGCATACGACGAGGGGGAGTTTGTTGATACCTGATATGTGCGTCGTGTGAAGTATCAAGCAAGATCAAGATCAAGTCAAACTAGTTTTGGCCGAACTAGGTCCGAACCTGAAGTTCGGACTGGCCGAACCTGAGGTTCGGCCGAAGCTCGGACCAGCTAGTATATATAGAGGTTTGGTCTTTGTAATTGAGTGTTCTGAGCGTGCGAGTTCTGTTAAGTGTGTGTTTCTGAGTGTGTATTCTCTGAGTCTATTTCTGAGTATTTAATGATTGTAATTGTTCTTCGTTGATCAATAAATCAATCGGTTAATTACGTTTCGATGTCCGATTAGCTAGATCGAGTAGACGATCCGATGCTCACGCATTTTCACTCCCGATATTAATAACGAAAGCATGATGAACTTTCTTTTCATACACAACCATGGTGGAAGGTTGTAAATGACAGATAGAACCGGCCACAC